>BSBM01000571.1:4337500-5537500 GCA_027924585.1 Larix kaempferi
GTGTTGGGATTCAATTTCAAATTTCCTTTTTAGTTTTTTTTCAAATCCCTTATTTCTTGGGTGGATGTAAAATTCATTAAGTGGATTGATAGTAGGGAGGAATTAACATATGTTAAATAACAAATTTTAAATTTTTTAGTTTTGGAATTTCATTTACAAAGATTTTTAATTTAGGGAAACATAAAAATTTATATTTTTAATGATGAAATGAGGCAAGGATTTGGATGCTTACCTTTCCAATCCTCCTTGCAAGATGAAATCTCCCTTGTTGAGCTTCAAATTTGGCCTCCCTTCACTTCTCCAATGCGTCTTTCAAAGCCACAATCGCTCGAGCGTTTCGGTTTTGAGCGGGTAAACAGTGGTCGCGGTCCGCGAATTGTTTTTTTTGTTATATTAACTAAAATGCATGCGCGTTATAGTCATACATAATGCATCCACGTTATGTATCACTATAACGCGCGTGCGTTATGTGTCACTATAACGCGCGCGCGTTTTGGAATCCTATCCTACATTTTAATTAATATGGCAGGGTCAGAGTCCGCCCATGCCTAGTTCTAAGTAACGCGCGCGCATTTTGAATTTACTAAATTCTAGCGCATTTTGCGAATGCATGATTGCACCTAAAGGGTCCCCCAACTTAGTGCGAGGACCCTTAACAAAGAAATGATGTAAAAGAGGGCATTCGAAGAATTAAATTTCCCACGGGTTTTTCTTCAAGCATACATAATATCTTAACAAAGAAAGGTGAATTTGGTGGGTTAAAAACACATGATTGGAATACCTCCATTAAGGTAATTATTTTGGTATATATATATATATTGGTAATATATATCTTTTTAGTTTTTATTTTGGCTACTTTGGAAATAAATAACGATTCATTTTTATTTTACAATATGTTCTACCTCTATCTCTCCGAGACGACTTTGACAACGACATCAAAGAAGTTATATATGATCTTGGAAAATACATGAGGTAAGTAGCAATATATATGCAAAATATTTTTTCAATTTGTTGTTGAACTTAAGGACATTTGTTTTACTAGTAATGTAATATATTATGTTTGTTAAAACATGTTATTTGCTTACATCATTTGTAGATGGTTTTTATTGAAATAAATCCATAAAGAATATATAAAGTATTGGAAGAGAGAAATTCCTCGACTAATGTGTGAAATGAAAAAGTATCTACCTATGGAATTTTTCAATGCACAATAACACACCTCATACATGAAATTGAGGAGATTGAATTGTGTGAAGTTGTACACACAAGGTCAATGTGGATGGTGGAGAGGCACTTGAAATAATTGAAGGATTTGGTTAGACAAAGAGCACATACTAAGGGTTCTATTGTGGAGGGATATATGGTATATCAATTCATGGTGTATATTAGTCAGTATCTTCCGAAATTAGCAACAAATATGCATGTGGGGTCACATTTGGGATGTGAACTCCACCAAAATATATGAAGAGGAGTGCATGTTGGGGAAAGGTAGAATGAACAAAAAAGAATTTATATATAATACATATAAATTTTCATTTTTTTTTGTATATCATGCTTATTTTTTTTTATTCTTTTATCAATTAATAATATTTACTATGGTAACTAATATTTATTGGTGAATTATGATTTTCTGATACAATTGCTTGATAGTGGGATGCACTACATTTATGCATTGCAAAAAAAAAATTGACTCAATGAAGGTATGGATTGAAAGATGTATACACCATGATGGTAGGTTATCTTGGGAAGGTGTGTCTACATTGGTTATAGAACCTCACTGTAATGAAGATCCCAATCTTACGTAGAGGGAAATTGATTTAGCATATGGTTTGAAATATAAACATGCAAGCATATTCACCCATTTTATTCAGTTATTTTATATTATATTAATGTGAATGCAAGTGTTTTTTTTTTAGATGCTTTCCAAGTTATCTAAATATGTTTATTATATCATGGAAACGCTTTTTTTACATCTTTGACATATTGCAGTTGAAACAGCACAAAAGGTATCTGGTGCAATGGCCGTAAATTTCACATCAAAAATTTGGATGAAAAGATGAAAACTTTTGATAGTGGGATAGCTACGATATTCTAGGTCACTAATGTTTCCTCTATGAGTGGCAGGCTTCCCAAAGTATCTCAAAATAGATATTATGGGTATTGGGATTATATACTTCAGTGTGAATTTAGTTCCTTCAAATTAGTTATGTTCAATGTCAAATGGTATACGTTATGAATGCATGAACATAACCTTGATATAAATATGATTTAGCATGCTAATGTATTTACCATGATTAATAAAACAATGTTTGATCTAGTAAGACATGATCACTATGTTTTTCCAAGCCAATGCGAATAGGTCTTTTACTAAGAGATTCCAGGTAATAGGGGTTGTTCATTCATTGTTATATATGATCCAAGAGGAAGGCAATCAAAGTTTAATGTAGAGGAAGAAGATAATATTGAAGAAGAATATGATGCAGAGGAGAAGGTAGCAGATGTGTGAGATGAAGAAGTTGAACCCAATGTAAATATGATGCAGTTGGATATCGTTAATCCTTTCAACATTGTTTATGAATCAGATGATACAAATGAGTTGGATAAAGATCAAGAAAATGAACGATATTGAAATGTTGAAACATGTACGAGGTATGTAAATATATATTTTTTATGAATTATTCTCTTTAAATAATTTACTTATATAGTTTAATTACGTATTTTTAAGTTTTATGCCATTTTTTATTATCCTATGTTACATGTTGTTTATTATGTCCAACCTGAAAAATAGTGGCCATAGCATCCGTGCTAAACTAAAATTATTATTTACAAACACATAATTTCATTTGCCAGCTTATCTAATTTTTGTTTTGCTAGTTTCTATGCATGAATCTTACTTTGTTGCTTTCAATTATTTTCTAGTAGATAGATTGGGTATTGGTTAGGAATTAAGAGTGATGTGAGGAGGAGGGGAGTGGCCATATGAGCTTCCACCTTCACGTGGTTGGCCTTATTCAGTAAATAATAAATTATTCTTAACCAAGAGAAACTTATTCAGCTTTATTATTATAGGTCAAATTGGCACTTCTTTGTCCATGACAACATTGAATTTGTCACTCACACAAAAGGACATTGTGGATGGAAGATCCTGAACTTGATACTCATTTCCATGGCTTAGATCATTCTCTCTTTCTCCAGCACTCCTGATTTGTTAAACTTAGTTTGTGACTAACGCTCGGTTGGTGGTCATGCATGTTGCATGTCACGCACTAGCGTATTGTTTTCCACCTGCATGTTCAATAAAAATTTGCACGTGCATCTTGCAAGTGGTCGAATTGCGTGTTATGCACAACCTGCATGTTTCCCACTGGTGTGTTTCTCATTAAATTCAAAAAATAAAAAATCAAATCAAATATGGAGTAGTTGGGGCAGTTCTTGATAACTTCCCCCATAAATTACAACCACTTTTCATTCGATGACTTGTCCCTTCCCACTATAAAAGCAAGAGGGATTGGCCATGAGAGGAGCCTTTTTTTTCTCATTAGGAGAGTAATGCTAGCAAGAGTCCCATAGCTACATGTTTTTGTTAGGTATATTGTGTATCAGTCATCTTTAAAGGAAAAACCACTCGACAGGTTGGACCAATCTCCACGGATCCTTGTGAGGCTGACTAAGTGCTTAGACCTAGGTCTACACACCTTGGTCCTGTATTTATGTATGTTATGTAAAAAGTGTTTGGTGGATTTTTTTAATTTTTTAATATTTATGTAGTTAATTTTTAGAAAATTTAACATTTTTTAGGATTGAAATCTAATAAAAGTTTTAATTTTGAATTACAAAAACTAATGTAATTAAATAAATGATAAAATATTGAAATTTTTTAATAAATCTAATTTTTATCTCATATAGTAGTATTTATCGAGACTAATAAATACTATAATAAATAAATTGATTATAACTTTTAAAATTATTATCCATCTAATGTTGAAACATTAAATAAAAAATAAGGGAATAAAAGGTAATCTTACTAAAGGTAGAGTAGGAGGAAAGATGTTTAATTTAAAAATCTAAAAAGAATGGAAAAAGTATAAGAGCCATAACATAGTTTTTCCTTTTGAAATGATTTGATTAAATAGAAGATGATTATCAAGTAGTGTGTTTAGGTCTTATCACAACAACTTAGTGTGATTGGTAGTTTGAAATTTTTAGTGGGAGAGTTCACCATCAAACAAGGGGTTTCTCTAATAAGAGCATGCAATATTTTCAAATCCAAATTGACCAAGTTTCTAAAGTATGACAAAATGAAAGATCAAAACCATTGAATTTTAGAGGCTACACTTATATATCATATAGATACTCTTTGTAATAGTGTGTTATTGTTTGTAATATTTTGTGATATGTTTTATGTTACAATTGGAATCATAGTGTGCTAATGTTTATAAGAGTTTGTGATACATTTTTAGTGTGAACTTTGATTCTATTTAAGGGTTATAGCTCAATGGAGGATAACATGCCTTATAGGCAGGAGGTTGGTGGTTTGTTTCCTCCGTTCCCTATCTACATAAATAAATGACTAATTAAATGACCAATTAGAAGTAATAAATGACTAAATAAATGACCAGTGACCAGTTAACAATAATCAATGACTAAATAAATGACCAGTTAACAACAATCAATGACTAAGTAAATGACTAGTTAATAGCAACCAATGACTAAATGTAATACTAAACAATGATAATTAATGACCAAATAAACAACCAAATAGCAACAATTAATGACCAAATAAATGACTAAATATATGAACAATGCTTGAAGCAAATCAAACAATTTATGACCAAGTGATAAATGACCAATTTGGTTGGGTGAAAAGTGTCTGCTAATTTATGACCAACGGTCACATGACCAAATTTAGTCACTTATCACCCATTTTGTACTAGTGTACATAAACCTTCTCCCCATCATTAACCTAAATTCTACATCATAGTCAATGCAGTTCTAAACCTCTCTATACATCATACAAATTGTATTTAAAATAACATTATTTAGCCTCTATGTAGAATATCAAATTTTAAGCCTCTAACTTATGTACACTATCCAAACTTTCAAAACAAGTATCCAATGTTATTTAAACTAAAATTCATAAGTGAATCTTCTTTTAATTTCTCCAAGGCTAACTCAAGTAGCAAATTATTTAATGATCTATATCCTCTCATAACTAAAATCTCATACCTTGTTAATGTAGATATCACTGAGTGGAACTAGTTGGAATCTATATAGTTTAGAGTAGATAATCTTCAACCACTTTCTATGATTTGACCAAGGGAAGTGAAATCCTAATGGGTTTTTATAAAAAAATTGTTTTGATCCTCCATGAATAAGAGAAAATATACCTTACCTCATCCACTCTTTGTATACCACCCCTCATTCCCACTTGTTACAAAGATAGATTTAGATCACCCTCCAACAAATATTGTGTTCCTTTGGCTAATATTGATCCTTCCGATCTAAATGTTCCCAAATTATTTCTCAATAGTTGGTCTATATACATTAACATATATGATCTACTGAATTAGTTCATTGTTTAAGAGAGTGACAATGATAGAAGATGGAAATAAATTTGATGATGTTTTATAGAATTTATTGCTCCACCCTATTGCTAAATGAATTTGTTTATCTATTGTATCCTATATTTAAAATAATTAACCTCTTCTAACCTTCTTTAAACCTTCCAACCCATCATTTTCCTAGCTTGGTAACTTTTAAAAGAAAAACACATGTGAAGATAAATCAAACTTTATTTTATGGATCTCTAATGTTATGATTTGGAAGGACCCCTTCCCTCATGCCACTACTTTATGAACCACACCAATTACAAGGTGCTAAGAGTCCCTTTTTTCATATTCCTCAAAGGTGATAATCATTTATCATTTTCATGATGAGTTAAACCTTATGCACTGATCTCAAATATAGTGATTATGCTTGCATTGTAAGTGAGTAGGAGTTTACTCTATCATGTATCAAAATAATTACGATTCCTTTTAGAATTTATCTCAAAGGATAGGGAAATGAAACTATGGAGAATGAGAGTACTTTATATTTATATAGAAAAAATATCTAATTCTTATTGTTGGGCATTCTTGGTCAATTCTATTATTTTTAGAGAGGCAATAAGTTTAATTTGACTTTACAAAACTAAGAGAAGGTGAATCTATGAAAATGGGTAATGATTTTGCGACATTATGTGTCGGTAAGGATTTTTCAATCAAAATCAAAGTTTTCAACTTAAAAATGACAATAACTTTCAATGGAATTTCTTTTTAACCGAAAAATAAATTTGACGGAACTCGGTATAAGAGCTCCATTAAATACAGTGCCTCTCCTTCCAAGGTTCTCTCTCTTGAACATTTTTTGGACTTAAAATCTTGTTTATATAGAAAGTGGGGCAATGAATCCCTATTTATTTTCATGTTGATCTTACCATGTCACTGTGAAATGATCTCCATGTCCCCCTATATCCTCTCTATTACCTTGGAAAAACCTCCCCTTCACCCTAGAATGGCCTCTATATCACATTAAAATCCACAAGACAAACATATCATGAATGTAAAGTTGTGGTGGATTTATAGAAACTTGAAAATAAATATCTTTTTGGTCTACATGTGGAATTGGTCGTGGATGCATTTAGATTTATTATAATGTTATAGTCTACTCGTAGACTTGGTGGTGGATTTGTAGCTCTATCTTGGTATGTTAATGAGGAGTTGGAAGTCATGGATTTGTGGTTATGTTTAGATAGTTATCATGGAAGGTTCCCTATAACTTCATTTGTTTGCTCGCATTCTCGAAACATGTTGTGGATCATGGATATGTGTAGGATTAATTCAATTATTTCATGATTTGTGTGGTTTTATTCAGATTGTTTCATGGATTTGTGCAAGTATGTTAAAAAAATTGTGCCTTCCAATTACAATTTGCTATGAAATTCTTTAGGTAATTATACAATCCCATTTTCTTCATATCTCACTGATTTGTTTATGTCTATATGCTAATTTCTTTATTGTTTTCAAACAAACAAAATAACAAAGTATTTCTATTTTAATGGCCACATTGGAAGTATATGTCCCCACAATAATGCAGTCATCACTTTTCAAGTGTTGAACCTAAACTTTGTGAACTTGCCTAATGGTCTTTGGTGTACCTCAAATGTGCACTTTTGACCTGACATACTTCATCACCATGAGAAGTAAAGGTTGTGATGATCCCTAGTTTTGTTAGGACCCATTGTCTTATGGTTTACCTAATACCTAGACAAGTTTGGGAAGGTCCCTTGACATTTGGAGGTCAAAGAACCATCTTAAAAAACCCTACTTAGAGCCTTGATTGAGACTGTCACTCCCTCCCAGTGATCCAAAGGGAAAAAATTACAACCTTGACGCTCCTTACATACCTCTAAGGGAGTGAAAATTACAGCATGTTTGCTCCTTGCTCAGTGTTAGGGGAGGGACAATCCTATTATAGCCTCCCCACCTTGATTTTCGGGCCAATATTAGAGCATGATATTGGGTGGATTAGTCTTATCTCTCGAATATCTCTCCATTTCCATTCATGGAAGTATGAATCTCCCTTGATCCAAAACTCTCTCTCAAGTGGTTTGGATTCTCCATCCTATAATAAGAACCTCATGCCTTGGCTCACACACATGGAAAATAGCTCGAGGGAATTTTGATTGAGAGCTTGGAGGAGATGTTGCTGGTCCAAGATCAGGTATAATCATGCTATGTACTTGTTTCCTTTGGATTTATTATTAATAAACTTGTCATATTCTCCCAAATTGTGCTTCTTATCTTGAATGCATGTATTTGTTTACTTGTTAGTGATTATATTTAGTTTAATACACTTGTTCTTGGAAGGTGCTTGTCATTTCCTTTCGTTTGTAGTATCATCAATCTGGATCCTCAAGCTAGGAGCTGGATCAATAAGGAGCAGCGAGGACAACCTTCGAGGATAAGGTAGGACATATACCCCTTATCATCCTTATTATGCATATGCTTGATTGGACTGGCTTGTGTTTAAATTGAATCTAGGAGAAATTAGAAACCATTTGTTTCTTTTCTGTCTTGGGTTAGGTGTCTAAGGAACTTGTTTTATCCGAAGGGGAATCCTACTTATCCGTAGGGAGGATTTCCTAACACAGAAACTGGAGACCATACTGTTGAACTTTGGTTTTCATTGATGTAAACTAATGTCAAATAGGATGTCAACTAATCAGTATTCCTATTCTAGTCTGAAAAATATATGGAAGCCACTTTGAAGAAGTATATGCGCAAGAAAGAAGAAGAAATGTATGGATTCCAGTCTAAAGAAGTATATCTAGGAGTGGATCAAGCATATCCAGTTTGAAGAAGTAAATAACAAATTCATCCTACAACATGTGTTACATACACAGACATCAACTCCACCAAGTCACACTCCTTCAAGGTAAAAGCCAAAGACTTGGTTGGAAAAAGGCTCGATTGTGCAAGCAAGACAAAGAACTGGTTGGAAAAAGGTTCAAGTGCGCTAGCAAGTCAAAGAGTTGATTGAACAATATTTAGGAGTGCACAACAAGCTTGGAACAAGAAATGGTTGAATGGTTATGCAAGTCCTGAAAGTGCGCAAGACTCACCAATTGGAAGAAGCTTTCAGTTGTCGAAGCACACACGAGTACCAAAAAGGGTGTAGAGGTTGAAGATATCATATGCGCAAATTCCATAGGAAATGATACATCAAGTGCACAAGACCCACAAGTGGTGATACATAAAGGGTGCAAAACCAAACCGCATGAACGCAAGTCCCACTAGCCAAAGGACCAAGTATGTGCAAGACACACAAGAGATGGCACCTCAGTGGAGCAGAAGATGACAAGTGGCGGAAGCGTAAAGCAAGCAGAATTGTGAAGCAAGGAAGAAAGGGCGTCACAACAAACTTGTGCACATCACCATCTGTGCAGACCAAGTATAAATAAGAAGCCGGTATGGTGAATGAATGTAATATGAGGATGAAGAGATTTTAAGTGGAAATATGGAAGATACAGATTTATAATTTTCGAGGCATCAAAGGCTCGTGGAATCAAAACAGTATGATCTAGCCGAAGATCTGAGTATGCACAAGCAGAGGAATGCAATAGCTAATGGTGCGCAGAATGACTTTGTAGATATGTGACAGTTGCACGAAGACAGAAAGGTAGAATTATAGAAAATGTGCAAGTGCCCGACGATCGAATGAAAGTATTAAAGATAGCACACAGAGAGTCACATGTGTTCTAAGACATAAGCGCAGAGACACACTTGATGTATTTCTTATGATGTGAAAAGTGAAAAGGTTTAATTGATGCACGAATATTGAGTGATGTTTGCGAAGTAAGGAATACCATCAGATGCGTAAATACAGATTTGTAGCATAATGAAGAATGCACGTCATGATGAGGATGATATGAGACAAGTGAATTAAACAGAAAGGATGAATCATGTGATGCATAGAAGGTCATAAATTGTCTAAAGGATGGAGCACCTATAAACAACAGACACATCTAAGAAGGTGAACAATTCCATATGATACTAGTGCACAAAGTCAGAATAACAAGTTATCAGCAGATGTGTCATATCATTTGAGAGAGCAGATGCGTAGTACCAGAAGGGAATGTTGAATCTTGGTGCAGACTACAGAATCAGTTGAAGCAACACACAGTATATGAAGTGCGACATAATTTAAGGTGAAGTGTTGAGTTGGATGTGAAGTCAAGTTATGTATACAACACAGTGACAGCAATATTATAGCATACAGAAGGTGCACACAACATAACAAACATCAGAAGATATGAAGTGTGCGCGTATCAGAAGTACAATAGTGTCATATCTTATTTTTGTATATCTGGGTGACAGGACTAGGCAAGGAGCAGGGGGTCGTAGCCTCCATCCAGTTGGTGCAAAGAACTCAAGGATATGGTGCTTCCTTCAGGTCGATACCTGTAAAACCAGGGGTTCGGATCCTCCTTCCAGTTAGTGCTGGAGAACTTAGGAAGTTGGTGCTTCCTCGAATGTAACATTTTCATTATAAAATATAATTCCATGGTTTTCTCTTGTTTGGGTTTCCATGTAAAAACTATGCGTGTTCTGTATTCTGTGTTTTGGTGCATATGTGGATGAATTTTTTTTTTTATTGTGGATGCATAATTAAAGTTTAGATTAATCAATTAAGAAGCTAAAAATTGCTTATAATTGTGCTAATATTGATTCACCCCCCCTCTCAGTATTAAATAGATTCCAACACATACTAGGGACTTTCCCTAGTTTTTTGAACCTTTGAGATTTTTATTAGACTAATTATACCTCTTTTAGTGTGTTTTTCTGTTGATTTTTATCTCCTTTGATCTTTATTGAGAAATCTAGTAAGCCTATAACCTGATCCAACCTTGTACTGAGACAAAAAAAATTAATTTCTACACCAACAAGAGTCTATCACTCCCCCACAACATCCCTCAAGGTGAAAATTCTCAGTATGTCACCCACCTGCAATGTCTCAGAGAGAAAAAATTCTAGTCCTTCGCTCTGTCTGGGTAGTTCCAGGAGTGAAAATCCCTCTTTTGGGGTAATTCTCAACTCTTCTTTGTGTGGTTTTGCTTAGATTCTGCTTCTCTGTTGTTTGTGTGGTATTTTCATGTTGATTTGCATTTGTGTGGGATCTGTATCAGAATATTTGATTGCTCATTAGGTCTTTTGAAACTCAGTTTTCATTCCTACAAATTCTTGGGCATATTAGAACAACATAGGCCAACTTGGTCTTTTTCTAGCTCTGCATCTTTTGGTGGACTATTTTCTCTTGTTCAAAAGTTCCTAGGTCTTCGTAGCATTGGTTTGGACACTCCCAAGCCTTGTTTGAAAAAAATTGGGACAATTTAGGCCTATTTGGGAAGTTAAGTGTGAATAAGGCTTTTTGCATCCCAATTTATGTTTGGTCTTGTTTTGGGTGAAATTTCCTACTTCTTTCAAGCCCAGAAATTTGTAGCCTTGTCCTAAACTCGGGGCTTACTAGTTGATTATATTCATATTGAGTGATTTGAGTTTTAAAAGTTCTTTTTGGTTGGATTTGTTTGGATTGTAAAGTGACGAAGTTGAAAGTGATTGAGTAATCCAACTCTTTCTTAAATTTTGTTTCCTTGGGAATATATTTTGATTTATTTGGCTTATTTGGTCTTAGTTAAACTTTATTGGATTCTCTCATTTCAATTGAAAAACAAATAAAAACTTATCTTTTAGTCTCTTATGTCATTTAAAAGAGTTTGAAAAGTGAAATTTGATTCTCTTCTTTGTCATTAATCTCTCGTAATCTTTATTTGAAATTACAAATTGAAAGAAAAGAAGTAGTTCACTCAAGTCTTTTGTGCTTTTTGAGTCTTAAAAAAAAAACAATTGATTTAGTTGTCTTTGATATTAATTGTTGGGGTCTCTCTTAGTTGAACAAAGAAGTAGTTTCAATTCTTTTTGGAATTTAAGAGTTTTTTTATAAGAAAGCAAAAGAAAAAGGAAAAAAGAGTTTTGTTTTTGGTGTTTATTTGAAGGATTGTCTTGCATTGAAATTCAAATTGGTGAATAATTTAAGATTTTGGTTTGGCATTGTTGACCATTAAAGGAAAAAGAAATTTTGTGTTGGCATAGAGTGACTGTTGCATTGGAAGTTGAATCACTCTCTCTCCGTAGTAGATAGAGTTCATCAAAGTGAAGAATTTACATTTCATGATTTGCATGGTTTTGAGTCAAGTCTCCCCATCGCTAGTTTTGCGTTCATTTTCCCTTTGAGTAAAGAAAAACCAAAAAATTTAACCATGCACTAATAAATAACTAGGCATTTTTTGGTTTTCTAGAAAACTAATAGTAGTATAGGAGATAGGACTTTTGGATTAGGGAAGTGATTTGATCATCTAAGAGTCACTAAAAAAAAATAGGACTACTAAAGAGAGAAAATCCATTAGTAGTGCAAAGTTCTTGTTGGGAAAGCTCCTCTAACACAGGAGTCAAGCGGTAAGAGAAATAGAGAAGAGTGTTCGGACTAGTCCCCGGTATTCTCTCTTGGCAGGGTTATGCGAGTACGGGAATAATCTTAGTAGTGGCAAGTCCTCGGGGTGACACCACTATACAAATACTTTAGGTCTAATGAAAGTGTCTTACATTCCCTTCCCACTCATGGAATCCCTCTCCCATGACCGTTATTCCCAACCACCAAGCATGAAGTGGTAGCCTTAGTTTCCTTTCTTAGGTTAGCTCCTAGGTAACCACAGTGGTGGTGTTGTTGGTACCTGAGACACAAGTGCAACACGTGCTTTTGGTTCCTTAGGAGGGTATTTGGTTGAAACTGGTACTTGCACCTTTGGACATCCATTATTATAGTGTTGTGGGTAATTGTTTCAAATATCTTGTTGAAGGCTTGATATCCCGTTTTGGGAATATTCTTTATCTACTGTTTGCGTGGAATGATTACATTTCATTTTTCTTAGGGGTGTTTTGTTTGTTTGCTTGTAGTTGGACTTAGGGATCTCTATAATTGTAATTATTTTATTTTCTCAATGGCAAATCTAGGTCCGAGAAGGTCATGCAGAATGCAAGGTTTAGGACCTAAAAATAACAAACCTTTTCCACAAATAGGTTCATCAAACCTTTCTACCAAAGAAAATATAAACGAAGAAATTATGTTAGATGTTGGCTGTCTAGAATGAGCTAGAGGTTTCCAATGTAGACCCAGGTACTTCGCGGTTCAGGGAACCAACAAAACCCCTATTCACCGGCCCTTTCGGCAACAACCTGCGCGCAACCTGAGGTCTCACCTAAGGCGAAGCTGAGGGGGTGTGTACAGAATCAAGTTTCCACAACCGGGTGATGCGATGGGGGGGGAAGGCTAATAAGTAGCGTAATGCATTGTGGGTTGCACAGATAGAAAACTGCACGAACCTTCTGTTCCGTGTAGGGTACTTCGAATCACAACTGCGCTTACGCACTTGTGCTTCCTCTGACTGTGCGATACAGGATACCTTTGCGTTATGACAGTAAGCTATCAACAAATTACTTCGCAACAATTTTAAATGACTCGGCGCATCGCCAAGACTGCGCGTCCTTGCTAGGATGTCCAATCCTAACCACTCTACTTAACATTCTTTACCCCTTTATTCTGCTCAAGTTCTTATCATTAAATTGCAGATGGTTTACTAAACATACACTACTGTACGCTCCAACGCCGTGCTTAAACTCAATGTTCACTACTTGACCAATAGTTGGATTCATACATTACAATCGACAGATTCATATATGTTGAACACTTAACAATCCTCTGCGCATGCATTACTTAACGTATTATTCCCATTCTCTGTGGCGAATACATATAAAAGCAATCACATAATAGAATTTTCCAGCATTAAACATTCATACCAAGCAATTAAACAATCATAAACACACATTGGTCACATAACACAGAATTTAACGTGGTTCACCCCCCGGATGGAGGCTACGTTCACAAGAACGGTTGTTAATATTGATCTTTATGGGAAGGGTACAACCATTCTTAGTTTGCACACTCAGCTGCAGACTCTCCTCTCTCTCAGATAGGTCTCTGCGCACTCAGCTGCAAAGCCTTTACAATGGCTGTCAAAGCTTAAGATTTTACAATATCCAAATAATTAACCAAAACCGAAGAGTAACCCTTCCCTTACAATATTGTGCCTTATTTATAGATCATGCCCATAGGTCATGTCTTTACAATCATTAGGATGAAACCCTAAAGTTTCCAAAACTAGCATGGCTAATTGCCACCCTAGCTGTCGCCGTCGACAGCTTGCTCTGCCTGCTCCAGCTGGGCCACTTGTGGCTCACACACTCTTCTAACAACCGTAGTCCTCAAAATGGTTACAACTACATCATAGCCTGTCCCTTTCCACTCCTTCACCTGCCTGTCACCATCAGCGTCGTGACCTAGCTTCTCAACTTCTTGCCGCCACACGCTCGAACAGGTCGCTTTCATCTGTCGTCCACCTGTTCCTTACCCAAAATAGGTCATGTCCTTGCTTGAACTTTACCCATGTTCTGCCCCAAAAATAGCTCATGCGCATCGTCCTACTGCACGACCGTGCCTTAGCCATTGCTGTCGCGCGACACGTGCAAAGCCTCAAAATTGTCTGTCGCCTGCAGTCGCGTGCAATGCGCTTCCATCAAAACTACTTTCTCTCCCTGCCGCAGCGCGCAATGCACGTTTTTCCATACTTGTATATTTTTCCAACCCACTTGGGCCTAGCCCAACAGGCCCCTAACACTCACCTGTGGCTCGTCCCGAGCCACTTCCACTTGTGGACCCTGGTGCCGCATCTTCCATCGTCCCAAGATTTACTGTAAAGCTTTGCAGAGTTCCTTCTAAATCCGCAACTATGTCCTTTGCTTTCCGTTCGAACTCTTGAAGCGTCTCCAAAGTAGCCCGCGAGACCTTCTCTCGAGCCACTTGTTCCTGCATAGTGCCTTCTGCCGTCTGAAGTTCTACGAACTTCACGTCAAATTGCTGCATTAATTCGAGGCCTTCTTGCTCAATAGGTTGCAACCTGTCCAATGTGGAAACCTCTTTCTCCCTTAGCATTGCCAACTCTTTTTGTAGGTCCTTAACCTCATTAAATCTCTGGACTTTATCTCTGGTCAGCGCATTCCTCATCTGCGTACTTGCAGCATCCACCTGCGACTGCTTCTATTCTACTTCTGCCCTTACCCACTGCAGCACAGGATCCTTACTCAACCCAGTTATCACTGTAGTTATGCACTCAAGTAAGGCTTGGCATTTCATCACTTCCGCCGAAATGCCATCCATGGTTTCCTTGATGTCCTCAGCTGGAGCGGGGCATTGATCTGACGAAATGACAGGGTGCCGAGCCTCCAGCTCTGTGATTTTTCCTTTATACGAGGTTTCCATTTCCATTTGATCAGCAGTCAAGGACTACCTTGGCCCCAATTTTCTTTATTGTGTCCTCCATTTCATCTTCTTCTTCGCATTCTTCTATGTTTGCGCACACAGCGGAAATGGCTTCCTTCAGCTTCTGGCCCTTTTCCTTGGCTGTGGTAGAAATTTCTCCCTACGGATAGGTAGAAACACTCTTAGGATAAAGTAGGATGCACTGACTCTATGCTAAGACAAAAAGGAAACAAATGCTACCTTGAGTTCCTGAACTAATCTTCACAACAAGATTAAATGCATTCAGGAGATATGAAAGACGTAACTCACCTTCCAATTCGACGTTTGTCCCACTTCTAACTCTTGATCCCAAAGCTCCAATGTAGAACCTGTTGAAATCAAACAAAGGATAAGCATACAAGCTTCCAAATACCTTGAAGCAAAGATTAAGTTCAAATCTAAACTAGATACATTTCATATCAAAGATTTATACAATACACATGAAATGGGAAAAACAAGACAAGTTATCTTTTATTACAAACTTGAAGAGTGCTTACAAAAGGTTGCTTGATATCCAAGCCAATCCTCCAGCTCCAAGTGCTTCCTCTAGCTATCTCTGTAGAAGTTTGAAGATCATAGGTTTGATGCCCCCAAAAGTCCTCCCTTTGGCCCATGGAAGGCTTCTCTCTTATAGTACATGGGAAGGTTAACCAACAAGAGAGAAGTGTGGATCTATGGAGGGTTTAGTGGATCAAGTCAGCTAAACAAAGAAGGAGTTAGGATCGAACCAAAGGTGGTAATCCCAACAAAATCTCCTCGAAGGTCGAATCCCAAAATCCAAGGCAAAAAGGCTAATTTCAGACTACCGCGCCCCTATAACTGAGCATAATGCGGTAGTACTGCATCCCAGAGAAGGAGCAACGCACGGTAGTGCTGACTACCATGCCCCTATAGATGTGCAGGGAGCGGTAGTGCTCACAAACATGGCTAAGTTGGGTTGGTAGATGGCAGAAAAAGTGTTTGCTTTCAGTGTTCAGTCAATGGTTTTCACTTTGGATGTTCAGATGATCTTTAAGGGAAACTGTCGTTTAGGTTGCTAGTGCAAGGATGCGACAGTAATACATAATGTGTAATATTGCGATATAACAGATTCCCCCTAAAGTGTGAGGTCAGAAGAGACTGATGGACGAAATACTTTACAAATATGGTTCGGAGATAGCATCGAGGGGAACAATAAGGAGCTGAAACAGAAACAAAATGTCAGATATACCACCGAGGCGGGCATTCCCATGCTCGGAAAAAAAATGACTCAAAGCATGGTTGCCAACCAATACATTGCAGATCCATGAGTATTGAGATGATATAGACTGTAGACAAATCATGGCTACTATGAACAAGCATAGATCCATGAGACAATAATGGCACAGCCACGACCAATACATAAGTGGATCTGTGTGACAATACAGAGGAAATCTCCTTTGCAACCTAGGCGTAATCAAAATATAAAAGGGTGTCGAGGGTCTTCTACCCAATCACAAAAGATATGAATCTAGCCATGTGATTACAAGGTGTTGAAGTTGAACATGGTAGAAACCATTTGATTACTGGTCAATGATGTGAACCGTTAACAAATGCGAGGGAAATCACCAATAATGACAATGATCCCCAAGGTATCTATAGCACATCTCAACGAAATGCGAATAAATGAGTTGATGTCGAGCATTCGAGAGATCATTCAATCAGATGTCATTGATGAAAACCTACTGTTGAATACGAGGAAACGTGCCATTGAGGCATGCAGGTACCAAGGTACTAGTGGTTGACTCCTAAGCTTAATTCTTGGATAGTGATTTGGTGTCAACAGGAATAGACTTGTCGAAGGTGGGCCATAATGATTCCCACTTCATCGACACGAAATCAGAACGAGAGATAGTATGGACCGATGAAACAATAGAATATGTATTGACATAAAGGGAAGGTTTGACATGAAGTAGAGGTGGACTCAAGGTAATAACCCTTTGAACATATAACGGCATGAAACAGAGCTTGGCAGTAGGGACTACTTGAACAAACAGAACCACAGGAAGTGTGAACTCATAGCAATAATAAGGACACATGATCATAATGATGACACTATCAGCAAGACTGACTACCCAAAATAGACAAGGTGAGGATGCATGCCATGTTCAAAGGTGATGACTCACAAGCTGCCAACAAGGGAAACTTGACTCATTTTCCCATTTTCCCCCGACATGATGGACGAGTACCTCTTTTTTTTTACGAGCTTGAGGAGGATAACAGATGCTCAGTATAGCTCATCTCATAGATGAGTCCAATCTCACATGTTTTTCGAACCTGAGAAAGGAGGGGTTCGTCCCAAAGTGGGCCCTTCGATGTTGAATTTTAACGAGTCCAAGGAAGGAAAACTCGGTCGTCATTTCATTTTTAGAGAGTCTGAAAAGAACTAAAGAAGACTCCAACGGTCCTTTTTCGTAAGGTTAGCCTCATTGCCCAAAAAGGGTAAAACAACGCGGGAGAGGACTCTTGTAGTCATGATTGGCTAGAGTATTCCTTTTTCGTAAGTAGTGCCCCCTAGTCCGAAAAAGGGGTAAACTATCACTAGGGAGACGATCATTCAAATCCTTTTACAAGCGTGAACGAATCAATTCCGCTTGGCCATCTTTTCCTATTTTAGGAGTCTAAAAAGAGCTTAAAGAGGACTCCATGTACAACTTTGTCATGGTTGATGACCGAGTACGACAAAAGAAAAGTAAACTCGGCACGGTTCCTTTTGCCGTAAATAGTCTAGCAAGGCCGGATAAAGTGATAAACCTATACTCGTTAGACACACCTTTTTACTCCAATTTGTTTAACGAGCACGATAATGGTATCAAAAGCACTCGAAATCTTTTTCATGTTTGGATCTAGAGCACGAAAAAGGGAAAGTAAGCTCAAACCACTTTTCGTGTTTTAACCAGAGCACGAAAAAAGTGAAAAGTAAGCTCAAACACCATCTTACTGTTTTTAACGAGCTCAAAGATAGGTTGGAAGAATGCTCGTGATGTCTGTTTCATTTTTTAACGAGCTTGTAACAGAAAATGAACTATGCGTAGGATAATTTTCATGGTTTAATGAGCTCGAAACCTAAAAAGGAAAGTATGCTCGAAAACGTTCCCAATGGTGAACTTCTTCCCATCGTGAAATCCAAAGGTTGGTACATGCCCCCAGCATGATTGCTAGAAGTAAGTGACTTAGCTCCAACATGGTGTGGAGAGGTGATCGAGTTGAATTCAACGTAACTTCCAGAGGTTGAATACTTGCCCCCAAGCTTCATTTCATTCGCCTAAAGTATAGGCGAGTGAAAAGAAGGTTCGGGTACTAAGTATACAAGGAGACTCGACTCAAAGGGAGAGTATGTGTTTCATTTTGTAACGAGCTTGACACAGGTGTAGAACTTTGCTCAGACTACTGGTTTCAATTTTTAATGAGCTTGAAGCCAAAGGTAATCTCTGCTCATGGTTGAAGCCCATTGATGGTTCCCTCCCAACATGATGACCAGAGGTTGGTAAATACCCCCCGCATGATTGCTACCAGCTAAACATGCCTCCCAAGCTTCGTTTCATCTAACTACTCTTCTTCCTTACCCAAAAATCCTGGCTACTAATCCGAATGTGTTCACCAGGGGGGTTGGGAGAACCAGGACCAAGTGACCTAGGCAGATGAAATGAAGGTTCAATCCTAACTCTAGCGAGAGACTCGAACAAATGGAAGGGAGATCTATTTCATTTTTACACAAGCTTGAAATAGATAATAACAATGCTTGAAAGGGTCCTTTTTATTTTTTAATGAGCTTAAAATAGAAAGAAATTATGCTCGAAGGTAGTTTCATTTTTACGCAAGCTTGAAACCAAACGTAAACTATGCTTGGGATTGGTTTCGTTTTTACACAAGCTTAAAACCAAAAGTAAACTATGCTTGAGGGTCGGTTTCATTTTTTAATGATCTTGAAACAGAGAATAAACTATGCTCGGAGGAATCTATTTCATTTTTTAACGAGCTTGACATATAAAGGGAACCATGCTCATGGTGACCTATTTCATTTTTTAACGAGCTTGACACATAAAGGGAACTCTGCTCAAAATGATGGTTGGTTTCATTTCTACACAAGCTTGAAACCAAAAGTAAACTATGCTTGGGATGATGGTTGCTTTCATTTTTACACAAGCTTAAAACCAAAAGTAAACTATGCTTGAGGGTCGGTTTCATTTTTTAACGAGCTTGACACCGGAATAGAACTTTTCTCCAAGCATCCCCCGCCCCCTAGGGGGAAGAAACCACTAAAACATGTGGAACATTTAGGGAAGTCTGGTGACTAGGAGTCATGCGATGAGTGGGCATCACAAAGGAAAGCTGATCGATGGTCACAATATTCCCATGATGGGGAAAATACATCACTCGGAAGAGTGAGGACACTACAGCCTTCATTGCATAGATGTAATCATTTCCAAGGAGTAGATTAAAATCTAAGGGACCTTGGACAACCATGACATGAATACAGACAGTTTTCCCTCCCAAAGTGATAAGTAACTGAGGAAGGGACCCTAAAGGTCTAGTAGGCCTTCTATTGAAAGCCAGTATCTGGTCAGTGACAGGAACAAGCCGAGGAGAACCTAAGGCTTGCCAAGCAGTTGAGGATAGAATACTAACAAAAGCTCCTTCATCAACTATCGTACGAAAAATTTCTTTATCGAAAACTCCTACAGATATTTGAAAAGGAACACTCGAAGGAAGACGGGATTCTGTTAGACCATTCCAATCAAAGGAAATAACCTTAGTACTTGGAGGGGGTCTTGCGGAAATGGACAGGGTTTCCCCTTGCTGAGGACATTTTGAACCGATAAGGAAAACATCAGCAGTTTCCAATTCACTCTCGCTGGGAAGATAAGAATGAGATGAATATTGTGTCAAGGTGACTGCTTCAGTCTGGACTTTCTCCAATGAAAGAGCGGGATCGAGTGGGGATGGCAGCGACTCGATCACTTCACTCTCGAGAGGGAGAGTGGGATCAATTGCAGATGAAACTGAATTGATCACTTGGTCAACCAGCAAGGGGTCGAGAGACAACTTACTATCATTTGTTGGAAGCACCGGTTGAGAACTAGTAATATCTTCCAACCACTACGAAGCTTCATCCATGCTTGGAAAAAGGAAAGTACGGTGCATACGCTTGCATATCAAACAGGGATATAGGAATTTACCCTTTCGACCCTTCACCAAGGGGTCACTGGTTGAGGGAGTGTCATCGACATGATGGTTAGAGGTCGACGATACAATTGGTTTGGGGTTTTTAGACCACACTTCTGACACACAGGAAAGACCAGGGAAATCCTTGAGAAAGTGATCACCCTTGCAGAGTTTGCAAGGGAACTTGGGCTTACGAGGTGTTTTCATAGAATGAGTGCCATTAGAGGCAACTGGTTTATGCTTGGTCTCTTCCTTATCCTTCTTCTTCTTAACTTTCCTTTTCTTCTTCTTCTTATCCACCTGATTACTAACACTATTGCTTTGATCAGGGGAGGAAGAAGGAACAGAAGAAGATGCATCCAACGAAGAAGGGGAAGCATTAGTTTGGGAGTGACTCTCTCGTGGTGGAGAGTTAACATTCAAAACATTGGGCGCAATCGGAATTACCGGATTGAATAACCATACCGGTAATCCTATGGTTAATCCAGGAAGATTTAACGTGGCAATAAAGGGAGGACCAATATCTCCAACTGGAGGAAAAGTAAAAGGTACCCCTTGAAAAGGGGTCTCCGGATTGGTAGTCCCAAAAGGAGCATGGGTGCATGGAGGTGGATTCTCCATGGAACAAAACTAAGTGATGTGGACGAAGTCTTGTTAAAAAGAACTCAAAAACCCTCAAGAAACCGAGCGTGTGAAAGGGGATCTAAGGAAAGACAAGGCTCACAGGCCAAAAGAGCAAGCTAAAAAACTATACTGAGGCCGCTGCCACAGTAAGCGAGCTGTACAACAAAACAGCCAGAATGCCAACAAGCATCCCTACAAAGAAAAAGACCCTCTACAAGATAGCAAGCAAAACCTCCTAACTAAGAGCTGGAGACCTCAACAAATTGTATCCTTCGCAAGCTGATGAAATCCAAGTCGAACAATACAAAATGAGAGACCAATAATGGAAGGATATCCCTCTACCGAAAGGGATCCTAGGTAAAGAGCCCTAGAAGAAAAGTCACTAAGCTACCTCGTTCATGACACATTGGAAAAGGTTTTCAGTGCTTCTGCCTTATCACCCTTGCATTACTATGAATACAAGGAAGACAATGATCGATGTTGCCTTAGGGCTAAGTGGAGTGCGGCATTCCACAGAGTCCGTCCGGTTCTCAATCTCGCGGCGGTTTAACCCCTAAAAGTGTGAAACAGTCGGGAGGCCCCTCCAAAAACTGGTGTATGACCGTGTCAACAAATACTAGAGGATTTTAGTTCCCTAAAGACAACGACTATGTCTCATATGAAAAATGACAAGGGGGAATTATTTTGATGCCTATCCTCGGTGTCCTACCTAACTACCAAATTCTTTTGATTTCCTCAAGTGAGGTTAATATTGGTTTAGTTAGGGAGATTAATTTTAGAGGTTGTCTTACACAATCGGGTTATGGAAGTGCAACTTGATGGTGTTGTGACAACTCAAACCATGCAAATGAAGATGAATCGAAATGAGCCTTTCTCTTCGATGAGCACTAGCTAAAGTAAGGAAGAATTCTTTCCGTTCCCAATATGTACAACCCAATGCAAATGCAATTTTATTTCTTTCAAAATGATAAAAAGAGGTAAAAGATGTACCCAAAACTAACCCAAAGAAATAAAAAAATTCTTTATATGAACACCAAACGTAATGATTCTAATCCATTTCCTATCTTTTCACACTTGAAAAAGACACATCCAAGCTACGGAAAGAAAGATTCTACAAATGCTTCCAATCAAATGCAAGACAAAGAGAAGAACCTAATAATATCGTCTAACTCAAATGCACATAAATATGAAACAAACATTTCTTCTTCTCATGAATGTAATACCAAAAATGTCAAATGATTAAATTAAAGCAAGAAGAATACCTATGTGTTTCAATTTCATGAATATGGTAAAAGAACGACAAAATCAAGCTTCTCTTTGAACTAAAGCGGAGGCAAGGAATCAATATTTTCAAACAATCATTAGATAGGATGCAAAGGAAATAAGATGCCAAGCAATCCAAACATGCCAAACACACCAAACCAAAAATGATCTCAAAACCTTAATATGGGTCAAAACGACTGTAGGATACATGATTCATGGCTCCCCCCGACCATGAGGGGGAATTTTTTTTCAAAAATAGAACCCATTTCACTTAAAACTACAAGCAAAACACTAGTATTTACTCAAAGGGCCAACATGGATCCAAATCTCAAGAAGACCCAAAAATAACCAAACAAACCAAATAAACACACTTTCCAGGAACTATCGTGGGCCTGCAGGCCACCTGGGAGTGGTACTGATAGACTACCGCACTCTATACAGCGCTCAAGGGGCGGTACTGCTAGACTACCGCGCTATAGACAGTGGTTAAGGCATGGTACTGCTGGACTACCGTGCTCTAGACAATGGTTAAGGTGCGGTACTACCGCTCTATAGGCAGTTATGGGGGCACGGTAGTGTGTGAACAGAGGGAAAGAGGCAGAATTTTGAGAAAAGATTTTGACTTTTCAAGGGTTTTCCAACCCAGAGGACTTACTGATCTGTAACAGAAGTCTAATGCAGAGAACACGGAAGTGAATGAGGGTGAAAGAACCCAATTCTTACAATCAATGAGTGAAATTGAAAGCAAACTTCGCAAGCAAAGAAAATGGATTCAAGTTCCCCAACGGAGTCGCCAGTTTTTGTGGTAGAAATTTCTCCCTACTGACAGGTAGAAACTCTCTTAGGATAAAGCAGGATGCACTGACTCTATGCTAAGACAAAAAGGAAACAAATGCTACCTTGAGTTCCTGAACTAATATTCACAACAAGATTAAATGCATTCAGGAGAGATGAAAGATGTAACTCACCTTCCAATTCGACGTTTGTTCCGCTTCTAGCTCTTGATCCCAAAGCTCCAATGTAGAACCTGTTGAAATCAAACAAAGGACAAGCATGCAAGCTTCCAAATACCTTGAAGCAAAGATTAAGTTCAAATCTAAACTAGATACATTTCATATCAAAGATTTATACAATACACATGAAATGGGAAAAACAAGACAAGTTATCTTTTATTACAAACTTGAAGAGTGCTTACAAAGATTGCTTGATATCCAAGCCAATCCTCCAGCTCCAAGTGCTTCCTCTAGCTATCTCTGCAGAAGTTTGAAGATCATAGGTTTGATGCCCCCAAAAGTCCTCCCTTTGGCCCATGGAAGGCTTCTCTCTTATAGCACACGGGAAGGTTAACCAACAAGAGAGAAGTGTGGATCTATGGAGGGTTTAGTGGATCAAGCCAGCTAAACAAAGGATTTAGGATCGAACCAAAGGTGGTAATCCCAACAAAATCTCCTCGAAGGTCGAATCCCAAAATCCAACACAAAAAGGCTAATTTCAGACTACCGCGCCCCTATAACTGAGCATAACGCGGTAGTACCGTGCCCTAGAGAAGGAGCAACGCGCAATAGTGTTGACTAATGTACCCCTATAGAGGTGTAGGGAGCGGTAGTGCTCACAAACAGGGCTAAGTTTGGTTGGCAGATGGCAGAAAAAGTGTTTGCTTTCAGTGTTCAGTCAATGGTTTTCACTCTGGATGTTCAGATGATCTTTAAGGGAAACTGTCATTTAGGTTGCTAGTGCAAGGATGCGACACTAATACATAATGTGTAATATTGCAATATAACATTGGCTGCGCTCAATTCCTGCTTGGTGTTATCTGATTCCTACCTTAACTGATTGATGTATTCAGTTAAGTGCGCACACTTATCATATGAGGCAAGGCCTCTCTCATGAATTTCTTCTGCAACTCTAATGTGCAACTTGTTCAGGTCCTCTAGGGGCAGGGCCCCAATGTTTAGGTCAATACGTGTAGCCTTTACTACTTCATTAACCGCTTCATTTGGACAAATGAGGTAGCCTGATTCGAGGTTCAAGACGAGCAGATACTTAATTTCAGCGACAGGTGGTCTTTTCTGCATGTTCGGTCCCCCCATGATGTGTGGTCCGTGCTAATCATGCTGCTCTTACGGCAGCCATGTGCCAGGTGTCGATGTAGTGACCTGCTGCATGGGTAGCCAGATGATAATTTCTAAAAGTGATGGGATTTTACTCATGTCGTCTGGATGTATGCTGTCACGCCAGCCTGAACGACGTCTTCTACTGTCAAGATCTCAGTTGTCATCGTCGTTATCAAGTGTTCTTATAATGAGTGGCTGTGTCAGTGTAGGAATTTTTGGATAAGGTCGTACTGTCTGGGAAATCGTACTCGAGTGATGTACAAGTGAATAATGAGATGATCAAATAGAGATCTCCCGATCTCTATTTATACTTGTCCTATCCTGCCCATTAAACCAGTGGGGCCAACTTGTCTAGCTTAGCATAATAACCCATGGTTAACTTAATCAGGAACAACCCCAAACATGGTGGTCTAATAACCCATCGGCAAGTTACGACACTTGCGACACTTGTCAATACAAATGATGACACTTCCTTATAGAGGAATAATAACATCTCTATAGGAGTACAATATACATAGATGAAATAAATTCCGAAGTTACATATACATCAACACTCCCTCTTAACTAGGAAGGTATTTCTCGACACAGATATGCTAGCACAAGTCTTCTTCTCTAAATCATTGTCCTCTAATCATCGTCATCGTCACTGCTGCTATCTCAATCAATCTCCAATCTACTTGTCATAGGAAGTTCTATAGAGCCAGTCCTTTTTCATACTGTATGTAGTCCCACCACCTGTAGGTCTTCATCATCACTGGCCACACTGTGGAATCCTCAGGACTTATTACGTGCATCACAAAACCTTGCAAGAGCATCCCAGGACTGATTACGAGCACACATCCCAACCTATCGGATCTCCCAGGGAGCTATTACATGTGACCCCACCACAAAACCTCGAAAGAGAATCCCAGGACTGATTACAAGCACACAGCTCAACCTATCGGATCTCCTAGGGCGCTATTATATGTGGTCATGGAAAAACCTCGAAAGAGCATCCAAGGACTGATTACGAGCACGCAACTCAACCTATCGGATCTCTTAGGGTGCTATTATATGCCATAGGACAAAACCTCGAAAGAGCATTTGGCAGATATCCCAGGGCGCTATTTAATGCCATAGGAAAAACCTCGAAAGAGTATCTGCAAACCTCCCAGGGCACTATTATATGTCCTCCCAAGAAAAACCTTGAAAGAGCATTTGCCAGATATCCCAGGGCGCTGTTATATGCCATAGGAAAAACCTCAAAAGAGAATCTGCAAATCTCCCAGGGCACTATTATATGCTTATCTGCACAACCTGTCCATGGCCACAGAGTATCAACCTGATACTCACCATACATCATCCTGATGTACGTCATCACATGATCAACCTGATCATCATCATAGCATCATCCTGATACATATCATCTGGAGCAACATCCAAAATCTCGTCATCCATGATCATCCTGATCATATAGTGCATCCACCTGATGCATACCTGATACATATCATCATACATGATCTACTTGATCATACAATGTATCCACCTGATACATACACAAATAAATGATCCATCTAATCATAATAAGCATCCAACATGATGCATATACATATACATGATCCAACTGATCATAAAAAGCATCCAACATGATGCATATACATATACATGATCAAACTGATCAAAGCATCCAACTAATGCATATACAAAGCAGTAATTGGAACATCGTCCTGATGCTCATCATCCAGTGCTTACATCCATAGCCATGGGAAGGATCCTCCTCTCACCATGCTTGGAATGGATCCAGCAAATGTGTCCATCACTTCTTCCTTGAAGTGTCATCAATCGGAAGAACACTAAGCCTCTCTCTGAAGTACTCGAACTTCACTCTGGTTAGTGGTTTCATCAGCACATCTGCAATCTACTCATCCATCGCAATATACAGGAGATTCACTAGTCCTCTTTGCACCATATCCCTAATATAGTGATATTTGATCTCAATGTGCTTCGACCTGTCATGGAACACCAGGTTCTCAGACAGCTTTACACAAATCTGGTTGTCACAAAAGATACTAGTAGTCTCCAGTGGGAGATCAAATAAATCAGACAGTCTCTTCTAGAGCCATACTGCCTTTCAACTAGTCGAACAAGTTGCAACATACTCTGCTTTGGCTGTATTCAGTGCTATGCAGGATTGCTTCCTGCTAAACCAAGAGATCACACCTGATCCCATACCGAAGCAACACTCAGATGTCCTCTTCCTATCTGCAACACTGCCTGGCCAGTCTGAATCAACATAACCCTGTAGGTTAAACTTTTGATTCGCATCATACTTGAGCCCATAATCAACCGTACCCTTCAGGTACCTCAGAATATGCTTTATAGAAACCATGTGAACACTCCTCGGATCTGTCAGAATCTGACTCAATGTGTTCACTGCAAAGCAAATATCTGGTCTCGTGTTCATCAGGTACATCAAGGACCCAATCATCTGACGATACAGAGTGACATCAAACGGCTCAGATGAAGCTCCACACAAAAGATTCAGGTTCGATGCCATAGGTGTGGCCATGGCCTTTCAATCCATCATCCCAAACCTCTTCAGGATCTCTATTGCATACTTCCCTTGTCCAAGGAAGATCCCATCTGCACTCTGCCACACCTCCATGCCTAGAAAATAGTGCATCATCCCCAAGTCCTTCATCTTGAACTCGGCAGCAAGCTTACTCTTGGTATCAACAATTAAACTATCCTCTCCTGTAACAAACAGGTCATCCACTCATAGAAGTAGTATCACTGGATTTCCTTCCTCAACCTTGTAGTAAAGGTTGGAATCTGCTTTACTCTTGGTAAATCCCAAACTGGATAGAAATTTGTCCATCCTACCATACCAAGTCCTAGGAGCTTGCTTCAATCCATAGAAATATTTCTTCAACCTGCACACATATGACTCTCTGTCATGTGTCTCAAAATCGAGTGGCTGCTCCACATACACTTCCTCTTCGCCTACACCATTTAAGAAAGTCATCTTGACATCCATCTGGTGTATCTTCCATTTCATACCTGTAGCTAGAGTAAGTACTATTCTAATGGAAGTGTATCTTGCCACAGGAGCAAAAGCTTCTTCATAGTCTATCCCCTCTTTCTGGGAGAAGCCACGAGCTACAAATCTCGCTTTGTATTTCTCTATGCTGCCATCTGCAGCATGCTTGATTTTGTAGATCCACTTGGAAGTTACAATTGAATTCCCTTAAGGTCTTAGGACTACATCCCAAACATCATTGTTCATGATCGACTGATACTCCTCGACCATGGCATCCTTCCATTCTTTATTTTCCGTTGCTTCTTCATAACTGGAAGGTTCTTTGTTCATAATGTCACAGAGTAAGGCAACATAACTGGTGTGGGATCTAGTTCTCTTCCTTGCTCTATGTTCTTCTTCTAGAATACCATACCTTTATGCATCTTGAATGAGATCTTTATCCCATGCAGGTTTTCTCTTGTGAGAGTCCTTCTCATGGGGTGGATCTACAGGTTCTTGTGGATCTTCAATTTCTCGATCTGCTTATGGAATTACTTCAGTCATGGTAGTATCTTGAAATCTGGTTTCCTTTGGTTCTTCATGATCTTCAATAGGTGCCTTCCTTGACTTGATGAAAGCTGAGTCTTCATCAAATGTTACATCCCTACTGACATCAATCTTCTTGAACCTTAGAAAGTATATTCTGTAAGCTTTCGAGCTTTCACTGTACCCCGCAAAGATACCCTTCTTTCCTGAAGGATCTAGCTTTGTCCTCTTTTCCTTTGGAACATGTATATATACTGGACAACCAAATATTTTGAGATGGCTGACTTCAGGTTTCTTACCAGAGAAGACCTCTTCTGGTGTCTTGTTGTCCAATATCTTGTGAGGTGTTCTATTCTGCACATATACAGCTGTCCTAGCTGCTTCGACTAGATGCATAGGCATATCCTGGTCATGCAACATTGCCTGTGCTGCTTCCATGATTGTTCTATTCTTTCTTTCTGCAACTCCATTCTATTGTGGATTGTAGGGAGCAGTCAAATCCATCTTAATCCCTAAATCACTGCATAGTTTCTTGAAATCACCTGAAGTGAATTATCCGCCATTGTCGGATCTGAATGTCTTGATCTTCTTATCAGTTTGATTCTCCATCAAGGTTTGGAATTCCTTGAACTTGTCAAATACTTCATCTTTGTTCTTCAAGAAGTAGACCCAAGTCTTCCTAGAGAAATCATCAATGAAAGAGACATAGTATACATACCCACTCAGAGAACTGGATGACATTGGACCGCATACATTGGAGTGGATAATTTCTAATATTCCTTTTGCTTTGCTTTCACTTCTTGGAAATGCCTTCTTAATGTTCTTTCCTTTTGCACATCCTTTGCAAACACCTTCATGCTTTGACTTGATTTCAAGAACACCCTCTACAGCCTTGCTTGCAATTGGTAGTGCTCTGTAGTGCACATGTGCAAGCCTTCTATGCCAAATTTCACTTGGCTCCATGGATTCATGTACCATGGCATGTTCAGGTTGTCCCTTCAATTTGTACAGTCCTCCCTCTTGCTCTCCAATCACCACTGCATCATCAATAGTTTTACCCTTTTGCCACATTAGGACTTGGCCATCTACAACTGCAACCCTCATGCCTTTTGCATCTAATGCAGAGATGGAGAGAAGGTTCTTCTTGAGCCCAGGTACAAATAACACATCTTTCATCTTCAAGGACTTTCCAGAGTCCAAGTTGTAGGAGGATTCCCCACTTCCTTTGATAGGATATTGATAATCATCCCCAAGTTTCACCTTATGGGGTGATTCATGTTCAGATAAGTTTACAAAAGATTCTTTAAACCCAGTCATGTGTTTAGAAGCCCCACTATCAATTAACCAATCATTACAACCATGAGAAATAGTACCTGTGAGGGATGAGATTAGAACATATTCATCTTCACTAGATGAGTCATCAGTTTCTTCTCTAGCTTTCTTCCTGGGAGGTTCATCATCCTCAACAGCATGAGCATGATATCTTCTTTTGTTGTTCTTCTTCTTTTTGTTGAAGTTGTTGTTGTTGTCTTTCTTCTTCTTAGGACAATCTGCAACAAAGTGTCCCCTCTCATTGCATGTGAAGCATCTGAGATCTTTCTTATCCTTATGATAATGGTGGTGTCAAGATCTCTTGTTATGAGATGGCTCCCTGTTGGGATTTCCTTTCTTAGTGTGTGTTGTGAGATCTTGATCTTCATTATTCATCTTCTCTTCTCAGGCTACAAGCCTAGCCTCTTCTTGTGAACATTCCTCCCACTGTCTACTGAAGGAGACCAACTTCTTTCTTGCACGGATTCCTTGGATAAAGGAATCTAATGACCTAGGTAGGCCATTTAGTGTGGTCATGACAACTTCACCATTGTCCACAATTTCATCCATAGCTTCAAGTTGTTCCTTGATCTGAGAGACCTTAGAAAAATAAGATTGAATGGTCTCTCCATTCTGAAGCTTTACCCCTTTCAATTGGTTCCGCAGGGTCATCTTTTGATTTATGTTCTTCCCTTCAAATAGCTTGGTCAGGGAATCAAACATCTCTTTGGGTGTCTTCAGAGATGACACATGTGGGATGAGATGGTCCTTGATAGAATCAACAATGATCCTCTTTGCCTTGACCAAGTTCTTCTTGTGAAGGGATTTAGCCTCTTCTCCCTCTGGGACAGGGACCTTGGAGCACAAGAGTCCAACTCATTTTCTTCCAGGATTAACCCAATCCTGTACTTCCATGCTCGGAAGTTATCAGCCCCTTCAAGCTTATCTTCAAGCTTGGTGTGATGAGACATATTTAAATAGTACTTCAAATGGAAATAGAAAAGATTAAGGTCTTACCACTTGATTTGCTGAAAACTGGATCTGGTCCTAGATTAAGGTTTGTTAGAGAAACCTTAAAAATTAAAATTTTGAATTTCAAACTTCTGAAAGGATAGAAAGATGTGCCTTGATGAGCTGATCAGCCTGGTATATTCAGAATTTGAGATCTGCAAAGTTTCACCCTTCAAAAATGCCTTTTAGTCTTCCTGGATTCACAAGGGAGGACCCTGAATTAGGGTTTGAGTTTCTCGAAGCTTCACCGAACCAAAAATCTCGATCCAAAGCTATAAACTTCGATTTTTCCAAAGAGCTTCCAGCTATGTCTTCAGATTTCTTAAATTCCTATTTTTGTGGAAACCCTAATTTTTAGGGCCAAAACTAAAAGTACTCAGAATTGAATTCTGATCAGACAGATAGATTCTCATTGATGAGTAGAGTCAATCTACCTTACTGCTTTTCCAAAATCTGTGGAGAGAAACCCAATAAACAAGAAACCCTAGTTTCCACCACTGCACAATGTCTTCTTCTCAGGGAAGCTCTGATACCATGTTAATTTTTTAGCATTAATTCAATATACTCTAGGATCTTTACTGAGAGAATAACATGTACATCATATCAAGTATAAAAATGCATATCAATCACACCAAGCAATCACATGAGACAATAGACACACAAAGTTTCACTGGGGAAAACCATAAAGGTGAAAAACCCCACAACTTCCTTAGAGATAGAAAGAGCAAAGATACAACCAAGGTACAACCAAAGTAAAGAGATAGTCTTCTACTAGCAGCTCCTCCTCCTCCTCAACTAGTGCGCCACTTTCCGAGTGATGTACAAGTGAATAATGAGATGATCAAATAGAGATCTCCCGATCTCTATTTATACTTGTCCTGTCCTGCCCAGTAAACCAATGGGGCCAACTTGTCTAGCTTAGCCTAATAACCCATGGTTAACTTAATCAGGGTCAACCCCACACATGGTGGTCTAATAACCCATTGGCAAGTTGCGACACTTGTCAATACAAATGACGACACTTCCGTATAGAGGAATAATAACATCTCTATAGGAGTACAATATACATAGATGAAATACTTAGGTGAAATACATTCCGAAGTTACATATACATCAACAGAACATCCAATTGATAATTGTCCATCGTTTCCTGGGTTGCAAGATGTATATAAGAGTGGAAACTTTGGTGAAACATCTAGGAGGCCTTGGAAACCTAGAGATCAATCATCATATCAGGATCCATCATCACAATTTCCACCCTATTACTATCCTCATCAACCTCCTCAACAATGGAACACTTCAGGTTGGAAAAATTGGCCACCTCAGTACCCTCCTCAGAATGCTCAACAATAGCAATGGCCACATAGATGGAGAGGGGAATCTTATGCTCAACCACCTCCTCCTATGCCTAACTATCCTTACCCACCAAATATCCAACAACTCTTGCCCGGATTTGTACCTCATTCACTACCCCCTATTACAAATCAACCTCACCATTTCCAGAAGATGAATCCTCCAAGACCCACGATATTACCTGCACAACCGATACCAAATCCTAACAACAATCCAACTCAAGCTCTTAACAGCATTGGGTTGCTACCTCTTCCATCATCAGTTGTTATTCGAGAAGAGAATGAAGATGAAAACATACCTAGTGAAGTTTTGAATGATGCCATTCTTGAAGAAGTGGTTATTCCTAAATCTTCAACACACAACCATCCTTATGAAGAAGTGATTACAGGAGAAAAAGCACCCCCATATCCGAAGTGTCTAATAATAGAAAAACTTGTAACTTATCCAGAGTATGATATCATTAACGAGTTGAAAAATATTTGTATTAAGATCCATTTGTTACAAGCCATTAAAGATATACCAATCTACTGTAAAGTGATAAAGGAACTCTATATTAAAAGACCAGGTAAAAAAAAAATGATCCTCCGACGATTCATGTTATAGGTGAAATGTCAGATTACATAGCAAACCAACCTAGAATTCCAAAGTATATAAATCCAGGAAATCCTGTGGTGACTGTTATCATTAATGACAATGCCATAGGAAACACACTTATTGATCTAGGAGCTGCTATTAGCATAATGACTACCACAGTTTTAGAAACTCTCCATTTAGGACAATTCCTCCACCCTACCCCGACAATGCTAGAATTAGCAAATCGCACTATGGTACAACCTGCTGAAATCTTAGATGACATCATTGTATGAGTAGCTTCATGGGAATATCCTGTGGACTTTATGGTCATAGAATCAAAAGACCCTTCTAAAGGACACCCCATCATTCTGGGAAGACCTTGGTTGGCCACTACAAATGCATTTATAGGATGCAAGGATGGATAGATGATTATCTTTGATGGGTTATCTACAAGAAAACTCGCCTTATAACCACCAGCACAGCTAATAACTGAAAACCTGTTTTGGTTAGGTTGTCCTTTTGGGGATGAGAACTTGGAAGAACTTTCCCTTGTTAGTGATTTCTCCTGGGCACTTCAAGAACATAATACCGAGAATGTGTTGAACCAATTTATATATTCCACAACATGTATAGAATTTCCTTGTCACGTCCCCATCTTGACCCTATTGCATTTAAATGTAAATGATGTAATATTGTTATAAAAATAATGGTGAGAGATCAAGGCCAAGGCCCCACCATCGATTTATTGATGCATATGGTTTGCGTGCTAGCCAGGCAGATTGGAATTTCAAACATCATGTAAATATACATTTTAATAAAATACCCACAACTAGCTATGCAATGCAACAAGAGATGGAGGCATGATTTTACAAGGAATTGGGATTCAAACCCTTGGAGCCAATCAGGTCAAGCCAAATTTCAATGAGATAACCCATTAAACCCTCAACTACCCATGTTGACTTTTGTACCCAATCATTCATTTCTCCCAAGAGTTGGTTGAGGTAGTTAATGCCTTGGGAATGAAGAGGTATGGCTGTCCAAATTCGAGTATGGGAAAGCCATCCTTCATGGAAAAACATGTTTGGTTTCCTTGGAAAGAAAAGAGCCATGAATTGTTTCCCACGCCATTATCCTTCAACCAGTTTGGCTCTCTCACGAGTTGGGAGCTGGCTGGGCGTTTTTCCCCATCAAAATTATGTGTTTCCTTCATTCTCAGTGGGGAGAAGGACGTTTTTGTGTTGTATACTAGTGGGGAAGAAGGCGAAACGGATATGGGTTCCATAGAGACCGTTTTGGCTATTGAATGTTTAGTTAGTTGGAAGAGAATTCTTTTTCCTCCTTGTGAATGTTTTTCCCCATCCCACAATTCGTTTTTGGCTGGAAACAATTTGGGGAAAGCCCATGGCCATCTTGTTTGTAAATCCCATTGTTAAAACATGTGTATCCATGCCCATTGACTGTGTTTTGTTGTGTGTTTGAAGAGTATGTTGGGGTATGGGTATGGGTATCCATTGGTTTGGCTTGACCTTGAGTGCAAGCATCCAGGGTTTAGATTTAGCCTGATAAAATCAGCTGTGGACTGGCTTGGCTTAGATGAAATGGTTAATTTGCTGTGTATGAGATTGAATGTCCCCTTTTCCTTGTAAGAATCATGCCCAGCTTGGGGGTGGTAGTTGTGTTGAGAGAATTGACGAACACAACTAGCCTATGGTTGGGTGGAACGTTGCAGCGACATAGCTAGTTGTTTGGGACAATTGCACAATGAAGATAAGTGTTTTTTTGTCTATATATTTACTTCTGCAATGTTTAATTAATAATTATTTTGATATGCTAGATGAGCATTAATTGTGTGCGGATGTTGTTTTAATTCTGTTGTGCATACTTGCTTGATTTGCATCTGCACACTCTTGTTTTTAATTGTATGAATCTAACGAATGGGCTAAGATTATGTGAAAGCCCATAATTTGGCATCATGTTCCCTTACTTGCATTGGGACCATGGGAGGGTACGTGACATTCCTCATTCTTTTTCCCAACTTGACCAAATATTTGGAGATGAATTCCAAGAAAACATGAGCCTCTCAACATTTACAAGTACACCCTGTGTCTTCGCAATCGAACAACATCTAGGATCCGACACCATACCTTGAGAGGTTAGTTCCGAAAATTTTCTACATATAAATGCAGGTTTAGATGAGAGTCAACAAAAACAATTACTAAAATTTCTCAAGAGTCAAACTGGAGCATTTGCATGGGAATACACCAATATGAAGGGTATACACCCAGATACCTGTATTCACCACATTTACACAGATTCAAACATACCTCCTGTCAGGCATCCCCAGAGAAGAATGAATCCATCCCTAAAGGATATAGTCAAATATGAATTACAAAAACTCCTTAACGCTGGTTTCATCTACCCAATTTCTAACAGCAAATGGGTGTCTCCTCTGGTAGTAGTTCCAAAGAATGTTACAGGGAAATGGTGTGTCTGTGTTGACTTTCAGGAATTAAACAAGGCCACTCTTAAGGACTACTTCCCTTTACCTTTCATTGACCAGGTGTTAGATACCTTGTCAGGGAAACAATATTTTTCTTTTCTTGATGGGTATAGGGAATACAACCAAATATTAATAGCACCTGAGGATCAAGACAAGACAACTTTTACTTGTTCTTGGGGGACATATGCCTATATAGTACTACCATTTGGCCTATGTAATGCACCTTCCTTTTATTCCAGTGTGCAGTATTAGGAATATTTGATGACCTTATACATGATTGTGTAGAAGTTTATATGGATGATTTTACAGTTTATGGCAATACCTTCCAAGAATCCTTTGATAACCTCGAAACAGTTCTTATTCAGTGCCAAGAAATGAAATTAACTCTTAGTCATTAAAAATGTAAGATGCTACTAACCGAGGGCATAGTTCTGGGACATCATGTCTCTCTTCAAGGTATCAAGGTGGATCCTGCCAAGATAGAAATAATTGTTAATCCTCCTCCTCCAAAAACTACGAAGGAAGTAAGAAGTTTTCTTGGCCATGCCGGATATTATAGATGTTTTATTGAAAACTTCACTAAGATAGCTACACCTATGTTCAAGTTACTCATGAAAGACACAGAATTCCAATGGACTGAACCTTGTCAACATGCCTTTGAAACTTTGAAGGCAAAGCTACCAGTGGCACCGATACTCAAAGGCCCCAATTGGTCCCTTCCCTTCCATATATCCACTGATGCTTCCGACATAGCTATAGGGGTAGTATTAGGTCAAAAAGAGGGACAAACATCACATGCCATCTACTTTGCTAGTAAAAATTTGACTCCTGCAGAATCAAAATACACTTTTACTGAAAAAAAGTTTCTAGCAGTCGTCTATGCCATCAACAAGTTTCATCATTATATCACAGGATATGAAATTTTTATACACACTGACCACTCCGCCATTAGATTTTTAATGAACAAACCTATCACAAATGGCAAGGTGACTCGATGGCTTCTTTTGTTGCAAGAATTTAATAGTACTATTGTTGATCGTCCCGGTCGAGAGAATGTGGTAGCAGATTTTCTCTCTCGAATTCAAATTGATGATAGTGCCAGTCCTGTCAATGATAGCTTCCTAGATGAATGAGATTCATTTCTAACAATTAATTGCATCGACACAGGAAATTCACTCTTATGATCAGCCTATGGAATTTTGTCAATTAAAACAGGAAGACTCTTTTTCCCTTTCCGTAATTTTAATCAAATTCCATGTGACTTTTTCTTTGTACATATGTTTTTGTTTAGAATAAATCTGAATCATCTAACAAAGTGGTTTTTTAGTTTGATTACAAGAACCTTATCTCTATAATCAGCTCACGCAATATTATCTAAAAAGGGAAGTGCTCTAAAAAGAAAAAAAACTCATAATACATGTTAACTCCTTCTCTTTCGATTATTGTTGAAAATTGAAAATTTATAGTGAAAAGTTAAAGTGTCATTTATATCATTTCATACAACTTTTTGCTATGATTATGTATATGGTATTTGATTCAGACATGCACATTCCTGATTTATCATTAGAACAGTTGCATAAGACCTATTTTGATCATCATGATTTTCAAAGTTCTATCTTACACCTATGAACTACTAGTTCATCCTATACTCATTATCAAAACTTGTCTCTTAAGCACTTTTAAAAGGTAGCTCAAAAGTGAGTGATCTTTCTATTTTGTGGGGAACATTATTGATCTTTTATGAAGAAGATAGACTGAGAGGTCAAAGAACAGCTTTAGGTTATTATCTTTTGACATGATCTATAATTCAGGCTATTATAAATAACGTTACTCATAAGGTTCGCTCTAAAATTTGAATTATGTGTTTAGCAGGCTTAGCACACTCTAGTGCCAACCGGCTTCCTTACAAAAAATATCATTATACAAAGCAAACCCATCGGGGTACTGAACAGGCTCGCTGGCAGTGGGTCCATGCTAAGTAAAATCTTAAACAAGGAAGATCGGTAAATGCAAGTAAACCCATTGGGGTACTAAACAGGCTCGCTGGCAACGGGGCTATGCTTGCATGGTACCAAGATAAACCCGTCGGGGTACTGAACAGGCCTGCTGGTAGTGGGGCAATATCGGGTAAAAGAGGTTTGGTTAACGCATGGCTATGCACATGGCTCATCTAAAAAAACCTGAGTATACAAATACATGTTTAGGCCAATTATTTATATTGTCATTAGAGAATGGTTGTAAGTTAGACTTGGACCCTTTCATCTAATTCAAACAATACCCAGGGTATGACTATCCTAGAAATGGGACCCATAACTATAGAAATCTCACAAACTATAGGGTGAACTTTATCTATATTCTTTGGATGACGAGAGATCTTTAAAATGAGTCATGGATGACTGGTTTTCCTATGGCATTTTTGCGTATCAAATGTACTATCACTATTCATATGGTATTCCTAAGCACTGTTATCTTTTTTATGAATGTATATATCTGAATCATCTCCATTTATCAGTTAGTATTTCATTTTCTTACGAAAAATTATCACAACATTTTAGAGCTATCAGCTAAATTATTAAGTGAAAATATTTGAATTTTTCCTTGATGGCTTGAGGACACGCCATATTTTTGGTTTGGGGGAGATTCATAACTGTTTTTACTTTCTGAATATTTATAAAAAAATTCATTTCTCTCGGACAAAATGATAGGTGCTTACAGGATAATGCAAGTAGCAGAAGATTGTTTTTAATCTATGATGAATCAAGAGGAGCACGACTAAGACTTCAGAAAAGTGAGCTTACATCATCCTCTTGTGTGCCGACAGCCCAAGAAAAATTCTTTGCATAATTAGCAGCACTCAGATCCAGCAAAGTACATTTTTGTACAGAAGGTCCATATAGAGGATCGAATGAAGGGTCGAATGATGATCCGAATGAAGTGACAAATGAGGCAAATGAACGATGATCTGAATGAAGTGCCGAATGAAGTACCAAATGAAATCATAGTTTATAGCAGCATGATTAAGTCTGTTAGGGATCTAATTTTTTAATTCTTCTGGTAAAATTTAATTGACTAATCATACCAGGGATCAATCAAATATCATCTCTGCATCCGACCTCACTCCTTTGCTCATTTCGGCTTCATCAAATGAATCGGTTAATCGTACATTATTATGATTTCTAGAATCATCTCATGGGTATTATATGGTTTTAATTTCTCATTAAATTACATGCATGCGATCTATCATTGAATTTATTAAAAGTCATCATGTTCTTTTATGCTGCTTACATTTAATTATCTCATGATGAGCATTACGTTCAACCTATCCAAAGTTTACTTTGGACATGGTTGAATATATCTTCACCATAATAATTCATCAATGCACATATTTTCATGTTGGCACATGATTCAAATATTTTTCGCATGATGGCATGATCGCTCAAGTGTGCTAAATCCCTGCTCATGATCGTTTAACCGTTCGAACGATTCGCCATTTAAACCAACGTTGCGTGAAATCTGCTTCATTATTCCTGCCCCTATCCTTTCAGAGTCTATCAAGCCACGTCTCCTGTAATCTCTTGCTCCCCCTATATCTATTTGCATCCCTGATCCTCTGTTCAACAAGGCCAATCCGTTACGAGCCTGGCAGCTACCAGGACCTCCTTCATATCCCTGAATTTAAGGCATGTCGTGAAGTGTTCCTGCGAGTGGGATGGGGTCCGTTTCTTCATCTTCTTGATGGCCACGATGACAAGGTTTCACTCCTTTTTTCTAAGGGGTTCGATGGAAAAAACACTAAGGTTGGCCATCTCACCCTTCCCGTAACAAAAGAGTCCATTGCATAGGCCACGAAACTTCCCAGGGAGGGTGCCTGTTGGCACAAACACCTTTTCCTTCCACAGACAGATAACGAATTCGCTCTCAAAGACGAATACCATCACATTGCAGGCACAAAAGGATTCCACCAGGAGTGGGTTAAGCCTTAATACCTCGAGTCGTTAACTGTCATCATCCGGCTGATCACTTGTGAAGGTAAGTATACCATTTTTAAAGCCTGCCACTTCCGATTGTTGGCACATTTCGTTAATAATAAGGCCCTAAATTTTCCATTCTATCTTTTAAAGAGCCTAGAAAAGAAGTCTAGACAGGTTAGGATAAATGTGGTTAACCCTGCTAGCAGTTTGTACCATCACTGTATTATAAAAATCTTGATCACCCATCAGTTGAAGGAAGCAGGGAAAACATGGGATAACTTTGTGTTTGAAATGCTAAACCCCCACCTGGTCAAGAAGCCACTTGTTAAATCCTCTACCTCTCGCAAGCGTCACTGATTTCAAACTCGTGCAGATGAACTCATTCAAACCCCTTCCCAAGAAAAAAGGGATGCAAAGTCTGTACAATTTAGTGAGGGTGCCTTGGGAGAAATACACCTTGTTCCTTCATCCTCTCCTAAGCCTGTCCATGAGGACACAACCACGAAACCTCAATTCTTCTCACCAATATCTACAAAGTCAAGAAGGGCCAATCGTGACCAGTCTGTCGAGCAGACCGTCGTCCATTCCATCGATCAGCCCGTCATTCAGATAGTCTTGATGACTAGACGGACGATCCTGCCCTTGAATCACCCCTTCTTGCATTAGCCAATTTATCTGCTAGTTTACTTGAAGATCTTGTCTTGGAACCTGCCCCTGCACACATTGAAGAAAAGGTTCCTGAGGAACACATTACATCTGCTGATCCCGAACCATTTCAAAAGGGATCGAGCCCGCAAAAAGGCCTTGCGTCTCTTGCAGAAGCACCTACTCCACTCCATCAGACTATGGACAAACTAACCCCAAGACATAGCTCAGTTAAAAAGTCAGAATGAGAAGTATGTTGAGATCATCTGAGAGATTCGTCAAAAGAACAAGGACTTACGTTTCTAGGTGAAATGTGTTGAAGACTTAAATGAAGCCAAAACAGCTTCCAACATTTCTCTCCAGTTGAAGCATGATGCTTTGAAGGACCAGTTCCATAATTTTAGAGCTAAATCCACTTCCTCTTCCAAGTCGAAGGCAGCTGCTACCGCAGCTCACCCTTCTTCCTGAATTTCTCTTCTTTTGCTTAGTGGGACCCGGCATATCTCTGGTTTGGGGGAATATTGGCATCCATTTTTGTCACCATTTTGATGAGTAAACATGCTCTGATCAGTGTTATTTTCACTATTTTTATATGATAAGTCATTCTATTTGCCAATCAGACCATCAAACAGACCCAGGTATGCATTTATTTGAATATCATACGAATCATGAATAATTAGCACGATTCTTATGGTTTATTGACAATCATCTCGCATTTCTAGACGTGTTTGGCAATTAGTTTTTGTTCTACGGGTTGTGGTCGTCATTCGGACCTTCATTCAGCCATGAGTTCATGCCGAAGATGCCCTACTGCATATGAACCATCGTTCAGCCCTCCATTCATACCCGCGGAATCGTTGGTTGAGATATTTCGAGGCAATAAAGATAAAAACGATGATGTGGGTTCTATTAAGGACGTGGCCCTCACGGTTGGTGAGCCTTTATTCCAGAAGATCTGTCCTCTCATTCGCTCAGCTTTATAGCACATTCTCTTCCCACATCAACGCTGCAAAAGATCCTCATCCTTCTATGCCCAGCTTTCCAACACATCTTCTTCCCATGATTGAAGGGAACCAACGCCCAGCTGTTCGTGTCAAGGAGAATCAACACCATGGACTCAGCCATATGGCCTGTGCGTTGTCGTGAACCACCCCACAGCCGTTTCTTTAGTCATTAAACCTCCTATTTTTAGAGAGGTCAACTACATCGACCTTTTCTCTTATTGTAAACTTATATAAAGACGTTTCCCGTGAAGAAACGCAGCATAAGCATATATACATATACAAAGTAATTGTAATACAGAGACGATAGCAGTAATTTTCATATAGACGCTGTGTAATTTTTATCAGTCAATGGAAATTCCAGTTTCTTAGCTGTTGATGTCCTGTTGTTGATGAAGAATTCTAGTTAAGCTTCAATCTCTGATTGCTAGGAAGGGCCCCTCAACAACCAAAGGTTTACTATATATATTCTGCATTTCTTTTCTGCAAATTACTAGTCTCCATTTCCAGTATTTAACTCGTTTCCTATAGATGATGTTGTTTTATTTCCTGTACATGTCATTTCTTTATTTCCTGTAGTTTATATCTTCTTGTTAGTTTAATTTGCTAGTTTAATTTACAAGTAAAATGACCGTTCATGCTTAAATATTCTTAGTTTGCATTTAGTTTTGTCATTTGCAATTAGATAAAGCTAATTAGTTAATGTTTCAGTAGTTCAAGTTTAATTCATAGTTAGAATTAGTTCTGCTAGTTTTTCCTATAGCTATAGGTTAGTTTTATTTACATTTCAACCTTGTTTTATCATGTGTAGAAGTAGTTTGTTTCCTTAGATAATGATTAGTACAGGTTGCTTTTTGCCATTCCAACTCTAAATAGTCTATTTATTGTTTTTCTCTGCACTGTAGGTTCATATGCATCAACCAGCTGGTGTTAAGATCATTCAGTCTGCCTCTTTCCTTAGTTTAAATCATTTCCTTCCATCCGGACTGTCATTCGGACCTTCTTTCAGACTGCCATCCGAATCATCATACGGACTTTAATATTTCCTGCATTGTTTTTATGCTTGTTTAGAATCTAGTTTTTTTAGCTTTTCGAACTGTAATATTTCTTGCATTTAATTAGCATTCTTAGATATAATTAAGATCTTGTTCCACACTACATAGAGTTTTAATTAAGTTTTATTATCATTCTTAGTTTCCATTCCATTTTCCTTAACTCTGCTTTAACTGCTTTTCAAATTATGTCTTTCATGTCTGATTTGCTAATATGTTACTATCCTAGAATTTATCAGTTTCATTCTTAGTGTATTTTATTACATGTTGTTAAGATTAATTTCGGATTAGACTTAGTAATTTCATTTTCCAAAGTACATTAGTTTTTGATAGTTTCTTAGTTCAGGGATAGGATTAGTTTTCCCATTTACATAATTAATGAATATGCTCGTAGAACCGTATTTGGTTCAGAGATTAGACATCTTTATCAAGTTTTCTACTTGCTTCTACATAAAATATCTTTATCAAGTTTTCTACTTGCTTCTCAATCAAATTTAGTTTGAAGTAAATATCTTTATTAAGTTTTCTACTTGCTTCTAGATTTCATGTCATTTATTTATGGATAGAAAATAGATTACAATGTTTAAAGTTAGTTGTAATTGGACACTCTTTAGCTTGCATTTATTTGTAGAAGTTAAACTAGATTTTCTTCCATTTTGTTTCCTTGTCACATTTGAAAGTCACTTTGACACCTTCTCTCCTGTTCCTATTACATTTGATAGGTTTCCTCAGAATCCTCAAGGAGAATGGAATTAGTTATTTTAGTTTGATCTTGAGTGGAATGTATGAATAGTTTTTGAATTCATTAAGTAGTATGTAGTTTTTCTTTAAGTTAATATAGTTTCAAATTTCCATAGTTAACTGTCAATTTAACCATTTCATAGATAGGTTCCTAAACTCATTTACAATTGTTTCTAATTCCTAGATTAGAGTTTGAATTATTAATCACCAGTTTTCAATTTCATCAAAGTAGTTCTGTTTTGATTAAGTTTTGCTTCCTAGAATAATATTTGTTGTTTTTATCTTTTCAGTTATTGTCCATAGAGTAGAGTAGTATAGCTTGATACTATTATGGTCTGTTGGTTTAGTTAGGCTTAACTAGTTTAGTAGTTGTATTTTTAAAGATTGACTCGGTTTTTCATTTTGAATGATATTTCAATCTTTTCTTTATTAAACATTTCTAAGGTCTACCGAGCCGAAACCTTAGGTCCCATTCTACCTCAGCATATACTGTGCCACAGCTCTAAGATTACCAACCCTGGTTGATAATTAAATATTTTGGTGATTCCTTAAGACAGTAAATACACCTCAACACAAAATTTCGTCTGATATTCCCAAATTTGATGGGAGTCTTGGTCAATATCTTAACAACCACGTAATGAATTATCACATGTGGTGCTCCTCAAACTTGTTAATGGACGATTCCATCCATCTGAGGCTCTTTTAGTAGACTCTCATCGGCACTTCAGCCAAGTGGTACATCGAACTTCCACGACACTTATTCGTCGATTTCAACACCATTGCTATGGATTTCTTAATGCATTTCCAGTTTTTTATTCGATGTGAACTGGAAGTAAACTTTTGACCTCGCGCATACAATCCACCTCCACCCACATTTTTTATCACATTCATGAGTTGAGGAGGCAGTGTAGGTTAATCAAAGCTACCATTCTAGACCAATTATTGGTCGATTGGTTTACAAAATCGTTACTTCCACCTATATCTAGGGATGTTTCCATGGGAAGAGTTGTCACCAAGGAGCAAGCAATCAATCCCGATCAATATTTGGATTTAGTGTATTCTCAATCCGACACGCTTTATGATTTGATTCCAAATGCTCCTTGCCCTACCAATGATCCTTCAAGACTTGCTACAGAACCCCTAGCCGATGGCATAGTAGGTTGCGTGAAGACTAAGTCTGCACCTCAACCAACTCAACATCCAAGTCAATCGACTTCCGCTCTAGCCTAGAATAAAACTGGTAACAACACCGAATCCACTCCATCTCTTTCCCAGAATTCTGAGGTGAATCAAGTTCAATCCTCTTCATCATTAGATGGTAAGAATAAGAATAAGTGAAAATCCAAAAAACCTTCTAACCAATAGGAGAATCCTCGAACCCAAGAAACCAACAACGAAACCAAACCTAAGCAGAAGGTTAAGTTTCCAAGCCTCATCTGTGCTGGTGACCATTATACCAAAGAATGTCCTCATCGCGGGGATGTTAATAAATTTTTGAAAGGAACCCCATCAGTAGTTTTAATCGACCCCTTCCCCTGCAACAACAAATGGTTTCACATAGACCACCCGCCCAACAAGGGGGAAACGGAAACCATCCACACCAATCGGAGGCTCAAGTCCTCATGTGTAATGAGATAATTGTTCTTACCACTAGATATCACACATATGAGTATGCTTCAGATAAGAACATGAATGGAAGTCCCGCGGAGAAAGAATCTACCTCCGCCACCCCTCCACCTCTGGCCCCTCTTTGAATTGAGAAGTTGATCCATGAAACAGTGTTGTGCCCTCCTAAGGGCACAACTCGCAAAGTGACATTTAATCCAAATTCCCGCACCGCACAAAACTACAAAATTGTAGAATATTTGGCTTAAGCACCTTGCGCAATGTCCATGCTTGAAGTTCTTCAAAACTTCCCCAGCCAACATAGAACCTTGTTGTTATCTTTCAGGGCCGTGGATCCTAAATCTTCCAACACTATCATGTTCAAACTAGAGTAGTTCAAGTCGAGGATTTCCCACCAACTAGATTTTCAAATTCATATGAATATTAGCAGGAAGAACATCCATCGTAGCGTTTTGGATGAAGGAGCCTCAACTTCCATTATGTCTATATCTTGCTGGAGGGATATCGGATCTCTTGAAGTCAACCAATCTCCTACCACATTGAACGCATTTGACGGCTGTGGCTTTCAACCATACAAAATCTTACCATCCATAGCCATAGAATCAGGGGGTAATGTCGACGCACCATTGGAATATAATCTATTACTTGGTTGAAACTCGTTCTACGTGATGACCACCATATAATCCTTGATTTTTCACTTGGTGCAATTTCCTCGTTGAGGTAAAATTGTTACCATTGACCAACTCAATTTTTTCACTCCAGATGTCCATAATAATGCTGCCACAATATCCTTGTTTTGGGACAATCCAAACCCCAATATGAAGACATGGGAGTAGGACAACTTGAGGATTCTCCCCTCATAGGATTTGTTTCTTTAGCTTCCCCAGATCCCCAACAACTAATCACTTCGGTAAATATGATTTCATCCATGGTACACAAATTCCAGGAATCACATGATACTTGGGTCATGCCTAACCCATCAGAGTTTGAGTCCAATGGAGATAAAACACCACTTAGCCCAAACGAGGCATTATATCAGTCGATTCAATCCATCTCGTGGCATTATACCCCTACACTCTATCATCTTGGTTAGATTCATCTTCACCTTCATTGGATTATCTCCTATATACTTTTCCATCCGATCAGTCTATTATGGAGGTCATGAGTTTAGATGAGTCTCCCTAGGAATAATTCCATCATATATCATCTTTCCTCCCGAATATCCAAACGGTATAAAATAATATTAAATCCATCGTTTCACTCGAAATTATCAGCAATACCCAATCCCCCATCCTCACTCATGACACTATGTATGAGGGGAACTTAGGGAACATTACCCCTACAATGTTAATCGATATCTCAGTGAAACCTGGTATCATGGAAAACATTCAACTGGGCCATCCAATCAACATAAAATTGCTTTCATCTATTGTTGGGGAACCTTCACCTATCAAAAATTACCCTTCGGTCTCAAAAATGTTGGGGCTAGATTTCAATGGGCCATGTCATACGCTTTTCACAACATCAAATATATCGTTGATCCATGCCTTGATGATCTACCTGCTCACTTGAATTGTAGAGAATATCATCCCAAACATCTCAGTGCCATTTTATTTAGATGTCAGCATTACAACATATGCTTGAACCCACATAAATTTAATTTTTGCATTGAAGTTGGACAACTCCTAGGATTCATATTTTCCAAGGAGGGAATCATAATTGATCCCTTGAAGGTGGATGCCATTTTGGCTTTACCTTCTCCCAACAACATTCCAAAACTCTAGAGTTTGAAATGGAATGCAAAATTTGTACGTCATTCCATCTTCAACTTTGCATAAATTAATAAAGGATATATGTGATTACTTAAAAAGGATGTCCCATTCATTTGTGACGATGAAGCTCAACGATCATTCGACGCTTTAAGACACACATTAAATCATGCACCATTATTGCACTGCCCCCAACTATACATGTGATTACATCCTTTACCTTACTGCATCCACTTCCACGATTAGAATGGTGCTTGTTTAGGAAGACGAAAATGACCAATAACATGTTGCCTACTATCTGAGTAAGAGCCTTTCGGGCCCTGAACTCCGGTATTCACATGTTGAAAATTTGGATTTGGAAGCTATCATATTTGTCCAAGGATTTGGTCATTACATCTTGCTCTGCAAGATAACTATCATTGAAAATGATAACCCTATTTACCACATCTTAACCCATCAAGTACTAGGGGGAAAATACTCACACTGGATTGTCATTCTCCAGGAGTTCAATTTAGAATTTTCCAAGGCAAAATCCAAGAAATTGTTAGTATTTGCAGATCTTGTGTGTGACATTCCCCATGCTGATGAAGAAACTGATCCCATTGACTCTCTTCCGGATGAGTCTTTGTTCCTCATGAACACATATGATCTGTGGTATGGAGACATTATCTTATATCTCCAAACACAATGCTTTTAGCCCGGATTATCCTGAGAGGACCGTCGCCGCATTCTCCATAATGTGAAAGACTACCTTATAGTTGGTGATACTTTGTATCATCATGGCCCTAATTATATCCTCCAGAAGTGTTTAACACATGAAGAGGCCGAACATGTTTTAAATGATTTCCACTCCAGAGCATGTGGTGGTCATATTTCTGGCATGGCCACATCCTAGAATAAATTTCCGTACGGGATACTTCTGGCCATCGATATTCAAAGATTGAATGGAATTTGTTAAGAAGTTTCCACCTCGTCAATTATTTCATCCAAAGAAGTGCACACATCCCACCCCACTTCATCCAGTCATTGTCGTAGGCCCTTTTTCAAAATCGGGCATTGATTTTATGCACTGTAATCGTACCTCGTCCAGGGGGCATAGTTATATCATAGTCGCAGTATATTATTTTACTAAATGGGCTGAGGCTATGTCCACATATGCAAACGATGACAAGACTGCAACACTTTTTGTGTTTAACCACATCATTTCTAGGTTTGGGGTCTCGCAAGCCATTGTCACTGACCATGGTTCGCATTTTAGAAACCATATGATGGCCGAACTAAGTGCTAAATTTGGTTTTTGACATGAAAACCCGTCACCCTACTACCTTCAAGCAAATGGACAAGTAGAGTCCATTAACAAGGTCTTGAAAACCATGAACCAACACATGGTGGGAACCCGTAGATCAAATTGGAACTTGCCGCTTTTTTCATCCTTATGGGCTTACGAGACCTTGGTAAAAAATTCCACCGGATTCACTCCATTTCAATTGGTCTATGATCTAGAGGCAACTTTACCTATCGAATGCAATATTTCTTCCATCAAACTAGCCGTGGAACTCCTATTGAAGACCTTTGTTTAGGAAGAGAGTCTTTTGTATTTGGATAAACTCAATGAGGCCCGTCGTGATGCTTCTATTGTTAATGAATCGCATAAGAGACGCATCAAGGTCCAATACGATAAATCAGTTAAATCGTGTATCTTCAATAAAGGTTATTTAATCCTAGTTTATGACCATATTCATGACAAACTAGGGGCGGGTAAATTTGAGTCCACTTCGTCCGTCACCATCCAACTCAAATGCCATAATAGGTTGAATCACTGTTACTCTTTGATTTGTTTCCCATAGAGTGGCATTTGACCATCATATTTTTATAGGGTTCCATCTAATAATATAATCAGAGCATAAAATGACACGTCACCACATACTCCTTTTTTTCAATAAGACGTAAACCATGCTCTGTTTATATATATATATATATAATGACACGTCACCACACACTCTCTATTTTCAATAAGACGTAAACCATGCTCTGTTTATATATATATAAATATATTATGGCGGTAGTCATTTTTTGTTTTTATAATGTCTTTAGAGAGAATAATTGATTTATTCCACGTAAGAAGCATGTGATATATTGCACAGAAAGAAGTTACATAATTTTGAACATAATTTTGAAGAGCTATGGTATTAAATAATTTGTATTTTAATAAAATAAAATAATATTACCCACAAGAATGCGGTTTATTGACAAGAATCCTAATCTTGAGTAGGTACCATTGTAAATTTAAAAATAAAAAGCATTTTAAAAAATATATTATTAAATAATTAAAAATATATTTAAATAATTAAGAGAATTATGCTTCCAACACAATGCAAAGCACTCATTTGTATTTTAAGGATTTTGGTTTTTTATTTTGTTTTTAATAAAATAAATGTTAAAGTTAATAATTTTTTTGGTATATGATAAATCAAATTGTTATAAAATTTTTAAGATATGTTTAATTATAAATATTTTGTAAAAAAAACAAATATATAAATACTATTAATTTTTTACTTATGTGAATATTATAAAACTCTTTTTTTTTTTCAGTTGAAAAATCATTTTCCTGCTATTTTGAAGGAATCAAGGAAAGCTAAAACTTCCTCACATATCATGGATGGTAGGTCGAGCAAACCATCAGCTGGTAATCCAAGCCAGAAAATGTCTCAACGGAATAGAACCCTGGTGGATTGAATGAAATCCATCTAACCCCACCAACGGACCACCATATCCTTGACCAAAAATTTGGACCATTTATCGATTTATGCATGTCATCCTTGCCTAAGGCCCATGCTAATCTTCTCTGTATTGTTCCAATTTTATCGGATGTCTCCGAAGAGACTATGAATATTATAAAACTATATAAATATAATTGAGTAAATATATTTATTATATAATTAAATAAAAAATGTTTATATATATAGATACTGAATCGATAGATCATTTATTTCTTAAATGTTCTTTTATGCAGGATATCTGGAGGATATGCTGTAAAGAACTGCAGTTGCATTTGTATTGGTCAGGTTTGGATTTTGTATTTGCTCTGCTCAGCCGGGTGAGGGATTACAAAAAACCATTGTTCCTTCCTATATTTGTATCTTGGGTTTCCTGGTATGCTCGGAATGAGGTGATTTTTTAAAATAGATCGCCAACTGTGGTTGGCTGTGTGAAGACTGTTATCAAGTTGATACATTCATATCCCGAGGAAGATGATTCTAAGAAAAAAGAAAAAGAAATTTCACTTTTTCATATGTGATTACTCATCCTACATTATTTTTTGATGGGGCAGCACAAGCAGGTTTGTGTGCTATGGGTGGTGCCATTTTTCTTAATGAAGACCATTTCTACACTCTGAGACTAAATGGTGACAGAGGGTCTAATATGAAGGCTGAGTTGATGGCCCTGTGGATGGGTCTAAAGGTGGCAAACATCTTCGGTCTGTACAATCTCAAAGTTTTTAGTGACTCTCAGGTGACCATTAAGTGGGCAGAAAATGAGTACAATTTGAACATCACTGCTCTTAGGCATTGGTGTCAATTTACTCGTCATGATATATCTTCTTTTCATCAAATATCTTTTGAACATATGTTCCGTGAACACAATTCTCAAGCCGATCAGCTTTCAAAACAGGCATTTGAAGGTTTAGAAGGTACTTTGTTTTGGGAAGAATGTTTGGATTCCTGTTTGATGGATAGGGGTAACTTATTTTTCTTCTAGTTTTGATATCATGTAATGTCGGTTATAAGACTTCATGTGAATTTTTGTTTTGGGAAATTTCTTTTTTGTAGAAGCTGTCAAGCTGGATGCTATTTTGAGATCAAGTTCTTGAGACGATGACTTGAATCTTCTATGTATTTGGGGTCTATCTTTGTACTATTTGATTCGGAATGAATAGCAATAGTATTTTTTTTTTCTTCTGATGGAAAAATATATTTATTAAAGTTATGTAAATAAAATTATGTCAAATATGTATGTGATTTTCAAATCATATTAATTTAAATTATAATAGAAGTAATTGGGCCGAGAGGCGCTCTAGCCCTGGGGGAGATCTTGTTAGTCGAGTGTTTGTCGAGTTCGAGTAACAAAATAATACAAAGTAAACGAAAAAAAGAATAATACAAAGTAAAAAGTAATAAATATTATGTCGGACATAAACAAAAAAGAATAATACAAAATAAAAAGTAAATATGAGACTTAAACTAGAGACTTTAGAGCTTAGGATTAGGTGGTAAATATTATGTCGGCCACAAACAAAAAATTATGTCAATTATGTATGTGATTTTCAAATCATATTAATTTAAATTATAATAGAAGTAATTGCGCCGAGAGGCGCTCTACAGCCCAGTATGGGGGAGATCTTGTTAGTCGAGTGTTTGTCGAGTTCAAGTAACAAAATAATACAAAGTAAACAAAAAAAAGAATAATACAAAGTAAAAAGTAATAAATATTATGTCAGCCATAAACAAAAAAGAATAATACAAAATAAAAAGTAAATATGAGACTTAAACTAGAGACTTTAGAGCTTAGGATTAGGTGGTAAATATTATGTCGGCCATAAACAAAAAATTAATACAAAGTAAAAAGTAAATATGAAACTTAAACTAGAGACTTTACTTTTTTTATTTTAATACAAAGTAAAAAGTAAATATGAGACTTTAGAGTGTTTGTCCAATAACAAAATAATACAAAGTAAACAAAAAATAATAATACAAAGTAAAAAGTAATAAATATTATGTGGCCATAAACAAAAAAGAATAATACAAAGTAAAAAGTAAATATGAGACTTAAACTAGAGACTTTAGAGCTTAGGATTAGGTGGTTAAGGTATTGCACTCAAGGAGCTATTCAAGGAGAGGTTTGAACCTCGGGAGATTTGATTGCTCTTGGCACTTGATGGAGCCTAGGATTTGGATCTAGGCTGATTTAATTTTACATTGGAATACCTAATACAATATTTAAATTATACTAAAAATGATAATGACACATTACACCATGATTTATATTTATGAAAGTATTTGACTTTCGATTTGACAATATTAAAAATCAATTTTGATTTTTAATACAAAGTTATTATTATAATATAATTTAAAAAAATTATAGTATATCAATGTATAATAATAAAATTATGTAAATATTGTAAAAAAAAATTATAGTAAATAGATTTATATAAAAATAATTATATAAGCATTATACGAATTGTCTGTATATGTATTTTAAGAAATTATAACATATGAGAAATGTGTGTATATATATTTTAAAAAATTATAGCATATAATATAAAATGTTTATCTATGTGTTTTTAAATCACTTCAATTTAAATTATAGTAAGAGTAATTCAAATTTACATTGAAACATCTAATATTACATTTAAATAATAGTAAAGTATAGTGTCACATTTCAATACGCTTATATCCATTAGTATGTTTGAAGAAGGAATAATTTAAATTGATAATACTTAGAGATTTCAATTTTCAATTGAACACGTATACCCTAACATAGTTTGGAAAAAATATTATGAAATTTTCACTTATGTAAATATTATAAAACTATTTAAATAAAATTATATAAATAATATAAATATAATTGAGTAAATCTATTGATTATATAATTAAATAAAAAATGTTTATATATATATATATATATATATATAAAGTTATGTAATTAAAATTATGTGAATTATATATGGTTTTTTCAAATTATTAATTTAAATTATAATAAAAATAAATTAATTTTACATTGGAATACCTAATATAACATTTAAATTATATTAAAAATTGTATGATGTTACACCATGACTTACATTTATGAAAGTATTTGAATTTCAATTTAACAATATTAAAAAGGAATTTTATTTTTTAATACAAAGTTAATATTATAATATAATTTAGAAAAATGATGTAAATATTGTAAAAAAAAATTATAGTATATAGATTTATATAAAATAAATTATATAAACATTATAAGAAATGTGTGTATACGCATTTTAAGAAATTATAACATATGAGAAATGTGTGTATATATATTTTAAAAAATTATAGCATATAATATAAAATGTATATATGTATGTGTTTTTAAATCATATCAATTTAAATTATAGTAAGAGTAATACAAATTTACATTGAAACATCCAATATAACATTTAAATAATAATAAGGTATAGTGTCACATTTCAATACGTCTATATCTACTAATATGTTTGAAGAATGAATCATTTAAATTGACAATACTACACAGAGATTTCAATTTTCAATTCAATGCTTATACCCTAACATGGTTTGGAAAAAATATAGTATATATTGTTATATAAAAAATTATGTAAACATTATAATAAATGTGATTTTAAATCATAGCAATTTTCACTTTTTCTATTAATTTTAGTTTTAAATGTATAGTCAACCAATGTGAAACATGGTAAAGTAAAGTCTGTTAGGATATTCCTATACTCCATCCTAGTCCCACCAGTATTTTGATCATTTACATTTTCAGTCATGCATGCACTTTTAGGGTTTTCATGCATCATTTAGGGTTTGCATGCATTCCAGTCATCAGTCCCAACACCTAGCCCTCAGTTAGCTAGCCCCTGAAGCTTCCTTCCACTCAGTTTCAGCCCTCCTAGCCTGTCATGAGCCCAGTTCTCACCTTCCACTGAAGAAGGGCACCTTTCTCACCTACCAGTCTAGTTTACTTTAGTTATCCACCAGTTTTTCCTTGATTTGAGGCCATAATGACTCCTCATTGCTGTTATCACTCTGATTGACCTCCGATGAGACATGACTACCTGTTATGACTCTAGTTAGCTCCTCATGTGCCCTCCACTGAGCCTCCTTCATTCAGTTAGTGTCTCCATGTACCAGTTACTTTCAGTTACACCTACCACACTCAGTTAGACTCAGTTTGAATGACAGTTGACAGTTACTTGTGCATTGATGACTCCACTGATGATGAGATAGACTACTAGTTGTGCTCCGATGACACTCTCGTGATCCTTTGATCACTCCATGAAGTCTAATTCGAATTGCCACCTTAGGCATTCGAATCCTCATGCATTGTACTATTTATTTGTTCATATTGTGATTAATTAATTAGTGTGTGTGAAGTATTTTTGCTTCTATCCGAGTTTTACTGTATTATTATTCTGTTGCTCATTATACTGCATTGACCACTCTTCTTATATTTTCCTACTTAATCATAATTACTCTTGTGAGGTATACATCATCTTTTAGATCTGCTGTGAGGATTTTCACATAGTATCAGAGCATGTTGAGAGTATTATTTATCTCCATTCCTAAGAGTTTTTTGCAACTTATTATCCAGATTTCGAGTGCAGCAGTTGCAATAGTTTTTGCATTTTTGCAGCAGTAGCAATTGCAGATATTCTCTATTGTTTTTGAGGGTCTTCTACAACTTCTATGTATCCATCAGGAATTACTCCTCCTTCTCCATTCAACTATGATGAATGGAAACCAAAAATGATAGCATATTCGAAGAGCCATGATCTCTTTGATTGTTATTTTGAAAGAGAGTTTGAATCCTCTAAAGAGAATATTGACTGGTTGAATAAAGGTGACGGAGCCTTTGGAGCAATGATGCTTTATTTGCCAGAATACATGATTAACTAATACCTTGATGTTGTTGAAACTCCAAAAGAGCTATGGGCCCATCTGGATGAAAGATTCGGTAGACAAAATGAAGGAATTGGTCCAAACCCTTTCGGGAACAGGAAAAGTGATGCATTTTCCCTCCTTGATGATCTCATTGATCATGAACTAGTATCAAACACATCTCATATTGAAGTTGTCCACAAAGAATAAGAACTTGTAGATTCTACACTCATGCTCCAAATTTCTTCTAATTCGAATTATGTGCCAGCTCACACTCTAGATATTGCAGAAGGTCCTAAATCCTCTCTTGCACCAGAGTCTGTTGGTTTGCATCATGATCACATGATTATTTCGGAGGTAAAATCAGCTATTGGAGGTAATGCATTTTCTCTCCTCAAGCAATCACCTCTTATTTACTACTATATGATCATTATTCCATACTTTCAGAAGGTTATTGAAGAATATGGCCATTGCCACCCGCTTGGGATAATTTCTCATGCATCTACTGGTTTTGATCTCACCTCTTATGGTTCAAAGGAGATCTCAAGAAACCATTTCCATTCGCTTGAGATAATCTCTCATGCATTTACTGGTTTTGATCTCACCTCTCATGGTTCAAAGGAGATCTCAAGAAACCATGATTCAAGTCTTGGATCTAATTTGGATTCTGAGCAAACACTACTTGAGATAATTCTCATGCATATGATGGTTTTGATCTCACCCCTGCTGGTTCAAAGGAGATCTCAAGAAACTATTCATCAAGTCTTAAATCTGATTTGGATTTCAAGCAATCATTATTATTTGATGGTTCTTTTTGGCATAATATCACCCACGATGGTTCGAAGGAGAAGACAAAAGACTATCTAAATATTCATGTTTTTGATCCTACCTCAACAGATTCGAATCACAGGTTCAAGGATCATCCTCATACTTTTGGATTTGTTCTTATCACATTCGATCTGAAGAGCAAGTACAAGCACATGCTTTTTGAGCATGATCCACTTCTTCCCAAGAAGAAGATACCTCCAGACATATGACCAAGCATCACACCTGCTTGAGTTTGGAGCATTTATTTTTGTGTGTGCCTTTACAGTCTATTTTGAGGGGGGTTATTTTTCCCATGAGGTTTTCCCCATTCCCTCGGTTTATTGACTGTTATTATTCATTGTATTGGGTGACCTTTGGTCTTAGTTACTAGGGCCCAGGATGGATTAAGGGGGGGTGCTAGGATATTACTATACTCCATCCTAGTCCTATCAGTCTTTTTGATCATTTACATTTTCATTCATGCATACACTTTTAGGGTTTGCATGCATTCCAATCATTAGTCCCAACACCTAGCCCTCAGTTAGCTAGCCCCCGAAGCTTCCTTCCACTCAGTTTCATCCCTCCTAGCCTGTCATGCGCCCATTTCTCACCTTCCATTGAAGAAGGGCGCCTTTCTCACCTACCAATCCAGTTTACTTCAGTTATCCAGCAGTCTTTCCTTGATTTGAGGCTAGACTGACTCCTCACTGCTGTTATCACTCCAATTGACCTCTGTTGAGACATGACTACCTGCTCTGACTCCAGTTAGCTCCTCATGCGCCCTCCACTGAGCCTCCTTCATTCAGTTAGTGTCTCCATGTACTAGTTACTTTCAGTTACACCTACCACACTCAGTTAGACTTAGTTTGACTGATGGTTGATAGTTACTTGTGCATTGATGACTCCACTGATGATGAGATAGACTACTAGTTGTGCTCTGATGACACTCCAATGATCCTTTGATCACTCCATCAAGGCTAATTCGAATTGCCACCTTAGGCATTTGAATCCTCATGCATTGTACTATTTATTTGTCCATATTGTGCTTAATTAATTAGTGTGTGAAGTATTTTTGCTTCTATCCGAGTTCTACTGTATTATTATTCTGTTGCTCATTATACTGCATTGACCACTCTTCTTCTATTTTCCTGCTTAATCATAATTACTCTTGTGAGGTATACCTCATCTCTTAGATCTGTTGTAAGGATTTTCACAAAGTCAACCATGCTTAACCAAGAGTCAACCATGGTCAACCAAATATCCATCAAAGTCAACCATGGTCAACCACGTTGAACAAACTCAACCATAGTCAACCAAGATTTGACCATGTCAACCATGTTCAACCAAATTCATCCATCAAAGTTAACCATGGTCAACCAAAATTCAATCATAGTAAACCAAAGTCAGACATGTTCAACCAAATTTAATCATAATCAACCATGGTCAACCTTCGTCAACCATGGTCAACCAAAATCAACTATGGTCAACCATGGGCAACCAAAAGTTAGCCATGGTCGATCAAAGTCAATGAAACTCAACCATGGTCAAATACTGTCAACCATGTTGTACCAAGGTCAACCATGGCCAATTTCTCTCAACCATGGTCAACCATAGTCAACAATGGTTAACTATGGTCAACCAAACTCATGGTTAAGCAAAGTCATGGTAAACCAAAGTCAACCATAGTCAACCAAACTCATGGTTAAGCAAAGTCATGGTAAACCAATATCAACCATGGTCAACCAAAAATCAACCATGGTCAACCAAAGTCAACCATGGTAAACTAAAGTTAACTGAAGTCAACCATGGACAACCATAGTTGACTTTAGTTGTCCGTGGTTGACCAACAAAAGCAAAGTTAACCATGGTCATCCAAAAGTCAAACATGGTCAACCAAATTCAACCATGCTTAACCAAAATTCAACAAAGGTCAACCATGGTTGGAAAAAGTCAACCATGGTAAACCAAAGTCAACCATGGTCATCTAAAGTAAACCAAAGTCAACAATGGTCAACCAAATCCTTCAATGTTCAACCATTATAAACGATGGTTAACCATAGTCAACTAAAGCCAATTAAAAGTCAACCATGGCTAGCCAAAGTCAACCATGCTCAACCATAGTTAATCAAAGTTAACGATGGTCAACCAAAATTCCACCATGGTCAACTAAAAGTCAACCCTTGTCAACTTAAAGTCAACCATGGTAAACCAAAGTCAACCAAAGTCGTGGCCAACTAAAATTCAACCATGGTCGACCAAAGTTAGGGAAAGTGAACCGTATTCAACCAAAGTCAACCACGATAAACCAAAGTAAACAATGGTCAATGAAGAGTTAGCCATGGTCAACCATAGTTAACCATGGTTGACCAAAGACAACCATGATTAACTAAAGCCAACCATGATCAAACAAAGTCAACCAAAATTCAACGAAAGTCAGCCATGCTCAACCAAATTCAACCAAGTCAACCAAAGTCATGATCAACCAAAATTCAACAATGATCAACCTAAAGTCAACCATGGTTGACCAAAGTCAGCAAAAGTGAACCATATTCAACCAAAGTCAACCATGGTCAACCATAGTGGGCCATGGTTGACTTTAGTTGACCATGGTTGACCAAAAAACAAATTCAACCATGATTAACCTTGGTGAACCATAGTCAACCAAAGTCAACCATGGTTAACCAAAGTCATCCATCGTTAAATCCAAAGTCAACCATGCTCAACGAAAGTCATGGTCAACCAAAAATCAACCATGGTAGACCAAAAGTCAACCATGGTCGGCCAAAGTGATCAAAAGTGAACCATAGTCAACCAAAGTCAACCACAATAACCCAAAGTCAACGATGGTCAACCAAAGTCGACCATGGTTGACCAAAGTCAACCATGATCAACCAAAATTCAACCATGCTCAACCAAAGTTAGCCATGGTCAACCTAAGTCAACCATCATCAATCATGGTAAACTAAAGTCAACAATGGTTAACCAAAAGTCAACTTCGATGAGCCAAAGTCAACCATGGTCAACCAAAATTCAACGATGGTCGACCAAAGTCAAATAAAGTCAACCATGATCAACCAACATTAACCATGGTGAACCAAATTCAACCATGGTCAACCTTAATCATCCATTGTCAACGATGTTTAACAAAATTCAACCCTAGTCAACCATAATCAAACAAAGTCAACCACAGTCAACCATATTTAATCTAATTCAATAATAGTCAAATAATAATAGAATTATAATCAATTGTGTGATTGCACCGAGTGAAACGAGGTGCTCTACAGCCCAGTATGGGGGAGATGTTATAATGGGATATAACGTGATATACAGTTTGTAACAAAATAATTAAAAAAATTCATGTCCGCTCATAAAATAAAAAATTATGGAAAGTACTTAAAAAAAAATCCATGTTGGTTCATAAAATAAAATATTATGAAAAGTAATTAAAAAACAGATGTTCGTTTATAAAATAAAAACTTAAAACTTAAACCTGGATCTATCAATCAAGAGAGATCAAATTTCTTGAGTTTAAATTAAAAAAAGAAATACACCTCAAGAAATTGGATCCCTCTCGGTGCTTGATAGATACGTGTTCAAGATGGATCTATGCTAGTAAACGTTACATCACACATTACAACATCTCCCCCATACTGAGTTGTAGAGCACCTTGTTTCACTCGGTGCAAAAATTATGGAAAGTATTTAAAAAAAAGTAGGGGGGAGATGTTGGAACTTGATGTAACATTTGTAGAAAAATAACGTTTATAACAAAATAATTAAAAAAATTCATGTCGGCTCATAAAATAAAGAATTATGGAAAGTATTTAAAAAAAAATCCATGTTGGTTCATAAAATAAAATATTATGAAAAGTAATTAAAAAATAGATGTTCATTTATAAAATAAAAACTTAAAACTTAAACCCGAATCTATCAATCAAGAGAGATCAAATTTCTTGATCCCTCTCGGTGCTTGATAGATACGGGTTTAAGATGGATCTATGTTGGTTTTAAAGTCAATCCTCATGTCACCCATAATCAAGGCATCAAGTCAGCCATAGTTAACCATATGATATTAAAATCATCCAGGTTCAACCATCACCAACCATGGTCAACCAAAATTCAACCATGATCGCCCAAATTCAACAAAAGTCAACCATCGTAAACCAAAGTCAACTAAAGTGAACCATGCACAACCAAAATTCAACCATGGTCGGTGAAAGTCAACAATGGTCAACCAAATACTTCTATAATCAACCATTATAAACCATGGTTAACTAGAGTCAACCATGGCTAGCCAAAGTGAACCATAGTCAACCATAGTTAACCAAAGTTAACCATGGTCAACCAAAAGTCATCAAAGTGAGCCTTGATCAACTAAAAGACAACCATGATTAACCAAAGTCAACCATGGTCAACCAAAACTCAATCATGGTTGACGATAGTTAGCGAAAGTGAACCATATTCAACCAAAGTCAACCATGGTCAATGAGAGTCAACCAAATTTAACCATGGTCAACCATGGTTAACCAAAGTCAACCACGGTCAACTAAGGTCAACCATAGTCAACCAAATCTCAACCATGGTCAAGAAAAGCCAACCATGGTAAACAAAATTCAACCATGGTCAACGAAAGTCATGGTCAACCAAAATTCAACAAAGCTCAACAAATGTAAACCATAGTCAACTAAGGTCAACCAAAACCATTGAAAGTCAACAAAAGTCAACCATGGTCAACCAAAGTCAACTCAAGTAAGAAAAATTCAACTATGGTCTACCATTGTCAACTAAACTCAACCAAGGTAAACCATAGTCAACCAATAATCAACCAATGGTCGATCATAGTTAACCAATAGTCATCCATAGTTAACCAATACTAAACCATAATCAACCATTGGTGAACCATAGTCAACCGTGGTGAACCAATAGTAAACTAGTGTCAACCATAGTCAACCATGGTCAACTAATGTCAACCATAGCCAACCAATGTTTTACCATGATTGACCAATGGTTAACCATGGGTTGGCATTGGTTGACCATAGTTGAAATTGGTTGATCTTGGTCAACCAATGGTTGACCAATTGGTTTACCGTGGTTGATTATTGATTGACCATTGGTTATTATTTTTATTAATTATTATTATTATTATTAATTAATATGCCTTGCTAATTGTTATAATAATAAAAACTCTAAAATTCTCATTATTATTTTTTTAATTATTATATTTTTATAATAACAATTATAATAAAAATAAAAAATCTACAATCCCTCCCTGTACGTCGATGGTCAACTAGCAAGCCATTTTAATAATTAATAATATGGCTTATATACGTCGATCGTCGTATATCAACCACATTTAAATGTGTGGCGATGGTTGATAATACGCCGATCGACGTATATAAGCCATATTATTAATTATTAATATGGCTTGCTAGACGTATATAAACCATAGGCCACACATTTAAATGTGGTTGATATATGTCGATCGACGCATATAAGCCATATTATTAATTATTAATGTGGCTTGCTAGTTTAGTTTCATTCTAGTTTCTTTCATTTGTAAAAAATAAATCCTATATATTCTCTAAATTTTTATTTGGATTTTTGAAATGGGGTTCTCCTTTCAAGTTGCTTATTTGGAAGCATTTGGAAGCACACAAGGATTTTATAGAATCTATAAATTAATGTCAATTGATTATATTATTTGTGAATTTGACTTTTTATGTCCAAGTCTGCTTGCTCAATGTTTATTGTTTTCCAGTAAAATTATAATATTTGCATTAATTTCCCACATGTGGGATTCCATGAGATGATGGGTACAAGTTGATATTTTGATACAGATGCATGAAATTGTGACTATACCGAATGAGCTTCTTCCACCTTTTCCCGAAGGCGCAATTTCTCTTCCTCCCATTTATAGTTTGTGTTCTAAATGTCCTGCAAAGAATCATGTACCTGATAATAATATTGGTGAAGATTTAAATTGTTCCTTAAGCATGTAATCTTCTTGGTGAAGATTTAAATTGTTCCTTAAGCATGTAATCTTATTGGTGAAGATTTAAATTGGTCTTTAAGCAGGTAATCTTACATGTATTAGGCTTATCAATTTCATTTAAAGCTACTAATAATTTCTAGGAAGGTTTCAACTTTTTAGTTGGTATTGAAGGTGAGTTAATGCTAATATTGATTCCTTTTTACTCTTGCACAGGAGCCTGATTTATTTGATATCCAATCCTTTGATCGGAGCTTGGAACAACTTTGCAAGAAATGGATGTTCTTATTCGTAGAAAGCAGTTCCTAGAATCATTGGGTGATGATAATGGAAAGGCATCACCTAATCTGAAGAGATTTTTTTCCATTTTTCTTGTGCACTATATTTAGATTATCAAATGACTTTGGTGGTGGGGTATTTTCACTTACAACTATAGTCACTAGTGATACTATTCACAAAGATCCAACGTGTTATTATATCCTAGATGTTGTTAGTCTACATAATACTTTTTGGGATGCTATCATGGATGGTTTCCTTCCTTCTGTAGATGCAGTAGATTGTATACTACACTGCTTAGATGGTTTGTTCCTTAATAACCTTGGTCTTCAAGCTATTAATGATCGTGGTTCTCTAAGATGTTTTGTGAAAAAAAAATCAAAAACATACTTACGGGATTTGGTAGGTGACACTCTTGGGTCCTTAATACCTTATCATTTGCTTTGGGTGAGTTGATGCGACATGCTGCTTCTTTTTGGGGGTCGGGGGTGGATGTATTGACTAAAATTTTAAATAGTATTGCAAAACTTGAATATGCAATTGAGTGTATTACTTGTTGCAATATTTTTCAGTTCTTCTGCACCTGTTCCCATGGATACTGATTTAGAATAGAAAATAATTATTTCAGTGGATGGAGATGAATCATCGAGGGTAACGTATGAGCTGGGATTTGATGATTCTGCTGAAAATTTGTCTTCAAACATGGAATCCTTTATCCTAGATTGTATAAATAATGCTACATGTCTGTTAGAAAATATTCTTCATAGTACATATATATGTGGGTTGTTCATTGAGAAGAAGGGTATAGAGGCACTGTTGCAACTATTTGATTTAACCTTCTTACCATTGTCATTTGCAAGTGGCCAAAATATCTCCATTGCATCTAAAAATTGGTCACCATAGCACTCATCTCCTCTCACAAGGGTTTTTTGCACCACTCTTAGAGAACACATGAGACCTGCAATCGAATTCATGGATTTTTTTGTTGGAACAAAGCTAACCGACATTGAGGGATCACAACGCATGAGAATTTTGAGATTCCTTTCAAGTCTAGAGGGTGTTTTATCCTTTTTAACATATCTATTGAAAAGTACAACAACAATGATGCCTAAAATTGGTTATGGAGATGCATATATACTGAAGGATGTGGGAAAGGTGTACAAAGATATACTTTGGCAGATATAATTTTTTAGTGATTCAAAAGTAGATGCGAAGAAAGAGGTTGAACAAGGACCTGCAAAAGGAAAATAGGCACCAAATGTAGCAGGTACAGAATATTTCAATGACCCCAAAATAGATTCAGTTTTTTGGTATGTGAACCCAGTGTCTATGAGGAACGAACCTGATACTCATTGGTTCATTGAACCTAAATATATTTATGTTATACAAACATGATTTCATCCCTATGGAAGAAGGGACAAGATTGGTTAAGTGGATGGTAGTCAAAGGCTCAACCAATCGTTAGAGAGCTAATTTTTGGAGGTGTTAAACCCCTATTTGCTTAGGGTGTTCACTTAGGGTTTCTAGGTTGATTTTGAGTTTTATGCGAAATTCTAAAGCCCACTTCTTTTACTCTATGGTTTGAGTATCTAGTTCTATATATATTGTTTGTTGCAGGTTAATATTGATAAGTATGGATAACTTGGAAGACTATATTTCTTTAGTTGTAAAAGAAACTGTCAAAACAAGAATCATGCCTCAAATGGAAGCATTATGGGATTGATTTAATTAGGTTGGTGCTTGGAAATTTAGTGGATTTGGATTCTATCTTGAAGTGATTATTGTTTTTTTAATTCGGTGAGGATGCAAATCCACCTTCTCTATCTTTGTTGGTGATTTCCCCCCTCTTGTTTAATTTTTCGGGAGAGTCCTATTAGTTGTGATTTACTCAACAAATAGATTAAGGACAATGGACCCACTTTATCCTTCGATCTACCAACTACTTATTTTGAAGAGTCATATTCGTCTTGTGCTTATTCCACTATTAGTGTTCCCTTTACCTCTTTTTCTTGGAAGTATTCAATGTCAATCTTTAGATCCTTTTTGGTTTTCATTCCTTTTGATAACATTGTCTATTTTTCCCCTTCTTTGGACTACCCTTGTCTATTTCTTTTACTACAACTTTGTATTTCTCTTCCTTCTTAATTTGTTTTTCAATAACTATCCTAGTTGTTATCCATAACTTTTCATTTGACTTGTGTTGAATTTGTAAGAAATGTACTAGGTTGTATATGTTGCATTGTTTTCCTTACTAGAACTCTTCTTTTCTTTGGGAATACGCATCTTACCTATTTCTTATTGGTGAACATCCATGAGTGAAACCCTTGAGTACTCCTGATCAAACCTTGATCTATGAGTAGATCGTTCATGGATCAAAGTCGGACCGTGAGTACTCAAGATTTTGCCTCATGGATATTCAACGATATGAAATAGGTAAGATGGGTATGCCCAAAGAAAAGAAGAGTTCCACCAAGGGAGGGAAGCAATGCAACATATACAACCTACTACATTTTTCACAAATTCAACACAACAAGTCAAATAGTCAAATGAAAACTAATGATTAACAACTAGGATCTAATATTTTTTAAATAATGCTAAGTAATCGTTTGAATTTCGATGCACCAAACCAAAGCAGCTATGGCAATTTCATCGAACTAAAAAGTGGATGTGTTGTTACTCCAACATCCCCCCCCAAAATGTTGAAAAAATATTTGGGGCCCCTCTACTTTTGAAGAGAAAGTTTGCCTAGAAGTCTAAAGGCCATCAAAACCTTTTCTTACTTTTTTTTTTCTAGAGAAAGTCCTTTTGTTTTGCTTTCGTTGAGTTTATTTTCACTATTTTGCCCAAGTAAAACTCAGGATTATGAGCTGCAATAGCAGAAGTTTTAAGATAAAGTTTCCATAATAGCGGATGATTTGGGACAACTTTGTTGAAGTGGCGGAAAAAGGGGATAAGCCACCTATCGACCGAAAACTCATCTGAACCTTCCACTATGGCTAAACTTTTCGACTAAGCGAACCATCGGCGGGACAAACTTGCAAGTTTTCTGAAAATGGTGGAAGACGTAAGCTAACTCTGTTGCAACTGTGGGAAAAGGGGTAAGACAAGCACCGACAGAAGAACTTGCCGATTTTCTCTGCAACGATGGAAGATCTCACGCAAAGCTTCCGCAACGGCCAAAAGTAATGAATAAGTCAGATCTATGCGGAATTATTTGAGTAACTTTTCTGCAACGGCGGATGTAAACCAACTAAGTCATCTAATCCGCGACTTCACACTTGTCTTTTGCGGAGGAACTCGGATAACTTCCCCGCAGTGGCAGTACAAACTCAAAGAATTTCCCCACAATGGTAAAAAAAGTTAGCCAAGTCTTCCCGGTTTTGGAGGTCACTCTTAGAATACCAAACGTGTCGATTTGAACCCGTTCGTACGCCCATTAACCCCATTTAAATTTCCACAACCACCCTATTGATGGCTCATGCGTGTTAAATTCCTATAAATAGGGCATAAACCCCGTTGGTTTTCACTGTTCAAATTGGTAGAAGTTTGTCTCCATGTCCGTTTGAAACTAAGACCACCTACTCCAAGCTTCATAGCAGCATCAACATCCCCATACACGATCTTTTTTCTAGCAAGTTAGTACCTTTCAGAACTTATATCCTCATATGTAGTGGTTAATCCTCGTTGAAGTGAATGCCATATTCATTGATTTTATTTGTTTTAGCTTGGCCATTGTGTAGATATTCAGTCTAACTACGGCCCAAGCGGAGCCATGTCCCTACCCAGCTAAACCCACCCAAACTCGTTCTCATATGAACATATAATTCTTTCGGACCTTAATCACCCATCGTGTGATCGTTAAGAGAATCCGCGGCATACCTCTACCCATTGTGGAAGTTGAAACCAGTCCTATCCACCCTTGCAAGAATAACATTGGTGTCCCTATCTGGTTGCGAACGTTCATTCCATGACACATATTATACTCAGAATCACTACGCAGTTCCGTAGGATTATTCGATAACATACGAAATAAATGTCTTAATCTGAAATTGAAAGTAGAAAAGCCGTATTGATTTGGGAGTTCTAAACTACAATTAACAGAGTTAGGAGGGATGGGTTAGTTTTTCGTTCAGTTTTGGGAAGAATCAAACAGTATCCATCAAAGGATTATCGGAGTATTCTTAAGACTTGTTGTTGTGTGTAGGATGCTAGTCTAATTTGTTGATGTTATGTTGTAATTCCTACTTATGTATGATTTATTTTGGACAGGTTTCTAGCCAAAATGCCTAAAGGTGGCAAAAAAAAATCTAAGGCGACCGAGCTAGGATCAGCTGACATATGAGTAGAAACCCTATTCGAAGACACTAACTGCACTACAGGCATGCCTCCAGAATTCAAATGGGGAGACATATATCGTATGGTAAGAGACCAGGACATCCCTGAAGCACTTCTCGAGGAAGAATACCTATACCGAAACATTAGAACCTCCTGCATATCCAAAGCATCTACATGTCCTGAGCTTTTCCCATGTTCGGAAATAATTGTTTGGATCTTATATCATGCGAACGCTGAAACGAGAGTTCTTTCAGATAGTAAGGGGAAACCTTTTGCATCCTTTCACCCATCCTATATTGCAGCCACCTATAAGTTTCCCAAGCCACAGCAGTGGCTTACTGATGAATGGCTAGGACAGATCAAGATGGATAATCTAGAGATGGCTAGAAAGCTGCTAATCTCAGGCAAACAAATCAGAAAGAAGGATAGTGAGGAATAAGAGGTTCAAAATCTGAGGCCTCCTTTCAGATGATCGCTCTCATGCTGAGTAGAATATTTGGTAGGCCCAATGGGACTGTCTTCATGCTCCACTGGGTTCCCATAATTCATTATGTAGCATTCAGGGCAACAATTTTTAATTGGGCAGATATTCTCTCAGAGAGTCTGTCATCAGCTATAATTGTTGCACAAGAAGGGTTAGCGGCGAAAAGAGAAGAATTTTACATGCCATCATACTTGATAGACTGTATTGTGACGAAGCATCCCTTTCCAAAGCTAGGATGCATCTGGAACCAGGTCGACACCCCGGTATACACCACATACAAGATATTTTGGGCTCAGAATTACAGATGGCATTAGAAGTTCATTTGTGAAGAGTTTATCATGCCTTTATATGAGTTAATTTTTAATGAGGAACCTAGCTGTTTATCTGAGAACGCCATGGAAGTCCTGGAAAAATATGGTGATTTCTATTTTTCACAAGAAGGCACCTACATAAGAATGTACGGAGGATCCAAATCCCCATATATCCTACCCAGGTATGCTACTAACTACATAGTCCACAAGGAGGCAGTGAGACAAGTTTTTATTGATGGAATTGGTAGTACCTTGTACAAGGAAAAGAAGGATTCTTTCCCGCCTTTACCCTTTTTTGTTGGGGCTTACAAGTTTTCAAAAATCACAACGGCGGAAGATTTTACTGCAGAGCTTAAGGGTTTTCATTTTGGGGAAAGGATCTTTCAAAGAAATGATAGACGAGGCAAAGCTGCAGAAAATTGCAAAGAGATCCACGCCAACTTTGAATATGCTCACTATTATGATGAAAATGAAGAAGTGTATAGAGGGATTAGCAATATGAGCGACTTGCAGATTTTCCAACTTGGCAAGGGTGTAGCCAGTTCTAGCTCTAATATTGTGGAGGAAGTAGAACAACAACAAGAAAAGGGTGCCTCGGAAACTGTTGAAGCTCTCTCTAGAGAAGAACAAAGGCTCAACGAACAAGCCGAGAAGATCCAAAAGGAAGTTGAGGAAAGAACCAATAAAGCAAAGAGGATAAAATTCGAGAAGAAGAGACTCTAAGACTCCAAGTAGCTAAAGATGAAGCTTGAAGAATTCAAGAAGACAAAAATATCAGATTGGAAGGAATTGCCAAACAGGAAGAAGAAGCACAAAGAAAAGTGGAAGAAGAAAAGAAATCCAAAGAAGATGCTAACCCCAAGAGCAAAAACATACAAGACTTGGATATAAATCTCCCCGTAAGAGACCTCCCACTCGGCCCTTTTACGCCATCAAAAGGTAGTACAGTATCCCAATGGGAAAGGTTCGCTTACAACAAAAAGAGAAAATCCATTATTAAGGAGACAGTGACCAGAATGAAGCGACCTTTTCGTCCAGATGTAGTCATCAAACATGAAACCACAATCAGACAAGGTACTCGGCATGCACACAAACTCATGGCATCTATTTTTGTAGCCTCTGTTCAATCAATGGCATATAATGTCAACATATTAGCAGATGAGTTAGAATTAGAAAATAAGAGAGCACAATATTTGCAGGAAACTCTGGTCAAAGAACTTAACTATTCAAATTTGATGGTAGAGAAATGTGACACCCTTGTGTCGAAGAAGGGAGAACTAAACAGAAAATTTCAGCACCTAGAAGTAGAAAAGAGAGCCTTGGTCATACAAATAAGGGCCTTGGAAGCAGAAAAGCAGGGTCTTGAAAGTAGGAACCTACAGCTGGAGTCCAAGAAATTTCATACTACTCAGTAGATCGATGACTTAAAGGAGAACATAGAAAAGTTGGAAGAAAGCGAGGAATTGCTAGTATAACAACTAGAACTAGCAACTACCAAGGTTGGTGATCTAGGTCCCTTTCATGAGCAGGCTTGCGAAATACTGAAGAGGATACACGGGATTCAAGAGCTCATAACGGAGGAGGTCTGCAAGTTAAGGGGAGTGGTGGCCAGAATCAAAAAAATAAATGCTGAATCCACTAGGTGTAGGAGAAAATATGTACATATTAGTGAGGACCTTAAGAGGCAAATGGAATGGAGAGAAGGAAATTCAGGATTCCTAGAAAGCCTCCCTATTAAATCCATCTCTAGTTTCAAAGTAGATATCTGCCTCTTGGGGTTTTTCAAGGATTTTGGAGTGAATCTAAACAAAGTGGCCATGGTCACTCTTGAATAGTGTGGGAATTTATATTTTAAGATACGAACCACCCAAGAAAATTACCAGATGATAATGCCCCATACTATAGAAGAGTTTCCAGACAAAGTCCAACGTTTTTCTGATCTAAGGGATGGGCTAAGTGCTGAAATTGATTATGTAAGGAAAGTAGATGCTTTGACTGTTGAACACCTTTACCTTTGGATTGGCCAGGCTTCCATTCACGCACATCTTTTGAAAGAAATCATCCAGGCTACAACAGCAGAAGTCGTTGATCTTGACGAAGATCTTGCCAAGCATGAAGTTTCTTTGAAAACCATGCTCCCTCTTGATGCAAACAATGTCATAAAAGAAACTAGCTTCTGGGTGAGACATATAGCAGAGGCGGGCAGGGCACTAACAGCAGAAACACATCAAGTATCAGCAGGAGAAGCAGGGGCATCAAACTTAGTGGAATTACCGGTAGCACCAGGGGCACAAGTTCCAACAGGAGTACCAGTTGTAGCAGAAGCGCCTGAGTTAGCAAAGGCGTCAGCCCAGAAGTGACCCACCTTTTGTTTTATCTTTTAATTTATAGCCAGCATGCCTTCTTTCAGCCTTCATATATTTTAATTATTAAAGTGACATTTGGACCTCCTTCCCGTCCATTTTGTAATATTTTTGGGGTTTTATTCTTTTTTGTAAATTGGGCACTACAAGACAAATTAAAAGAATTTGGAGAGTTTGGGTATAGGTGGCAGCTCTTGGAGCATTTGTAAAGCTATATATAACTGATTATAAAATAATAGAAGGACTTTTGGCAGGTGAAAGGACACTCTTCTTGTGTACGTGAACTATTTCTTCTACATGAATTAGAAAATCGTTTTGGCCTGTGGAAGCCGGCACAACATTTTTCTTGGGATTATGTTGGATGATTTCTAAACTATTTTTGCATCTTTCATACATTTTCTGTGAGATATTTCCTAGCTATCGTGAATTAATTCTCTTCTATGAATGATTTCCTTCCTTTTGCAGATTTTCTGTGTTAAATGGGCAATGAAATGTTTTAATTAAATCAGAGCTATCTTTGATATCTTCTATTTTCTGCTAGAAATGCATCTTCACGATTAAATGGCTATCTGTGAGATCTTTAGATGTTTATTTCAGTTTATTGCTCATACTTTCAGTTTTCTCCTTGCAAGGATAGATTAAATTTGCTTAAATTAGTTGTAGATTAGATTTGTGTTAATTGCATGCACTTAGATTAACGCACTTGCATATCATCTTTAAATTATAAAATACATAAACGATGGATCGGGCCGCAACTGGTACAAACAATATAAATCTTTAAATCTTACACAGTAGCCGGAACCGTTAACCAGATGGATTCCCCACACCAAACGGTGAGCGATCTAGTTGGGCTTGCTTACTGGGGAGAATCCTTTGCTGATCGATGCTACGATTTTCGAGGCATCAATAGTTTTTAGCGCTAGAAGGAGGGCCACCAATGCATGGCTGGCAGAAGATATCCTTTTGTTAAAAAAATTTCCACTGAAAACCCATCCAAAACAGCTATCCCAGACATTTCACATCTGGAATCAAGAAATCAAGAAAATCTTAACTCTGAGATAGAAGAGCAAGAAACATTGTATGTTGTCCCTTTTGAAGAAGTAAACCGCTTCAGAAGACATACCCATTCCTACGTTAGAAGTCTAGGAGGATTAACTACCATTCCTTTGTTTCCCAGAAAAAGAGCTCCTAGAAAAAACCCTCAATGCACTAAAGATTCTGTTCTAGTTCAGAGTCTAGAAGAATTATTGGATCTATCTCTAGAAGAGATTACTGAACATTTTGACGAGGTCAGACCTGAAACTACCACAAATCAAGAACAACCACACACTCCAAGGCACACTTCTCATAATTCACCACCGCACACACCACCACGTTCTCCACCAAGAGTCATGGTTGTTCCTGCATGGAGAGAAAGAGGAGAGTTGATTTTAGTTGGGTCGTTCCATGATTTGCCTAAGAACCCAGAGAAGGTTTTTCCTAAATACGACCTTGGGAAAGGAATTTCTGCTGAAGATCATCTTAAAAATTTTTATTTAGCTCTGAGTCTTCTTAATGTAGAACGGGAAGATATAGTCTGTGGTCTTTTTCCTTATACTTTCGAACCCAAAGTGTCTTCCTGGTATTGTAGCCTACAAGCTAGCTCGATAGTAAGTTGGGAAGATTTTGAAAAATGTTTTTTAGAGAAGTATGGAAATCAAAAGACAGTAGCTACTCTTATGAAAGAATTGTTATCCATGAGAATGAAAAAAAATGAGAAAGTTCAAGAGTTTAATCAAAGATTTACGACATTGTTAAATAACTTTACTGACGCAACAAAGCCCGCTGAGGAATGCTTGGTAGAATATTATACAACAACCCTTAAACCCCCGTTAGCAATGTTTGTCAAAAGAGAGAAGAAGACTACCCTGACGGAAAACTTTGAAGAAGCCAAGAAGGTAGAAGATGAGGCCAACAGTATTGCCAAACATGCTCTCGATCTGGAGGTAAAGCTAGCGACCATTAAAAACCTTTTTTGTTAACTACGGATAAAGAAGAACCCGTAGCGGATTTAGAAAATGTTATAAAAATGATGCAAAAACTCTCTAACAAAATTGTATATCTAGAGAAAGAAAAGGCAACTATCTCTTCAAGGCCACCTTTCAATCCATTCTATAAAAAAGAGAGGAAAATACACAGTCAACCCCACCAGTAAATAATTCTGCTATGCTAAACTTAAATGAAATAGGCATGGACCACTTCTGTACCTTTAATCAAGAACAACACTCAGAAAAAATTTGTCCACAGTGGATTAACTCAATGAGTTTGGTAATGAATCAAATGTTATATGCACAAATCTCTGAGCAAACAGATCCTCAGCAAGAACAAATTCTTGAGCAGAAAGAGTATGTTCCAGACACCACAGTGATCCTTTGGGACTAGAATCCTACCCAAGAAACGTCTTTTGGAGATCTTGTTGACGAAGTACAAGCAACATCTATTAATGTTACTACTAGAAGTAAAGGCCTAGTGCTTGATCAAATAGTAGATGTGCCTAAAGCTAAATCCGCAAGTCAAATACCAAAACGGCACAGAACTATCATCCCACCCCAGCCTAAGACAATTCCAGCAGTAAACCCCACAGTGACAAAGGAATCAAACACAGAAATATCCAAACGACCAAAAGTTTCTTCAGACAAAATAGAAAATCAACCTAAAGTTTCGAGAGAATGTGACATGGGCTATGACATAATAGAGGACATTAAGAAAATAAAAGCTAATGTTTCTATCTTTGAAATGTGTAGCCTGCCCCAATAGAGGAAGAGGTTAATGGAAGCTTTTGATCCACAAACCAACATTTCATTAGGAAACACTGATGAAAACCCATAAATTAATGAAGCCAGCATTGGCGGAAAATCAAAATCTCACACTCTGCCTTTTCTCTTAACTTTTGAAATCTTTAATCATAACGTACATAATTGTCTGGTAGATTCTGGTGCTAGTTCAAATGTCATGCCTTTTTCTATCTGCAAGAAGATTAATGGACAGCCTATCCCATCCCCAAATCAAATCGTACAGTTAGATAGAACCGTTGTCAAAGTCATTGGTGAATTAAAGGATGTGCTTATTAGACTGTCAGCTAATTAGAGAGTGTGTCAATTCATTGATATAATGGTGGTCGATATTCCCGAAGCTTATGGTTTAATTTTGATTATAGAATAGTCCACGAAACTGAATGGTTACTTTGCAATGGATTGGTCCCATTTATGGCTACCTTATCAGAATAGGAAAAATCAAATCAAAATATTAAGAGAACCTCACATGAGACAAAACGTCAGTCAGTTAGAGGAGAAGAATGAAGCTGTAGCTTTCTCATCTTCAGTTTTGGGAAATTATTTCTTAGAAATCGAACCTAGAAATTATCAATCAAAAAATATTAGCCATGATTCATACAAACAGTCTGATCTCCTTCATTTTTTACGGACTGATGATATTGATTGTAACATAGTAAATCTAGTCATTGACTTAGATAGTAATATCACTAACTTAGTTAAAGAAGAAAGAACTTTTTGGACTCTCTACTTTGACGGCTCCAAAACTCAAGAAGGATCTGGAGTCGGTTGTGTTTTGATTGACCCCAATAGAAGTAAACATTTTTTATCTTGTAGATTAGAATTCGAATGTACAAATAATACAGCTGAGTATGAAGCTCTGGTCCATGGATTAAAAAAGGCCATTGGTTTGAATGTCAAATATTTGAAGGTCTTTGATGATTCAGAAATAGTTGTCAGGCAAATAAGGAATACAATTCATTGCCTTTCACCGCACTTAAAAGGATATCAGGCTGAGGTTTGGGATCTGATTTCATGTTTTGATGCTTTCAATATTAATTCTATTCCTAGGTTGAAGAATGCTGCAACTGATTTGTTAACAACTTCCTCTTCTAGATTAGTTCCTACTAATAACAGATGTTCTATTGATTTAATTTTCAGGCCCTCTATCCTAGATAACATCACAAATCTCAGGGTATTTGATGATGATGATCAGATCATTAGTTTCTTAACAAATGAAGATGTCTTCCAAGAGGCCATAATAGACGAAGAAAAACATGATTCAGATTTGCAAAAGAATAATGTTGTAAAGGGAAACTTCATGCCTAAAGGCATGAGAACTCTTGAAGCATTATTTGATTTACAGAGCAAGTTTAGAAGACCTGTAAATGCTAAAACGCACATCTCATCCATGCAACATGAGTTAATAAATTTGGGCACGAAATCTGAACCAAAATATATTAATCTTGGTAAGTGTTGTACACCGGGTGAGAGAAGTAAATTCATCAAATTGTTTCAACAGTACAAAGATGTGTTTGCTTGGACCTACGACGATCTGAAAACATATGATACCCGCATCATCCAACACGTAATACCAATGAAGGAAGGTGTCAAACATTTCTAGCAACAATTAAGAAGGATGCATCCGACACTCGATCCTTCAATTCAAAAGGAATTGAAAAAATTGTTGGATGCCAAGATTATTTTTAAAGTTCAACATTTTGAATGGGTGGCTAATTTAGTTCCCGTGCGGAAGAAATCGGGAGAAATCAGACTATGCATAGATTTCCAAAACTTAAATAAAGCTTCAAATAAGACAACTATCCTGTGCCCCCAATGGAGCAAATTTTGTAGATGGTGTCAGGATCATAACTTTTCTCCCTACTAGATGGTTTCTCTGGTTATAACCCAGTGCTAGTAGCAGAAGAGGACCGACTCAAAACCACTTTCCGTACAAAGTGGGAAACCTTTGCATATCGAAGAATGCCTTTTGGCTTGATAAATGCGAGAGCTACTTTTCAGCGATCCATGGACATTGCTTTCCGAGGATTGGACGGTCAATGTGTAGTAGTTTACTTAGATGATGTGACAGTCTTCTCAAAGAAAAGGGAAGACCATATTTTCTATCTGAAGCAAATCTTTGATCGCTGCAGGAAGTATGGTATCTCTTTAAACCCTAAGAAAAGTATTTTCGTTGTTCTTGAGGGCAAAATTTTGGGTCATATCATTTCAAAGGAGGGAATCTCGATAGATCAAGAGAGAGTGCAAGCGATCAGCCAGATTCCCATGCCCCATAGCAAAAAGTCTATGCAATAATTTATGGAAACCATAGATTTTGTTCGAAGGTTCGTACTCGACTTCGCTCAAATCGTTAAACCTTTGCAACAAATGGTTAAGTAGAGTGTACAATTTAAGTGGACTGATTTGGAAAAGGTTGCATTTAAATAAATCAAAGCTGCCATAGAAAATGCACCTTCTTTAAGAAGTCTATATTTTGAAAAGGATTTCATCTTGTACACCTTTGGTTCTGATAACTCTCTCCCAACTATGCTCACTCAAAAGGATGAATCCGGAGATTAATACCCAATTTATTTTATGAGCATTGGTCTGTAGGGCGCTGAACTGAACTAACCCATGGTAGATAATCAAGCATATGCATTTTTCAAAGCGGTAAAGAAGTTTAGGCCATATATTCTAAAAAATAGAACTAAAGTCATAGTCCCTCATCCCACTGTCAGATCTCTCTTTGTTTAGAAAGAATTAGGAGAAAGGAGAAGAAATTGGGTCACTGCTCTTCAGGAGTATGACTTGGAATTCAAACCTGCTACTATTATCAAAGGACAAGGCTTATGCAAGTTGCTTACTAAAATTCCAGCTGATAATGAGCTTGATTGGAGGAATGAAGCCGAGATGAACATGGTCGAGGTATTTCCAATTTTTACAGCTCCGGAATCTTGGTACAGGGACCTAGTACATTATTTACAGTCAGGGTACTTGCCAGAGCATTGGAGTATGAAGCAAAGAAGAGCTCTCTATCTTAAATCAGCAGCATACCAAATTATTGAGGGAGTGCTTTTTAGAAAGAACTATGATGGCATTTTCCTCAGATGTTTGGAGAAAGAAGATGCGACCAACGTGGTCAAAGAGTTACATAATGGCCCTGCTGGGGGACATTACTCTGGAGATACTACAACTCACAAAATTCTCAGAGCTGGATACTATTGGCCCACTCTTTTCAAGGACGCTCATGCCTATGCTAGAAATTGTGACGTATGCCAAAGAAGCGCCGGAAAGTTACCAAAAGCCGCAAGACCCTTGCAGTCAGCCATCATCTCTGAACCATTCGAGCAATGGGGCATAGATATTATTGGAGAAATAAACCCAAACTCCTCACTGCAACATCGGTATATTCTAAGAGCCACAAATTATTTTACTAGATGGGTAGAGGTCGTTTCGCTACATAAAGTCAATGAAGATACAGTCATCAACTTCCTGAAGGAAAATATCATAACCAGGTTTGGTTTCCAATTTCCCTAGTCTTTGATAATGAACCTTATTTTTCATCAATGAAGATTAATGAATTCATGTATGAACAAGGAATTAAACTCCATTATTCAGCCAATTACTATCCCCAAGGAAATGGATTAGCTGAGTCTACCAATAAAAATCTCATCCAAATCCTTAAGAAAACCGTAATTGAAAATCAGAGAAGCTGGTACTTAGCCCTCCCAAACGCCTTATGGGAAGACAAATTTACTCCCAAGAATGCCTTAGGTGTCTCTCCATTCACCCTAGTCTATGGAAAGGAAGCCATCCTTCCCCCGAATGTGTTACTCCCATCCTTGCAATTGTCCCAAGCCTCCCGAGGTTCTAATAGTCAAGCCCTCCAATCTAGAATTGATACCCTGCTAAAAATTGAAGAGTCACAACAAAAGGCCAAGGACCAATTCCATCATCACCAAGACATAGTCAAATGGTGGTTTGATAAAAATAAATCTAGTAAGAGAAACTTTGAAGTAGGTGATTTAGTGCTGAAATGGGACCACCAGCATGAAGGTAAGGGAATGCACACAAAATTTCAACACTTATGGGTTGGCCCGTAACAAATTTCGGAGAAGCTTGGCCCTTCGACTTACAAACTGAAATACCTGGAAGGAGAGGAAGTAAAACTCCCTCTAAATGGCCTCGCCCTGAAGCAATATTTCGCATAAGTCCTAGCTGGATTTTTGTACATAAATAAAACACTGCCTTTTCTTCTCTGGTTTGTTTTTTTCTTTTGTTTCATTTTTAGTCGCTTTTGATCACCTTTTAGTCTGATGGTTAGCTTGATTTATTATAATTTGTTTGCTTTCACCTTTTGTTTGAAGTCCTTGTTTGAATAAAGCTAAGCTCAATTTTAGCATAGTTGAAAATGAGACTCCAAGCAAGACTCAAAAGGATGGTCATAACGAAGCTCACTGATAAAAGGAAATATATGTGTGATTTTGTTTTCACTGATTAGTTTCCAGGAATGCAGAGATTCCTTTTTCTGTGGTTTATATAACCCTTATCAAATAACTAAACTACAGTATTTCCTTCTGACTATCTTAGGGCTCTATTCACTCTAACATTAATAATTGCCTCAAAAAGTTCACCATGATAGACCCATGGAGAGGAAGCTTGTCTCATGGGTGTATGGTATTTAAAATGATCCCATGCTACAAGTAAAAGGCTAAAGGGCTTATATATCAAAGGGTCTGGTTTCCATAAATTCTCGCCTCAATTAAAGCATGGCTGAGAAAATCAAAGAATTTTTCAAACCAAAGAAGCTGTTCAAATAAACCAGCACAATAAGGTTCTTCTTCGTCCATGAAGTATGAAAATAATGAGTCTTTTGCTCACATAAAGGGACATCATGGATTGAAGAAATTTTATCAAATTATTGAAAGTTGAACAAGTCCATTTATGGAAGGCTCACACGGAAAAAGTTGTAAATTAAAGAAACATCCAAAATGATGCAAAACAACATGGGAATGAAGAACAAATGAATATGTCTGTGATATATTGTTACGATCCTGTGGAGTTTTGTAATGGTAAGCATTTGAAAGGCAGAACTTTAAAATAAACCTTGCATTTTGGCCCTTAGAGAGTCAGAAGGAAGGCTGAGTTAAAGTTTCCTTTTCCCTCATCACCATTATGATCAAAATAATCACTGCATTCTTAGGAACTAAACTATGAAGACATTTTGGTACATATGTAGTCAGCATTTTGTAAGTTTCAGGACCATTTTGTAAAGTTTCGGAGATCTATCTTCACCAGCGAATCGCCAATTGTTTTTAATGCAACATCCCCCACCTTTTGTTGAAAAAATATTTGGGGCCCCTCCTTTACTTTTGAAGAGAAAGTTTGCCTAGAAGTCTAAAGGCCATCAGAACCTTTTCTTACTTCTTTTTTTTTCTAGAGAAAGTCCTTTTGTTTTGCTTCCGTTGAGTTTATTTTCACTATTTTGCCCAAGTAAAACTCAGGATTATGAGCCGCAACAGCGGAATTTTTAAGATAACTTTTCCACAATGGTGGATGATTTCGGCCAACTTTGCCGAAGCGACGGAAAAAGGGGCTAAGCCACCTATCAAGGGAAAACTCATCTGAACCTTCTGCAATGGCTAAACGTTTCGACTAAGCGAACCATCGGTGGGACAAACTTGCAAGTTTTCCGAAAATGGCAGAAGACTTAAGCTAACTTTGCCGAAACTGCGGGAAAAGAGGTAAGACAAGCACCGGCGAAAGAACTTGCCGAGTTTCTCCGCAACTGCGGAAAATCTCACTCAAAGCTTCCACAACGACTAAAAGGAATGAACAAGTCAGAACTATGCAGAATAATTCGAGTAACGTTTCCACAATGGCGGATGTAAACCAACTAAGTCATCCGATCCGCGACTTCACACTTGTCTTTTGCAAAGGAACTCAGATAACTTCCCCACAGTGGCAGTACAAACTAGGAGAATTTCCCCACAACGGTCGAAAAAGTTAGCTAAGTCTTCCTGGTTTTGGCGGTCACTCTTAGAATACCAAACGTGTCTATTTGACCCCGTCCGTATGCCCATTAACCCCGTTTAAATTTTCACAACCACCCTATTGATGGCTCACGCCTGTCAAATTCCTATAAATAGGGCATAAACCCCGTTGGTTTTCACTGTTCAAATCGGTAGAAGTTTGTCTGCATGTCCGTTTGAAACTACAACCACCTACTCCAGGCTCGTCGGATTCACAGCAGCATCAACATCCCCATACACGATCTTTTTTCTAGCAGGTTAGTACCTTTCAGAACTTGTATCCTCAATTGTAGTGTTTAATCCTCGTTGAAGTGAATGCCATATTCATTGGTTTTATTCGTTTTAGCTTGGCCATTGTGTAGATATTCAGTCTAACTACGGCCCAAGTGTACCCACGTCCCTACCCAACTAAACTCACCCAAGCTCGTTCTCATATGAACATAGAAGTCTTTTAGACCTTAATCACCCATCGTATGATCATTAAGAGAATCCGCGGCATACCGCTACCCGTTGTGGAAGTTGAAACCAGTTTTGTCTACCCTTGCGAGAAGAACATTGGTGTCCCTATCCGGCTGCGAACGTTCATGCCATTACACATATTATACTCAGAATCACTCTGCGGTTCCGTAGCATTATTCGATAACATACGAAATAAATGTCTTAATATGAAATTGAAAGTAGAAAAGCCATATCGATTTGGAAGTTCTAAACTATAATGAACAGAGTTAGGATGGTTGGGTTAGATTTTCATTCAATTTTGGGAAGAATCAAACAGTATCCATCAAAGGATTATAGAAGTATTCTTATGACTTGTTGTTGTGTGCAGGATGCTAGTTTAATTTGTTGATGTTACGTTGTAATGCCTACTTATGTATGATTTCTTTTGGATAGGTTTCTAGCCAAAATGCCTAAAGGTGGCAAAAGAAAATCTAAGGCGACCGAGCCAGGATCGACTGACATACGAGTAGAAACCCTATTCGAAGACACTAGCTGCACTACGGGCGTGCCTTCAGAAGTCAAATGGGGAGACATATATCATATGGTAAGAAACCAGGACATCTGTGAGGCACTTCTCGAGAAAGAATACCTATACCGAAAAATAAAAACCTCCTGCATATCCAAAGAAGCTACACATCCTGAGCTTTTCCCATGTTCGGAAATAATTGGATGGATCTTACAGCATGCGAATGCTGAAATGAGAGTTCTTTCAGATAGTAAGGGGGAAGTTTTTGCATACTTTCACCCATCCTATATGGAAGCCGCCTATAAGTTTCCCAAGCCACAGTAGCGGCTTAATGATGAATGGCTAGGACAGATCAAGATGGATAATTTAGAGATGGATAGAAAGCTGCTAATCTCAGGAAAACAGATCAGAAAGAAGGATAGTCAGAATCTGAGGCCTCCTTTCAGAATGATCACTCTCATGTTGAGTAGAATCTTTGCTAGGCCCAATGGGACTGTCTTCATGCTCCACTGGGTTCCCATCATTCATTATGTAACATTCAGGGGAACAATTTTTAATTGGGCAGATATTCTCTCAGAGAGTCTTTCATCACCTATAATTGTTGCACAAGAAGGGTTAGCGGAGAAAAGAGCAGAAATTTACATGCCATCCTACTTGATAGACTGTATTGTGGCGAAGCATCCCTTTCGAAATCTAGGATGCATCTGGAACCAGGCCGACACCCCGTTATACACCGCATACAAGATCTTTTGGGCTCAAAATTACAGATGGCATTACAAGGTCATTTGTGAAGAGTTTATCATGCCTTTATATGAGTTAATGTTCAATGAGGAACCTAGTTGTTTCTCTGAGAACGCCATGGAAGTCCTGGAAAAATATGGTGATTTCTATTTTTCACAAGAAGGAACCTACATAAGAATGTACGGAGGCTCCAAACCCCCGTATATCCTACCCAAGTATGCTACTGACTACATAGTCCCCAAGGAGGTAGTGAGACAAGTTTTTATTGATTGAATTGGTAATACCTTGTAAAAGGAAAAGAATGATTCTTTCCCGCCTTTACCCTTTGTTGTTGGGGCTTACAAGTTTTCAAAAATCGCAATGGTGGAAGATTTTGTTGCAGAGCTGAAGGGTTTTCATTTTGGGGAAAGGATCTTTCAAAGAAATAATAGAAGAGGCAAAGCTGCATAACATTGCAAAGAGATCCACGCCAACTTTGAATACACTCACTATTATGATGAAAATGAATAAGTGTATAGAGGGATTAGCAATATGATCGAGCTACGGATTTTCCAACTTGGCAAGGGTGGAGCCAGTTCTAGATCTAATATTGTGGAGGAAGCAGAACAACAACAAGAAAAGGGTACTTCAAAAACTGTTGAAGCTCTCTCTAGAGGAGAACAAAGGCTCAAGGAACAAGCCGAGAAGATCCAAAAGGAAGTTGAGGAAAGAAACAATAAATCAAAAGAGGATAAAATTCGAGAAGAAGAGGCTCTAAGAGTCCAAGCAGCTGAAGATGAAGCTCGAAGAATTCAAGAAGAAGAAAAGATCAGATTGGAAGGAATTGCCAAATAGGAAGAAGAAGTGCAAAGAAAAGTGGAAGAAGAAAAGAAATCCAAAGAAGATGCTAACCCCAAGAGCCCAAACATAGAAGACTTGGATATAAATGTCCCCGTAAGAGACCTCCCACTCGGCCCTTTTACGCCATCAAAAGGTAGTACAGTATCCCAATGGGAAAGGTTCGCTTACAACAAAAAGAGAAAATCCATTGTTAAGGAGACAGTGACCAGAATGAAACAACCTTTTCGTCTAGATGTAGTCATCAAACATGGAACCACAATCAGACAAGGTACTCGGCATGCACACAAACTCGTGTCATCTATTTCTATAGCCTTTGTTGAAGCAATGGCATACAATGTAAACATATTAGCAGATGAGTTAGAATTACAAAATAAGAGAGCACAACATTTGCAGGAAACTCTGGTTAAAGAACTTAACTATTCAAATTTGATGGTAGAGAAATGTGACACCCTTGTGTCGGAGAAGGGAGAACTAAATAGAAAATTTCAGCACTTAGAAGCGGAAAAGAGAGCCGTGGTCATACAAATAAGGGCCCTGGAAGCAGAAAAGCAGGGTCTTGAAAGTAGGAACCTATAGCCGGAGTCCGAGAAATTCGATACTACTTAGTAGATCGATGACTTAAAGGAGAACATAGAAAAGTTGGAAGAAAGCGAGGAATTGCTAGAACAACAATTAAAACTAGCAAATAGCAAGGTTGGTGATCTGGGTCCCTTTCATGAGCAGGCTTGCAAAATAATGAAGAGGATACATGGGATTCAAGAGCTCATAACGGAGGAGGTCTGCAAGTTAAAGGGAGTGGTGGCCAGAATCAAAGAAATAAATGTTGAAGCCACTAGGTGTAGGAGAAAATATGTACGTATTTGTGAGGACATTAAGAGGAAAATGGAATGGAGAGAAGGAAAGTCGAGATTCCCAGAAACTCTCCCTCTTAAATCCATCTCTGGTTTCAAAGAAGATATCCGCCTCTTGAGGTTTTGCAAGGATTTTGGAGTGAAGCTAAACGAAGTGGCTATGGTCACTCTTGAACAGTGTGGGAATTTATATTTTAAGATACGAACCACCCAAGAAAATTGCCAGATGATAATGCCCAGACTATAGAAGAGTTTCCAAACAAAGTCCAACGCTTGTCTGATCTAAAGGATGGGATAAGTGCTGAAATTGATTATGTAAGGAAAGTGGATGCTTTGACTGCTGAAGACCTTTACCATTGGATTGGCTAGGCTGCCATTAACGCACATCTTCTAAAAGAAATCCTCCAGGCTACAGCAACAGAAGTCTTTGATCTTGAGGAAGAGCTTTCCAAGCATGAATATTCTCTGAAAACCATGCTCCCTCTTGATGCAAATAATGTCATAAAAGAAATCTATCTCTGGGTGAGACATATAGCAGAAGCAGACAGGGAACTGACAGCAGAAACACATCAATTATCAGCAGGAGAAGCAGGGGCATCAGCCTCAGTGGAATTACCGGCAGCACTAGGGGCACAAGTTCCAATAGGAATACCAGCTGTAGCAGAAGCGCATGAGTTAGCAAAGGCGCCAGCTCAGAAGTGATCCACCTTTTGTTTTATCTTTTAATTTATAGCCAACATGCCTTCTTTCAGCCTTAGTATATTTTAATTATTAAAGTGACATTTGGACCTCCTTCCCGTCCATTTTGTAATATTGTTGGAGTTTTATTCTTTTTTGTAAATTGGGCACTACAAGACAAATTAAAAGAATTTGGAGAGTTTGGGTATAGGTGGAAGCTCTTGGAGCATTTATAAAGCTATATATAGCTGATTAGAAAAGAATAGAAGGAATTTTGGTAGGTGAAAGGACACTCTTCTTGTGTACGTGAACTATTTTTGCTTAATGAATTAGAAAATCGTTTTGGCCTGTGGAAGCCGGCACAACATTTTGCTTGGGATTATGTTGGATAATTTCTGAACTATTTCTGCATCTTTCATACATTTTCTGTGAGATCTTTCCTAGCTATCATGAATTAATTCTCTGCTATGAATGATTTCCTTCCTTTTGCATAATTTCTGTGTTAAATGGGCAATGAAATGTTTTAATTAAATCAGAGCTATCTTTGATATCTTCTATTTTCTGCTGGAAATGCATCTTCACGATTAAATGGATATTTGTGAGATCTTTAGATGTTTATTTCAGTTTATTGCTCATACTTTCAGTTTGCTCCTTGCAAGGATAGATTACATTTGCTTAAATTAGTTGTAGATTAGATTTGTGTTAATTGCATGCACTTAGATTAACGCACTTGCATATCATCTTTAAATTATAAAATACATAAATAGTGGATTGGGCCGCAACTGGTACAAAGAATATAAATCTTTAAATCTTACACGGTAGCCGAAACCGTTAACTGGACGGATTCCCCACACCAAACGGTGAGCGATCTATTTGGGATTGCTTACCGGGGAGAATCCCTTGTTGATTGATGCTACGATTTTCGAGGCATCAACAGAATGCCATGGTTGTAATCGTCTGTCGTGCAATGAAATTCGATGGGGAGAATGACATTTTCCTGATGAGAGTAGAGACTGACACATTCGATAGTGAGACGACCAACCATCAGAATAAAACGTGGATGCCATGGCTATACTTGTCGGGCGTGAGACGAAATTCGGTGGGAAGACCGACACTTGCCTCACCGGAGTAAAGAATGACACTGTCGGTAGTGCGATGACCAACCATCAGAAAAGAAGGTGGATGCCATGGTTGTACTCATCGGGAGAGCGACAACTTGTTGTCAGACAACTGACATTACCCTCATCGGAGTAGAGATGATAAAGAAAAGCAAACCGTAGGTTTTGTAGGTGACTTAGGGAGTTTATTTTGGTCGAGGGTACAACAACATAGGTCATCGGAAGAGGAGCTATATAAAGGCTAACTAAAATGCCCCCTACTTGCTGGAATCTGGTAGAGAAATTCTTGTCAAATTTGCAATTTGGAGTGCTCAAATCGCAATTTCAGCGATCTGAATAGTTTTAAAATTGGGAAATTAGTCTAGAACAGGAAATCTCAATTGTTGAAATTACAAAAATGTGAAAATAACAATTTTCAGCTATAATTTTAACTGGTTTTTATCCCAAAATCGTCGGAAAAGCGGGGCGTTTTGGTGCCACTATACGTGAGACAATGTTTAGTGAGACAATGTTTAGTGAGACCATAGTTCATTGTTACATTGATGAAAAGGGCATAGTAATAATGGTTAATGGTTGTAAAAAAATTTGCAATTTTCTACTAGTGAATAAATGTGCTAAACATGAATCATTACACAAAAGAGAGAATTCAATAACAAGAGAATGTTGTATTACGTTAAGCTTCAATGAATGAAATAGAAAGTATAAATAGGGAAGGAAATTTAAATAGGCCATGGAGCCAATTCAAATTGATCATGCAATGCATGAGATTCTAGTTAGGATTAAATAGATCCAGAGACCCTTAGTTAGCCATGCACACACTCTAAGATAAGTTTAACTGACTAGTGACTTCCCTAAGTGAAATTATCTCCCTACATGCTAGGATAAACTAACTGCAACTAACAAAAAGAACATGCAACTGACTAAAGGCATAAGCTACTAACTGAAGCCACATGCATGAGGTATAAATCCCTAAAAACACTCAAGGAGGGTGCTACTACCTCATAATAGCTAAAATGGAGGTGCACAGAGTCCCTGAACAATGGATGATCAATGATGATCAAAGGATCAAGGGAAGGATGGAACATGGACACGATGCCATCCCATTGAACAAGAAATATAGTGTATAAATCAATGAGGTTGGTCATGTCATAGAATAGGTTAGGAAGGGCCATGGTCACAAAAACCGAATACACTTGAACCTTCCCTTATGGGCCAGAATCATTAAAAATGGATGGATTAGGAGAGTCCTTATTTGTATAAAGTATATTTGTTTCAAGAGTACTTGGTATAAGTTTAGGGTGATGTCTCTTTTTCTTAGGCACCTTTTTAGTTTTGAGAATTTATTGTTCATGGTAATGCATTTTTTGGTGACTTGATTAGCTCACAAAAATCTTAAATATTGTGAATTCTAATATTATGATTGTTTCCTTGCATGCTCATGTGACTATTGGAGGAATTGATTAATACGAGTTTAAAATTTTTGAGATAGACCCTTTAAGAAATTTGAATGATCTACAACTTTCCACAAGTAGGAAGACCTAATATTGAATGCTTGGAGGGGAGTGGAGTCACAACCTTTTTTTTCATACAATACCTAATGTACCTACAAATGGTATTAGAGTTTTAGAAAATATTTAGAAGTATTAGAAGGAAAGAACAATCATTTGATAACAAACAAGGGTTAATAGGTTACTATACTTTTGAAGCAATGTCTCATTTTCCTAGTGTAAACTAAGAAACATTGTTTGTAAATATTTGTGAAGAAAGAACAGTGTTCGTGAATATACATGTGGAGTCATGATTCTATCATTGATTGCTAGTATCCTTCGTTTTTGGTTCTATATTATTCACATACATTGATGAGATATCTTACTTTCATCATTATAATTATAACGTCGCTTAAGAAACGTTAGTTTAGCGTTCAAATGATGGTATCGACATCATAGAAAAGATCGATACCATCGTTTGAATGTTGGACTAGTGTTGATTAAGCGACAATCTAAAAGAGTATCTAAAATTGATTAAAGAGTACCTCATATTTATTCTACTTTCTATTTTTGTTGAATAAATAGTACCTTAAATTGTGTTAAAAAAACAACTTTTGTCATCTTTGATATGTTGTATTTTATGAACAAAGGGAAATACTATTTGACTAAATTTTTTATTTTCTGAGTGTTTTTTGGGTTTCCAAGACATCCCTTGGGTAGGGCCCAATCAATATTAGAAAACCTCATTTCATTTCATTATTTTCATCGATATCTTTGAATGTGTTTTTAGATTTTTTTTAGAATAGAGTGTTTGCTTTCTACTAATTCTATACTTCCATTTATTGGAGCACTCTTACTTTCATGAATAATTTGTGTAATGATTCATGATTTGGAAGGTCTACCTTGTGAATATATAAACATGGCAATTTATTTTATGATTATTGATTCCAAGAAGCCTCTTCACTATGTTAGCCTCTCATTTACTAAGAAGTGGTCTTTCCTTTATTTGATTTCTAGTAATTTACAAGAAGTGATGGAAACTAAAATTGTTACCCTAGTCTATGGAAAGTGAAGTGGAATGAGTTTCCCTTAGTTGTTCATTTATTTTGCTACATCATCATTATGATTTTGGATTAGATTAGATTTATGTAGTTTGTATATGCATTGCACAATCCCTAGGCTGATAATTTAAAGTGAGTTGTGGATATTAGTATATGTTCTTGTAATTTTGTATCCCAACACCTTCAGAGTGTTGAAATCATTTGTGTAGCCATTTTTAAATAATCATGTTTCTAGATGAATGAATGCCACTTCACATTTTCCTTTGATATGTTGTAAAGAGTTTAATTTCTCATGTACAACCTTCATGAAGTAATCTCATTTTTTAATGGGATCATTAAACTACTAGCAATATTAGGTGTGGGTTTCCCACAAAGATTTAGCAACGAGTCACATATTCATGGTTACAAGATTGACCTTCTCAATGTTGTTGAGATGTTCAACATAAAATTAAATTTGTAAGGAACTAAACTAGGATTTGCGGGCTTTTGTGTTATTCTCCTCTTTGAATAGTGGAATATTTTGATTGATATTGGACTTAAATGGGTTTCTTCCCTTATACATGCATGATACTTGATATGAAAAACCATTGGGAATCAAGGCTAGCAAAAACTAGGACAAAATTCATTCACTATGAAGTCCAAATATTTTACTCAATTATGTTGTACATGTTAGGATACTCCTATACTCCATCCTAGTCCCACCAGTATTTTGATCATTTACATTTTCAGTCATGCATGCACCTTTAGGGTTTGCATGCATTCTAGGGTTTGCATGCATTTTGCATGCATCCCAGTCATTAGTCCAGCACCTAGCCCTTAGTTAGCCAGCCCCCAGGAGCTTCTCACTATTCAGTTTTAGCCCTCCAGTTGCTTAATGCGCCCTTCTTCCTTGATTTTAGGGAGCAACTCGCCCTTCTTCACCTACCAATCCAGTTGTCTTCAGTTTACACTCAGTTACACCTACCAGAGTTAGTTTGACTGATGGCATTGATGACTCCACTGATGATGATGAAGACTTCTAGTTGTGCTCCGATGATCATGAGGACACCTAGTTGTGCTCCGATGACACTCTATTGATCTTATGATCACTCTAAGAGGCTAATTCGAATTGCCGCCTTAGGCATTCGAATCCTCTCTACCATTGTACTATTTATTTTTCTATATTGTGATTAATTAACTAGTGTGTGTGAAGTATTGTTGCTTCTATCTGAGTTCTACTGTACCATATTATTCCATTGCTCATTATACTGTATTGTTTACTCTTCTTCTATTTTCCTGCTTAATCATAATTAATCTTGTGAGGTATACATCATCTCTTAGATCTGCTGTGAGGATTTTCACAGTACACACTTCTTCATTTGTCATGAAATAACTGATAGGATGATATTTTCCATGTTTAGAGTTGTTGAGTGTTTATAATGGCACTAGTATTCACTTTCGTGTATATTTTGTACCTACGATAATTTTACACCAATATTTCACAAGCCTTTAAAATGATGGTGAAGATTCAAGTTGATAGAAATTGGAAGGCTACTCCTATCACTTGTAAGAGAAAGTAGATCTTCAAATCTATTGTTTAGTTCAGAGATATCTAGATACCAATTAATGTATTATGCATTGTACCTAGGTAGGTACATACTTTTATACCTAAGGGTTAGCTCAATTGGTCTTCAGCTAGATGTGAGATCTCTCCCCCCATAGTAGGGTAGATCACGGGTTTGACTCTATTGGTACCTTGGGGTTAGGCTCCATAATCAAGGCCACCGATTTACCTTGTTCACCATCTATGAATCATGGAAAAGTACTCAGAAGTTTCCAACGATTTATTCCATTATAAGAAGGTAGGTACATATAGAGGATAATTAAATGTAATGTGACCATACCCATGGACGAAGGCTCAATAAGTAGTTAGTATGAACTCATTAATTAACATAATGGGACATATTCATTGAATAATGCCTACTATGTAGTTGTTGGGTAATAATTGTAATAATTAGGGGTATTTGGCATATCCCCTATGAATAGTTGTGCTAATTATGTATACGCATGCAAATCATTGTATTTGGAATATTGTTTTGTATTGTAAAATCATAGTTTGTTGAGTGATTCCTTCCATAAGGAGTAGTTGACGATGTTTCCCTTCCATAAGGGTATTCTCAATATTCTTGTGTTAATTATCATGAGGATATTTCTGTTATTCTTAAGCTTATTTCTCATCTATTAAGGATTGCAACAAGTGGTATCATAGCACTTTCTTGGGGAAAGGGGATGCATTTTTTCTTTTTTTTTTTGCAGATTTTCTTGTGGCATGTTTTTCTCTTGGCCTATTGACCATATTGTAATTACACTGGTTCCGTTACACCGATGACTATATATTTCATTTTTAACATCCATATTAGCATCGAGTTTTTCCTCCTATAATTGAATCATATTTAGCTTTGTGAATCCATATTGAAGGCTTGTAAATGTGAGTTTAGGGTTCATTGTGCATACCAATAAAACAAGTAAATGGTGTCAATATCATCATATCATCATACCATATCTAATGTCATATAAACATAACACATGGGTGAAGAGAAAGGTAGAAAAAGGATTGTATAAAATAATCATGCATTGTTCAAAGTGTAGGAGATAGATGTATATTTTAGTGTCACTACACGAAATGAGTAGATAACAATGAATTTTCTTTTTCACTCCTACTTAAGATCCCATTTTGAATCCTATAAATACTTATAAGCATTGTCATGGAAAATTCTTATGTTGATCAATGTACATATAAATTAGTACGTGAATTTGTATCCATTCATTGAATAACATTTCTATAATCACTTGTTGGCCAAACATTTAACACCTTAATTCCATGAGGTTGTAGAAATGAATGTTAGAAAAATAGGATCATAGAACAATAGCATAAAATAAGATGCATAAATAAAACACATAAAAACAATACAAGAGAGACACCAATATACGTGTTTCACCCATTATGGGCTACATCCATAGAGAAATTGCTAGTCCTTTTATTAATCTATCTAACAAATGAATGGATACAACCCGTAGCACATCTGTTGCAACTTCATATTCACTCTCTCATGGTCTCTCTCACACAATCACATAGATCTTTACAATACTACAATACACATCTATATTACAATGCCTTCCTTTTAAAGAAGGATTACTATGCGAAAATACCACGGTATAACCAATACCACGGGCCTGTAAATCACCCTTTATTGACCAAGTCATGACTATGAAATTACAACATTTTACAAGGCATTTTTTCCAAAAAATTTGCTACGAGGGTGCTTCCCGCGAACCCCTACCAAGGGGGGGCTCATAAAATGTGGTCGTCGCCTCCCCTGGACTCCCCATGTCGACTATATCCCCCCTCCCCACACCCCCTTGTCATGGTCTGGTATCTAGAAACGGCTAAAACACGACCTTTAAATTAGGAAGATCAGGATCCATAACCAACAATGAATGAATCTAGAAGTCTAAAATAAAATAGATGAAAGATTAATTATCAACCATGATCTCCATGTAAATTAAATTTGTAATTTGATTTATATGTTTATATCATATAATCATAGTTGATTGGATTTATATGTTTATATCAAAACATGTTTACAATGTAAAGGATTTATATAAACTAGAAAGTGTGTGCATATGTTTATCTAAATCAAGAAGGAGCTCGATTAAAGAATCAAAAGAAGAATAATACTCAATTTGAATCAGTATGTTGATCAATTCATTGAATAATATTTGTTACAATTCCATATCATACTGATCTTGAACTTCGTCCAATTCAACATCTTAGTCATGCATATCAAAATTTGTATCCAACCCTTCAAAATCATTGTAAGGATTGTCCATAACAACATCTGGGACATATAGCACTAAGTCATCATCGATATAATCATCATCATCAAGATTTCACGTAATGATTGTCTAGTCATATTTATTCCCATCTTCGTCTAAGTAAACTTATTCATCAATCTCTCTTACATATTCTTCTTCTTAATCAAGGACATATTATTTAGGCAAAGTATACTTTTCAAGCCTTCTTCTTGGATCAAATCTAACAAAAAATGACCAACCTCATCTACTAGGTACTTGTAAATAAAATAGCTACTCACATTGAGTTGGAAGCATATATGGCTATGTATTTGGATCATAGTTATTAGTATGACTCATAGTAAATTTATTGTCATGATCAATGGCTATCCTTTCATCACCTTATACCAATAATTTGTACCACCTAACATTAAAGAGAACCACTTTGAAGGATGCAAAGTGTATATCTAAGATATCTTCCAAATAGCCATAGTACCTCAAATCTAATGTGATTAGATGTCCATCACCCCTAAGTGAAATATTAGTAACCTGGAAAATTGCAGTTATCCCATTATCATAGGTTTTCTTCTTGTCATCCAACTGTTTGGTGCAATATTTTATGCCATTACACCACATAGCCTTATGATGTTTCACATGCATTCTCGGTATGTTATAAATGCATTGTCAATAATTGATAACTATATGTATAAGATACTTTTTTTGGGGGGGGGACATAGCAATCGGATTTAAAAAGAAAAAATGAGAGTAAACTATTGCTTACATCTCTATCTTTTGCACCATGTTAGCTCTCCAGGAAACTCTCCTAGGTTGTATCTCAAAGATGCCTGGTAACTTAATTTATTTTCTCAATGGTGGATAATATTTGATCAAGATGAATACCTAACTTACTGCATAATCTACTCAAGACAGTCTTGAATACACTCAAACAATGAAAGGATCTCAAGGACTATTATCAGATAGGTAAAAAGGATAAAGGAAACTGATCAATTAACCAGAACATATATAAAACAATTACATATGATGGATCAATTAACCTACGATGAATGCTAATGATTCTAGTTGGATAATCAAGAGTAAGATGACAGTTACCCAGATTATGAACATAGACAAAGAAACTATTAGACTCAATAGCATATCACAGAAAATAAGAAACAAGGTCTGATAACAATGAGTGAAAGAAGCTTGTAGGCTGATCATATTAAAGAAGGAGGTCTCTTTACAAAATACAGTCAAGTAGCACACTCCAAAATCCAACCCTTTATTTCTCTCAAGATATAGGATTTATATCCTTTACAACATCTTCCCCCAGATCCTAAGAAGCTGGATCGAAATCCTAAAGATAGAAGATCAAAACCGTTTTTTAACAAACCAGGAAAAATCATTTTTTAACTTGGCCAAACTGCTGAAAAATGGGGCTCAGAGATGGATTCGATTCTTCCAATATGTGACACCTGTAGGAAAAATGAGAGAGTTTATTGTTCTCTGACATGTTATGAATACAAAACTCCGAGCGTTTTTCATAATGATTCTCCAGTCGCTCAGAATCATCATTTGAAAATGATGACTCTGCATAGTAAAACGCCATTAATTTGGCCAAACTGCTGAAAAATGGGGCTCAGAGATGGGTTCATCTCTCCAAATAGGTGACACCTGTGTATAAACCTAAATATTTTATTGTATATTGATTCTTTTTGAGCAAAAACCTCTCTCGTTTTCTTGAAATTCATTTTCATTTTCCCGAGACCTTCATTTCAAAAACATGTGTCAAACAGGCAAATTCTGAGCTCCAAAAATTGGGGCTCAGAGATGGATTATATTCTCTCAGCCTGCAACACTTGTAGGAAAACGGAGGGATTTTATTGTTCTATGGCATGTTAGGAACAAAAACCTCTGAGAGTTTTGCAAAATGATTCCCCAGTCCCTCAGAATCGTCATTTGAAAATGATGACTTTTCACAGTAAAAACGCCAATTTTTTGCAGTAAATATTCTCACCTCCATCTTGATAGTTTCCATGTTTTTGATAGCTGCTCTGCATGCTAGAGGATGTAGGAATATTTCTTAATTTCTATCCACCATCTAGACTATGAGTCATTGCTTCAAGAGATGAATACAAGGTCAAGGTTGACCAAATCTGCCACCTGTAAGAAAATCTCCAGTTTGCAGCGCAATACATTCTCCTTTTATAACACTAGAGAGAAGTAACAAAACTCATCAATTTAACTATTATATTTCATTTAAAACCATTCTCACATGATCTGGAAAAAATAATCTTTGATCTGGGCAAAAGAAGAGTGATCTACCAGCTTCTGCACTTTTGGTGGCTTAGGGCTCAAAATTTGTAATGAATAAACTACCGAAAGCTCTGTTTTCGGTTTCTAAGGGAACCAGTGATGGTATATTTGTGAAAAGATCATGCAGAGTGTGACCAAGTGGTTTCTCCTTCTCCATCATCTACTCCTAAAATCTGTGTTGTCATTGGAAGCAGTTTATCAAAGAAATTTCTCAGACCTGTTGAGTACCAATCAACGAATATTCATGGATGGCCCTTTGCTTCTTTACACAGTATTTGACACCTCTTTCACTGTCAATGCTGGGCGCATGGGTATCTTCTTATCTGATCTGCTTTCATTTTAAAAATTCCTTTCACTTTCGGTGGCTAGGAGAGCCCTGAAAATTTCATTTAAGCTGCCGAAAGCAGATCTTTCGGTAGCTTAGGAACCATTTTAAATAAACGCTTAGCTACCGAAACCTGTCTTTTGAAAATTTTGAAATGAAAACCCAATCTAATGCTTTTCAAACTTTATTACATGCATAAAGCTATCAACAATGAGCCTTAAGAAATTTAGAAATGAATTTTCAAATGACATCCTATCATCTAAAATTGATCAACTCGACAAATTTATTTGGGGAGATAACACACCATATGCTAGATCAATTTCCTTTTGGGTCAAATTTGTATAATGATACAAAAATGATTTTCTAATCAACTCTACCACCCTATTCCATGATAAGGTATGGTAAACTTGTTTTCATCAGTTTATCCATTTCTTCATCCAATCAATATTGTTTGCAACGTATACATGAATTGCATCCCACTCTCCACCACCTAGAAGAAGGACAAAAAAATATTTAGCTAACCAACCAAGATACTCACTAGGCTTCCAGAATCGTGTCTAGTAAATACAATAAAATATATTACCTTTCATTTTTCTCCATCTACCTTTCCCCAACAACACCTCCACTTTAAATTTGTAGGTGGAATTGACATCACAATGGAGAGGCACATTCATATCACCCACTACTTGGGGAAAATACTCACTAAAATATACAGTGGATCGATAGAGCATGTATCCTTTAACCATTGATACCTCTGGATGTGATCTTTGTCTACCAAAATCCTTTAATGCTTTCAAGTGCCTCTGTACCAACCCAATTGACCTTGTGTGTATGGGTCCACATATTTCAATCTCCTCCATTAGGTGTCTAAGGCAGTGTTCTTATGCATTGAAAAAGGTTGGAGGCAAATACTTTTTTATTTCACACATTAGTTGAGGAATTTATCTCTTTCAATACTTGATATATTCTTTATGTATTCCTTTAGATGACAACCACCTACAAATGCAAATAAATTTGATGTGTCAACATTAAAATATATAAGGAAAAAAATAATATACTGACATGGTATACAATCAATAATTCAATTATAACATTTTACATACCTCATGCACTTGCCGAGATCATAAATAACATTATTTATGTCATTTTTAAAGTTGTTAGGGAGAGCTATAGGTAGAACATATTGCAACAAGGACTTAATATGTATTACCAACAAATAATGTGTATATCATTACATACAATTTGAATAGAAACAAACATGTATTACTAACAAATAATGTATATATCATAAGATAATAAAGATTGAAAAATGTCAAACCTTGATAAAGGTATGTCAATCATGAATTTTATCCTCCACCAAAATAGTATTTCTTTGGTAATATATTATTTATGTTCAAAGCAAAACTAGTCGAAAATTTGATCTTTCATACAACCTCTTTTTTACAACAACTCTCTCTTGCTCCATTAATAACCATGGAATATTGGTTGGATTTCCACTACCATAGAAATGAGTCAAATGTTGCATTGAGTTGGATTTCTCAATGCCACTACTAACTTTGACAACTTTTTCCTTGTTATTCCTCCCATCTATAAGTTTCCATAAGCATTTTGTGACATTCTTTCCAATATACATGGTATCAAACAAATGAGCTACTTGTAGGTGCTCATAGTATGGAAACTGTAATGTCCCTTCCATGAGAATTCCATGACCATTCTACTACTTAGACAACCCTTAAAGATTCTAGACAAATCCTAACATGTAGGAGGGTCAATTTTGATGTATTAATTGCCAAAGTATTTAATTTTTAGGATTAGGATTAAAAGTACTACGTTAAATTGTAATATATTTTTTATAATAATTAATTTTGTAATTAAGAGGATGTGTTAGGTGGCCAAAGTGGGCACATGAGATATAGTGGATCCAGTGAGTTGTCAACCCAAATGGAAACTAGGAGAAAATAAAGAAAAATCCACAAAGCCACAAAAAGATAGAAAGTAGCACAAAAGAAACCAATTCAGAAAAGCAGAAAGATGGAAGAAATGGAAGGAAAGTCCATAAAGCAAGAAGAAGCAGAAAAGCAAGAAAAAGAAAAGGAAATGAAGAGAAAATATAGGAAAAGTAGGATGTTTCCAAAAGCACAAAAGCAATCCAAAGTGGAAAGGTAACAAAGCAGGGATAAAGCAAGCAAAAGCATTAGATACTAAAAAAAGTCAAGGAGGGAGCATTCATGATGAGGGTGACCACATTCAATTAACTTAGATGTCATATCCTCCTATAAAAGAAGAGGAGTGAACCACTCTCACATATTTTGACATTTCAATGCTTTTCTTGAGAGCTCGAAGCTTCTCAAGACTTAGGGAGATGTGCCTCTAGTCACAGCTGGGAGATGTGCCCTTGATGAATCTCTATTCTACCTATGGATTTGATTTATTTCTTTTGGATTGAAGCTACATCCATGTTATTTGATTTCAATTGCAGATATGATTCCAGTACCATCCAAATTTTCTTCTTAGAGTGTACCAATTCTATCCATTGGAGCAGTCTCTATAGTAATTGTCTTTTCTTCTTTCCTGGAGGTTGTTGGTGACCCTATGGGGATTCTTAATGTATCTAAGGTTCTGTAACGTGATGAAATTTATTTTATGATCATTTTATGATATATATTACAGTTCTTCAATTTTCCTTTTAAATGAAATTGAGTCAATTATTGCATCTATGCTAGATACAGTGTTTATTTTGACTATTTTTTCCAGAAAATGCAGTATAGTTGTCTCTGTAGATCCAATTATTGTTTTGTAAGTTTCTTCAGGTCCATAAGACTTTGACAAATCCAACCATATCCTTAAATATGAAATTCATGACGTTATGGAGGTGTTTGGAAAAGTCTGGATGAAGACTAGACAATCAATCCAAGGTAGCGCACTTGCTATTTTAGCCTCTAAACCTTGTTAGCTCGCTTCCAAAATTATGTATGATTGTTCTATAAGGTTGGGGGATAACGTATTTAATCTAACCTAGGTCTGATTACCTTCATTTAGAACCATGATCCTTGGGTTTCCACAGAAGTCCTCGGGGAATGTGCATTGATAGCCTTGGTTTTGCCAAGGAAATATTCCCAGGCGTGAAGCACCCATAAAAGTGACACTTTCGAGGTATTGGAATGTTTTCCATATGATCCACAGACTTGGTAGGTCCTAACCTATATCTAGGTATAATTTATGAAGAGTCTGAAGTGGTTTGAAATTTTCTTCTCGAATCCTTGTCAAACTAGATACTTTTGATTCCTAGTAATCTAATGTGTATTTAATTTTGCAATCATTGAGTTAAAGTGCCTTTGATTAGGTATGGTACATTACAGTGGTATCATAGCATGGTCCTCTAAATTTGATCTTTATTATTTTTTATAAGTTCCAAGAGAATTCTACAACCCAAAGGGAATGGTCCTGAAGAACCTCTTGTTGAAGAAGAGGTTGAGTCCACTAGAGGAAAGATTCAAGGAGGAAAGAATATGAATGACATAGATGAAAGAGAAGATTTAAAATACTTTTTTCATGAGATTATGAAAGGCATGAAATACATATACCATAAAATCATCAAGTTGGGTCAAGAAACTCGAGAGTGTCTTTCCAAGCAGTTGGTGAGCAGAGATGGAGAAGGGAGCAATAGTGGCTCCCAACATGAAGGGAAGAAGATCCTTGGTGAGACTCTATTCTCAAAAAATGGGCCTCACAATATGCCACATGAATTCAAGGATCTACCAAGGCCCACTATTCCCAAGTTACTTGCACCCAGAACAGAGGAACCTGAGATACAGTTTGAAGTATTTGAATCCTTGGAGGTTCGACTAGTAGAATACATGGATTTGGGATATGATTGCAAGAAACATTTGATCTTCAAGGAGTACCGTGACTACCAATAAATATATTAACCAAGAGGAGGTTATATACCCCCCAATTAGTCTGCTCAAAATTTCGAGTTGCATAGAACCATTGGTAAGATCTACCTCCCCTACTTCGATGGATCCTCTAAATGCACTGCTAGCTCTTGGGTGCAGAAGCTAGATACACACTTTCAATTAAATCATATAGCTGAAAGGGATGCCATTAGGATGGACACCTTGCATTTAGAAGGGGAAGCTAATGATTCGTGGTTTCATGGATTGAGAACCTTGGGGCATGATATTGTGACCACCTATGAGGATTTCATAAGAAGGTTGGTGAATAGGTTTGATAGGAGAGATCCTGAAATAACATTCAGATATCTTCCCCAATTGAAGCAATATGGAACTCCTAAGCCTTACATTTCAGAATTTCAAAAGGTTGTAGCTATGGTGAATGACATATTTGAAGCTCGCTTAGTTCTTTTGTTTACAAAAGGACTAGAAAAGCCACTCAAGGGACTAGTTAAATCTCATCAACCTATAACATTGCAAGATTCCATGGACAAGACTAGAGATATGCAAGATGTTATTCCAAGAGCTAGATTCCCACCTAAGAGTAGTTTTCCTCCTAAGCTGAAGGATAATAGATCCTTTGAAAAGGGTCCAAGTGGAAATTTCAAGAAGGAAAACTTTGCCAAAGACCGAGATTAGCTAAGGAGAAATAAATTGTGCTTTTCATGCCAGGAGCCATGGGTTCTAGGACATAAATGTGCTAAGGGGAAAGCATACTATATAGAGGTATTTTCTGAAGGTGAAGAAGAAGAAGTTGAAAATGAAGGGTATCCAATAATCCAAGAAGAGGAAAGCACACTATATAGAAGTATTTTCCAGAAGGTGAAGAAGAAGAAGTTGAAAATGAAGGGTATCCAATAATCCAAGAAGAAGATTATGAATCAACAGAAGAAGAACAACCACAATCGGATTCTGGAAAGATTGTTGTTATGTCCGGAGTACCAAGGTTTCATACTTTCCGATTCAAGGGAGTAGTCCATGGACAAAAGGCTACCATTTTGGTGGGTGGAGGAGCCAAACATAATTTTATTGATGTTGCAATGGTGGAAAGAATAAAATTTCCCATCGAATCTTTTGATGGATTCACCGTGATGATCCCCGAAACAATTCCATGGATTGCACCAAGTGGATTCCCAAGTTGCAAGTGACTATTGGGGATTATACAGTGACAAATAATTTCTATGTTGTGAATGTGGGTGAAACAAAAATAGTGTTGGGGTTTCAATGGTTATTTTCAATTGGTGAACATACATTGAACTACAAAATTCCAGAAATGAGATTCCAAAATGCTGATGGGAAATAATTAGTTCTAAAGGGTATGAACACCTACCCAAATCAAGTGGTGTCTTCCAATAGAATGAGGTCTATGTTGAGGCATGGGGACATATATTGGGTTGTTGAATGTTCTATTTTTGCACAAATATCAACCATACACATTTCACAACATCTGGATGATATAAGGAAATTACTTAATAAGTATGAGAAATTATTTGGAGACCTTCCTCTTGGAAGGCCACCAAATAGAGGAGTTGAGTATGTGATAGAGTTGGAGGTAGGAACACTTCCTATCATGATGTTGATGTATATGTAACTTCGGAATGTATTTCACATGTATATGTATATTGTATTCCTATAGAGATGGTATTATTCCTCTATAAGGAAGTGTCGTCATTTATATTGTAAGTGTCGTAACTTATACTTGATGGGTTATTAGACCACCTTATTTGGGGTCGGCCCTGTATAAGTCATGTGGGTCAAAGGGTTATTAGACCACCCTATTGGGGGTCGGCCCAGTCAGCATTATGTTATGTGGTTAAGTTCGAGCCTACATGAGTTAGGTAAAAAGGCAAGTCAAGTCAAGTATAAATAGAGTGCGGGAGGCACTCTATTTACTCACTCACTTCTCACACATGCACTCAAGGAGGAGTGGCGCACTTATGGAGGAGGAGGATCTGCTGCTAGGTTATGGCTATCTCTCTTGGTTGGTTGTATCATTGCTCTATCTATCTCTGAGCAAGTTATTGGGGTTTTTCACCTTTATGGTTTTCCCCAAGTAAATCTTTGTGTCTCTTGTGTGCTTGCATTATTGTCTCCATGATTGATATGCTGTAGATATGCTGTACATGTTGTTCTCTCAGTTAAGATCCTATATCAGATTGAAGTAAATTCTGAAAATTTAACATGGTATCAGAGCTAGCCTGAAAGAAGGCATGATATGGCATGTATGACACTTGTTGCACTTACGATGCTAGGGCTTGATATAGAAAAAACCAGTCATCGTAGCAATTTCGCTATAAACCCGTTTTGGCAAAGTTTTCGGATCTGAAATTGTTACAGGACGAAGCTAAGATCTCCAAGTATCTTGTGTCCAAAGGAAAACCTCTAATTCGTTGTACTTTGTGATTTATGATTTGTACAATATAGGGTTTCTGCCTCTTCCAGATCTGAGTCAAAATCAGGTGACCTTGGGAAAAAGGTCATATCTTGGGCTAGGAAGCTCCAAATGAAATTTCGTAAAACGTGACAGGTAGTACACAGTCTTTAATATCTCAGAAAACTTTTTCAGAGGCCGAAGTTGAACGAGTGACACGTGGCACGCCGTACAAGTTCGCTCTCCTGTATTATCCCATAAACAGGTCACGTTGCGACATTTGGCATAAATCTCTCTCAGAGAGTCCAATTGAGGTCAGACCTATCAGGATGGAAAGGTAACAGGCCGAGATATCTCAGAAAACTGTTTCAGAGGCCGAAATTAAAACAGTGACACGTGGCATGCCGTACAATTTCACTCTCCTGTTTTATCCCAAAACAGGTCACGTTGCGACATTTGGCATAAATCTCTCTCAGAGAATCCAATTGAGGTCAGACCTGTCAGGATGGAAAGATAACAGGTCAAGCTATCTCAGGAAAATTTTTCAGACCCTGTGGATCAAAAATTTTGGAGTTACACGAGAAACAATCAGGTACATATTTCTGTAAAAACAGAATTATTTTTTGGTACCCTCATTCATGGCTTCCGGAATTTAGGGCTTTGGAGAAAGTTGGAATTTTTGTAATCGGAGACCACGGCTGGATGCTACTAATCAAAATAGAAATTTAGAAACCAAGATCAGAATTTTTGTTTGGGCAGAAGGCCGGGCTTGATCAAACCCTAGTTTGGGACTTTGATCAGAAAAGTGGAAAATTAGGGCTTCTGTAAAAATGGGAATTTTTGAAATCTATGACCACGGCTGGAAGCTCCTCAGAAAAATAGAAGCTTGGAGCTTTGGTTCAAACCTTTTGATTAGGTAGAAGAGTGGGCTTCATCAAACCCCAGTTTAGGGTCACGTCCAGTGAATCCAAAAGTTTCAAAGGCAAAATTGAGGAGTGAAACTTTGCAGTTTTCAAATTCTGAATATACCAGTTTGATCAGCTCATCAAGGCGCATATTTCTATCCTTTCGGAAGTTTGAAATTCAAAGTTTGAATTTTTGGGGTTTCTCTGACAAACCCATATCCAGCTCCAGGTCCAGTTCTTGCAAATCAAGTGGATTGGGTTAATCCTAGAAGAAGATGGATTGATCATCTGCATGAGTGAAGAAGTTCCTGTTTCAGAGGGAGATGAGGCTAAGGCCTTACATAAGAAGATTACAAGCAATCTCGACAGGTATGACTCATCGAGGTATGTTTCGATATTTGTCCATGATTAAGTTTATGGTATGTTTGTCTTCATGTTATTACGGTTAGTACAATTTTGATTTTATATTTGTCGTATCACCTTAACAAAATTATGAATGCATGATAGAAGATATTCATTGGTTAGGGCGTTGACACTTATGATTGTACTAATGCATTATGGTGTTGTATGAGGTTTATGTTGTCTACTAACATGAAAGGTACACCAAGAAAGACAAATCATGTTCTGGTCCAAGAACATATGATCATGATAACATGAGGACAAAGATTCATCCATTCTAATGGATCTCATAGAAGATCCATTTACGAGGTATGTATAACTTGGTTTTGTAATAGTTAACTTATGAGATATACAGGTTACTAGCACAAGTCATTGAAGAAGAACAAGAAGACATCATGTGAGTATGTTAGACATAAATAGCTATCATGCTAATCCAGTTATGTTTTTCCTATATCAAGATAGAATCCTACCTTGTGTTAGGATCTTATACTGTTGTTGATAATGATTATTCATGAAGTCATAGGTTTGAATAATCATGGTTGTATGCATATTATGTTTCTTACGTTAATTGATGATATGACTAACCAGAAGAATCATGAAGGTATAGATTTGAATAATCACAGGTTTTATGCATAGTATATCTCTTATCTTGATTGATGATTCAACTAACCTGAAGAGTCATAGGTTTGAGTAATTACAGGTTTAGACAGGTTATGTTTCTTATGATTTGACTAACCTTAAGAATTCTACATAAACCTTGAATGCTAATGCTTATTATTTTCTGTTTGAAATGATCATGACTATACATGCTTGAGATTATTGTGTTTTAATAGTATACTAATGAATGTATGATTTTATATGAGATCACAAGGATAACACAATCATGATACTAATAAGCATGCATAGGGACCAAGGATGAATATGAGTTCAAGAACAGGTAATCCAAGAAGCAGAGATCAAGAGGGAGTACACTCCAGTGGTTTATTCAAGGATGCAAATATTCAGAGGGAGTTGACCATCTCTCTACATTCCACATCAAAAGGTGCAGAAGAAGGTACTTCAGATTAGGACTCCAGTAGCTCCTGCAAGGAAGCGAAGACTCAGAGGGAGTCCACCTAACGAACAAACAAAGATAAGTATTTGAATTGTCATTTCTTAAATAATACTGTTCAATAATGTATATACTGATGTTCCTAGAATTAGGTTGTGTATTATGCATATTAGAATAATTGCATTGATGAACAGTATACTCCTAATATGCATGGGTAAGTGGCCTATGGCACTGTACAACATTCCATTGCTACTTATCTAGAATGAAACCTCTTTGCTGACATGTTGGGAGTTGTGCACACTCTTAACAATGTTCTGGTAGAGATTGGAAGGCATCTAGAAAGTTACGGAATATGGATAAATGTTGTATTGAAGCATTGGCTAAGATAATTGCATGACTGTATGGCATATTTCTTTATGTGTAAGAATTTGTTCTGAAAACTATGAGATGTTTTCTAATCATGCAATTTAACTTGTTGTGTAGGAAAGATCATATGCCATCTCCTACAAAAGAAGAACTACAACATTTGTTCCAGCAAGAAAGATATCTATTGAAGATATTGAAGATATTGAAGTTCCCAGGATCTGGGATGAAGAAATGAAATGCCATGATCCGTCGATCATGAAGAATGATGTTTGGGATGTAATCCCAAGACATGAAGGGAAGTTTGCTATGACTTCCAAATGGAACTATCAGATCAAGCATGTTGCAGATGGCAGGATTGAGAAATATAAAAGTGATGAAATAGAAGATACACCAGATGGATTCAAGACAACTTCCTTGAATGGTGTAGTTGAAGAAGAAGTGTATGTAGAGCAGCCACTTGGTTCTGAGACACATGATAGGAAATCATATATGTGCAGAACTTGGTATGGTGAAGATAGATTGATTGTCGACACGCAGCGGAAGCTTACTACCGAGTTCGAGATGAAGAACTTGGGGATGATGCACTATTTGTTTTTTGGCATGGAGGTGTGGCAGAGTGCAGATAGAATCTTCCTTGGTCAAGGGAAGTACACAGTAGATATCCTGAAGAGATTCGGGATGATGGATTGCAAGGCCATGGCCACACCGATGGCATCGAATTTGAAGCTTCTATGTGATGCTTCATCTGAGCCGATTGATGTCTCTATGTATCGTCAGATGATTGGGTCCTTGATGTACCTGACGAACACAAGACCAGACATTTGCTTTGCTGTGAACACATTGAGCCAGTTCCTGACGGATCCGAGGAGTGTTCACCTGGTTGCTGTAAAGCATGTTCTGAGGTACCTGAAGGGTACAGTGGATTATGGGCTCAGATATGAGGCGAATCAAAAGTTTAACCTGCAGGGTTATGTTGATTCAGATTGGGCTGGCAGTGCTGCAGACAGGAAGAGCACATCTGGGTGTTGCTTCAGTATGGGATCAGGTGTGATCTCTTGGTTTAGCAGGAAGCAGTCCTGTGTAGCACTGAGTACAGCTGAGGCAGAGTATGTTGCATCCTATTCAGCTAGTTGTGAGGCAGTATGGCTACGGAAGCTACTGTTTGAGTTATTTGATCTCCCGCTGGAAGCTACTGGTATCTTCTGTGATAACCAGAGTTGTGTGAAGCTGTCCGAGAACTCAGTGTTTCATGACAGGTCGAAACACATAGAGATCAAATATCACTATATCAGGGATATGGTGCAGAGAGGAGCTGTGAAGCTCCTGTACGTTGCGACGGACGAGCAGATTGCAGATGTGCTGACGAAGCCACTAGCCAGAGTGAAGTTCGAGTACTTCAGAGAGAGGCTTGGCGTTCTTCAGATCGAGGACACTTCGAGGAAGAAGTGATGGACACATTTGCTGAAGCCATTCCAAGCATGTTGGAAGGAGGATCCTTCACATGGCTGTGGATGTAAGCGCTGGATAATGGGCATCAGGATGATGTTCTGGTTTCTGCTGGATATGATCAGTTGGATCATTTTTATGTATGTATGTACGCATCATGTTGGATGCTGGATATGATCAGTTGGATCATTTTTATGTATGTATGTACGCATCATGTTGGATGCTGGATATGATCAGGTGGATCATTTATGTATGGATGCATCATGTTGGATGCTGGATATGATCAGTTGGATCACGTGTATGTATTTTGTATATGCATCATGTTGGATGCTTGGACCATGTATCTGTATATGTATCAGGTGGATACATTGTATGATCAGGTGGATCATGTATGGTGATATGTATCATGTATCAGGTGGATACATTGTATGATCAGGAGGATCATGTATGATGATATGTATCAGGTAGATACTTGGTATGCATCAGGTGGATGCATTGATGATCAGGTGGATCATGCAGCAGGATGTTGCAGTGATGATCAGGATGATCATGGATGATGAGCTTCAGGATGTTGCTCCAGATGACATGCAGCAGGACGTTGCAGTGATGATGATCAGGATGATCATGCATGGTGAGCTTCAGGATGTTGCTCCAGATGACATGCAGCAGGACGTTGCAGTGATGATGATCAGGATGATCATGGATGGTGAGCTTCAGGATGTTGCTCCAGATGACATGCAGCAGGACGTTGCAGTGACGATGATCAGGACGATCATGAGTACATCAGGATGATGTATGGTGAGTATCAGGTTGATACTCTGTGGCCGTGGATCAGGTTGTGTAGATGAGCATGTCTGGGAGATCCTATAGGTCGGAGTTGTGTACCCGTAACAGCTTGGGATTCTCTTTCGAGACATTGCTCTGGGAGGACATGTAATTTGTGCCCTGGAAGATCTCAGGTCGGAGTTGTGTACCCGTAACATCCTGAGATGCTCTTGCGAGGTTTTGTCCTATGGCATGTAATTTGGGCCCTGGGAGATTTCAGGTCGGAGTTGTGTACCCGTAACATCCTGAGATGCTCTTTCGAGGTTTTGCCATGACCTCATGTAATAGCGCCCTGGGAGATTTCAGGTTGGAGTTGTGTACCCGTAACATCCTGAGATGCTCTTGCGAGGTTTTGTGGTGGACCACATGTAATTTGTGCCCTGGGAGATTTCAGGTCGGAGTTGTGTACCCGTAACATCCTGAGATGCTCTTTCGAGGTTTTGTGGTGGGGTCACATGTAATAGCGCCCTGGGAGATCCTACAGGTCGGAGTTGTGTACCCGTAACATCCTGGGATGCTCTTTCGAGGTTTTGTGACGCACGTAATAAGTCCTGAGGATTCCACAGTATGGCCAGTGATGACGAAGACCTGCAGGTGGTGGGCCTACATCCAGTATGAAAAAGGACTGGCTCTGTAGAACTTCCTATGACGAGTAGATTCAGAGATTGATTGAGATAGCAGCAGCAGTGACGATGATGATGACTCGATGACGATTATCCAGTGACGATGATCCAGAGAAGATGACTTGTGCTAGAAGAACTGTGCTGAGAAATACCTTCCTAGTTAAGAGGGAGTGTTGATGTATATGTAACTTCGGAATGTATTTCACATGTATATGTATATTGTATTCCTATAGAGATGGTATTATTCCTCTATAAGGAAGTGTCATCATTTATATTGTAAGTGTCGTAACTTATACTTGATGGGTTATTAGACCACCTTATTTGGGGCGGCCCTGTATAAGTCATGTGGGTCAAAGGGTTATTAGACCACCCTATTGGGGGTCGGCCATATGGGTCTAAGGGTTATTAGACCACCCTATTGGGGGTCGGCCCAGTCAGCATTATGTTATGTGGTTAAGTTAGAGCCTACATGAGTTAGGTAAAAAGGCAAGTCAAGTCAAGTATAAATAGAGTGCGGGAGGCACTCTATTTACTCACTCACTTCTCACACATGCACTCAAGGAGGAGTGGCGCACTTATGGAGGAGGAGGATCTGCTGCTAGGTTATGGCTATCTCTCTTGGTTGGTTGTATCATTGCTCTATCTATCTCTGAGGAAGTTATTGGGGTTTTTCACCTTTATGGTTTTCCCCAAGTAAATCTTTGTGTCTCTTGTGTGCTTGCATTATTGTCTCCATGATTGATATGCTGTAGATATGCTGTACATGTTGTTCTCTCAGTTAAGATCCTAGATCAGATTGAAGTAAATTCTGAAAATTTAACACATGACTCGTCCCTATAAGCATCCCAAAAGGAGTAAGGATGAAATTTAGAGGGCCATAAAGGAGCTTCTTGAGTTAGGACTAAGTAGGCCAAGTACTAGTCCTTTCGTTTCCTCAGTAGTATTGGTAAAGAAGAAAGATGGAACTCTGAGGATGTGCATAGATTACCATGCATTGAACAAGAAGACCGTAAAGAACCGTTACCCCATCCCAAGTATTTATGAACTGATGTATGATCTGCATGGGCCAAGTTATTCTCCAAGATTGACCTTCATTCTGGGTACCATCAAATCAGAATGAGGGAAGAAGACATATAGAAGAAATCCTTCCGCTGTCATTATGGTCATTTTGAATTCTTAGTCATGCCATTTGGCTTGACTAATGCACCTGCAACATTTCAATCTTGCATGAACATATTGTTTAGTAAGCAGCTCCATAAGTATGTGCTTGTGTTTTTTATGACATCTTGATTTATAATAGAACTTGGGAAGAACGCTTGCAATATTTAAAGGTTGTAATAACCATTCTTGTAGATCAATCATTGTATGCCAAGTTGTCCAAATGTGAATTTGGAATGACTGAGTTGTCATATGTTGTCCATGTGATTGGACAAGAGGGGGTGAATGTCCACATGGAAAATATCTGGGCCATTCTTGATTGGCCAAGCCCCAAGACTATCATATAATTGAGGGGTTTCCTTGTGATCTGCACTTAATACCGAAATTTTGTCAAAGGATTCTCTCAGCTGGAAACTCCCTTGACTGATCTTACCCAGAAAGAAGTTTTCTGTTGGTCGGAGTAAGATAAAAGAGTTTTCAAAAAGATGAAGGAAGTAACGAGAAGTTTCCCAATTCTCGCTCTTCCAGACTTTACTCAGCCATTTGTGCTTGAGTGTGAGTCCTCAGGAGAAGGCATTGGAACATTTCTGAAGCAAAATAAATACCCAATTGCTTTTGAGAGCAGACAATTGCATCCACATGAAAGACATTATTCTATCTATGATAAAGAAATGTTGGACAGAATGCATGCATTGGCCAAGTTTCGACAATATCTAATGGGTAGAAAGTTTGTGGTCAAAACTGACCACAACAGTTTGAGGCATTTCTTGGCCCAAAAGCAGATGAATGACAGGAAGCAAAAATGGGTGAGTAAATTCCAAGCTTATGATTTTGATATAGATTACAATAAACGGAAAACTAATATAGTTTTAGATGCTCTTTCAAGAAAACCATCCCTTTCTACAATGGAGGTCCCTATTGTTTGGAAAGATCAGCTAACCATAGAGTACTCTAAAAATCAATTTGTGTGTGAATTGATAGATGTCTTAACTAGATATGATTTGTATAAAGTGTTGGATGGATTCATCTATTACAAAGATAGAATTTACTTGGTACCAGGATCAGAATTGAAGAAGAATTTTTTGGAGGCTGTCCATTATTCACCTCTAGCAGGGAATCCTGGTTACCTAAAAACTTATGGGAAACTCAGAGAGAGGTTCTTTTGGAAGGGCCTAAAATATGTTGTTATGAAGCATGTGAAGGAGTGCATCACATGCCAGCAGAATAAGTTTGAGCACACACATCTAGCTGGGCTACTACAATCATTCCCAATCTCGGAGCAAAAGTGGGAAATCATTTCAATGGATTTCATTCCTGGTCTACCCAAGGTACAAGGTAAAGACTGTATATTTGTTGTAGTAGAAAAAATTACTAAATTTGTACACTTCTTTGTTATTTCTTCAACTAGCTCAGCAGCCCAAATTGTTGACCTTTTCTTTAAAGAAGTGTTCAAATTACATGGCCTTCCAAAAGCAATCATCAGTGATAAAGACAGTAAGTTCACCAGTTATTTTTGGGAAGTGTTTTTTTAAATTAGTGGGGACAAATTTGGATCTCCGTACAAGTTACCACCCTCAAACTGATGGTCAAACTGAGAGGGTCAATCAATGGCTGGAAGGATATCTTAGAAATTATGTTACAGGGTAGAAAAATACTTGGATTAGATGGCTGCATTTGGATGATTTATGCTATAATACTTCTTATCATATGTATATTGGTGTGTCTCCCTTCAAGGCCCTGTATGGATATGAATATTCTTACTATGTTGATCATATTTTTGGAGAGAGAAGAGCACCAAAGATAGAATACTAGATCCAAGAAATTCAAGACATCTTGAAAGAACTCAAGGATAACCTCAAACTGCTCAAAACCAGTAGAAAATGTATGCAGACAGGAGCAGAATAGAGCACAGATTTTGGGTGAATGACTTAGTGTACTTGAGGTTGCATCCCTACAAACAATCATCCTTGAAAATTAAATGGGCTGGGAATTTAAAATCACGGTTCTATGGTCCTTATAGAGCTATGCATAGGGTAGGAAAAGCTGCTTATGAGCTGGATCTTCCAGAAGGAAGCAAGGTGCATAATGTATTTCATGTCTCATGTCTCAAGAAAGCACTGGGGAAGCAGGTGATAGTTTCAACAAAACTTCCACCATTGGATGATGAAGGAAAATAGATCTTAGTACCAGAAAGGATTTTTCAAAGAAGAGAAAGAAATCTAAGGAATAGGACCATCAAGGAGTATTTATTTTTGTGGAAAGGACTACCCAGTGAGGATGTCGCATGGTACAATGAGAAGGTGTTGCAACACCCTAAGTTATAATTGATTGAGGAAAAGAAATTTAAGGTGGGGAGGACTGTAGTGTCCCCTCCATGATAATTCCATGGCCATGCTTCTACTTAGACAACCCCTAAATAATCTGTAAAAATCCTAACATGTTGGGGGGTCAATTTTGATGTATTAATTGCCAAAGTATTTAATTTTTAGGATTAGGATTAAAAGTGGTATGTTAAATTGTAATATATTTTTTATAATAATTAATTTTTATAATTAAGGGCATGTGCTAGGTGGAGAAGGTGGGAGCATGAGATCTAGTGGACTTAGTGAGTTGTCAACGCAAATGGAAACTAGGATAATTTTCAAGATCAAAATTCCACAAAGCCACAAAAATATAGAAAGCAACACAAAAGCAGCCAGTTCAGAAAAGCAGAAAGCTGGCAGAAAGGGTAGGAAATTCCATAAATCGGGAAGAAGCAAAAAAGTAGGAAAAATCAAAGGAAAGGCAGATAAAATCTAGGAAAAGCAGGATGTTTCCAAAATCATAAAAGCAATCCAGAGCGGGAAGGAAACAAAGTAGGGATAAAGAATGCAAAAGCATTAGATACTAAAAACAGTTAAGGAAGGCGCATTCATGATGAGGGTGACCACATTCAATGAGCTTAGATGTCATCTCATCCTATAAAAGAAGAGGATTTCACCACTCTCACATATTTTGATAGTTTAATGTTTTGCTTGAGAGCTCTGAGCTTCTCAAGACTTAGGGAGATGTGCCCGTAGTCACAGTTGAGAGATGTGCCCCTACTAAATCTCTATTCTACCTATGGATTTGAGTTAGTTCTTGTGGATAGAAGATACAACCATTTTATCTGATTTCAATTGTAGATATAATTCCAGTACCATCCAAATATTCTTCTTCTGGTGCAGCAATTCCATCCATTAGAGCACTCTCTATATTAATTTTCTTTTCTTCTTTCCCGGAGGTTGTTGGTGACCCTATGGGAATTCTTAATGTATATACGTATATGTAACGTGATGAAAATTATTTGATGATAATTTGATGATATATAATACATATCTTCAATTTTACTTTTAAATGAAATTGAGTCAATTATTGCACCTATGCTAGATACAATGTTTATTTTGACTAGTTTTCCAGAAAATGCATTATAGTGGTCTCTGTAGATCCAATTATTGTTCCGTAAGTTTCTTCAAGTCCATAAGACTCTAATAAATCCAACCACATCCTTAAATCGTAAATTTGTGACCCTATGGAGGTGTTTGGAAAAGTATTTAGGAAGACTAGAAATCAATCCTAGGTAGTTTAGCCTCTAAACCTTGCTAGATTGCTTACAAACCTCTATATTATTTCTGTAGCAGGTTGGGGGATAACCCATTTAGTCTACCCCAGGTCTGATTACCTTCAATGAGCACCAAAATACTTTGGTTTCCACAGAATTCCTAGGGGAATGTGCATTGATAGCCTCGATTTTTCCAAGGAAATATTCCCATGCGTGAAGCACCCATAAAAATGCCTCTGTTAAGGTATTGGATTTTTTTCCATCGCATCCACAGCCTCATCAATTCCTAACCTATATCTTTGGAGAATTTAGTATGAGTCTGAAGTGGTTTGAAATTTTCTTCTTGAGTCATGGTCAAACTAGCTAGTTTTGATTCCTATTAATCTACCATGTGTTTAATTTTGCAATCATTAAGTTAATGTTCCATTGATAAGATCTGGTACATTACAGAAACCGAATGAATTGGATATATTATCATGTCAAACCTCGTGGAATTTGACCCTAATGACCTTTGAGAAGTATCGATGGAAGATTATATTTTAATCAATGTAAGTATGAAAATCTAAAAAATAATACAAAAATCAAATCACCACGTAACTAAAACCAGTTTCTTTTCATGAATCTTCTCAAACTCCTTTTTCCATAGTCGAGGTGTCATTCTTCATGGTTTTTCCCACTCTCTTCCTTCCCATTAAATACATTTTTAGTTCGGTAATTTGATACCAATGGTCCTTAGGGAGAAAAATCATGAACTCATTGTACACCTCCTTTCCTAAATTCTTGAACATCTAGATATTATTCATGGACTACATATTGGACATGCATATTTTCCCTTTGTTTGAATCCCTACAAATTATGAAATAATTTAATAGAATTCCAAAAATATTAAAAAGAACTTGAATAATAAATGATACATAGATATACATGACAAAATTACACACCACAAACATGGGTAAGCCAAGCGCATCATGAATTGTCCATGTAAGTATTCCATGGAATTGAAAAAAAAGGCCTATAGGTTTCGAGATGTTGTACATACTGATGCAGGCCAATAATTTTGAAATTTCATCTATAAAAGGATCAAGATATACATCCATATCTTTATCTTGTTTCTTACCTAGTAGTTATTTGAAAACTAATATACATACTTAAGTTCTTGTACAAGAAAAAATGAAAAAAAAGGATTACTTATACTTGTTGTTAACATTCTTAAAAATAAGTACATGGAACAATTAATGCCAACATGACGTGCTCCCTTTTTATTTTCATATAAAGAGAAAGGTTATTGTTTATAACAAAAATTGGTCAAACTGAGTAAATGTTTTGACCTCTCCAAATGGATTGGCATCATTAGATTCCATTGAAAGTCTAACATTATGTGGGCCCTTCTTTAAAAATTGGTCATCTCTCGTCAATTTTTCTAAATGTAGAACCATCTATAGGAATTCGCATGACACCATCTTTGCTTCTCTTCCATGCATGATAGTCCATAATTGTGCAATGTTTTTGCACCTAAACAATAGTTGGAAACATGAAATTATCAAGATATGGAGAACTTTTTGGAGCACCTTATTTGTTACCTTATCAATATTATATCTACTAATTCCACATCCAAGGAACTCACTTGTTTATGCATGATGTCCATAATATATAATATGATCATTAATACATGAGTCAATATGCTATACTCCATTCTTATATCTTTCAAAATGGTGCACATTTCTCTATATGTGCGAGGTAAATCATTTGATGGTGATAGAAGGGTGTCACCTAACAATCTACAGTAAAAGATACAAAATATAATGGAAAAAAAAATTAAGGGTTGTTGATGTATATGTAACTTCGGAATGTATTTCACCCATGTACTTCATATATGTATAATGTAATCCTATAGAGATGGTATTATTCCTCTATACGGAAGTGTTTGTATTCCTATAGAGATGTTATTATTCCTCTATATATAAGTGTCGTCATTTATATTGTAAGTGTCATAACTTATACTTGATGGGTTATTAGACCACCTTGTTGGGGTCATCCCTGTATAAGTCATGTAGGTCGAAGGGTTATTAGACCACCCTAGTGGGGGTCGGCCATGTGGGTCAAAGTTTTATTAGACCACCCTATTGGGTGTCATCCCAGTCAACATTATGTTATGTGATTAAGTTAAGGCTGACCTAGTAAAGGTTATTAGGCAAGTCAAGTCAAGTATAAATAGAGTGCGGGAGACACTCTATTTGATCATTCTATTCTCTCTCACACTCTTTGGAGAGTGGCACACTTGTGGAGGAGGAAAAGCTACTGCTAGGAGATGTCTATCTCTTATGCTTGGTTTGTATCATTGCTCTATCTATCTTTGAGGATTTTATTGGGGTTTTTCACCTTTATGGTTTTCCCCAAGTAAACTCTGTGTCTCTTGTGTGCTTGCATTATTGTGTCCATGATTGATATGTTGTACATGTTCTCTCAGTTAAGATCCTAGATCAGATTGAAGTAAATTCTAAAAAACCAACAAGGGCCTCTATCGTACAATCACAAATAAATCACAAACAATTGCAATTAGATACAGATAAATCTTCCATACCTTAACAACTGCATCATTCCTATGTTTGAAATACCATTCATTACCTTCAAGTTGACCAACAACAAAAGAGCAGATAGAAGACTTGTTTTGAGTTTTTGTATAAGGATTTTTATGCCTTATCAATAAGAAGTACATCATGAATATTTTTGTACGTCTCATCCATAGGTGCATTCTCATCCATGGAAACAAAGTGTGTCATGTATCAACCTATTTATACCTTTATTCTCAATAATATTGGGGTCATTTTCTTCCATTGTATCAACTTCAATTTCATGACCCTCACCATCTCTAATATGAATTGTAGGATGTGGATTTCCAAGCATTGGTCATCTTGTCTGTTTAATAGTCATGAAGAAATAATTACATTTAGTATTGAAATAGACAAATATTAATAATGAAATATGACAAAAAAATGTTTTCAGTATCTTACCAAGTAGTGATATTCTGTTCCACCTTCCAAGTTCCCATGCTCTAAGTAATGTTTCCTAGTTGTTGACTTAACAACTCTTCATCTCTTTATCCCTTTACATTGTGTATAAGGGAAATAGCATTTTCCATCATCGATTATATCATGATAAAGATTTGATTCATTCTAATCAAATGTTTTATCATGATTGCTAATGGCACTAAATACAGAATCGAGAACTGACTGTATCGTAGCATTTCATTCGAAACTACTAGTGAACTGGAAGATGGGGTTGTCACTGACATTGTTATCTATCTCAACAAAATACAATATTAAACCACTTGTTAGTACTAGAAGAATAAAGAAAAAAAATCACAATTATAAAATTAAAAAAATATATATTAACAACATTCCACTTTATGCAAAATGTCTCTTCATGGGGTGATATTTTGAATGGTTTACATATATAAACATGGTAAAATTAATTAATAGTCTAGGTGACTCTTACTAGACATGCGCATATAAATGGCACATAAGTGTCTTTCCATGGATGTTTGACACATCTAGTCTTAAGCAATGTTAGATAGGATAGTGGCATTGACCCTTATGAATGAAAGGACAAAGGATAGACAAAAAAGAAAAGGTACAAGGTGATGGTACTAGGAGGATCTCAAGAAAGGGATGATAAAGAAGGTGGTGATATCAAGGTAGGCCTAATGAAGGAAAGAAGGGTAAGATAGAAATGTAATAAGTATGGTTGGGAAGGTGATCTCATATATGTAGTCTATAGGATGCAACAACCACATTCCATGTCTCATAAGGATAACACAATGGTTAATCACACCAATATGCAAATGTCTCAATTCAGTCCTTACTTGTAATGATGATTCTTGGAAATATCAACCAAGTCAGAGGTAAAGAAAGAAAGGGGAATGTCCAAGAGTCAGGAAGGTGTAAAAGGATAAATGAGAACAAAGAAGGAAGGATGAGAGAAAAGAGCACAAACCAAGTGTGAGAAAACTAATGTTAACCATTATAGGAGGCGCAATCTATCTCTATGAAGTCTCATCAAGCATGGGGCTTCATTAAAATAGGTGATTAAGAGGGGATGAACAAGAGGTTTCCTAAAACTAGTCAAGGTGAGTGACTAGGGGGAGAGGATGTGCTTCATGATAATCCAAGATGTAAGTACATTTATTGAAGAAGATCAATTCATAAAACCAAGTTAAGTGTGAAATGAAACAAATGCAATTGTGGGTGCATGTGTTAGATGATTTTTCTAACAATGAGATAATAAAAATGTGCCTTACAAATACACATATGTGAAAATCCCTAATGATCTAGTTGCGACCTTCCAATTAAATAAAATGGGATTCCAATATCCATTGAATTAAATGGTCTTCAATCCACTGAGGATAGCTAGTGAAGGTGCGAAAGGATCAATTATAATGAGGGGCATTGGGAGTGGTACCAACAACCAACAAAATCCGATCCAAGTACCTTCGCTTCCCGCAACAATCACCTATAAGGTAGATTCCCTAAAATTTGGCCATTGTGTCACCTCTGTCAAGTGTGGGGAAGAATTTGTCCATGGAACGATGAGATGTAACCTCCAAATCAAGATGGTGGGAGCCCCCCCAGGAGAACAGAAACAACCTCATCTGAGGTTTGACCTTGTCTTCCATGATGCCTCATTACCTGGTGTAATACCCCCAGTTTTGACTTGGAATGTCTTTAATCAAAATTATGTAAATGATGTAAATATGCTAGTATGGATTCCTAGTGTAGAGCTCAAGGCCAAGGCCCGACTAGAGAACGACTAGGCATACATGATGTATATATTTTTATTTGGACCATATGGTTGGCTTACTATGCCAATTCGAAATGTATGTAAATATTATGTTGGAAATTAATAAAATGGTCCAAGATGGTTGTGTAAATAGAACCGGAGGGGCTGTGATTCCACCAGAGGGGAAGAGGAAAGGGGGCCTATGGGGAAACCGAATACTATGTTTCCATGTGTCAACCTTATAACTCATCCAAAGTCTATTGTGTGCCTCAAATAATCCAATTACCTTCTCTTGACTATTAAATCCAATCATTGAATGCATATGTGAGGTTGGTGGGAAAAGTCACTTCATGTAGTTATTGAAGCATGGAGGTTGTGAGAGTTATGTTAGCTGTCAGCAATCCTATTTCTTCTATGGTCAAAAGCTATGTCAAATGTATTTTCACCCTTACCTCATATCCTTGGAGTCAACCCTCTTTTTATTATTCTCTCATGCATGTTTTCTACACTATGTAGAGTTTTCCATGGATGTTCATGTCCATTACCAGACTCTGTTTAACCCATAAATTCGAATTTGAAGGCAGAGCTGCATTTTTGGAAGGGAAAATAAATGGTTGTAGGTGAGCATGGAGGTTGGGAAAGCTAGGAACCTTTACCCATTGAGTTATGTTACTTTTGGATGCTTGACAAGACATGGATTAATGTTGCAGGTGGTTCTCCATTAACATACAATAGGTTGGGCTCTTACTGCACACACTGGTAAGCACTGTAAGGGTTGTATTTTCTGAGAGAACTGTGGATCGGTGAAGGGAAATGCCTTCCTTGTGTTGTCTAGGGGGTTGGAAGGAGTTCCATGGCTGTGATGGCTTAGTGAGACCCCTGTAGAGCTCTGGTTGATATTTTTGGTTAAGCATAGTGAGCATAATGGGTTGTGGGCTGAGAGATAGAATCCTATAGGTGTTTCCTTTTCCCTGGAGGCCTCATAGCCCAGCTTGGGGTTGGTCTCTTAGCAGAAAGAGTATATTCTAGACAGAGTGCCTAAGGTTGGGTGGAAAATCGCTCTTACACATCCAGTTGCTTGGATGTTCTTTGTTCAAAGATAAGTATTCTTATGTATCTGATGTGTAATGATTTTTAGTTGTATTCATGCTAGAATTATGCTTGTAAATTGCATGATGTGTGTGTGGATTGAATTATTTCCACTGTGTATTTTTATTATGTATCTACATGCATGTTTGTTTTTACTGTTATGAATTCATAATTATGCTTAATGGCAAAATTTAGAGGCCCTAATTTAGTGAATTTCCCTTCATGCTGGTCGGATTGAGAGATGTGGATGCTATAGAGTGGTATCAGAGCTTCTGGTTGCAATATTGTAGTTGTATGGGTCGGAAATGCACAGTTACAGGAAGAAATCATAAAACGTCTATGTGGAAGACGAGTACTATTAAGAGATGGATAAGGGGCTAGACATAACTTTGCAATAGTCCACTTGTTCCCAAATTAAAAAAAAATCATACAAATTCAAAAATTTTAAATTATGGGGAAAATTCTAGGTGGGCCCCACTTTTTCCATGCGTTTGGTTGAAGTGGAGGAGCCACATGGGCCAGGAGGCATGATGTTGAGTTGACACATCGGACTCACACATAGAAGGATGCCTAGGAAGAAGTGCAAGGCAGATGAAGATATGACCGTCAAATATTATGGAAGATCAATGGCCCTGACTCATCGCACGTTGATAAGTACACGGTGGATAAAAAGGGATGAGGGGTGCTTTGTGCCCAAAACCACTTGGGGCACGTGTCACTTTTTTATTGACAACGCCCCCCCAATAACTGTTTCCAAAACCGCTTCGTGAGGATGTGTTACCACTTTTTGGTAATGGGGAAACCGCCAACACTCGAGGGTTAACAATATTATGGTGTTGCAACCTAGTGGCGGCCGGAAGGTGACATGGCCATGTCACAGGGTGACATGTGGGACCTGCCGGACACATCAATGGGAACATGTCAGGCCACATCGACACCCTTGACACATCAACAAAAAATCATATTTTCTTATGCACCAGATTGCGGGAAATTGGACCATTTACAAAAAAAAACAAGGGTGTTGCCCTCGACCCACGCTATAGTGGCGCAAGGGGGAAATCCCCCTTGACCCCCATTTTTTTATCAACAAATTTCGATCTGGAGCTTAATAGCGGCCATTGGAGTAATAGAAATTTTTTCATATTTTGGATTATGAGGGTGTATTACAGAATTGCATAATTTGTCCTAAGTCTGGAGAAGTGGAAAAAAATTATAAAAGTAGTCAATCCCAGAACTCAATGGCAAGTGATTGGGGCATCATATCAAAGATCTAAAAATTGCTAAATAATCCTAGTCACATCTATTACCTAAGCCAATGGGGAAGTAGTTATAGATATCCATAGGTGATCTTCTGCAGGTGTCTGAAGTTGGCCTTTTGGGTTAAATGCACCTACAGGAGAAGTGCGGAATTTGGGTTGAATTGACAATTTTCAAGTATTGTAACTTTGTCCTCAGAAATCAAAATTGAGCATGTTTATAGTCATTGGAAAGATTATCCAAAGGGGAATAATTTTACAGATTCAATTTTTGAAATAGTGATTCATATGTTTCTATAGATTTCTTATAAAATTTCCTATACCCATAATTTGACAAAACTGTCAATATGGGTATTTTCCAGAATACATAAACAATAATTTTTATTTTAAAATAAATATAACATATGTGTTTATATGAACACTTTTGCATATTCATAATCATATCAGTAATTGTTAAGGGTCAGTAGTGAATATAGTGCAGTTGGGAAATCTTTGGTCTTGGTTGGGCCAACAAGGTCATCATCATGGATGATGCCCAGGATCCTTATGAAGTTGAGGCAGATGCAATGGGAGAGAATATTCAAATTAAGAATGAAGAGATAGAATCCAATAGTAGAAGAAACCAAGTGAATCCCCCAGACATTGCAGAAACCATGAGGATCCTAAGGGTGAAGTTGCGGAGTTGGGTGAGTCCTTGCATATGGGTGTCTATTTTGGGGGGCCTTATGAGAAAATAAATTTGATTTTTTCATGTTTTTCAACTTTTGGCGAACAAAATTTATATTTGTGTTTAGAATTTCACTTTCCAATAAAAATAAAACTTTTAGATAATTTTGTTAGCTTTCTATTCATTAATTTTTCGAATTTTTTTTATTGAGATTTGATATGTCAATTTGGAAAATTTTTGACAATACGTTCTTATAAAATGAAAGGACTAGTAAATAGTCTTGTTTTATGAGTCGCGAGAACTCAATGTTAAACTTGTGTTTAAAAAAAAAAAATAAGCTACGGAAATCTATATAGAGTGTATTAGATTCTGACTATAATTTTGCATCCCACGGGTGAATATACTAGTTTTTATAATTTTTTGAATGGATCGATGTGGAAAACTTGTCAAATATCAACATGTTTATTTTGAGTGGACATTTCTCTCAATTTACAATAAAACTAAAAAATCTAAGAGTTCCCTTTTGAAGTAGACACTCCAACGAAGAATCCCATATATTTTTCAATTTTTTTATTCTGTATTTTTTAAGTTATGGAATTTTCATTTCACTACATTTTGAAAGCAATGAAACAAAAATAGACACATGTTAACAAAAATAATAATTAAAATTATTGCGTGAGAGGTTCTCTACAGTCTAGTATGAGGGAGATCTTCATATCTCACCTAAACACAACAAAATCTATACCTACGAAAAGTAGATTCAATCACAAAACTAATGGTATCAGTTCCGACAGTCAATTTCTCGTACTAGATTGTGTTATCTCTCCAGGAGTCCTTCTAGGCTGTAGGTCAAAGGAGCCTAGTAACTTAACTATTTTCTCAATGATGTATATGTAGGTGGATCAAGATGAATAACTAACTCACTGGATACATAATCAAGACAATCTTAAGTATATTCAAACAATACAAGGCCTTCAAGAGCTATTATCAGATAGGTTGTATATCAAAGGGATAAAGAAAATAATCAATTAACCAGAACATACATAAAATATATATATGATGGGCCAACTAACTAGCAGTGAATGCTTATGATCCTTGCTTAATAGTTAAAAGTAAGATGACAGTTACCATAGGACATTAAACAGAGATAAAGAAATAACTTCAACTCATAAACATAGAACAGAGATGAAAAGAAGGTCTGACAATAACAATGAAAGAAGCTTGGGGACTGAATATATTAAAAGAAAGTGTCTTCACAATTTACAGTAGAATAGTGTGTCCAAAATTGAACCCGTGCTTCTTCTGAAGTTTTAGGCTTTATAGCCTTTACATGACAGTTCTAGATCCTCAGAAAATGGATCTGATTTGCTAAAAATAGACCATTAAAACAGATTTACAATAAAATAGGAACAGATCCTATTTAAGAGGGTAACCACCATCTTTCTAGTCCTCATATCTTTGACATCTGTAGCAAGCCTTCAAAGGCTGATGAATAAGGTCAAAAATGCCACTTGGAGGATTGACAAGCCATCCTTTGCTAAAAATAGGAAAGAAGCTTCATCTTTTCACCTTGCTGGCACCTTCAAAACTGAAACAAGACTTAATATTGATGCCCTTAATTATTATCTAGCATTAGAAATCATCCTCAAGGTGTTTGGATTAGCGAAAAATCAGATATGTGCAAAAAAGGCAACTTTCTGCATTGATTTATAGTTTCGATAGCTAGAAAGAGTGGATTTTAATTCTATTAGCTATCGAAAGCTCTTCTTTCGGTGGCTAATGAACAATTTGACATGTTCGCCTAAGCCACTGAAAGATATGTTTGGTTTAAATTTCAAAAGTGTTTCCTGGCTTCTGTTAATCTTCATTTTGCTTATTGGAATTTTCTGCACCCTGGGCTAGCTCTAGACTGTCAGCGAGACTGATGGCTGTTGCTGCTAGGGTTTCAAGGTCTGAGTGTGTTTTAGGTTTAGGCTTAGGAGAAGTCTTCTTGTTTCTCAATAGCTTAACCTTTCTACGTAACTTGATATTATCTCGTATTAACCTTAAATTTCTCCCCCTTCATCTTATTATGTTTTTTATTTAACCCTTGGAGGGAGACACATAACTCAGTATTTCTCTCAGCCAGTCTTTCATTTCTTTTTTTTATTACTCTTTGAAGGATTTCGAGTTCATATACTTTCCTGAGAAGCTGATTGATTTTCTGTGATGAAAAATTCTTTGTCTTGCTGGTTGATGCTTCAGCAACATGTTGATCTTGCTCTTCCTTAGGTGTAGGTGAAGGAAAATCTTCATATCCTATCATCTGCTCTCCAAATGGGGATGCTTCTTGAGGATCTTGTTTTGTAGTAGCTTCTTCATGTTTTGCTACAATTTCTTGCTTCTCATCATCCTCAGAGTCTGTGTAGGGGAGATTCAAGATGTTCTTAACCTTTGGAGAAACTTCTCCCTCTGTAGCCTTGCTGAAATCTAACTTCTTCTTAATCCTCTCGGGTTTAGAAGAAGGGGAAAGCTGAACCGCTGGCAATGGAGAGATGGCTCTCCTTTTTCTCTTTTCACTTGTGGGGGTGGAAGAATTATTAGATGAAGTCTTCTCCTTGTCTTCAGGCTGTAAATTCATTCCAAAAAAGGGAAAATCCCCAATCTTTGTTTCTCCTTTGCAGTTGCTCTGATACTAAAAGTTTAATGAGGCCATGATGAGATAGCCTGCCTTGAACTTTGCTTGGCTTTGCCTGGACTTGGTGCGCCATCTTTGTTAGGATTTTATGAAGTCGATAGAAGGGAAAATTTAAAGGACTTCTACCAATGAAATGGTTCAATAACTTGAAATGATAAATCATAACTCTAGAATATCTGTCTTCACATGTAAAATAGACCAAGATGGCTTTCAGTAGGTTCTTCCAATTCTCATCCAGGAAAGACATGGGGACGTCTCTATTCCAGGTGATGTTCTTGTGTGCAGGTTTTAGATATGATCTGAACTCAACATTCTTAGTGATGGTGGTTTTAAACCATCTTTCTCCTGTCCCTGGAATTTCTGTGGCTGCTACTATGAGGGCTTCATCCACTTAGAATTCTTTTGTCCCAATTTTAGCTTTGTTTCCGTCAAATGATAATGAAAAGGCTTTTGCAACTTGCTGATGAGAGCTTTGAAGCTTTTGATAGTAGTTGTAGCATCCCATGTCTTTGAACAACTGACATACTTCAGGATGTGACTTGAGATAGCCAATATCATTTATCTCCTTCCTAAGCGCAGCTCCTCCCTTCTTCATTCTGGACCTGATCTTTTGTAGCTGCAATGGACAATTCGGGCTAGGGGAGATAGGACTAGCGTAGAATTAGGAAAGTTTAGGCTCAGCAAAGGCAGAGGCGAGAGATGAGGGACGTGTTTGGGTCAAGCCCTGATTTTGAGGAAGATGGACTGACAATTTTGGATTTGAAATTAACCGACTTGGTAAATTTGAGAAGTGGAGGAAAAACACGTGGGACTTTTGAAACTAAGGTTCAAATGATTACAATAGATGCACAGGATTAGATTTCAGCTTGATTGGATAGGTGTAGGTTATAGTAGACTTAGGAATAGCTTTAAATCAAATCATAATTACACCAAACGTTTAATCATCATATCGCACCCTGCTGATCCTTGTTCTTTTCGGTGGCTAGGGTATAATGAATACCCTTTAAACTTCACAGCTGAGACCTTGATTTGAAATGTTAACCATTTGAAACTTCTTCTTATTTGGTAGCTTGGAGAATTTTGAATTTGCGCTGTAAGCTGCCGAAAGTGGAGCTTTCGGTGGCTTAAAAAACTCTTTTTGATATAGTGCTAAGCTACCGGAACCATTTTTTGAGAATTTTTGAAATAAAAACTTAACTTAAGAATTTTTTCTAAAGGCTTCCTATCACTACATAAAATAAAATTGACCAATTTTATTTGGGGAGATAACATTTGGCTCCTACTCGGGGATGGAAACCTTCCTCTGAGGTTCCAAGAACCATAGATCAAATGCCTTTCCTGTAAAACAAAAAATTAAACCTATCTTCTAGTGTTCCATTGGGCATGGATTTATTTTTCAAAAACTAAAAACCAAAATGATATTTACAATGACAAGGATTTGAATCCTTAGATGAAATAGAGCTTCAGAAATCGCCCATTGACTGGGCCACCAAACATTTCTTCACCTTCCAGACTTTGCAGTTTGAAAGTGTTGTTCTGCTGCACTTGATTTATCACAAAAGGACCTGTCCATAGAGAATCAAATTTACCATGCTTGCCCTTGTCTTGCCTGGGGGCATCCCATTTTAGATCCCAATCTCCAACCTGAAAACTTTCCAACTTTGCCTTCTTGTCAAAAGTATTTTTAATCCTTTTCTAGTGAGCTTCTAACTTTTCCACCAATTGTTCTCTAGTCTGCTGCAATTCAACCAAGTTGAGCATTCTTCTCACCATGTCATTTGGTTCATCTTGTTCCTCCCGAAAGAACTTAGATACTGGCAGAACTAGCTGAATTGGGAAAATGGCATCAGTACCATAAACCAATTTAAAGGGAGAATTCCATATGGATTTTTTATTGGTCTCTCTGTCAGCCCAAAGAGCAAACTTTAGTTTAAAATCCCAGCTCTTCTGATTTTATTCCAATAGCTTTCTGATGATTCTGACTAGACTCTTATTGGATGACTCAGCGAGGCCATTTCCTTGAGGGTAGTAGGGAGTAGAGTGTACCAATTGAATGCCCATTGAATCACACATGTCAACTGATGCATTATCTTTAAAAACTGGTGCATTATCAGTTACCAGCCTTTTTGGGCAACCAAATCTGATAAAGATGTTTCATAGAGAAATTTCATGATGACTTGATGATTGGCTTTCCTTGTGGGAATTGCCTCTATCCACTTGGTAAAATAATTAGTGGCTACTAGGATCCATCTATGTTGACCACTGGATGAAGGATTAATCTCACCTATAAAATCAAGACCCCATTGCTGGAAGGGACCATTAACTATAATAGGTTTCAGGGGCAAGGATTTGAGCTGTTGTTTTCCTGTGAATCTTTGGCATTTGTCACAAGACTTTACAAAGGTGTATACATCAGATAAAAGAACAGACCCCTAGTATCCAGCCCTTAGAATCTCATGAGATGTAGTTTTCCAATAATGATGGCCTCCACGTATACTGGAATGGAAATGATACATGACTTGAACTAACTCTTATTGATCTAGACATCTTAGTAAAACACCAGAAGGATCTTTCCAATACAATAGATTGTTACTTATGCACAATTTAATAGATCTAAGCTTAAGAGCTCGTGCTTGAGTTGTGCTAAGTTCAGGAGGAACTTCTAAATTTTGCAAAAAATGAATAATACCTGAATACCACTCACATGAAAACAAATTCGCAGTCACCTGCTGACTATCATGCTACTCTTTTGCTGCTACTTCTATCTGCAAACTTGTTGAACTTATCCCGATGAAATTCATGTCAAGTAGTTCACAATTTTCTTCAGCCATAAGCTTAGCTAAACCTTGGCCTTTTACTAGCTTGGTGGGATTTACTACTATATCAAATTCAATCAGCTTAGCAATCCATTTAGCTCTCTTGCCATCAATGTCGGGATGAGTTAAAACATCTTTCACAAAAGCTAAAGGGACATCACTAGTACAAAATGAGAGATAAGTGACTAGGGGACCAAAAACATTGGTCACCACAGCTTTTTCAAGGGACAAATGACCAAAATTGAGAAATTTTAATTGAATTGACTAAAAATGACCAAGATAAATGACCAATTTGGTCACGGGATAAGAACTAAACTAAAAATGACCAAGATAAATGACCAATTTGGTCACGAGATAAGAACTAAACTAAAAATGACCACATAACAATTGGTCATTTATATGGTCATTTTTAGTTGTGTCATTCCAACAGTGGAAAATTATAATTTTGATAATGAATTTGTACAATTTACTAAATTTTAACACTGTAGATGGATTCGGAGACCCCCTGCTAGGGGGTCTCCGAATCCATCTACAGTGTTAAAATTTATCCATCTACAGTGTTAAAATTTAGCCCAGGGGGTCTCCGAATCCATCTACAGTGTTAAAATTTAGTAAATTGTAATATTAATAGTATACAACTTGGATTAGTTTTCAATACATGTCTTCTAAGGGATCATTTCTTTGAGGCCATCAATATAAAGTTTCTTGAGGGTACATACATGGATTTTAGACCAAGGATAAGAGCATTTGTGACATTTGGGCTTATAGGGGGTGTTGTAAAATGTTGGTCAACTCTTTGGGATATTGCAAGTATGAACTTACTAAAAGATCCTTTGGGATGTGTGGTGATCCACCTTACCCGCCATGTATGTGTTCACCCTTCTAAGTGTTGAAGGGCTATATTTAACTTATGTTTTTTATTATGTGCCTCGGAAACCTAAAGCCGAGTTTGATTTTTCTTTGAAGCCACATATACACTTCAACTTCACCTCTAAAACCATATTATGAAATCTTCATTTAAATGTTATAGGAGATCTTAGGATTGTCATTTCTTTCCAAAGCCTTTTTAGGTGATATCATTATTCCCAAAAACATATAAAATGATGAATAAACTTCATTCCATGAAAGGGTTTTGATCCGAATATATATTAAAGGAGAAATATATATATATATATATAGCATTTTACTTTTAACTTTTATAACTAATTTATAATGCACAATAAATTTTATTTTTATATAAAACTAATTGTACAATACATATTACATTTTAAAAGATTTCTTATATTATTTTCGTTCGATTAAATAGATGTGTTTAGATCCAAGGAAGATTTAAAAATTACTTTCATTTGACAAGAAATCCTTCAAAAATTTAATAATGCTCGGTTTCTATGTGTGCACTCTATGTCGTCTTTGAGAGCTTCCTATGTTGAAATGATATCGAGGGTTTATTCCAACAATAGTTCACATTCCAAGCATCTCTTTTTATTCCAACAATAGTTCACATTCTAGTTATCTCTTTTTATGATAATATAATGATAATATAGAAACAATTCCATGCATTATATAGTTTTACAAGAATTTTTTTTATAATTGCAAATATTAAATCTAACTTTTAATTAAACACACGTACCCCCACAAATGAAGGAAGACACAAAGCTAAAGTACTCAAGCTCAAGCAAATTGACCATCGTTCATTCGCAATGCCCCTTTGTCGGCTAATAAGAGAGAACCCGTGATACCACACTTCACTTTATATATAAAAATGATAGCGAATCATGGTAGTGGTTATAAACAAAGTTACGGTTTGGTGTAGATTTTTCTTTTCTCTTTCCTATAAAGCAAGAGTTGAAATTGTCTTGTTACCTAAATAACACTAAAGGCGCTTACACAATGAAGAGCAGTGCTCTATAGATATCTGGCCAAAGAAGTGCAGGCGATTAGTTGCAAAGGACGAGGAAGGAGCAATAGTCTTAATTAAAAATGGAGGCGTCTACGAAGAAGCGAAAGGTTGAACCTCTGCTGAGCCTCTTTTCTCAGTACGGTGACATCGAAGAGGGTTTGCTAGGGTTTGATAAGCAGTCGGGCAGGTCCAGGGGCTTTGCAATTTTTATTTTCAAGTCGGTGGATGCAACCAAGTGTGCGCTGGAGGAGACCATGAATATCATCGATGGGCATCATATGTTTTGTAAATTCACCATCGAAGGTCAGAAGCCGAAGGTTGGCGGCATAAATGTTCCACCGGGTGCAGATGGGTCGGATATCGGTGGTTTGAATCAGCCCGACAACATTGTCTCTTCGAACCCTAGAATGAATTTTGGTGGTATGGGACATGGTTTTGTGAATCCGGGGCTCGAGGTTAACCAAGGTTCAAATCCAATAGGACTAGCGGCACATCAGGGTTTGAGCCATCATGGGTTGGGTAGCTCGGCTCTATCTGGCCTCGGAGGCCACCCGAACCCTAGTGAGATTCCAGGTGGATCCATGAATCATCCCATGAATCCGTCTTCTATGAACCCGAGGATCTCTTCACACGGACCTATGCATGGTGGATCAGGCCAAGCACCTACATCTTTGGGAATGTGTGGTTATGGAGGGAACAGTGGGGGTTTGGGTTCATATGGTGGCCCTCCTCAAGCTGCTGGTTACGGAGGTGGTCAAATAGCAGGAGGTTATGGTGGTATTGGTGGAGGCTCTATGTATGGAGCTCGGTCGACTTCAGGAGCTTCTTAGTCGAGTGGATTTCTAGAAGGAAGTCACTATCCATTATCATCCTATTAGAATCAACATCAACATTAGTAATCAGGCCAATCACCAGCACCAAGAGTTCCTGGTGGAGGTGAGTATTATTATTGTTGAAGAAAATCAAGATTTTAAAATTTAAACATGTGTACTATTTCTTGTGAATCAAAATTTAAATTTAAACCTGCTTATTTTATCTATGGAAGAAGATAGAGATTTTATTGAAATAAATCGATCTCACGCTGGAAGGTTTGTTTATAAAGTGTGGAATGAAGATAACGATAATTTGTGTTGAAATCTAGTTTAATCCTTGAATAGAGATAACCACGATCTACCTTGAAAGCATGTTCATTATTTATTTAAAATGAAAGTAAACCGAGATCGATACTTGAAAGCTTATTTATTGTTTTGAATGGTTGCAAATCAAAATTTAATTGCAGATCTTTGTATATCCATTGTCTTAGAATGAGTAGCAGTATGAAGGTTTCCATAAATTGTTGATACTCGTAACCCTATGACCTTTTAGACTCTTGATAGAATCTGGAGCACTACTATGTTTCAATCAAGAGCATGAGTTCCATGCGAAGCCAGTGGGTCTTAGTGACTAAGGTTTAGCTCCTCGAGTCTGGGTTTACATAGACCGAGTTCTGTTTTCATGTATATGTTTTGGAGCGAATGCTCTCTGGTAGCCGGATCTGTATGGATCGGACTACATTTAAATCTATGTTAATTTTTATTTATTTTTAATTTTTTTACTGTGTGCCTATAACACTAACACTGGCCCTTTCCTAGGAATAGAATACTCATTATCTGATCAATCCTAAGTCGAGAATTGATCTGACCTAACTATTAGGGTAAGCATTTGATCACTCAAGTGTTGTTAATTTTTTTTTTCACCACAAATTGTCTTGTGTAAATCGCCGAAAATCCTATTTAAACACTGTAATGTATGAGCCATATCTAGACCTGTAACCATGAGGATTCAATTCGGACCAAGCGGTGAACTTGTAATCGAGTTATTGTTACTTATGTGATTAAACTTGTAATCCTGACAGAGAGTAGCACCATGCGTATTTGTTTTACCCCAATCTAACTTCAGTCTATTTGACGTCTCAAGTCCATCAACAATGTAATGAGAATCAACAATATTTGATTGCGGAGCTATTCTTTTAAATGATTTAGTTTTGTGTTATTCTTATGAAACATTATCCTACAGGGAAACAAGTTGTCCCACTGTGTAATTAATTATTATTGATTCCAGTTACAAGTGAAAGATGATAGCAAAAAAAAAGTGACGTATATATAAATGTAATCTACCTTGAGATGAATTGGAGCGCCTATGGCCATTAGCGTTTTCATACTTTTACTTATTGTAATTAGTTACAGATATGCATGACATCTCTATATGTGAGTGATATGCTTTACTCATGCATTTAACTTTGACGGATTGTGTAGACTAAATGATCCTTGCTTCATTATAATCTCTGCCATGTAACCAACTAAATGGACTGTTTCCATATCTTATAACCTACATTGAATCTGCCGAACGACTTGATCATTATGTATGTTTATATGTAGTATCATGGAATTAAAAGCATGACATTGTATCGCACATATTCATGCTTATATATGTTATTTATTGTTTTGGTTTATATTTGATATGGTTAAATTGCTAATTATGGCCACTAGCATATGCATATATCATGGAATTAAAATGAAGTATGACGACATGTTGTTGACCTGATTTATTTTGTCAATATGTTGCTGGTTATGGAGGTGGTCAAACAACAGGAGGTTATGGTGGAGGCTCTATGTATGGAGCTCCGCCGACTTCAGGAGCTTCTCAGTCGAGTGGATTTCCAGAAGGAAGTCACTATCCATTGTCATCATATCAGAATCAACATCAGCATCAGCAGTCAGGCCAATCACCAGCACCAAGAGTTCTTGGTGGAGGTGTCTATCAAGGCATGCCACCATTTTATTCTGTTTAGGTAAGATTTCTTGTTCCTTTCAACCCCCTTTCAGTTTCTAATCTATTTTAATTTTTAGTTATATTTTGTTGTTCTTATGATGAAATTAGTGAACGCATTTTAGCTTCATACATCTCAAAGAGAAAGTTCGTACTATATACTTGTCCAGAGTCATTAGTAGGTCACAACTTGCTTTCTTAGAAGTGATAGGTCCCAAGGGCTGGATAGACTCGTGCCTCCTTTTCCTTTATGTGCTAGGCTCGTGATTTCTCTATTTTACTCAAATTGCGCGTGACTTGAGTTGGTCTAATTTTTTGAAACTCATGGTAGTACGATTGAACATGCTACAGACCCAGTAAACTCTAGGTTTTTTCATGATTTTGTGTATCGTCTTTGATGTCATTCCATGCCTGGATGTGTCAAACAATTTTCTTTTTGGAGGTCATAAAATTATTTTATTTCTTCGTTTCATCCTCTTATAGTCAGTATTCCATGTTTTTTATTTATTTATTTACTAACCATAAGGTAAACCTTTTCCTATCCTTAATTATTTGTATACAATAAGTGCATTTTTTTCTGTGTTGTTCTTTTCCCTAGTTGTCTTTTGCTTGTTTATTGTTTGTATAATTTATGATCTTGTACACCATTGTATGAATTATTACTTCTTGACAGTTGACACACTGAATTCCAACAATAGTTCACATTCCAAGATTTGGTTTATCCAAACCTTTAGTGAGCAAACCTTCAAGAATCAACATTACTGATGACACCATTGAAGCTGGCACAACTTCAAGGCTTGTATCATTACCTTGGCTCTTTCTTTAGTGTTTAATACTTGGATTTGTAATTTAAAGAATGTCCCAAACCTATTCACAAACTTCATGGGGTAATCGACGTGAATGCTCTTCTTAACACCTCTGTACCTGAGCATTTGCATGCTCATTGGTAATCATTCTTGACATACGTGTGTACTCGAAACTTTAACTCTTGGGAATTTGATGGCAGCCTTGACCATTTGGCATGGGAACTTCATCCTTAGCACTTAATAGTTGGCAATTGATACTTTGCATTTCAACTTGAACTTCACACTCTGGTGCTCTATCTTGAATGTAGCGCTTTATCTGTTGTTATGCATGGGATGTATCCCACATATAAACTACCATGCGAACATTTTTCACTAATTTATATTTATATTTGTTTAATAACTTTGTATTTACATGTAGACTCCAACTTAGTGTGTCCAATGTTAATATCTCACTCCTTACATTTTATTCTCATATCAATCCATAAAGAATTCTATTTAAGGGTGCTAGCTCAATGGTAGAGCACCTGCCTTATAGGCAGGAGGTTGGTGGTTCGATTCCACCGTGCCCTATTTATATTCTGAAACCATTAAAAAGAGATAAATGACTAAAAAAATGACCAAAATTTTCATATAAACGACCACCATTACAACATGAGAGATAAGTGACCAAAAAATGACCAAAATATGCATATAAATGACCACTTTTGAGTCGGTGATCGCTGGTAGCAAATTAGCGGTCATTTATCCCGTGACAATTAATGACCAAATATATTACCAAATTAATGACCAAATATATGACCACAAGATAAGCTATAAATGACCAAGCTAAATATGACCACATTTTTGGTCGCGTGATATATGGCCACTAATTTGCTACCAGTGGTCACCAATTCAAAAGTGGTCATTTATATGTGGATTTTGGTCACTTATCTCTCATTTTGTACTAGTGCATAGGTAATGACCTTTGCATGTAGGATATAAATTCTGAATTCCTTCAATGACTTGATTAGAGCATAAGCCTGTTTTTCTATAGGATCATATTTTAGTTCAGCATCCCTCAATGTTTTGTTGAATAAGGAAATTGGGTGATCAAGACCTTCATCATCTTTCTGCAACAAGATTGCTGACACTGTATCATAGGAAGCAAAAGAGAAAATATAGAAGCTTTTGGTGAGATCTGGACTAATTAAAGTAGGTGCTTCCATGATAGCTGCTTGATGGCTTCGAAAGCGTTTCTTGCATTTTCTGTCCATTTAATTTCAGATTCCTTCCTCAACATGGAAGTTATGTGTTTCACTAACTCAGAAAAAATTGGAATAAATCTCCTGACAAAGTTAATCTTACCAAGGAATGATTGGATGTCTTTCTTTGACCTTGGTATGGACAGTTTCTGAATTGCTTCAACCCGAATGGGATCAATCTTTACACCCTCTGCTGAAACTATGTGGCCTAGGAGTTTTCCCTCCCTGAGAGCAAACTGAGACTTTTTAGAAAAACCTTTTTTAGGTGCTGCAAATGTTCTTCATAACTGTTTGAGTATATAGTGATATCATCGAGATATATGAGGACAAACTTGTCTTTTAATCCCACGAAAGTTATGTTCATGGCCCTCTGAAAGGTGGCCCTGACATTCATCAACTGTTGGGCCTAGGTCGAGACAAAGTTTTGGTAACACCTTTTTTGATAAGTAGGGAAAGCTGAGCTGAGCGCAGCTCAGAAATATAATTTTGTCTAAGTGTTGAGGGTGCTGCGAAGCTGTGCGCAGCATCCGAGTTTTGGAAACACCACGAAGACCAGCGCTGCGAGGAAGCAGTGCTGCGAAGCAGTTAGGACACGTGGATCCAGCAAAGCGGAGTGTTGCACAAGGATCAGGTACACGTACCGGATGGACCAGTAGTGGTCTAATTTTGGAAAGATGCTCCAGGAGTGCCAAGCGGCAGGCACAAGCAAATTAGGAAGGCAGCCAATGCACGAGTTTGTTGATGAAAGCAACGTTTTGGCATGCCTGGTGGGCGAAACCATTAGAGATGAAAGGTTCTATGAAAGAGATATGTTGGCATGCGTGCGAAAGGGAGGCCGATAGCGACATAATGAAGACGTGGATAACCGCGATGATGAAGCAGACGCTACTAGATGCCAGCAAGCCAGTTTAGGGAAACCGACGTAGTTTTGTAAACCCTAAGGGTTTTTGGGTTTAGGTCTTCGGCTTTGAAAAGACATGACCTTACAGGCATGATCTATTTAAGAAGACAATTTTGTATGGGATGGGGTTATGTTTTGCGGTTACTTTTGTTGTTGTAGTGTAAAATCTCTTTGAGCTAAGAAGATTGTAAAGGCTCTGCAACTGTGTGCTCAGAGACCTATCTGAGTGGAAGGAGAGTTTGTAGCTGAGTGCGTAGACTAAGAACGATTGTCCCCATCCCTTTTAAATAAATATATTACCAACCATTCTTGTGGACGTAGCTTCCAACCCGGGGAAGTGAACCACGTTAAATCGCGTGTTGTGTGATTGTGCTTATGAATGAATGATTACTTGTGTTTTCTGTCAATGAATGTCTAGATGTTTCCTTGCATACTGTTATGAGAGAGCTTGTATATGCATTTTCCATTAGAGAATTATGGAAATGATATGTTAAGGTCTGTATGAATAGTTGAATGGTGAACATTTATTCTTGTGTATGAAGGCATCGAATTAATCATTTAGTTAAGTACTTTCTTACACGTAGTAAAGGAGTGTATAACAGTGGATTAGATCAATTGTCTATGTTCAAATCATAACCTCCTGAGTTAATGAATGAATGTTAGAAGGATAGTAAGTTAAGCACCTGAATGAATGGATGAGTGATATTCATCTCAGTGCCTTAAGCGCTTTCACGATAATCCAAGTATAGGTTAAAGTTGGATTATTCACAGCTTCAGTAGAAGCCCCATGGTAGAAGAACATAGTGGTGTGGACCGCAGCATTTCCCATCGCTGCGCAGTCTCACCTTGCAGCACATACCCTCTTTTGTGCTGCGCAGTACGTCCATCCAAGAAACTTATCACTTACTGTGGAAATCTGATTCCACAGTACCCCATAGATACACCTCAAGTGAGACCTCAACCTACTCGCAGGTTGTTGCTGAAAGGGTCGGGGCGAAGGGGTTTTGTTGGTCAAAGGGAAACCGCAAAGAACCTGGGTCTTATAGAAAAATCTGGGTCACTTATAGCCAACAAATGGTTCCGTTGCCGCGCTAGAATCCGTGATGAGTCACAATCGTGATGTGTGATGAAGAATACCAGTTTTCAGAAGGCTCTGACAACTGGCATCCTGAAAAGACAGAAATCCAAGCTTGGTGGGACAAGACCAGAAGAGATTTTGCAAGGCAAGAGAATAGACATCCGCATCTATCTGACACGCAGTGGTCGGATCTATATCTATGGGAAGATATCCATGCGATTTTTTGGGCATCATTTCTAAATGAGCTGCACGCGTGGATCTTGCGGCTTGCAGAAAAGAAAACCTATTTTCAAGGGGGAGTTCCTACAGAGTGGACTCCTGAGCTCACAATGCAGCTCAAAGCAATAGACAGCCCATTGGCACGCGCAGTTGATTTTTGGGTCGCTCATATGCTAGAAGGCTTCATAACAGAATTCGATGTAAACACACTCAAATCCTACAGCCAAGCAGAAGCATACTTTTTCGAAGGATTTCAAGGTAAGTTCCTGAACAATCTTAGTCTCTACATTAAGATGCTGTTAGCTGAGAAAGGTGTTTTAAGAATGCAGTAATATTCTTAAGTTTGTCATGGTAAATAGTATATATAGTGATTCTGACGAAAACACCCATAATCTTCGAAGTGGAAAGAGGTATAAATTTAATAAGAATCTTGGAGGCCCTAGACTCCATATTGATACTGAGATCCTGTGTAACATTGACAGCGAAGCCATACCAGCATTTACTCCTGAGAACCCACCGGATGCAGAGACCGCACCACCATTATCTCAAAACCCACCCACTACGCATCCCACCCCACAGAACACTCAACCTAGTACATCTCTCCAGATAATCCCATTTGTTTTCACTGCACATAGCCCTTTACAACAGCCGTGCACTAATTTGGGCACTCCACCACCTAATATAAAAATGGCAAACACTGATATGAAGCTTCCAATATTCAAAGGAACTAGCCTAGAAGACCCTGATCAACATTGGTTTCTTTGTGAAGTCGTATGGAGTGTAAGACAAATCCAGGATGATGCAGTGAAGAGAGCATAGCTCATCACCACTTTCAGGGACAGAGCTTTACATTGGTTCATGAAATACTCTACCACACAGCCGAGAACCCTCACAGAAATTAAAGCTGCGCTTGTGGATGAGTTCAAGAAACCTAAATCTGAATCTCAGTGTATCACTGAGTTGAAAGAAATAAAGCAGAAACCAACTGAAACGGTTTGGGAGTTTGATCAGAAATTCAAGACCCTATTGGACCAGGTAAGCTTTGTTATAGCCCCGAAACAGGACAAGGAATGGTTCATTGTTGCATTGTTACCCCATATTAGATTACCATTGATGCAGCAGAAGGTTGAGTCACAAGCAGAGGCCTTGGAGATCGCAATGAAGCTAGAGGCTTCACTGATTGGTGAGACTAGTTCTAGGATGTCTCAGATCCAGAACCAGCTGACCACCCTGACACTAGAACTGCAAAGCATGAAGAACGGCAAAGAACAAAGGTATGAACCTAGACATGAGGTATGGTGTACAAGTTGTAAAGGAGAAGGCCATGACTGGGAGCATTGCCCTTTATTCCGCGATTATCTTAATAGTGGTGCGCCCAACCCACTAAATCAGAATCAGGCCCCATGGTGTGAAATCTATAGAACCACGGGACACAGACCTGAAGACTTCTATCTTATACAGAAGTATGTGAAAACACCTAAAACTTTATACTGCAATTTCTGTAAATCAGTTGGACATGATGAATCCAACTACCGTGCATATGAATTAATGAATGAGAGAAAACAGGATATGGACTCAATGAGAAGCACTGGCTTGTACCGCGCACAAGAAGAGACCCAACCAAAACAAGAGAATGCACAATATGACCAAGGAGGATACAGAGGTCGTGGTGGTGGATATTGTGGCAGAGGAATAAATGCTGGTCCGACGCAGGGAAGAGGCCGTGGACAAAACATTTGTTATAATTGTGGCCAGCCAGGTCATGTATCTAGAGATTGTGTTAACCCATGCACTACGTGCAATTATTGTAAATCATTTGAGCATGTTATTTAAGATTTCCCAGTACTAGAGGTGGAAATGCAGAAAAGAAGACGGATGGACGTACCAAACACGAACGTCCAGTGGATCACAGTAGAGAAAAGACAAGTAGCCCTGAGCATCAATGTGGTCATGCGCAGTGGCGCTCAGACAGGCTGCGATAGGGGAGCAGAATCTTCCACGTCAGGGGAGGCTCATACAAAGTGGTCTCCTCTCGAGACAGAATGGATAAGGAAAGCTCCGGGAAAAATACCTCCTCTCGACCTACAAAAGAACAAGGAAGTATTTATCGACGCACGGGATAGCTTCAAAGAGCCAGCAATAGAAACACAGAGGATCCCATTGCACAGTCAACCACCGCATGTTGAAGACATGCCAGCAGCCTATGACAAAGCAAGCACTACGATGGATGTCGGCACTTCTATTGCGCAGTTCCTGCGAAGCTGCATGAAGTTACTCAAAAGTGAAAATGCCATAGTTGAGCTGCAGAAGCTCATAAACCAATATGAGCCACAGACCGGAACAAAGACTTCTGATAGCACAATACATCACATAAGGAAGCATAAAAGAACAGGCTGAGAAATGAAGTCATCCTTGATCTGGGATCAGAAGTAAATGTCTTAACTAAGCAGACATGGCAGCAGATGGGTCGACCAAAGTTGTCATGGTCACCTATCCGATTGAGAATGGCTAACCAAGAGAAAGTCATACCGTTTGGCCGATTAGCTGATGTGATAGTCAACATTGATGGAGTCCAAAGTCATATAGACTTCGAAGTTATCGAGATTGTGGATGATAGTCATCCTTTTCCTACTCTCCTAGGAATTGACCGGGCTATGGGTAACTTGGCTATTATCAACTTAAAGACGAAGAAGATGATATTTGAAGGAAAGCATCTTAGGTTCATCGCACCGTTGGATCCTGTAGATGGTGACAGATACAGCGAGCCGATTCAGGAGGAATCCAAGGCTCAAGACTTGGACAGACTATACCAGCTCACAGCGAACCAGGAAGACTACATTGACCCTACCGCAGATGGCACACTTAGTTGGAGATGTGACAGCTCCCGCGTCTTTGATTCGGAGGCAGGGTTGGAAAATTGGCAAAGCCGGATGCATGAAGTATCAGCAAGAAGGCGTGCGCAGGTTACGAAATCACTGCGTTGGATCGGGAAGGAGGTAAGTCCTATTCCCACATATGATGGTTCTGCTAATGCCATTTATACTTTCATCCAAGAATACACTGCAGTTATTGCAAATGAGCACAGATTACTAGCGTTGGATATGGCACTGTGTGACGCACCCACCAGATGGTGGGCTGCACACAAGCAGACATTGACCACTTGGGATCTATGCAGGATTAAGATGCAGATTCGGTTTGCCAACAGGGTTACTTTACCCTTTGATAAGTTTACTGGACAGACAGATCCTAGTCAGCATATTGAATTCTGTTTGTAAGCATGGCTGGGAAGGCCACGTGAAGAATGGGTACACATGTTTGTGCATACCCTGGCGGACGACATTCCAAGGAAATGGTACCTAGACCTGGAGTTGTGCAGAGAAACCACTGACTGGGAAATGTTGATTGCAAACTTCCAGAGGGACTTCAGCTTCGAGGATGAAAACTTGTTGATCCATGAGGCATTGCAAATAATTAAGGAACGCATATTCAGGGAATACTGTCCTCACATAAATATGACATTGGAGGAATTATTTGGGGAAGATACCTTTTCTGCGAACCTACAGTCGGAATGGAAGAAACATGAAGAACATACTATTGATTGTTATAACCTAGCTGAAGAAGATGGGGATAACAAGGAAGACGACGACGATGATCCGCGCAACATAAACATACTAGAGTTGGAGGGTGCGTGTGATGTAGAAGGACCTACGTTAGAAATTCTAGACATGAGCAAACCCATAAGACACAGAAGGTGAATATTGGCACAAAAGAAGAACCAAAGTTCACAGCAATCAGAGACTATTGGGATGATCAGACTATTGTAGAGATCGCAGACACCTTGCATGAGTATCAGGATCTTTTTCCGACAAAATTTATAGAAATGAAAGGAATTCTGGGAGACCTAGGAGTTATGAAAATACCTTTGAAGCCAGGCACAAAGCCTGTAAAGCAGAGACCGTACAGATTAAATCCGCGCTATAAAGAAAGAGTGCGCGCAGAACTGGATAAAATGCTGGAAGCAGGAATCATTAAACCTATCGAGGAATCCGAGTGGATTAGTCCCATGGTCATTCAAGACAAGAAAACGAAGGGTGACATCAAGATTTGTGTGGATCTCAGAAAACTGAATGATGCTTCTATGCACGACCCATTCCCCGCTCCTTTTACATATGAAGTGCTTGACAATGTTGGAGGGAATGAGGCCTATTCCTTTACTGATGGTTTCTCCGTATATCATCAGATCAAGTTTGATCCCACAGACAGGCATAAGACAACTTTTTCTACAGAATGGGGGTCGTTCCACTACACAGTAATGCCCTTTGGCTTGAAGAATGCACCTGCCATATTTTCTAGAGTGGTCATCGCAGCATTCAAAGAGTTTATGCATAAGTTTCTCGAAGCATATTTTGATGATTGGACTGTCTTTGGCCTATTGAAGAACCATTTTGCGAACCTCAGAATGATGCTTGAGAAGTGTCGACAGCATCAGATCTCTTTAAATCTAAAGAAGTGTATTTTTTGTGTTCTTTATGGCATTCTACTTGGGCACATTGTTTGTAAACAGGGATTGATGGTGGATCCTGCAAAAATTGCCATTATTGTGAACTTGCCAACACCAACCTCAGTCAAGATGTTGTGCTCTACCTTAGGCCATACTGGATACTGCAGGAAATTCATAAAGGGTTATGTGCAGATAACCGTAGCAATGGAAAAGCTGCTAAAGAAAGACACATCGTTCATTTGGAACGTGGAATGCGAACAAGGTTTTGATACATTAAAAGAAAAGATGGTGACTGCGCTGATTCTAGTCTTTCCAGATTGGATGAAGCCATTCCATGTCCATGTTGATGCATCATGCATTGCTTTGGGAATCGTATTAGCCCAGCCAGGGGAAGGAGGTATTGACCCCCATATTGCATTCTCGAGCAGGAAGCTCTCAACCATAGAAAATAACTATAATACTACCGAGAGGGAAGGCCTTATGATGGTATATGCACTACAGAAATTCAGGCATTACTTGCTTGGTGCGCACTTCCTTATGTTCACTGACCACTCTGCATTGAAATACTTGGTCAATAAGCCAATGTTAGGGGGGCGCATATGCAGATGGCTGTTGCTGTTCCAAGAGTATGATTTTGAGATTGTTGTTAAGCCAGGTAGACTGAACTTGGGACCTAATCATCTGTCAAGGATTGAGCCAGGAGAAGAGTCGACGAACATTGAAGACAGTCTTCCTGATGCACAGTTGTTTATTATACAGGTTGCCGATGACTATTATAAGGATATAATTATTTTTTTAATGACAGGGCTGGCACCGCAGGAACTATCTGTCTAGCAGAAGAAGCAGCTAGTGGTGCGCACAGCAGACTTCACTATAATTGCAAGTCAGTTATACAAACTCGGGCGGGATGAAGTCCTGCGTAGATGCGTAATAGATCATGAGAAACCATTTATTCTAGCAGATGCACATTCAGGGATCGCAGGAGGTCACTATGCAGGAAGGGCTACCGTGTAGAAGATATTGCATGTAGGGCTATGGTGGCCCATGATCCACAAACATTCCAAAGAATATTGCAGGAATTGTGATGTCTGTTAAAGGACAGGGAGACCTTCACGAAGAGATGAGATGCCATTAAATCCACAGTTGACCTTGCAGGCATTTGAGAAATGGGCAATCGATTTTGTGGGTCCTATAAACCCACCAGGAAAAAGAACTGGTGTGAGGTATATTATTACTGCTACTGATTACCTCACTAGATGGGTAGAAGAAAAACCAGTAAAGGACTACAACGCCAGTACTGCTGCGTAGTTCAATTTTGAAGAAATATTGTCAAGATTTGGCTGTCCAAATATTTTGATGAGTGACCAAGGTGCTCACTTTTTGAACAAGACCATTGAGGCACTTACAGAGGAATTCCACTTTCGTCATCAACGCAGTAGTCCATATCATCCACAGGTGAATGGCACTGTTGAGGCTTTCAATGAAATTCTAGAGAACGAACTGACTAAGGTCTGCAATGTAAATAGAGATGACTGGGATTTGCGTGTTTCTTCGGTGTTATGGGCATACAGGACCACATGCAAGAAATTGATAGGACATACACCTTTTCAGTTGGCTTATGGGCAGGAAGCTATAATGCCAATGGAGTACATTGTCCCTAGTTTAAGGATCACTGCGTTCATAGGGATGGCAAACCACGCAGCATTAGAAGAAAGGTTGCTACACCTTGTTGGGTTGGAGGAAGATTGCTTCATTGCTGGCTTCCACCAGCAAGCTCAGAAAGACCACGAGAAAGCTTGGCATGATCGCCATATAAAGAACAAGTGCTTTCAGGTAGGTGACCTAGTCCTCCTGTATGATAGCAAATTCATGAAGTTTCCTGGTAAATTTAAGATGCATTGGCTTCGTCCATATACTGTAATACATGTTACTAACACTGGTGCAGTCCAGTTAGCCAATTTAGCTGGTGATATACTACCGACTTTGATAAATGGAAGCAAGCTAAAGCTGTATCATGATAGCCCTGCTTCAAAGAATCCTGAATGATAAGAAGAGAAAGAGAGTTCCAAGTGTCAGGTACAGTCGAAATTGGACACTGGAAATGTCAAGGATTCTGTACATGTATGTTAAGTAGAACAATGTGTGTACCATGCAGCACTGCTGAAGCTATGCGGGAGAAAAAAGAAAAAAAAAAGTAAGAAAGGAAAAAGGAAACTGCACAGTTGAAATTTTTTTTGGCACTGTGAAGTAACTACGTAGGATCTCAAATGTTTGGCCGTGCAGCTTGGCGTAGCACTCATAAAAATAGCCGTTAGAGTACTTTTGAGAAAATAGCCATTAGATGACCGTTACAACAACCGGTTCAGCATTTAAAGGAAAGATAGTCGTTCCTAACACACTGATGATGGAAGGGACTGAAGGATTCGTTCAAATTGGCCAACGGACACCACATTAAATGCTGAGTCCTTCCGAACCATCCTATAGAGAAGAAGAGTTGACCATTGAAGAAGCAATCCGAGTCTTTCAGCATGGGGGGATTGCAAAGTTAATGAAAACCCCTACCAAGAAGCTTGTACTCGAACCAAATCAAGTAGTCAAGAGACCACCTCACCATACTCCAATCATGCAAGACAAAGGGAAAGACGTAACAGCACGACGAAGCAAGATCCTAAAGATGGGCCAAATGGCGCAAAGATCGCTCGGCCTTTAGAAGGAACCCTTGAAGTTGACACCCCATTATATATCACCACGGGCGTTGCATGCCCCAGTCTTTAAGTTGAACAAGAATGTTAGATATGAAATCCCATTGTCGCCAATTTCAAAACATGTAGAGGTTGCCAAGAACCTACTCGGAAAGATCGCAGACTGCAAGTGGGAATATTTCGACCTCTTAGGCATCCAAAAGGAAGAGCCCCACGCACCTAAGTACCCACAGTTCTAGCCTGACCAGTACATGTGCTGGAAGAAATATGCCAAGGGCACATTTAACTTGGTTGCCGAAAGCTGGCTGACACCGGTAGTTCAGTCAGGATTGTTGAACCGCCTCAGATTGCCACATTTTGATCGCTCACCAGAAGTTAATGCCGTGGTTCGCACACTGATGGCACGAATCCACCAGGGATATATGTGGCTCAACAGAAATGTCGATATAAACATTGATTTGATCCACCGCATTACCGGGTTAAGCAAGCATGGTAAGGATCCCAAGCAGTTCTTCCAAGGGAAGAGCAACGAAAAAGAAGCTGTCGAAAAGATGAAGAAAATCGATGCATTGGTGAAAGGGAAAAGAGGTTTCCCCACACAAGAAATTGAAGACAGAACGACAAAATTTGTCACACAGCTGCTTGCAGGAAAAATCCTCTGAAAACCTAGGCCACCGGAGGTGCTTGCTGGCACAGTACTACTCGGTGCCGCAGCGGCTGAAGGCACCGAGTTCAATTGGTGTCAATATCTTCTGAATGAGTTCTTGGATGAGCTCAATGATACCCAGGAAAACAACGGACAGTTCCACTTCACATGGCTGATCATCCTCATCGCCTTTTCCGGATGGAAGGAGCCAAGGGACTATGTGGGTGTCAATATAGAAACCAATGATCCCAGAGGATTCCGGTATGCCAACCTCTGGGAAAATATCAACGCAGAGCGACAGCATGCGACATCTGAGGTTTTCTATCAATATTACACTCAGTTGCGCGATGCGATTATCCATACACCCCGCATCACAAAGTAGATAACGTTGAAGTACATTCGCATTCTTGATTTCAGTGCAAACATGCGATGTATCTTCATTTCACCCAAGGCGAGAAGGAAGAAACCAGAATGGTACCCAGGCAACTACCATATGTATGAGGAGGACATTGAAGCCCTCATGAAGGACTGGCCCACTGAATTCCGTGTAGAAGTCATGGATGTTGACACAAAATCTAATGAAGACGAGCCAATCCCACTGTCATGCCCGATTCTTGAAGAAATAGGAAAGCCAAAAGAGCCTGAGACCTCGCAGAAGCCGAAGGCACAGAAGAAGATGAAGGCCACAAAGACTAAAGATGAGACAGTGTTGAACGAAGATGACTTTGACATGATAGCAGAAAGGACCTTAGAACAGATGCAGGAGCTCATGACTTACAAAGACAAAAAGGATCAGGTCATCCAAGATGACCTGCAAAAGACCAAGCTCGCACTGCAAGGCCTTATGAAGAAAATGGACGAGGTCCAAAAGAGCATAACCTTGCCGCGTGAAGCAGGAGCTGAAGGGAGGTCAGCAGGAACCTCGCAACAAATGCCGCCACAGCTAGCCATAATGATGCCCTCTAAGACCAGGATTGTCCATGTGGACCCATTGGCTATTTCATTATCAATGATAGAACATGTTTCCCTGGACACAAAGGGAATCGAGCGGGTAGAGCTGGACTTGGCCAAAATCCCCTTGCCAGGTTTACACTTCATCCACATGCAGATAGTAGAGGAGATGCATGAATGGACAATAGAGTCGATGAAGTCACAAGTAGAGCTGAACGCAACAAACAGGTAGCTCGAGTTGCGCATAGACATGCAGCTGCATGATGAACAAGATCGACGAAAACAATTGGAGAATACCATATCCACTGTTGCCCATGATATTGAAGGTATAGAACTCTAGGATGATCCTTCAGACACAGTTCTGAGGATCGGAGATAAGGTGAGATCCTTGAAATCGAAGATGTAGGATAAAGAAATGTTTTATGAGGCCGATATTGCCACATTGAAGGAAAAAATGAATAAGAAGACGCCATTAATTGAGCAGCAATTAAGAGAGCAAGTAGTGAATGTTTCCGCGCAGAGCATAACTAGTGAGATGGCTAAGTGCCAAGATCTCTTGGAAAAAGTTTCAAAGGAATTCACTACCCTTGAAGAGGATCAAGGGCTACTGCAGGTAAAGACCGCGGTAAGAGAAAAGTAGACCGCGCTAGAGAAGTTGGACGCAGAGCTCTAGGCTCTACCACCCAGGGAGAGGCTGTCCAGGTATAAGGAAGTATCAGGCTTGAAGAAGCAAGTCCAGGAATTAAGAGAGAAAGAGACTGAGATGGACAATCAGTCACAGCAACTCCTGGAGGATGCTACAGCAGTGTCGCAATAGATAGAATACAAGATAAAGGAATTGCATGACAACCAGGAGTAGGTACAGGGACAGATTGGAGAAGAGATAACTCTAGCACTGTTTGAAACAGTACAGCAAGTTGAATAGGATACCAGAGAAGTAGTGGAGCAGTTGCTCGGTACATATAATGGGTTCACGGCCAAATTAGTTCCACCGGTCGCGGAGCAGAGTGAGACGACCGAAGCAGTAAGTGCCTCGGGGATGAGCCACATGTAAGTGTTAGGGGCATGTTGGGCCCAGGTTGGGACAAATTTTTGGTAACACCTTTTTTGATAACCAGGGAAAGATGAGCTGAGCACAGCTCAGAAATATAATTTTGTCTAAGTGTTGAGAGTGCTGCGAAGCTGTACGCAGCATCTGAGTTTTGGAAGCACCACGAAGACCAGCACTACAAGGAAGCAGTGCTGCGAAGCAATCAGGACGTGTGGAGCCAGCAAAGCGGAGTGCTAGACAAGGATCAGGTGCAGGTATCGGATAGACCAGTAGTGGTCTAATTTTGGAAAGATTCTCCAGGAGTGCCAAGCGGCGGGCACGATCAAATCAGGAAGGCGGCCAATGCACGAGTTTGTTGAGGAAAGCGACGTCTTGGCATGCTTGGTGGGCGAAACCGTTAGAGATGAACGGTTCTGTGAAAGAGATCTGTTGGCACGCGTGCGACAGGGAGGTCGATAGAGACAGAATGAAGACGTGGATAACCGCCACGATGAAGCAGACGCTACCAGATGCCAGCAAGTCGGTTTAGGGAAACCGGTGCAGTTTTGTAAACCCTAAGGGTTTTTGGGTTTAGGTCTTCGGCTTTGTAAAGACATGACCTTAGAGGCATGATCTATTTAAGAGGATAATTTTGTATGGGATGGGGTTACATTTTGGGGTTACTTTTCTTGTTGTAGTGTAAAATCTCTTTGAGCTAAGAAGATTGTAAAGGCTCTGCAACTATGTGCGCAGAGACCTATCTGAGTGGAAGGAGAGTCTGCAGCTGAGTGCGCAGACTAAGAACGGTTTTCCCCATCCCTTTTAAAGAAATATATTACCAACTGTTCTTGTGGACGTAGCTTCCCACCCGGGGAAGTGAACCACGTCAAATCGCGTGTTGTGTGATTGTGCTTATGAATGAATGATTACTTGTGTTTTCTGTCAATGAATGTCTAGATGTTTCCTTGCATACTGTTATGAGAGAGCTTGTATATGCATTTTCCATTAGAGAAGTATGGAAATGATATGTTAAGGTCTGTATGAATAGTTGAATGGTGAACATTTATTCTTGTGTATGAAGGCATGGAATTAATCATTTAGTTAAGTACTTTCATACACGCAGTAAAGGAATGTATAACAGTGGATTAGATCAATCGTCTATGTTCAAATCATAACCTCCTGAGTTAATGAATGAATGTTAGAAGGATAGTCAGTTAAGCGCATGAATGAATGGATGAGTGATATTCATCTCAGTTCCTTAAGCACTTTCAAGATAATCCAAGTATAGGATAAAGTTGGATTATTCGCAGCTTCAGTAGAATCCCTGTGGTAGAACAACATAGTGGTGCGGACTGCAGCGTTGCCCATCGCTGCGCAGTCTCACCTCACAGCACATACCCTCTTTTGTGCTACGTAGTACGTCCATCCTAGCAACTTATCACTTACCGTGTGTTGATTCCTCGGAGATCGCAACATCAATCAGAAAGGGATTCTCCCTGATAGATTATCCCAATTAGATTATCTACCGTTTGGTATAGGGAATCTGCCCGGTTAGCGGTTCCGGCAACCGTGGGTTTGGAGTTTTGTTCCAATTATACCGGTTATGGCCCGATCCACCATTCTTTTGATTTTATATTTTATAATGATATGCAAGTGCCTAATCTAAATTTAACCTAAATGCACAGCTGGAAAACAGATCTAAATCTAAAACTGAAATAAATCTAACTATCCCTGCAAGGAGCAAATTTAAAGCATGAGCAATGAGCTGTAGGAATTATCTTAAAGAATAAACAGACAGCCATTAAATCTTAAAGAGAAAGCTACAACAAAGATAAAAGATATCAGAAGATAGCTTCTAATTAAACATAACACTTTTCATTACTCATGAAAGAGAGAATTCATTTGCAAAGAGAGAAGCAAGATCATTTAATACAATGAAATAATTCAAGACAGTAGTAAAGATCTCACAGCAAAGTATAGCAGACACAGGAATAATCCACAATGCATCCAATCTCCATTCTCATGCCAAAAACGTCCTCTCCAGGCTCTTATTAGAAGATTTTATTTTCTCAAAACATGTGCAAGATAGCTTGTGCAAGTCTAGAAAATAATTCCCTGCAAAAAGTCCTGTATATTACTTCCTAACTTCTATTTATAATGTTACAAAATGCCCTTTGGGCTACCAGCTAGCCCTTTACACTTGTCACTTACAGACTTTTCCCCTTACAATAGACAAAAATGTGACCTCCCTTTCAACAGAAAATTATTTTAAAAAAAAAGAAATGGACAGCTGTCCCATAGCTCCACGTTTTTATACATATGACAGCCCAAAATACAAAATATAAGAATTAATGCTTAAAAATCAGTGCTTTCAACTTGGGCATGTGCTTTAGTTGGAAAAGAGGCACTCGAATCAGCTGGTACAGCTGCTGCTACTTCTGGGATGGAAGAATTCGGGCCAGCAGGAATTTCTGTTACTGCTGGGAGAGAGGAAATTGAGTTAGCTGGAATTTCTGCTACTGCTGGGAGAGGGGAAATTGAGCTAGCTGCTACAGCTGTGGCTGCTGGGAGAGAAGAATCTGGGTTTGCTGTTGCTTCTGCCACTGCCGCTGCTTTCTTCTCCTCCTCTGCAATGTAACTATACCATATACTCGTGTCCCTCATGACTACATTTGCTGAGGCGGGGAACAAGATTTTCTGGGACATTACATGTTTACCAAGCTCTGTCCCAATACTTTGAATTTCTGCTACTGCAGCTTGATGCATCTCTTTGAGCAGATGACTGTGTATTGATGAAATTCCAATATAATGTTGGAGGTCGTCAATGGCTAGGACATCAATCTTCTTCACGTATTCAGTTTGGGTGCCCAACTCTTCCTTCAGCTCAGACAAACGTTGTTCTTTTCCTAGGAAATCATCAAGGGACTGAGGGAAACTCAACTTGCACTTGTCGTGCACTTCAGGGATTCTTTGATACAGACCGTGGCTCTTATCCATTGTCCCTCGGTTCTTGGCTTTTAGCTTAATGCTACAGTTTCTGCAAAATTCCAACAGGGCTAAGTCTTCATTGAAGCCATCCACAGATTTGAATGGGAGATGCTTGGGGAACTCCGACGTTCCTGCTCTCCATTCTATTTGGCTCAGGACGTTTGCCTTAACCCGAGTATATTTAGCTTTAAGCCTATTGGCCTCTACATTAATTTCCTTCATTCTGACCACCATGTCCTTGAGCTTGCATACTTCATCAGTAATTAGTTCCTATGTGCCATGGACTTGCGTTAGGATTCTACAGGACAACTCATGGAAAGGAGACATGTCTATTGCTCTGCTCTCCGCCTGCTCTAATTGTTCGACCAATGCTAGCTTGTCTGCTTCTAGATGGGACACCCTCGCTCCTGCATCATTCTTTTCTACTTCCACAATCATCATCTGGACTGTCAATTGGTCCTTTTCTTCCTCTAACTGGTTATACTTGTCTGACAATTCTTTAAGTTCAACAGATAAGCGATTATACTTATTCACCACGAGATCCATGTAGGCTTGCTCATTAGCCACAGTATGTTGTAGCATGCGGGCTCTCCTCTTAGTCGACTCAGATTCTTTAACTATATCAGCTACATTGTCCAGCGTTTCTTTTGCTGTCTCTACAGAGGTGGATGCCATAGCTAAAGGATCCTTGTTTGTGTTCTGCATTACTGTGGTCTCTCGGTGAGTAACAATATCCTCCTGGAAGAGTCTCTTTATCCTCTCTTCCGATTTAAGGACCATAGATTTCCTCTTCTTATCATAGACAAATTCATTCCATCTGGACACGGTATGCTCTTCCGATGGAGTATACGGGACGATTGGGAGATCTACAATATCTATCTCTGCCTCCGCGGGTGGGGTCTGGACTACCTGAGATGGATCTGCTCCCACATTTTGGGTACCAGAGACACCTGCTTGTGCTATGTCCGCCTCCACATTTTGAGAGCTAGAAACACCCGTCTGAGGTATGTCTATCTCCATATCCTGGGCGCCTGGGTTTCCTGCTTGGGCGTCTTCACCTGCTTTGAGTTCTTCTTCCGATTTTTTCCCTACTTCAGCTTCCTGCCTTCTCTCTTCTCTTTCAGCTTGCAGCTGATCTTCATTTTCTTTCTGCTATCTTTCATCTTCGGCCTCTTTCTGTAGCCTCTCACTTTATGCTTCTTGCTGCACTTTCACCACCTCAGCTTCCTGCTGCAACCTGGAAACTTCAGCCTCTTGCAGTAACCTTGCTTCCTCAGCTTCTTGCTGTACCCTTGCTTCCTCTCTTAACCTTTGTTCTTCTTGGGCTCGGGCATCATCAGCTTCTTTCTCCTTTTGCTGGCTGGTTGTTTGGGCCTTGGTTGAGCTAGAGCTTGCTCCACTGCCTTGGCGATAGATCCGTAGCTCAGCCATGTTGCTGATGCCTCTGAATGCCTCTTCCTCGGCATCATAATAGTGAGCGTACTCAAAATGAGCATAAATTTCTTTACAATGCTCGGAAACTTTTCCCTTCCTGTCATTCCTATGGAAGATTACCTCGCCAAAGTGGAAGGCTTTCAGCTCCTGAACAAACTCCTCGGCTGAGGAAACCCCTGAGAATTTGTATGCTCCTATGCGGAAGGGCAAAGGTGGGAAAGAAGCCTTATGCTGTTTGTTAAGCACTGCTCCAATTCCATCCAGGAAAATTTGTCTCACTGCCTCCTTAAGGACCACATAGTCTGTAGCATACCTCGGCAAGATATATGGATCTTTAGTCCCTCCAAACATTCTGAGGTAGGTGCCTTGCTCTGAAAAATAAAAATCTCCATAATTTTCAAGGACTTCCATAGCATTCTCAAACAAGCAGTTGGGCTCTTCCTTGAATATCTGCTCATATAGGGGCATGATGAACCCCTCACAGATGAGCTTATAGCTAGCTTTGTAGTTTTGAGCCCACAACACCCTGAAAGCAGTATAAACCGGGGTGTTGGCCTTGTCCCATGTGCAGCCTAATTTGGGAAAAGATAACTTGGCCAAAACACAATCAATAAGATATGAGGCCATGTAGAATTCTGCCTTCTTTAAGGCCAGTCCTTCTCTTGCAGCAACTACCATTGAGGCCAAACTATTTGATAGGAGAGTAGCCCAGTCAAACATAGTTCCTTTGAACGCCACGAAGTGGATGATGGGAACCCACTGAATCTTGTACACGGTGCCATCGGGCATGCCGAAAATTCTGCACAACATCAGGGCGATTAATCTGAACGGAGGTCTCAGATTCTGGACATCATATTTGTCATTACCTTTCTTTCTTAAATGCTTGCCTGCGACTAGTAATTTTTTGGCCATTTCAATTTTGTTTATTTGGCCCAGCCATTCATCAGTCAGAGCTTGCTGGGAGCAGGGAAATTTATAGGCTGCGGCAAGATATGCGGGGTGGAATGAGGCGATGGCTATTTTCCCACTGTCGTGAATTACTCTTATTTCCGCATTAGTATGTTGGAGTATCCACCCGATTACTTCAGAACATGGGAACAGTTCAGGGCGGGTAGCAGCTCTAGCTATGCCTGAGGCTCTGATGTTGAGATAGATCTGCCCCTCTTCTAGCAACATATCCGGGATATCTTGGTCCCTGATCATCCTGTAAATGTCTCCCCAGCGGATTTCGGGAGGAATACCGGTGGTGCACCTGGTATCTTGAAACATAGTCTCAGTCCTAAGGGGTGTTGGCTGTGGTTCCGTCATCTTTGCTTTCTTCCTACCACCTTTTGGCATCTTGACTTATCCCTGCTAGCAACCAAATATAAGTCATTATAAACATGTGCAACCTCTTATGAGATTTTAACAAAAGAAGGACCATTTCAACATGCTAATGAGGTATATAAATAAATTATGAAGCTGCATGTTGCTTGTTAAGCACAATAAACCATTTCAAACAAGGAAAAATAGACTTAATCATCCTAAGGAACAAAGTTTGGAATGTCCCCGAAAGGGCGCACATCCGACGTGAAACAACCTGCTTCCCATCTAGCCCTAGGAGAGAGGGTGTCTTTCATTTTTCTTGCGGTTCAAATGGTTAATGGCGGGTTAGCTTGGGTTGAGATAAATTTAAGACGAAGCCAGGGACGGCTCTCCGCGGTTATGAACAGGCGAGGGGTTTCAGCCGACCGCTATTTGTCATTTATAATTTTTTGACGAGACGCTCTTTGGCTGGCTCAGAATTAGAACGGGGTGGCGATGCCAGGGATGTGGCTGGTGAATACTCGGGCGGTCACACTGTGGTTTCATCTGATAGGAACGAGAAATTAACGAGGGCTTGGCAGCCTTAAACGCAAAAAATAATGACGTATGCGACCAATGCCTATCGGCCTCGGGAAAAAATCAAGGGTACCTTGACGTGGAAAAATGAATAAAAATAACGGTTAAAAATCCTACCTGGCACCGTGAAGATGGTTGAATGAGGTGGCCACAGACGTGGACGAACGAGCTGAGCTGGAGCGGTCTGACGTGGCGTTCCATGGCGTTTGTTAATCGAAAAATAGCAATGTGGTTGGCCCAAACCCCCACCGTTTATTTAAACGAATTGGGCACGTCTGGGGTTTAATATGGTGGGTGGTGCATTTAAAGCGAGGCTTTAATATTTGTACGTCGTGGTCACATCGAGCCGCCTCAGTGTCCGTGCGCGACCGCCACCCGCGGGATGGACTCATGAATTTCACCCGCCATTGCGGAAGTTTATGCCGAACTCCTTCGACATTTCGGGAGAGACTGATGAATCTTTCCGCAATTTTAACATAGATAAGTCGATCGCTTCCGCAATTGCGGAACCATTCCGCGAAGGTTCCCGCCGTTTCGGAAGGAATTGGCGAACGGCTTCCGCAAAATGAACGTGAACGTCTAAGTCTTTTGGCGGGTTTTCGGGATGATAACGTGAAAGCTTCCAAAATTGCGGAAGGATTTCGCGAATAGCTTCTGCAGTTTCGGAAGGCTTCTGAGAATGCTTCCGAAACTTTGAGAGAAAAACTTACTATTTTTTCAAAGAGACTAAGTCTTCCGGCTGACTTTCGGGGAAAATAACGTGAAGTTTTCCGCAAAAGGATCCCGCGGTCGCGGAAGGGAAACCTAAAAGGTTTCGGCGTCTCGGAAGGACCTCGTGAATGGCTTCCGCAACTTGAAGAACAAGACTTAAGATTTTTTCAAAAGACTAAGTCATCTAGGGAAGATTTGCGAATCGCTCCCGCCGTTTCGGGAGGATAACCCGAAAGGTTCCGCAACTGCGGGAAGATAACTCTAATGATCCCGCCACTTCGAGAGAAAATTTCTAAAGTTTTTTTCGAGAGGCTTATGCAAATGGCTCCCGTCGTTTCGGAAGGAAAACTCGAATGCTTCCGCAACTGCGGGGGGCTTTCTTAAAATCGTTCCGCAAACTTCAAAAAAAGTTTCTAAGTCCTTTTTCGAGAAGCTTATACAAATGGCTTCCGCCGTTTCGGGAGGGAAACTCGAATATTTCCGCAATTGCGGGGCTTTCTCAAACGGTTTTGCGATTTTCAGGAAGACTTCACGAATTTTATTCTTAGAGGAAGAAAAACTTGGAGTTCCCAAAAGCAGGATTTTCAATTGAAAAGACATTAAAAAGGAGAATTTACCTCTTACAGCAGTCTTTCTAAAATTTAAAGGAGGGGCCCCAATATGTACAAAATTTTGGGGGGGGATGTTGCTGCAACAACACTGTGGAAATATGATTCCGCAGTACCCCATAGATACACCTCGGGTGAGACCTCAACTTGGTCGCAGGTTGTTGCCGAAGGGTCGATGTGAAGGGGTTTTGTTGGTCAAAAGGAAACTGCAAAGAACCTGGGTCTTATAGAAAACCTCTGGGTCAGTTATAGCCAACATCAGCTCAAATGGCATCTTGGCATACATGAAGGTACCCCAAGGAGTGGTAAAATTCATCTTCTCCTGATCATCAGGATGTACAGAAACTTGGTTATAGCGAGAATAGCCATATAGAAATGACATAACACTTTTCCTGAAACTTTTTGCAACAGATGCTCCATCTTGGGCAGGGGGTAGTTGTCTTTCTTGGAGCATTTATTCAGGTTTCTAAAATCAACACATAACCTGATCTCACCATTTTTCTTCCTCACTATTACTAAATTTGCAATCCATTTAGAATATCTCAGGGGAATTATGATTTTAGCATCAAGGAGCTCTTTTATTTCTTTCTCAATCACAGGTAACAAGAGAGGACTGATAGGTCTTAACTTTTGTTTGAAAGGGATGGTGTCCTTTTCCAGAGGAATTCTATGTTGAAAGATATCTTCATCATAGGTTTTCAAATCACTGTATTTCCAAGCGAACACATTAGCAAATTATTTCATAAGGCTGCAACATTCTGACCTCTGATCAGCAGTCAACTTAGTAGACAAATTTATGAATTTAGGATGATTTTCGCTGCCTATATTATGCTCATGAACAACAGGGTCTTTCTCCTTTTTCACAGGTTTGAAGGGGACATCATTATGGTCAAAAAGCTTCTCAAGAGGTACTAGACCTCGAGGTATATGATTGCTTGGCAACTGAACAATATCATGTTGATCCATTTTCCCTTTCAATTTGGGCTTCTGGGATTCCTCTACATTTAGATTTTATTGGTCAATATGCATATCAGAAAATTCATCAACAACCTGGAGAAATCTACTAAGTTCATCATCATCCTCAAAGACTTTCCAATATTTGACATTATCAGGTAGGTATGGCCTGTATTTGACTTGGATTTCATAGTTCAATTTAGAAGGCATAGGAGGAATGAACATACTAGCAGAGACAGCAAGGGAATCAGCTAGGTGGCTCATAGCTCTAGGTATATAAGAAATGTCAAAAATCATAAAAGAGTCTCTAAGTTTCCATACCTCATCTCTGTATGCTTTTAGCTTGACATTCTTTGCTTGAAAATTATTGTTCACTTGTTGTATGATGAGCTCTGCATCTCCAAATATATTCAGACAAATTATTCCCATTTGTTTAGCAGCCTTTACTCCCAACAACAAAGCCTCATACTCTGCTATATTGTTGGTAGTATTGAAATCTAGTTTATAAGACAAATGCATAGTCTCTTTTGAAGGAGAGATCAAAACTACACCTGCACCTGCTGAGGCTTGAGTACTGGCACCATCCAAAAAACATGCTCTAAACAGAGGTGGTTACTTCTTCATATTGCTGACAAGTAGGCTTTGTGAGCTGCAACGGTGTTGGCTGAGAGTCATCTATTTGCAGAATACATGCCCTAAATTCTGTGTCCAATTCATAGATGGGTTGATTTATAGAATTCTTTTCATTACTGATAATGTAGGAAAGTTGATTTTCTCTATAGAGTCTTTTGGTTTCACCTCCAAACATCGGTATTGTAGCATAAGCAAGATCCATCTGTAGGGTACCTCCTAGCCTTTTACTCCATGAACGGGACAAGAGGAGGCCAAACTTGGGTGGGAAATCAGAAACTACTACATCCATCACTATGCTTTTAGTAGGCAGCTGGGAGAGATTTATGACAAGGTATTTTATGAGGCCTAGGCATCTGACTTTCCTAGAGTCAAAAGAGAAAAGATCACGGTAAGGTTTTGTGATGTTAAGCCTAAGTTCATCCATCACTACTTTTGGCATAAGATTGTGGGATGCTCCTGAGTCTAGCAGACAATTGTGAAGGATTTTTTCATGGATGTTCAGGGATATATAGAAAGGTGGACAAGACTCATCCAGTTCTTCAACCATAGGACCTAGGGTTACTGAGGGTTTATCATCTTGCAAATTTACAAAGTCAGCATCTATGGGCGTTTTTGGTTGAAGGGATTTTAGTATAGATGACTTGAAGGAATCATTCTTCATAAGCTCTATCAATGGAAAAGGGATTTTCAGTTTCTGAATTTCTGATTCAAGATTGAAAGAGTAAGAGAATTTGTCAGAAGTTCTTACCTCTTGTGATGGAGATTTAAGTTGAATCTGATCATGGAATGAAGGTTGCAATGGCCTTTACTGCTCTTTTGAAGGGGCAACGATTTGTTTTGCAGGAGCAACAATCTGTTTTGCAGGAGCAACAATCTTTTTTGCAAGAGAAACAAACTGCTTTGTAGGGACAGGATTCTTCTTTCTAGGAGAAACAAGAAAAGGTTTTTGAGCAACAGGCTTGGACCTCAAATTATAACCTCCTTGATCATCTGCATGATACAAGGATTCTTCAGTGATCTGCTCATTAATGAGGGATTCCGCATAATCTGATTGTGTCAGGAAAGAGGGCTCAACTTCATCTTCCATGCAAATGATATTGTCTTCTTCTTCTCCTTCTCCCTGAGTAAGCTCCTGTTCCTCTTCCAATACAACATTCTGGAAAGGAGCTCTGATTCTTTGTTCTTCAGCTGGGTTCCTATCCCTTTGGAGGATCTGAGCCTGTGGGTTATTTATTCTGTAAGGGAAAGTATTAGGGTTTCTGGGAACAATTTCGTTTGGTCCTTTACCTCTTGCGGGTTGTTGACCTTGAAATTTCAGTTTAGACATTTCAAATGTTAAGCTGTCCAACATCTTGGCCATTTTTTCCATTTTTGTTTTTAATGAAGAAGGAGGATCTGGAGTTTGCTTCTTCCTGTCCATTTTTCCCTTAAGTTTCTGAGATGCAACAATATTAGAATCAACTTCAAGAGAAACACCTTGTATGAGTGATAAAGAAGCAGATCTTCTTTCTCTGAGAAGAAGACAAAAATTGGGATCAAAATCATTTGCATATGTGATTTTGGCTGAAGTATCTGTAGGTTTGATCTCAGCAGGGATCTTGCCAAGCATTTTATTAAATCTCTTTGTGAAATTTGAAACAAACTCGCAATTTTCTCTCTTCAAATTACCAAATTCTGTGAGGTAATAGAGGTGGTCTCTTCTTTCTCCCCAATGCTTCAAAAATAAGTCATCTAGAGCTTCAATGTCAGCTACTGATCCAGCAGGTAACTCTTTGAACCATTTCCTGGCCTGACCATTTAAACTCTACACAAAAACCCTAGTCCATACATCCTCTTTCTCAATATTTATGTTCTCAGCATAACTGTAGAATGCCTCTAAATGTTCTTCAGCTGTAAAGTCTCCCTCTCCAGTAAACTTAGGCATATATTTTTGGCAATCTCCAGTAGGCATACCATAAAGGGGGTTAGGAAAATTTAGAGGGGCATATCTGGCAACGAGGATCTTTTCCATCTTAGTCAGAGGGACAACCATAGTGGATGTGGGTATGGAAGGGGCAGAAGAAGATGTTGTTGGTGTGGGTGGTAGCCAAGGAGGTATAAGTGGTGGTAAAGGTGGTGGGTTTACCCCAGTGGAGTCGCCAAGAATTGAGGTGAAAAGATTTGTTGGCCGATTGGCAAAATAGGAATCCTTGTAGAACTGTCCAGGTAATAAGGCCAACTTTTCTTCATGTTTATCTAAAAGATCTTGCAAGATATTTTCAATGGAAGGCAAATTGGTATGAACATGAGAATAATTTTCTTCAAGCTTAGTTTGTAAGGGATTCAAGAAAGTGGAAAAGTCCTCTTCTTTGCTAGGCTCTAGAACTTCTTTTCCTAAATCAGATTGGATAATATGTTTAGAAATCAGATCTATAAGAGCATAAGTGGTTGAAGATTCCTCAACTTTAAAATTTTCTGATCCACTTATATTTTTCTGAGAACTAGATGCTTCAGTAGAAGAAGATTTAAAGGGAGGTTTATTTGATAAAACATAAGAAGTACCTCTAGAAGTACCTGATGTGGTTCCTCTGGTAGATCTGGAAATCTGTCTTTGCGAAGCTCTTCCTCTCCTTATAATCTGTTCAGGATCTGAAACAGGTGTCACTGGTGGCCTTTGAGGATTTGTTCTGGTACTTGGTCTTCTCGAAGCCACTTTGTTCCAATGGAGTCGCCAGATAGATGATTACAACAAGGATAATGTGCACATTATGTCTATCATCAAAGTTGGATCTATGTCATTTCCCAAGGAAGCTGAGCTTCAGTCTCTTCTCCCCGGCAACGGCGCCAATTTGTTATCTCTCCAGGAGTCCTTGTAGGTTGTAGGTCAAAGGATCCTGGTAACTTAATTATTTTCTCATTGATGGATATGTAGGTGGATCAAGATGAATAACTAACTCACTGGATGCATACTCAAAACAGTCTTAAGTATATTCAAACAATACAAGGCCTTCAAGAGCTATTATCAGATAGGTTGTATATCAAAGGGATAAAGAAAGTAATCAATTAACCAGAACATACATAAAATATATAGATGATGGGCCATGTAACTAGCAGTGAATGCTTATGATCCTTGCTTAATAGTCAAAAGTAAGATGACAGTTACCATAGGACATTAAATAGAGACAAAGAAATAACTTCAACTCATAAACATAGAACAGAGATGAAAAGAAGGTCTGACAATAAGCTTGGAGATTGAATATATTAAAAGAAAGTGTCTTCACAATTTACAACAGAATAGTGTATCCAAAATCGAACTCGTGCTTCTTCTGAAGTTTTAGGCTTTATAGCCTCTACATGACAGTTCCAGATCCTCAGAAAATGGATCTGATTTAATAAAAATAGACCATTAAAACAGATTTACAATAAACTAGGAACAGATCCTATTTAAGAGGGTAACCACCATCTTGCTAGTCCTCATATCTTCGACAGTTGCAGCAATCCTTCAAAGGCTGATGAATAAGGTCGAAAATGCCACTTGGAGGATTGACAGGCCATCCTTTACCAAAAATAGACAAGAAGCTTCATCTTTTCACCTTGCTGGCATCTTCAAAACTGAAACAGGACCTTAATATTGATGCCCTTAATTATTATCTAGCATTAGAAATCATCCTCGAGGTGTTTGGATCAGCAAAAATCAGATCTATGCAAAAAAGGCAACTTTCTGCATTGATTTATAGTTTCGGTAGCTAGAAAGAGTGGATTTTAATTCTGTTAGCTACCGAAAGCTCTGCTTTCGGTGGCTAATGAACAATTCGACATGTTCTCCTAAGCCACCGAAAAGCTCTATTTGGTTTAACTTGCAAAAGTGTTTCCTGTCTTCTCTTAATCTTCATTTTGTTGATTGGAATTTTCTGCACCCTGGGCTAGCTTTGGACAGTCAGCGAGACTGATGGCTGCTGCTGCTAGGGTTTCAAGATCTGAGTGTGTTTTAGGTTGAGGCTTAGGAGAAGTCTTCTTGTTTCTCAGTAGCCTAACCTTTCTATGTAACTTGATATTGTCTCTTATTAACCTTATATTTCTCCCCTTCATCTTATTATGCTTTTTATACCCTTGGAGGGAGACACATAACTCAGTATTTCTCTCAACTACTCTTTCATTTCTCTTTTTTATTACTCTTTGAAGGATTTCGAGTTCATATACTTGCCTAAGAAGCTGATTGATTTTCTGTGATGAAAACTTCTTTGTCTTGCTGGTTGATGCTTCAACAACATGTTGATCTTGCTCTTCCTTAGGTGTAGGTGAAGGCAAATCTTTATATCCTGTCATCTACTCTCCAAGTGGGGATGCTTCTTGAGGATCTTGTTCTGTATCAGCTTCCTCATGTTCTGCTGCGATTTCTTGTTGCTCATCATCCTCAGAGTCTGTGTAGGGGAGATTTAAGATGTTCTTAACCTTTGCAGAAACTTCTCCCTCTGGAGCCTTGCTGAAATCTAACTTCTTCTTAATCCTCTCAAGTTTAGAAGAAGGGGAAAGCTTAACCGCTGGCAATGGAGAGATGGCTCTCCTTTTTCTCTTTTCACTTCTGGGGGTGGAAGACTTATTAGATGAAGTCTTCTCCTTGTCTTCAGGCTGTAATTCTGTTTTAAATTCATTCCAAAAAAGGAAAAATCCCCAATCTTTATTTCTCCTTTGCAGCTGCTCTGATACTAAAAGTTTAATGAGGCCATGGTGAGATAGCCTACCTTGAACTTTGCTTGGCTTTGCCTGGACTTGGTGAGCCATCTTTGTTAGGATTTTATGGAGATAGAAGGGTAGATTTAAAGGACTTCTTTCAGTGAAATGGTTCAATAACTTGAAATGATAAATCATAACTCTGGAATACCTTCCTTCACATGTAAAATAGACCAAGATGGCCTTCAGTAGGTGCCGCTGATTCTCCTCCATGAAAGACATGGGTGTTGCTTGGTTTTTAAACCAAGCATGTGAAAGGATGCACCTGCTAACTAGTAGAAGCAGTCTCAATAAAAATATGTAGAAACTAATGTAATATGATCTAACATTAACATGTGCAAAGAAAAAAAGAACTAGATTTAAGAACATAAGCAATAAGATCTATGAGAAAAACAAGAAATTAAAAAATTTGATCTTTTGTATTACCTCAAATTGTGAGGACAGTGAGTTTTGAGGAGCTCCAAGGTTGAGGTGCTCCAATGTCCAATGGTCTCTTCTTCTCCAATGCTTCAATGGGGATCTTCAAACTCAAAATGGGAAGCAAGGGCTCTCAAAGGGAATTTGGTAGCATAAGGATAGGATGAAATGTGGATGAATAATGAGGAGCCCATATCACCTTTTTATATTTTTTGGTGATGGGGAATACCATGATGGTTTAAGGAAACCAATGGTATTGACCAACATGGTTTAGGTCTCTTTTTCCCTCTTTTTCTTTTTTTGAATATTTTTTGAATATTATTCCCTTTTAATTGTTTTTGGGGAATTTTTGACCCTTTTTTAGGGTTTTTTGTGTTTTTTGAGGAAAAATAGATATTTTGAGGAGAAAAAAGTGTATTATGGTATTTTTGGTGACCTTTGAAGGTTTTTAGAGGCTCAAGTGGTGGAAAAAGTGGACAAATGGGTCATGTGAATAGGGAAATGAGCTAGTGAGCACTTTTTGGGTGTTCAGATTGCCCCCTAATGTGTGAGGGCAGGAGCTCATTGTATGGTCGATAGACATCATAGTTATTTTGTGTTTTTCCTGTGGTTTGGAGAAGAGAAGAGACCGATTGGAGACTGGAACAATGGTCCCTTGGAAGCTGCAAAAACTGAAAAAATGCATGGCCTCAAAAATGAATGAGGAATAATCTCTGATAATGGACGAGGCGGGCATACCCATGCTCGTGTCAAGACATATCCACAACAATTAGGCCCACGAAGGGGGAATTGAAAAAATACATAAAAGTCTGCTGGTACATCATAATGGTCCAGAGGGGACACAATGTTGGGACATACTCATGGTCATACCATGACTGATCTGAATAATCGATACACTGGAAAAAGGCAACAATCGTTCTGAATAAGGTATCAGAAGGGTTGATGAACTACTGAATCTGAAGGTGTCCAACATCTGTAGGGACTCAATGACTTTGAGTCAACTTCTGAGGAGTATATGTGACTGTATACTCGAGGGAGTATAAAACTGTGGTACATCTGAAAATTGTCGCCAAGTGCAATCCGAATATCCATAGGAATATGTAACTAGTTTTTTCTCAATTAGACTCTCAAATGTGGTAGAGTCAGGTGATATCCGGGGTCTTCAACAAATAACTAAAAGGACCGATACCCTCTACGAGTCTCAATGATGTGATCAAGGTGTTGAAGTCGAGCATGTGAGAAACAATCATTTGGAGAGGCACTAAGGACTCCTTTCAAAATGATCTGTAGGCACTCATCACTAATGGTGATGAGTCCAAGGCACAGGGACCTATAGGTCTATCCTCTGGAATAGATTTGGTTGGCGTCGATAGAGGGAGATCGACAACTACCAAGGCAATGATGTTTTCTTGATAGGAGTGCAAGGTGTACAACTGAAGTGTGATAGTACTGATGGTAGGACTGACATAGTGTGGGGATGGGGAATAACTGGGGTCATAACGTGGGTGGACTTAAACTTTCTTTGTTCAGAGCATCATGACATGGTTGACCTGGAAGCATAGGAAACTGAATTTTAGGTGTGGGGATCATAGCTTATCAAGGATATATATTGCAGACTGGAGTGACTCTGGGGGGACAAGATAATGGATGCTATGGGGGGACTCTCAGGGTGACATACTGCAGAATACTCTGAACAAAGGCGACCATAATGGGGAAGCTGCCATATGAGTAGACATGATCTGTTGTGACGTCGAAAAGCACCGTTGGGTCCTTCTTCATAGTTTTAATGAGCTCCAAGAAGGGATAAAAGTTTGCTCTAAAATGGTACTATCCTATGGATTTATGTGAGCCCAGGACTATTCATGCTTGTGGGTGCTTTCATTTTTAAGGAGTCTGAAAACGATAAGAAGACTCTGAATTGGTGGAGGAATACCATCTTGTGGATTTGTACAAGCCCAAGACGGTAATTGCTCGTGGTTGCTTTCAATTTTAGAGAGTCTGAAAGTGGTAAGTAGACTCCATTGGTGTTCTTTTTCATATGTTAGTCTCCAAGGCCCGATAAAGCATAAAATGATGTAAATGGAGAACTCTTCTAGCCGATGTGACTAGAGTATTCCTTTTTCATAATTAGTCTACAAGGTCCAGGAAAGGGGTAAACTTATACTAGGTAGATGCCCTTTCAGATACTTTTAGAGAGCATGAAAGGAAGCAAGATTGCTCGGTGATCTTTTCATTGTTTTAGGAGTCAGAAAAGAGCTTAACAGAAACTCCCTAAGTGCCTTTTTCGTAAAGGAATTGTTCGGCCTGAAAAAACGATAAAATTATACCGAACAAAAGGTATTAGTGAGAGTGAGAAATGATCTCGAGCATCGTCATGAGCACAGAAAACTGAATCCGGCGATGTAAAGATCGTAAAAAACAGGCAACGGTTGATGTGGCACGCAAACCGAGGTGACAAGTGTGTGAAAAAATGTCTGAAAAAATATGGAGCTGAGAGTGAGAAATTATCTCAAGCATCATCACAAGGGCGGAAAACTGAATCCGGCGATATAAAGAACGTCAAAAATGGAGAACGGTCGATGTGGCATGCAAACCGAGGCGATGAGGGGCATATAAAAAATGCCTAAGACGGGACATGGTGGAGTCGAAAAAAGGAGTGGACTATCGTGAAGTTCGCACCGCGTTGATTCCAATGGTTTGGAAAACGGATGTCATGTGATGCTGAAATGGTTGACTAAAGATTGGTCAAATTCCTATAATAGCTAGTGGACCCAATGTGACAAGTGTCATTTTCACCGTTGAGTTTCACAGAGTAATTTGATTTAGTCAGAGCATTTTCTCCCTTTGCGGGATATTCGACTGTCAGTTTTCCATTCCGTGAGTTTTAGGTAAGCCTATTTGCATTATCCTTTCAATTTCTTTGCTTTTTGGTGAGCCTTGGGGTCTCAGAAGCAACGAATATTCCATGTTGGCTTGCCAACGCGGAATATCATGAGTTACGGGGCTTTTCACGCGATGCACATCGCGGGTATGGGATTTATAGCCGTGATGTGCATCGTAGCTATGGGTGCTTACAGTCGCAATGTGCATTGCGGTTGTGGGTGCTTATAGCTGCCATGTGCATCGCGGCTGCGGGTTCTTACAGCCGCGGTGTGCATCGCGGCTGTGGGGGCTTACAGCCGCGATGTGCATCGTGGTTGTGAGGGATGAAAGCCGCGATGTGCATCGAGGCTGTGAGGGATTACAACCACGATGTGCATCACGGTTGTGGGTTCCGAATGTCGTGATGTGGATCGCTGACTAGAAAAAAATTTATTTAATATTTTTCTAAAAAAAATTTGTGTTGGTTTGGTAGGATGCTCAGGAGGCCGCAGGCATCGTGGAGGGAGAGGGAGATTGATGAGGGGTTGATGGAGAGACCGCATGTGCAGGCGGACTACTGAAGTTCGCTCAAATCCCTCGTATGTGTTCAGTCAGAGAGTTGCTAAACAAGTTGATTGACTTCTGGGACCCAGAGGAGGTAGCTTTTATTGTGCAGGGTAAGCGACTGGAGCTCACCTTGACTGATGTATATTTCCTTACTGGTTTGCCTCATTTGGGAGAGATAGGGGATACCTAGTCCAGGATCTCGGCTCGTATGAATATAGAAGATCTCCTTGAGAGATTTTTTGTTCGAGGGGCCCATGCGCAGAATAGCGCACTAAGTATCTCGGATCTGCGAGAGCCAGAGATGCTGGCAGTGGCGGATTTTTTTGGTGGGTGCTTGGTGCATAGGCACCTCATCGTTTGTCAGGGAGACAAATGATGATGGTTCATCGTGTCATGACTGGGACCTACTTTGCTTGGGGTCATATGTTCCTTGCTTGTGTTCGGCGAGAGCTGAACAAGGTGAGGCGCGAGGGAGGCGAGTCCAGTTATGCCTCTTTCCTATATTGCTTCTTTTTTGAGCGGGTACCTACCTTGCGGCCATGTGTGCCAGTTCAGGATGGACTGAGGAGTGAGCCGCGGATGGTACGGTGGGGGGAGATGATGCCCTGGGGTGGTGGTGGTATTCAGCGGTTTTTCACGACCAATATGTATGAGCAATGGGAGAAAATGCCTATTGTGATTGCTGACTATCCATACCAGAGTATGGACTTCCAAGGAGATATCGAGATGCCTCGAGCTCAAGGACATGCTTGGGGATTAGATGGTACATCTTTGTTTTTGTTGTTCTTATCCTATCATGTTTTCTATATGTTTGGTTGTGATGATAGCCATAGATGTATATATGATATTGACATGTTTTAGCGTGGTTTACTGCAAATGTGGGTCCGTTGCCTCCAATAAATCATCAGGGCCGTAGGGGACGTATGGTGGTGGTGGTACCTCCACCGGTAGTGGTGCCTCCGCCTCATGTACGAGGATTTGTGCGTCACCGAGATGATGCCGTAGAGGATGTTTGTGATACCTTTGAGGATTTTTTGGGTGATGTACCCAATGATGGCTGGAGAAACCTAGATTGGCGTGTATTGGACCATTGCTTCAATGCTCCGCATGAGTGGAGATCAATTTTACTGAGGGTAGTTGTGTTGGCAGCTGAGAGGAGAGCTCGGGATGAGTATGATATAGAGGATCCATAGAAACCGGGTGACTGTGATGATTAGGTTATCTTGTACCTACCCCCAAATGATGATGAGCATATGGGGATGTATTTTGTTGATACACATTTTGTACGGCTGGTGTACTTTTTGTATATAGGGGTTCTGAGAGAACTCTTGACATTTTGACTATATGATGATATATGTATTTATGCCTATTGATGTGTTTTGATTATACGGTCGTGTATGCATGTGGATGCACATCTTGTCATTTCTTTTATCTCTTGTTGCACGTGGATGCAATTGTATGTTGTTTGTTTTCCTGTGGAGGCATGTTCGATGCATGTGGATGCAATACTATTGTTTTTGTATGCCCATGGAGGCACATGTTATGCACATGGATGCAATGTTATGATGATTTATTTAGTTTGTTTATTTTATTTTTTGATGCCTATGTGATGCATGTTGTGATGTCCTACATGTTTTGGTTGACGTGCCAATCTAGAATGTTGTTATCCATTTGGTCTGCTACACTGTTTAGATTTCTTGGGACATGAGTGAATGAAATGTATTCAAAGTGTCGAATCATTTGTTTAGTGTGTAGGAATTTTCTAAATAGACAGGGATCGTGTACCTGGTAATAGTTGTTGAGCTATGAAACAAGGAGCTGGGAGTCCAAGAAAACACTAAGGTGACTTATTCCCATCTAAAGAGCAGCCACCAGTAGACCGGTCATGGCATCGTATTCAGCTTGATTATTTGTGATGGCACCTATGCACACTCCATCGAGGTGGATCAACTCGTGTGAAGGGGAATAAAGTACCCAAGCTGCAGAGGCGAGTTTTGGAGACCAGCGACTTGCACCGTCAGCAAAGCCGATATGGTAGAGTGGAACAGGATCCATCTGTGTTCATGCAGGAAAAAATGAAAATGTAAGGTTTTGAAAGTTTACAGTGAAAAAATGAATTAAAAACTGTACAACATGGACTGTGGTGTCCAGGATATTTTTTATGGATAGAATCATTTGAGGTACAACCCATTACAGGGGTTGCGCATGAGGTTTCCTTCTGAATTAGTCAAAATGTATGCCCCATGTCCAAGGCAAGTGTGTATGACGTATGGGCCTTGCCACATGAACTTGAATTTTTCTTTGCCGTTTTATCATGGGCTTGGTCGTAAATGAGTACCAGGTCTCCTTCACTAAATGCTTGTGGGTGAACATGTTTATCATAATGGAGTTTAGATCTGTTCTTTGTAGCTTCAATTTGTTTGGAGAGCTGCGTGGCGATCTTCATCGGCCTGCTCTAAAAGAAGTAAGCATTCTTCAATTAGTGAAGTATCTGGGAGGAGTTCTACGGAAATTTGTAAGTCGATATCTGACAGTCAATGGGGAGGACAGATTCCACGCCGTGAACTAAATGGAAAGGGGTAAAGCCGGTGGTAGTTTTAGTGGACGTGCGGTAATCCCATAATGTAGGAAAAAGCATGTGATGCCAATTGGACATATATCGGTCGACAGTGCACCGGAGGATGGTCTTAAAAATTTTGTTAACTGCTTCGACTTGGTCGTTCCCTTGGGGGTAGTAAGCAGAGGAGAAATGATGTTCAAACTTAACGAGTGTTGACAATTCTTGCCAAACGGAGTCCTCGAAGTGAGAGCCTTGGTCTGAGACAAGTTGCTTTGGTACTCCGAAACGAGCAATAACATGGTTGAGGAAAAAACGGGCTGCAGTGTCGGCTTTGCAATTGTAAGTAGGCATGGCTTCTTCCCATTTGGTAAATTAATCGACAGCCACAATAATGTGTTTATGGACGCCAACTGATGCGGGATTGCAATCCATGAAGTTGATGGCCCATTTTCAAAATGGTCCAATGGTGACGACTGGATGAAGGGGGGTGGGGGGGGGGGGGTTCTTGCCTTGGGGGAAAAAAGCTGGCAGTTTTGGCAATGTTTGACTGCTACGATACAATCAGTGAATAATGACGGCCAAAAATAACCTGCGTGGATTACCTTTTGGGCGGTGGCCATTCCAGAGAAATGGCTGCCGCAGGCACTGCTATGATAGTCATTAAGGACTTGTTATGCTTCTTCTTGGGAAAGGAACTGTCGTAGGATTGTGTCGATGCCACGTCAATAGAGGACATCACCTAAGAGGATATAGCATGGGGCATGGTGACGAATGCGACGGCGTCCATCGCGGTCGATATTTGGTCGGAACTTCTGGGTGCGAAGGCATACCAAAATGTCACCATATCAAGGGTCGTCAGACGAGATGATGAATAAATGTTCGTCAATTATATCAGTATGGATAGTTGCTGATGACGATGACGATGGTAGGTACGTAATGAGCTGAGCGAGTGCTAGGGCTTTGGTACTCTTCTGGGTTTTAAAAGTCATGTCATATTCTTGTAGGATAATCACCCATTTGGCCACACGGCCTTGTAGAAGGCGTCGATTATGGATATAGACCATTGGGTTGGAATTTTCCACAATCGTGGTACGGGTGAGGAGAATATAATTTCATAGCTTCTGTACTAAAAAGACAACAGTGGGGGCCATTTTATCTTCATGTGGGTAGCACAGTGGTGGGCTTGATAAAGTTTGGCTCACATAGTAAATGACATGCTCTTGGCGAGCGGAGTTTGCTTGGACGAGTACTCCAGAGACGACGTAATCGGATGCCGAAATGTAAAGGATAAAGTCTCTTGTGAAGTCCGAAGGAGAAATCAAGGGGGCACTTGTGAGTGCTTTCTTTAGGTCTGTGAAAGCTCCTTCCACTTGTTCATCCCATACAAAATGGGTATGAAGGCGTAGAAAACGGAGGAAACCATGTACTGTCGTGGCGTAATCTGGGAAAAAGCAACGGAGGAAGTTGGACCTCCCCTGAAGGCTTTGCAATTGTCTTAGTGTATGAGGTGATGGTAGGTCTACGATGGCTTGGACCTTTAGAGGTTTGACGGTGATCCCTTTTTCTAAAATGATGAAACCCAACAGACGGCCTGTTGGAACGCAAATTACACACTTGAGTGGGTTTAAGTGGATTTGGTATTTACGACAACGTAAGAAGACTTGTCGGAGGTCGTCCAAATGGTCGGATCGTTTCTTAGATCGAGCTGTGAGGTCGTCTAGATAAACTAATATGATGTTGATCAGGTCATGAAAACAATAAGTCATAGCTCGCTGAAATGTGGCTCCAGCGTTCTTGAGACCAAAGGGCATGACGCAATAGGCGAAGGTGCCCCATGGGGTACTGAAAGCGGTCTTGTATTGATCTTCCCTACCAATTTGGATTTGGTTTTAACCGGAGAAACCGTCCATGAAAGATAGTACCTCGTGCCCCGCACATGCATCGATTAGTTGGTCGATAAATGGTGTTGGGAAGTTTTCTTTGGGGCAAGCTAGATTGAGGTCGCGGAAATCAATATAGACACGAATGGTGCCCACTTTCTTATTGAATGGAACTGGGTTGGAAACCCAGGTGGTATAACCAATAGGATATATGAAACCTGCTGCTCGAAGCTTCTCAATTTCTGCTTTGACGGCTGGAAGCTTGGATGGGTGAATGGGGCGTTGTTTCTGGCGGACTGGTGATATGTTGGGACAAGTGTCTATGTGATGTTCTACAATGGTACGATCAAGACCAGGAATCTTGGTGTAAAACCAGGCGAAGACATCTCGAAATTATTGGAAGAGTTTCTTATAGGCTTGAGTTTCCTTTTTAGTGCACGATGCACCTAAAGAGATAAGCTTGGGTTTTTCGGGGGTGGTGGAGATGTCGATTTTTCTGATCGATGAAATGTTGGCCATGTTACCTTCTTCAAAGGCTTCTAGAGTTGGGATAGGATCTTTGAACCAATCGACCTTGGTTGGTAAGAAGTCTTTGGATTCAACGGATAGTTGGTTCGCCGTGGTGGAGGTAGATGCCTCAGGGATGAAGTATGATCGATGGTGCATATCATCCCAAGAGTAGTCTGGTGCAGTAAGTGTTTTTAGGATTTCCTCATCGGTGTGGAAGTAGTGCATCAATAAATCAATTGGTTCAGGCTTGTAGGTAGCTGGAATCATATAAATGGTATTGATTTCTTCTGAATGGGAAGATTCCGGGGGGTATATTTCCTCAATGAGCGGGGGGGATATATCTAGGTCGGCATTATTCAATTCATATAGTGCTTCTCTATAATCTGGGAGATCGGGGCAGTGATGTGAATAATGGCCGTAGATGCCGTATATCGCACAAGGGTGGTTTGGCGCAATGATTTATCATGAGGCTGAGGGGGTAGTTCTAGTTTGACAACTGGAACGTTAGTGTCATCATCCAACATATTCATGTGTTCTTGAAGTGCTGGTAGTTGTGGACATTGATGGGTAGCATGGCCTATATCATCGCACATAGAGTACTTAGGGAGCACAAGGGTTGTTGGGGGATTCTTTGGCAACTTGGGAGTTGATGGGGTGGCCCCTATTGGAGGTGGTCGGTTTTGGGGGTTTGGTACGCCGGGCGGTGGACGGTTGGAAGTATTGATGGGTTGCATCGGTTGTAAAATGACATTCGGTGTCGGGGGAGGGGTTGGGGCAGGTAGGTACCACACAGGTAGTCCTAATGTTAATCCTGGGAGATTAAGTGTAGCCATGATTGGTGTGCTGATGGTGCCTGAAGGGGGAAATAAAAATGGGATAGTATGAATTGGTGTGGCTCCTATGTGACTAAGTATTGTTGGAGGTTGTGGCAGTGGTTGAGGTTGTTGAGTATGTTGTTTTTCGTTGTGTGAGAGGGTGCACAAATCAGATATTTCAGTTATCTAGAGAAGGGGTGGGATAGATGGGAAAGTGGTGGTCATGGGAGTATCCGAGTATATCTCAAGTCTGACTGAGGAGACAAACGATGTGGGTGCACTCTGAATGGGTTGTTCGATCATGGGAAGAACATTTTCAAGTGATGCGAGGGCATTGGGATCATAGTATGTTATCTGGTCGATTTTGACTACGCATCCTTCGTGGGGGAACATCATGAGGCGAAAAACTGAAGAAGCGACAGCTTTCATTTTATACATGTAGCTTCGTCCCAAAAGGAGATTGTAATCAAGTTGGGCATTGATGACCTCTATATCTATGAGAACCAATTTTCCCCCAACCTGTATGGGCACGTTCACTAACAGACCCTGAGGTTGAGCTGCACGACCATCGTAAGCTTGCAATGCGGTAGTTTACGGTTGTAGCATTGGGGATCCAAGTTTATTCCAGACGAAATTCAACATAATGTAGGTGGAGGCACCTTCGTCGATTATGCATCGATGAATGACGAGGTTTTGAATGGACACAGAAACCTGAAAAGCTAGAGATGAAGGTAGACGAGGTTCAGCTTGGTCTAAGTCAAAAGCCATCATATTGGATTCATTAAGGTCTATGACATTAATGGCAGATAACAACAATTTTCTCTGTGCAGGACAAGTTTTTAGGATTTCTAGAGCAGACATAGCAGCAGGGGACTAGGCTAAGTCTTCTATGATGTTATAGTTCGAAGCTACATGAGCATTAGGGTTGTTGTTGATTCGTCGTAAAGGGAAGCGAGGTGCTTTTGGACCCCTGTCCATGGGAATATTAGGTATGCGAAGTGGCTGATCAGTTGGGAGGGTACTCGAAGATGGATCGGTATGCGTGGCCTTAGGGGCTGAGCCGTATTGATTTCGGCGAGTTTGAAGGTTGACATAATTTGATGACATCATTATCAAATGGTGATTTTTGGACTCTTTATGCTGGCAATCGGTTACCGCATAGGTAATTTGCTGTTGTGATGCAGTGGATCCTTATGGAGGATCCATTGGACGAGTGTTTACTACTCCTTGGTTGGGTAGAGGATTTTTCAATATCATGGGTTGTGGCTGAGGAGGTGGTGGTGGTTGTGCAATATGTCCTTGTCGTTGGGCGTCGTCGGTCCAGAGTTGACGTGCTCAGTCCAAATGGGGGCAATTATGCGTGTAATGGCCGTAGACTCCGCATATGGAACATGGGTGGTTTGTTCTCAAATTAGGATTTTTGCCCTATTTTGGTGGACGATCAGGGTTTTGATTTGCAGGAGCAGCGTTATTATTATTGGGAGTATTAGGTGGTTGTCCTCCTTGGTTTTGTTGTTGGTTATTTCCGCGGTTGCGTCCTCTTCCGCGATTCTGTTGACCTCCTTGATTACGCTGGTTGTTTTGGTTTTGAGGTTGTTTTTGCTGTGCATATACATGCCCTTGGGTAGTAGGTGGGTTTTGAGGTCATGCAGGCATTGGAGCAGGCTGTGGTGGATAGTAAGTGGGAGGGTTCTGAGGTGGACCTGGCGCTTGTTGTGGTTGTGGGTAACCTTGAGCTACTGGAAGTGTTGGAGCAAGAGGTGCTGCCTGTTGAGGAAAATAAGGTGATGGTGCTTATGGGTGGACCGGAGTCTGATGGGCCTGCTGGTTATAATATAGAGGTGGTGCATAAGCTGATGGTGCTTTCCCATGACACTGCGGTGGACATGAGAGTCCATGAGTGTGGTGGGTGTGCATTAATGGAGCATACGAAGTTGTAGCTCCAAAATGAGAGGTATCCCTAGAAAGGTCTGGGGCATTGTTTGTACTCATCATGGTGAAAGGTTTGTTTTGTACCATAACCTAGCCGATAATACTGTCAGCGGCATGGGATGCCCTCGGTGCATCATTCCGAGATGGATCGCCATGCAGGGCGTCAGGTAATATTGTGTATAAATATCCAGACTGGGCATATATGAGGTCGAACTGCTGAGTTTTTAAAATGGCTTCTTCTTCCAACTGGGGTCGTTCAGAACCTACATCTTGAGCTATGAGAGGAAGGAGTGGTTTCAGGAACCAATCTAGAAAGATATGATTGTCTATTTGTATCTTGTAGAGACTACGTCGTTTACGCCACTCATGGATATGATCTGTGATATGGGTGGTCGTATTCTGTCTACAAGACAGTAGGATTTCTACTCCTGCATCATAGCGTACGGGTAGTTGAAAGAACTGTAGGAAATTTGAGGTGAGGGATGTAAATGTGGGGTGCGTCCCATGTGGCTGCTCAATACACCATTTGGCTGCAAAGACAGTGAAAGTTCTTTGTAAAAGTCGGAGTCGAATAGAATCGTCGACTATGGAGTTTGAGGAACACCATAGGTGAAACGACATGATATTGTTTTGGGGGTCTTCCCCAACCTTTCCTTCAAATTTTGGGATGTCTAAGGGGAGCTTTGTGGGCATGGGGGGCCAAGTAGGGTCATGTTGGATGGGATCATTTGTTATCCTAGCCAAGTCTGGTAGGTTAAGGCTAGCCATAAATGGCAAACTGACGGAGGGGTATGATGTTGTCATGGGGGCATAAGTGCTGGTGGTAGCGTTATGTATTGGGCCACTGCCCCCTAGGGGGATGTTTTTCATGGGAGGTATGTTCCCTCCACCCATTGTAGTGTGGGAGGGGCCTGCGCCACCAAGTGCAACTTGGGTTACAGATGGATTGGGAAGATGTCCAATAGATGTTGGAATTTGAGTGATAGTGGGGATAGTAGGTATAGTTTCCATAGTGGGAATGCCTAGGTTAGGTGGGGGTCCTGTATTGGGAAGGGGTCCCATGTTAGGCATACCTAATAAAGGTGTGGTAATTATGGTGACCATGGTGGCCGTTGTGGTGGCGGGGGTAGTTGATGTTCCACCAATAGTCCCTATGAAAAATTTGTCATAATGCAAACCATCCATGGGGCTAGTGGGTGCGGTGTATGTGGGATTTTTGGATTCTGCCTCAGAGTCAGATGTGAAATGAGGCGCGTCGAAATTGGATGATGGGGCTCCATGCTGATGACGTGTGGAGTCAAGGGAACCATACTATGAGGATTCACCCCGGAAACGTCGAGAACGTCTCAGGGACTCAATGGTGACAGTTGTGAATTAAATCTACTAGGTGGTGATGAGTGGAAAGCTTGAAATCCCTAGTGCAACCGTGCGTGCAAGAGGGGAGCATAAAAAATAATGGCACTCGGGCCAACAACCAAACTCAAAACACTTACTATAATAGCTATGCTATAGTAAGTGGAGTAATAAAAAAATGTGGTCAGAAAACCAACATGCAAATGGCTCCTAAAAATAGAAAAAGGTGTACTCACTGACCAAAGGGAGGTAATGGAGCATGCAAACACCTAACTAAAAAGTATTATGAATCAACAAGGTATACCTCTGCAAGGTGATGAAATCCAGGTCAGACAATATAAATTGTAGAATCAAAGGCTAGATATCCCCCTACCGGGAGGGACACTGGGTAGACAATCCTATAAGTTTGGCCACTAAGATACCCTGTTCATGACACGTTCGGTTGGGTGAATCTGCAACTCTTATTCTATCACCATTGTACTCCCATAAGGGTGGTACAACGAGAACAACGAGTAGGTATCCTTCGGTGACTGAATGGATTGCGTTATTCCACTCAGGCCTCTAGAACCAGTCTGGCTACTTCAACCCTCCTAAGGGAGAGGCCTTCCCGATGAATTGGTTTTAAACCATCTCAACAAATAATAAGGGATTTTGGTACCCTAAATGTCAACCACTATGTCTCAACATGTAAGTGAGTGAGGGGTGTTATTTGGATACTTATCCCCTCAGTCCTACCTAACTACAATATTCTTTTGTGTTCCCCAAATAGGGTTAGAATTAAGAGATTTTTAAGGCTCACTTGAAATTATGGTGACAGATTGTGTGTTGGTGTGGTTGTATACCAAAACAATTTTCCTCGCATGGGAAATTTAATCACAAACTAAAATAATGATTTCAATTTGCAAAAAATGAAATATGGTTTCAAATGTAAATGCTTTCTTTTTCAAAAAATATGGATTTTTCAAAATTTTCAAGGTAAAGCTAATAACATATGCAGAAATAAGTGGATTTCTAAAAACTTTTCTTGGGCAAAATATTGAGCAATTAAGAAATATGATTCTAACTTTGCAATGTATGAAACTTACAACTTGAAAAATACTTAACAAATCTTTCTTTCACTTAACTGAAAATTTTCAAAAAGATTAGTAGGGCATATAACAGAAAATAAATTAATAATACTGCAATAATAAAACACTAGGCTGTCAAAATTTGCAGAAAAGAAGGCTGGAAAAAATGGCTCAGTTGGGCAAAAAATTATGGAAAAAATTGTCCGAATCAAAACAGGAAATATCGCGACTATGAGGTGAAAAGCCTTGATGTGGATCGCGGTGATATGGGTGAAAGCCTCGATGCGCAGCGCGGAAAAAGGGCGAACAGCCATGATGGACCGCACAACAAAAAGCCGAACAGCCGCGATGGGAAGCACGGAAAATAGGCAAACAGTCGAGATGGGCAGCGCGGAAAAAAAGCAAACAGCCGCGATGGGCCGCACAGAAAAAAGATGCGAGGGTGCAATGTGCAGCGCGACTGTGGGTCTGAAAGTCGCGATGTATGGATGGAAAAAAGTTGCCGAAAAATGAACCTAGAAATTGAAATTTTGGGTTGTTTTAAGTTGCAGAATAGGCCAAAGGCTAGAACAACAATGAAGAGGGTGACTAGTATGGCATATCTACAACGTTAAAGGGAAAAAACAACTAAAATATAGATCTAAAGCAAAGATTTAAAGTTTGAAAACCAGCAGAGTCGCCAAAAACTGTTGCTTGTTTTTTCAACCAAGCATGTGCAAGGATGGACCTGCTAACTAGTAGCAGCAGTCTCAATAAAAATATGTAGAAACTAATGTAATCTGATCTAACATTAACATGTGCAAAGAAATAAAGAACTAGATTTAAGAACATAAGCAACAAGATCTATGAGAAAAACAAGAAATTACAATTTTTTATCTTTTGTATTACCTCAAATGGTGAGGACGGTGAGTTTTGAGTAGCTCCAATGTCCAATGGTCTCTTCTTCTCCAATGCTTCAATGGGGATCTTCAAACTCGAAATGGGAGGAAAGGGCTCTCAAAGGAAATTTGGCAACATAAGGATAGGATGAAATGTGGATGAATAATGAGGATCCCCTATCACCTTTTTATATTTTTTGGTGATGGGGAATACCATTGGTTTAAGGAAACCAATGGTATTGACCAACATGGTTTAGGTCTCTGTTTCCCTCTTTTTCCTTTTTTGAATATTATTCCCTTTTAATTGTTTTTGGGGAATTTTGGACCCTTTTTTAGGGTTTTGTGTGTTTTTTAGGAAAAATAGATATTTTGAGGGGAAAAAGGTGTATTGTGGTCTTTTTGGTGACCTTTCAAGGTTTTTAGAAACTCAAGTGGTGGAAAAAGTGGACAAATGGGTCATGTGAATAGGGAAATGAGCTAGTGAGCACTTTTTGGGTGTTAACAATGGGGACGTCTCTGTTCCACGTGATGTTCTTGTGTGCAGGTTTTAGATATGATCTGAACTCAACATTCTTAGTGATGGTGTTTTTAAACCATCTTTCTCCTGTCCCCAGAATTTTTGTGGCTGCTACTATGAGGGCTTCATCCACTTGGAATTCTTCTGTCCCAATTTTAGCTTTGTTTCCATCAAATGACAATGCAAAGGCTTCTGCAACTTGCTCATGAGAGCTTTGAAGCTTTTGACAGTAGTTGTAGCATCCCACATCTTTGAACAACTAACATACTTCAGGATGTGACTCAAGATATCCAATATCATTTAGGTCCTTCCTAAGTGCAGCTCCTCCCTTCTTCATTCTGGACCTGATCTTTTGTACCTGCAATGGACAATTTGGGCTAGGGGAGACATGACTAGTGTAGAATTAGGAAAGTTTAGGCTCAGCAAAGGCAGAGGCGAGAGATGAGGGATGTTTTTGGGTCAAGCCCTGATTTTGAGGAAGATGGACTAACAGTTTGGGATTTGAAATCAACCGACTTGGTAAATTCGAGAAGTGGAGGAAAAACATGTGGGACTTTTGAAACTGAGGTTCAAATGATTACAATATATGCACATGAATAGATTTCAGCTTGATTGGATAGGTGCAGGGTTTAGTAGACTTAGGATTAGCTTTAAATCAAATCGTAATTACACCAAACGTTTAATCATCAAATCGCACCCTGCTGATCCTTGTTCTTTTCGACGTCTAAGGAATAATGAATACCCTTTAAACTTCACGGCTAAGCCCTTGATTTGACATCTTAACCGTTTGAAACTTTTTCTTATTTGGTAGCTTGGAGAATTCTGAATTTGCGCTGTAAGTTGCCAAAAGTGGAGCTTTCAATGGCTTAAAAAACCCTTTTTGATATAGTGCTAAGCTACTGAAACCATTTTTTGAGAACTTTTGAAATAAAAACTTAACTTAAGAATTTTTTCTAAAGGCTTCCTATCACTTCATAAAATAAACTTGACCAATTTTATTTGGGGAGATGACAGATTGGTTTTTCAATAATTGACAATTATATTTAATCGAAAAAAATTTCAGTCGTTGGATTAGATACTTTTTCGGCTGAACTATTTTTTGGCCGAAAAATAGTTCGACCAACAAATTATTTAATACAAATTTCACAATGCAATTCTACCGAATAGACACCCATATTCGCAAATTCACCCAGTTATAGAGCAGACAATGAGAGGTGGCTTAGAGCTCAAGAAGAGCATAATCAACTGAATGCAGTTATGCTCTAAAGTGTGACTGACATTCAGAGTGTGATTAACTATGGACATCATTTTGAAAATCAAGAGAATAGTGGGAATATCTCAAGAAGTCATTCTCGCAAGAGATCCCATATGTTATAGGTCAAACCTGCACCTCTCCATCCGTGATCACTTTGAGCTATTGATCACACAAAAGGACAACTGGGATGGAGGAGCATGTTGACCTTAGATGAGACCTTGACCTACTCCACCTCCTTCCAAGCTAGCAAAACCCTTAAAAAATGTCATTTTGAGACATGATCGCTACTCTACCTCAATAGACTAGCGCCTGTACCCTACTACAGTGTGCAATAGTAGCGCTCAAACCTCATCAATGCTACTCCTATTCAGTAGAGTAGCGTACAACATTTAAAAAGTGCTGATCGCTAGTTTAAAAACACTATAGTAGCACCCTGGGCGCTACTCCACTGTGAAATAGTAGCGTACACCTCAAAAGATGATTAAAAAATAATTAATTTCACGAAGAGGATTAGATGCAGTTGGTTTCCCAACTTCCCCAACTTCCTCCATAACCATCTCTCGACTTGAACTGCTTCCCTTGTCCTATAAATACAAGGAGGAATGAAGAGAGGGGTTAGACATGAATGCTATTGAGAGACTTTTAAAGAGAATCTTGTGTTGAAGGAGGTTATGCTGAAAGATTTCCAAGACAGAGAAGAGCAGGAGCCCAGGATCAGGTTGCAGGAGCATGCTGCAAAGTCAAGTATATTTTGTATCATCAATTTGCATTTGACAATAAAAGGTTGAAGCATTTTTCTTGTCCCAAATCAAGTGTTCATTAAGTTATGTACTTGTTTGGATCTGTTTTGGTTAATATTTTATGTTTAAATTGTTTTATCCATTTCATCATTATATATTATCCAAGATACGCTGAGAAATGTATTGTGTTGCAGGTTTATCGAACGGGAGGTTGACTTGAGGATCGAGCGCAAGATTGAATAAGAACTAGGATCGAACTTCTTTCAAAAATGTATGTTCTCAAGATCCATAACCTATTTTCATTCATAAACATCTTTGTAACACAGTTAGTATGCTTACCTGTCATCCCCTTTCAGTTCATAATGTCTGTTTCCTCATTATAGGGTAGTTTTTCCCGCCAACAAACTGGCGACTCCGCTGGGGAGTGTTGTGTTTCTGCTCTAGGAAACCCTTCTTGTTTTTCTTTCCAGTACTTTATAACTCTTTCAATCCTCTGAGAAGTCCTGTAGGTATCCCCTACTTGCTTCTCCCTATTTGATTTCAGTCTTTTGTATCTTTTCAATGTCAATTTTTGACTCTTTAAGACCTGAGCGCTACTCTGTTATACATACAGTAGCGCCCATACACTAGTTTGTGTTCATATAGTAGCGCCCACCTCTCTTTGAGCGCTAGTTTCCCTACTATACAGTAGGGTACATTCCTGTAACTTCCTGTCAGAGGTTAGGTTGAGTTTTCTGCCTTCTTAGGTGGTTTTTTTACTTTGTTTTAGGTTTCCTTGACTGGTTTTTTAGGTCTATAACTTTTCTTTGAGTCTTTTTTCAATCTTTAGATCACTTGCTTACTTGTGGAATGCTTGGTCCATTTATAACTCTTTTTGAAGACTAGGCTTTGTTCCTTAGTGAACACTTCTGCTTATCTTTGCCTTGATGGTGTGTTGTTGACCTACAAACCTGCATGCTTTGCATTTTCTCTTTGTGCCAACACTTGTTTGCTCTTTACCCATCTTATCCTTTGTTTTAGGGTTTGGTTCGTTTTGGAACCTGTGGCGTGTCTTCCAAACTTGTTAAGTTCCAACTTTCCTTGACTTTTCATCTTTTCTGGTATCAAGTATGTTTAGAGTCCTTTAGTTTGATTCATTTCTCAGTCCTTGTGTTAGTACGGTGGTTGTTAGCTTGCTTTCCTACCGTTTGCTTGGCATAGTGGTCTTGTTAGGGTTTGATGCTTTGGGTTAGTCCTTTTGTGTTTGATTCCCAGTTTTGAGCATCTGTCTCCTTTGTTTTCTCCCCACTTTTCTTCCGAGTGTGAAGGCTTTTTCTTTTGCAAAAAACCTATAGGACAAGTCTTTGTTGAGCTAGTGTTTTGACAGCTGTAAGCTTAGGAACCATTTTTAGCCATACTTACACATTGTGCATAAGTCTTATTTGCTTTCCATGTTTATAGTTCTTTTTCGTTTATAATAACATAAAAAGAAAAAAATTGGTAGCTTAGGGTTAGTAAGGCTTATATTTTTTGCAAGATAGCATAGGTTATTTTGTTTACAATTTCAAAAGAAAACAAAAAAGAAATTTGATTAGATTTGCTCAGTTTTCAGTTTGGAAAGAACATTAAATGAAAAAATAAAAAATTTTGTTATTGAAAGTTATAATTTATGCACTTTGCTTTTCTGTTGCAACCACGCCACACAAACGCACTACCTTTTGAGTAATAACAACCCTAAAAATATTTAATAAAATTAAATAGAAACAATTTTTCTTTTTAGGGATACACTACACCAACTAGTCTTGGTTAGGATCTTGGGTTTAAATCACCTTAAACCACCCAAGGTCACACATTACGCAAAAATCGTAGTTCGACTATCACAGGTAAACCCACTTCATTCAAAGCTTGCCTAGGATCTATGCAGTAGGTCTTGTGAGATCAGATTGTTGGGAATACTCCTCCTACTTTATGTTTCGAGCATATAGCAGGATTGGATCGCGTTTGGGGACTCTTTTGAGTTTCGGGCTTAGTTACCCTGCCCACGCCTTCTGATTCGACCTGAGACTGTTCCCCCAGGAGTTTTCGATGTTGTGGTATCCTTAGTATCTGACCATAGGTTCATACATAGGTGAGAGCGGAGGGTATATTTGCTGTACCTAGGACAGACGTGGGAGGAAATCCCTTGCAGGTCTTTGGGAGGGCGGTTGGGTGATTCCAGCGCTTGCACCCTTAGTCATTGTATTGTCGACCCCGGGTAACTGTTCTTCATCCTTCGTTGATCTGTTCTGGGCCCTCATCATCCCAGACTCTTCTCCGGAAGGCATCTTGTTTGCTTGGTTTGCATACTTAGGACTTTTTTAGTGGTGTGATGTTTTCCCCCTAATCTTAGTGGCCACTAGGTTTTCTAGTTTTATTTTTATATATAATCGTGGAAAACCAAGAACTTCGTAGGTCGAGAAGGTTGCAAAACCTTCCTCCACTTAAAACAGAACCACTACTACCAGCTAGACGATAGAGGGTAGACCCCAGTGTTCCTTTGGAAACCACTGGTGAAATAGAACTTCCTAAGGAACTTTTTACAATGGAAAATCCTGAAATAGAAATTCCCAAGGAACTACAACCTGAAATAGATTTTCCCGAAGAACTACAAAATGCAACAGAAAGCCCTGAAATAGAGGTTCCTAAGGAACCACAACTGGGGACTCCAGATCAGCGATATTTTAGTTCAATTGAGATTGAATATCTCACTTCTGCTGAGTTCAGTACTCCTTTTAATCCTCCTCTGACTAATCTTAGAATTTTGCTGCTAATACCCGTTGGTTTCCAGCAACCAGATTATAGTGCATATAATTTTATGCTTGAGCATTTTATGACTAATCCGGGAGGTGAACTGGGTGTTCCACAGACTCCCACCTTAGGTATGAACACAAATACTATAAATCCTCCTCCTACTGCTACACCGAGTTCGGCATAGACAACCTCTGTGTCCACTCCGTCTTTCAGCTTTAATACTGGTACCTTAGGCATGTCGAGTTCAACAACTATGGCATCTGCCTCTACACCTACTTTTGGACCGAACAATACAGCCAATTTAGTTCCACCTCATGTGACTCAACCGTCATATCACATGCCCAGTACTTGGATTTCCACACCTGCTGTAGGGCCAAGTGCTTCTGCAACTATGCCTGTCATGAGTACCATGACCACACTGTCTACATCAGCTACTACTGGTTTTAATACCTTTGCAGGTCCCAACATGAATCAAGGTAATATACCTGCAGGAAACATCCCTTTTTCCTTATTTTCAGGAGGAGGGGGTAACATTTTTAACCAGCAATATGGCGAGGCTAACACCCAGCCACAGTGGACGAACCCACAGAACATTAACCCACTTTCATATGGGTGGGGGAATTTCAATAATACTTTCGTGCAACAACAAATGGCAGGGGGAAACCCCTACCAGCAAGTGATTGGGGGAAAACCCTACCAGTAGATGGCAGGGGGCAACCCCTATCAGCAAATGGCCAGGGGAAACCCCTACCAGCATATGGCTGGGGAAACCCCTACCAACAGTTCATGGGTCAAACTATGGGTGGTTCCCCCTTTTCAACCCCAACTTATCAAGTACCGTCTTGCAGGCCTCGTTTACCATTTCTGGCAACTTTAAATTTGCCAGATCTTTCCAAGTTGACAAACGATCCAGTGTATCATAATGCTACATGGCCACTAGTTCCTACCAAGTTACCTTCGGACATTCCAAATTTCGAAGGCAAAACGGACAAGGACCCTGGTTACCATGTCACTACTTTCCATTTATGGTGCTCCTTGAACTCATTAAATGAAGATTCCATTAGGTTGAGATTGTTCCAAAGGAACTTAACCGGTACTGCAGCCAAATGGTACATTGAGTTACCTACAGCTACATTCTTTAATTTTGGGGATCTCGCGACTGTCTTTTTGAATCACTTCCAGCTTCCTGTTCATTATGATGCCGGAACAGACCTTTTGTCTACATTTAGGCAAAATAAAGCCACTCACTTATCTGATCACATTCAAGAGTGGCGAAGACAAAAGAGGCTCATTAAAGCCAACATACCTCCTGAATTCCTTCTTGAGTGGTATTTGAAATCACTCCTTCCTTACATTTCTAAGGAAGTAGCTATTTCTGGAGTGTCTAACGAGGAAGAAGCCATCCTATGGACCCAGCAGTTAGATCTTGTTTACGCACAATCTGGGTTACTGTATGAGATCATACCTGATGCACCGTGATCAAATACCGATCTGAGTAGACCTAAACCTAGACCACATGCTGACAGCATAATGGGTTCAGTTGATTCTGTAGCCTTCAAAGCTTTGACCAAACAGGTTCATGCCTTATCTGTTAAACAATCGACTACAGAAGTTACTTCCGTCACAACCTCTCCTTCTACTTCTGAATATGTTAACCAAGTTCAGAACAATCAAAAAGGCCCTCGGCAGCCCAACAACAAAAAGAAGGGCAAGAAAGGAGAGGGGAACCATCAGAAGCCCAAAAAAGAGAATGCCGAGGAGGGTACCAAAGAGAAAAAGAAGGTTAAGTTCCCTTGTAAACTTTGCAAGCAGGACTACCTTACTCACCAATGCCCTCTGCTTGAAGAAGCCCAAAAGATATTACAAGAAAAGAAGCCTGCCGTACTGAAAGATCCATTCCCTAAAGGGCAGAGCTCAGCTTCTGGCACCTCCAATACTGGGGGAACTACACATGCTTCGGTTGATCAAACTTTTATTAACATGGTTAATTCGGATGCACTCTTACAAACGAGAGCCAGGAATTAGACCCCGGATGCACATAAAAAGGATAAAGAGATTCCAGAATCGTCCACTCCACTCCACATACCTGTGGACCCAATGCCCAAGATCCTGAAAGGTGTCTTGAAACGAGCATCGCACAACCCCAACACTCGGGCCGCCTCCAACTACAATGTGGTTGAAGATATAGCCCAGACCCCTTGTGCCATGTTTCCTTAGAAGTCTTGCAAAGTTGTCCTTTGCAACGAAATGCACTTCTGGCAGCTATTGGAAGTATGGAATCCTCTAACATGTCTGCGCGATTTGATATGGCTGATATCAAATACCGGTTGCCATACCAGTTTCCCTTCAGATTGAAGTCATCCATGGCCCAATGACCATTAGATGAGCTGTCGTAGATGATGGTGTGTCAACGTGCGTAGTGTCAATTTCCTGTTGGAAAGCTTTGGGTTCTCCCAAGTTAGCCCCTTCTAACACACTGATTACTGTATTTGATGGAAGGACTTTCCGTCCACACGGGGTTTTGCCATCATTTGATGTCACATTGGCCGGTAAGACAGTTGCTGTAGAAGTAGAAGTTCTGGATGCTCTGCTTGATTACATGTTATTAGGCAGGAGCTGGATGTATGCCATGTGAGCTATTGCATCGGCAGTTTTTCGAGTTGTTATGTTCCCGTTTGAAGGTAAGGTCGTTACAGTCGATCAACTTTCTTTCACTCAGAAAAACAATCAGACTTCTTCAAAAACCACAATTCCCTTAGTTGATCAAACCGCCACAATTAGTGAGAGTTTAGGAGCAGGGATTTACGGGTCATTAATAGGCACTTTTGACCTGCCTGCTCCTACCTTATTTGTCGGTTCTGAGGAATGTTCATCGTCTGAGATTTCCACAGCCAATTTAACAACTGATCCTAGGTTTCTCCCAACTAATTCAGAACCCTCTATGCCTACATCTATTGCATAGGTAACCTACATGGACTCACATCAAACTGCAACAGAACATATATTGACTCCGCTGGTCTCTGTTGAGTCAGATATGGACTGTGCTGCTGCACCGTCACTCGATCCGACTCACTCTCTTGACAGTTTGGATACTACTTTACCTTCTGAGGAAGCAATTTTGGAAGCCATGACCGACCTAAACCGTCCTCGTGAACATATAGATCCCAGGTCCTTCTTGATTCCCATTTTGAACTTGATAGAGAGAGGCAAGTTTTATCCGACACTCAGTGAGAATGTTGATTTCACTTCTATCCCTTCCACTTCACAAGTTGGTTTTGCTGAAGGGAATAGATCGAGAACCATTCTAGTCAACATTTCCACTGCACCTGGGGTCACAGAAAACATTTTTATTGAAACGAGATGTTATCTTGATGAGATCATTCTGTACACCAATCTGTTTAATAATTTTTGTGACATCTTTGCCCGATCTCATGAGGAGATTCTAGGCATCGACCCTACTTGAGGGAGTCTTTCGAGCATTCTTCCAACTTTACTTCGAGCTCGTTAAAAATAGTAAGTAGGTTACGAGCAGTCTTCCACCTTTCCTTCGAGATCGTTAAAAACAGTAAGGAGGCTATGAGCATTCTTCCATCTCTCCTTTGAGCTCGTTAAAAATAGTAAGGAGGTCACGAGTTTACTTCTTCGGACTTGTTAAAATTTTACGAAAAAGATTCGTATAGAGTTCTCTCTAAGCTCTTGTTAGACTCTTTAAATATGACAAGATTGCCGAGTATAGTTGTCATTTCAGACTCGTTAAGGGATTTGAAGCGACATCCACTCAGGTATAGAATTACCCCTTTTTCGGGCCTAGGTGGATTAACTACGAAAAAGGTATACTCTAGGTATACTCCTGTATGCGCTAGAAGAGTTCTTCTTCCTTTGTTTTATACTTTTTCGGGGGATGAGACTAACTGCATGAAAAATGACCTTTTGGAGCCTTTCTTTAGGGTTTTCAGGCTCTCTAAACATGAAAACACCAAGCGAGCATTCACCTACTCGGGCTCGATGTGGAATCCACGAGAGGGTAAGTAGAGGACTATTTAAGTTTTTCAACTCTATAAACAAGAAAACACCGCCGAGCATAGACCAATCCGGGCTCGATATAAAATCCACAAATAGGTGTAAAGAGGATTGTTTAAGTTTTTCAAACTCTATAAATAGGAAAACACCGGCGAGCATTAATCTGCTTGGGCTCAATACTAAAATCCACGAGCAGATATATGGAGTTATTGTTTAAGTTTCTCAGACTCCTTAAAATTGAAAACATCGGCAAGCAGGAACAGATCTCAGCTCGATATTAAAATCCAGAGATCAGTAACATAGAGTAATCTTCTATCTCTTCTTTGAACTCTTTAAACAATGAAGAAGGTACTGAGTCTCCCTCCCATGGGCTCGTTAAAATTTTTACATGGTTGTATCTATTGAGTTTTCATTCTTTCTTGGACTCATTAAAACAACAAGAAAGGTATTCTTTTATCTAAAAAGAATAAGGGATGGGAAAAATTTGTTATATCTTCAATGTCAAAGGCAGTTTAGTTAGTTCTATCCTTGAACACAGCACCTACTTGAGTCTATCATGTCGGTTGGGTTTATTTTTTGACCTCAGGGTGAACTTGATCTCCAAGTTGTTTACTCCCCCAGTTGGTTATTCTTCCAACCATATGGAGGGTCGGATAATGTCTCCTACATTTCAGGCTTATCATTTGCCCCATTATGTCGGAAACTACCTGAGTCACTTTGTGTCGTGCTCACTGTTCAAGGATATACCCTGTGTCGGCCATTTTGCAGTTTACCTTGACCTCATGTGTTGACCATCCTAGTGTCAGTTTTGTTACATATTACTCCATATCAGCTCATACCAGTTGAGTGTTCCTCGAGTTGGATGATGGAGGATGCCTTAAGGCCTCCCTTCCAACAAACTTCTTCCCATCGACATCAACTAATTTTACTCTAGGAATGAAGTTTAGAGTTTCAGTTAGTACCTTGGAGATTGCAGTCACCAGTGGAAATGTTCCTCGCTGTTGAATGTCGAGAATAGATCAATGTCTCTTCTTCGACAAGATCCCCAAGTGTTCGACTCCAAGTCCACTTATTCACACTTGTTGGATCGTACTAGGTACCTTGGGCCCCATCATCATCATCGGTGGAAGCCCTTGCGTTTGTTAATGGTATACATCAATGACTGGTAATCAAATGATACCCCCATGTTCGACTATCGGCTCATCTATTCACATGGTTAGGGTTTGTGCCTCGGGTTGTTTTGGGATGAAGACCTTGGGATTTTGGATGACAATACCTCATTATGTTATTACCCAAGTTGCGCAAGACTGAGCCTCACTTATATTCAGCTCTCCGTGAGACATAGATCCAGTTTTTTGTTATGGCTATGATCTCTCAGTTTGACATGGATCCACGCTTGTCATGTACCCACCTGCTGACCCAATGCAAGGAAGGAAACATGATGCCAAACTCAGGGCTTTCACATGATCTCAGCCCCTTATTAGATTCATATAAATAAAAAGAGTAAGTGTGCAGATGTAAACTCAAGAAACTATGCACAGCGGAATTTAAAACAACATCCACACACACAATTTCATATGCATACAGCATATCAAAAATAGTTATCAATCTAATCATTGCAGAAGTAAATGCATAGACAGCAAGACACTTATCTTCATCGTGCAATTGTCCCAATCAACTAGCTATGTCGCTGCAACGTTCCACCCAACCATAGGCTCTTCGAAAGCTTATACTGAGTCTGTCCGAAGGCCACCCCCGAGCTGGGCATGATTCTCACAAGGAAAAGGGGACATTCACGCTCCCACACAGCCTATTAACCATTCCATCTGAGCCAAGCTAGTCCATAGCTGGGTTTATCAGGCTACAATTAAAACCTAGATGATTGCACTAAAGCTCAAGCCCAAGCCATGGACACCCATACCCATACCCAACACACTCTTCTCTCACATGGTAAGCACAAACAGGGGCAAGGATACACATTTTAAATAGTGGGATTTACAAATAAGACGGCCATGGGTTTTCCCAAAAATGTTTCCAAAAAAAAAGGATTGTGGGATGGGGCAAACAACCCCAGAAAGGAAAAACGATTTCTTCCCCAAATATCTCCACCTTCAACAGACCAAAACTGTCTCTATTGAACCCCCATTCGTTTTCCCTTCTTCCCCACTGGTATACAACACAGAAAAACACCCTTCTCTACTGGGGAAATGAAGAAAACATTGCAACATGCCTGGAAAACGCCCAGGTAGTTCTCAACTCGTGAGGGAGGAAGAATGATCATGGATAATGGCTTAGAGAGCAATTTCGTGGCTCTATTCTTTCCCAAGGAGACCAACATGATTTTCCATGAAGGGTGGCTTTCCCATACCCGAATTTGGACAGCCATACCTCTCCATTCCCAAGGCATTAACTACCCCAACCAACTCTTGGGAGAAATCAATGGTTTGGTACAAAAGTCAACATGGGTAGTTGAGGGTTTGATGGGTTCCCTCATTGACACTTGGCTTGACTCTATTGGCTCAAGGGTTTGAATGTTTTACCTCCCAATTCCTTGTGAAATCATCCCCCATCTCTTTGTTGCATTGCATAGCTAGTTGTGGGTATTTTTATTAAAATGCATATTACATGATATTTGAATTTCCAATGTGCATTGCTAGCACGCAAACCATATGCATCACTAAATCTATGGCGGGGCCTTGTCCTTGAGCTCCTCACCATGATTTCATAACAATATTACATCATTTATAATGTTAATGCCATGGGGTCAAACTGGGGACATTACATTCCCCTCCCCTTGGAATAACACCGTCCTCGGTGTTCCAACACTTAGGTATAAATACCCCCTTTACACATGATTCAAAATTCACAAAATGTGACAGGTCTGTCCTGCGTTTTATCCCTTTACTTTGAACTTTCAAGATCAAGTCCTCTAGCTTCCACCAGCTTCTCCTGCCAGCTTTGGTCTTCTAGCTTTTACAGGTGGGCATTGCTCCAGAGCAGTCCCTTTCCTTTATTCACCTTCTAGCTGATCCACAAGTCTAGAATTTCATGAATGCCCTCCTTCTTGTTGTCCCAGCAACTATTTGAGGAAGACTTCCAACCAAAACAAATAGCTTTTGGCCTGCTGCCAGGATCAATGTGCACAACTGTTTCTTGCTTTTCTCACTAGCAATCATTTGGCTAGTAACAGCTGCAACAATGGATTTCAATGTCTCTCCTGTGAGACTTATCATGGCAATTCCTGTTAGGACAAGCATAACACAATGTTAAAATTAGTCAATTAATTGCCTAATTGACATGGAACGTCCATGCTTTACTCATGAGACTTCCACACATTTCACGCTTTCCTGATATACACAAGAACTCATTCATGTTCATCCTTTCACCGGAAATAACTATTTCAGCATTATTCATTTCAAGCAATGAAACACAATTTGTTTTCATTTATGACATGCACTCAACAATTCCTTTGTTTCCAAGATGCATCAGTTAAAAGGAAAGAGAAGAGTAAGAGTTTCCCCCCTCTTAGTCTTGTTCCAATTCGGAGCCACACCATCACTTGTGGTTCTATGCTCCTTAGCCTCTTTCACTTCAATGTGAATGCTTGACTTGCCATTTCTTGGCTATGATACCTTAGTGTCTAAGGTCTGTATATGAACTCTCAGCTAGGGCACCCTTCCCATTATTGCTTATAGAACCTTTGGCTGCTAGGACCCTCACAGTTCCACTAGCACCATCTTTCATTACTGCTCATACTGAGCTGTCTTCAAGACATTCACATGTCCCCATGCATCCTCCAGATGCTTTCATAGTTCTTGCTTCTAGCAGTGCCTACACTCGAGCATTGAATCAGTTCACATGCTTAGTGTATTTTCGTAAGGTCCATCTCTAATAAGAGTTTAAGAAATCATAATTAAATCATATACACGCGTATATTCATAAGAGTTGCAAGATAACCAAATACTTATCTGTATTGGATGTCTTCACTTTACTCCACAGGATCCTTCTCTGCTTTACAAGCCTTGGATTTCCCGTGGATACAACAATGAATGTTGGGCCAGCACGTAGGCTACTCCACAACCATTCGAATAGGCAATGCCAAGCCAGTACGCTGACTGGTTTTATCAATTGTTTAAGGGAATGTTTGGCCAGCACGCCGACTACTCCACAACATCAAGTGGTTAATATTCCCACCAACTATTCTTTGAATTTACCCAGAATTTTATAGCGCCCAGCCAGTTACTCTTTGGCTTTACCAAGCATTTATAGCTCCAACCAGTTACTCTCTAGCTTTACCAAGCATTTATAGCTCTTTCAGGGTCCTTGCTTCCTGTAATGGCCAAGGTTTCAAATAAAGAAACAACAGTGCATTAGCTTGGTTGTCATAAGACTTATACCTGAAGTCTTCATTATTCCAAACAAGAAATATATGAAAATGAATACTTATCTGTATTGTGCATTCTCCTCGCTACTCCACAGGTTTCCTTCTCTGCTTTACAAGCCTTGGATCACCTATGGGGTGGATGCTTGGCCAGCACACATGCTGCTCCATAACATCATCCGAATAGGTAATTCCAAGCCAGTGCGCCGACTGGGTTTATCAAGCATCCTCAAAAATCAGTATGCTAAGCCAGTACACCGACTGGGTTTATCAAGCATTTCAAAAATCAGTATGCTAAGCCAGTACGTCGACTGGGTTTATCAAGCATTTCAAAAATCAGTATGCTAAGCCAGTACGCCAACTGGGTTTATCAAGCATACGACAATCATTTCTAAGCCAGTTCTTCGACTAGGTTTGTCAGGAATCAAACAACAACATGCCAAGCCAGTACACCGACTGGGTTTATCAGGCATCCAGCAACCTTCCTTTCGCCAAAACTCCCAAATAACCAATGCCAAGCTAGTGTGTCGACTGGGTTTATCAGGCATACAACAACCATTGCCAAGCCAGTACATCGACTGGGTTTATCAGGAAATATGAACAACATAATATGATTACGTGGCTCCTTCTCTTATGCAACCAGTGGTTCCCTCCAGGAACTCCATAGGTGATTCACTTGACTGCAGGCTAGCATGGCCCCACAATACCCACTCACACTACACAAGGATGATACCCCTTTTCTGCAACACAGCTCCTCGGGCCTATCCATCCCTTCTAGTGTCCTTTAGTGTGAGCGTAGAAAGGTTACCACTGCCCATACAATCCTCTTGAGCACCCTTTCTTCACTTTACCTCTTACGTGCAACATCAAATTGCATCTGTGTAAGCTGATAGCACAAGAAGGATAAGCAGACTCATCAGTATTGCTGCCCAAAAATTGTAATCATATTTCATATCATTCACTATCAAGTATTGAAACACCAGGAATGTGTCCATTCTCTTAGGGTGTAATCAATATTGAAAATCCTTATCATAACCCAGCATCTGAAAGGTATGCATCCCTTTCCGATGTGAGCCATGTAAGGCCTAATCATACTCAAGCAGTCTGGAATAATAATGAAATAATAAAACATGCTCTGCATATTAAATCTAATAACCAGACATGTATATCCTTAGTTAGGGTTACCGAATACTCATTCATTTCACAGGTGTAGATTTTATTCATTCGCGAAGAATGGGGGCTCTCTTCTCTGAGTCAACAGTCCTTCAGTTTTCCACCCCAATCTTTTCACATGCCTTCTTGGCATAATTTACTGTCTCACTCACATGCTTTACCAACATGCAGTTTGGTTGAGACATTATCAACATTTACAATGGCGTTTCACCCGAAACCCATTTCCAAAGCATGGGATCCTTCCCATCTAGTTTGGCTTCTACAGGCCATCACACATGGTCTTCCTGCAAGGTGTCATCCTGGCACACTTTATCAAATAGCCAAACAGTCAGCAACATTTAGCAATAAGCTTCAAATATGATTGTTCCATAACCAATCAATAGCATTAATAATTAAATTCAACATGAATTTTACAATTCTGTCTCCTACATAAATTGATTTGCTTATCAATGAGGCTATCCTCATATTGTTTGGCTCCTGTAAGTGACACCATTTTACCCGTTATGGTCTTATGCCCGCTGCCATACATGAGCATCCACTTACAACATGTCCTCCTGACACATTTTCATATAAGCCAAACAGTCATTAACAACTATTAGCAAAATTTCAAATCCGAAACATGACTATCTCATATAACTTGCATTACCATAATCAGGATCACCACCAGTCCTCACTTGCTTGGGTTATTAAGCACATAACCAATCATGCACATGGCATGATATAAATTCACATGAATGCATTGAGATTTCTGAACAGTCATAGAATGTAAGGATCATTCCCTTCACTTACCCACACCTCACCAAGCTTGATAGGTTAATAGTCTCAATCGGTATTCAATATCACATGCAAACTAACTCAACATAACTCAAACATAGTTGAAGAGATCTTACCAAATCCTTTTTCAACATTCATGCAATTTGGCACCAATAATCATTACCTGCATGGTTACCATTAACATCGCCTGATGTTACCTGATCAATTGGCCTCTTACCAAGGCTGCTCAGTCCTTTTTGCCAACTTTATGATCATAGATTCATTACACCATCCTTTTTGCATAAGGTTGTTGGCTTCATGCAACAACATCCCCAGCACATTTAGCCATGCTCTTTGTTATCTTTGGTCCTACAACCAATACCAACATCAATAGTGATTATCAACCACAATATTCTCCTTTAGTGGTTCATTGCATATGTAGACTTCATTATTCTACCAATATGCAATATCCCATTTAGGCACAAGCATTTCCATATGCACTATGCAATGTTTGTTAAGATGCCATCTAGTGCATATACATCTATGTAATCCCTTACATTTTTAATATTTTTATGCCATATGACAATTTCATAATTATAAGTATGATAACAAACAGGGGTTTAAAGAATTCTTCCCTTTTCGATCCCTCATTGTAACATGGAATTCCTCTTCCATATCATGCAATGGTCGAAAATGCCCATATTGACAACAAAATTTGTTTGTCAAAACAGCCGCTGGCACTCTTCTGCACTAAATATCTATGATATATGTAGACCCATTCAAACTCTGGTCATGCATCATTATTCCCTACTGGACAAGCTTTCCAATGCCTGTCTTCATGCTCCATTCCGACATCAGGTGCAGAAACTACGTCTCTTCAAAAATGACAACTTTCACTCCAATTCTACACATTTTACACAGTTGCATTTTGGTCCAGAATGCCAACTTTAGCCACCTACGGAAGAAAATCTATGAGGAATCACAAAAACTTATCTATCGGGTGAAGTTATTCCATATAACAAGGAACACTCAGCAATTCACGAATTTCAATTCCGATGCACCATTCATCTTCTATGAATTTCTGGGTTTTACTACTTCTCACTTTTCACATTTTTCCAAAATTCCAAATTTTGGGCCAAAAATGGCTATATCCCAAATGGTGCATTTCTGGAAAATATTCGTCTAACGGAAACTGTCCATCTTAATGAGAATATGAAATGTCTAGTTTAGTAAAAAAATTTATTCCCATATCTAGGGTCACTTTTATTGTCCACCATCTTTTCAAAATCCCAAAAAAGTGGCCCGGAACAGTGCTTTTTGGCCTTTTTGATCATCCCAACTTCACATCCTTTGGAGTTTGGCTCCAAGATTCTGAACTTAACATCGTGCCTGCTTCATGACTGCCTCATATCAATTTCAGCTCAAACCGACCTTCTATTAAGCCTCGGGACTCTGTCCTTCAAAAGTCACTATTATCCAATTTCTGTCAAATCGGAGTGTAATGGGCTCGGGGTCTTCACTGGTTCTTTCATGGCCTTCGTCAATGGCCTCCGAGCCCCACAGGAATCATCCCATTCTGAGCCCGGATGCTCCCTCTATCCAAAAATCAAGTTTTGGTCACTTTACTCCCTTTTTTTTTTTTTTTTTTTCGCCCGCCGCCGTTGCGGGACAGTTCGCCGATCGCTCCCGCAATTGCGGGACGACTCGCCGAAGTCTTCCGCAACTTCGGAACGACTCGCCGAAGTCTTCCGCAGTTGCGGAACGATTCAGCGAAGTCTTCCGCAGTTTCGGAACCACTTCGCAGAATCCTTCCGCAGTTTCGGAAGGGAATTCTTTCCGAAATTTCGGGGCGGTTCGCGGAACTCTTCCGCAAATTTCGGAATGATTTCCCGAATTCTTCCCGAAACTGACTTAAACAAGATTTTTTTCAAAAACTCTTAGGAAAAATTTGAAATCTTTATTTCTTTCAGGGATGAATGCTGTTCAGTAGGAGGTAACTTTACCTCTGCAAACCATCCAACTTAGCCAGCTAGTCTTAATGCCAGTACTTGTGGTGATTAGGAAGGGATCTTCCCTTGTAACTATAGTTGGATTTGGCCCATAGAGGCCCAATGTTTCAACCAGCAGCTCTGATACCAAACTGTCATGTACCCACCTGCTGACCCAATGCAAGGAAGGAAACATGATGCCAAACTCAGGGCTTTCACATGATCTCAGCCCCTTGTTAGATTCATATAAATAAAAAGAGTAAGTGTGCAGATGTAAACTCAAGAAACTATGCACAGCGGAATTTAAAACAACATCCACACACACAATTTCATATGCATACAACATATCAAAAATAGTTATCAATCTAAGCATTGCAAAAGTAAATGCATAGACAGCAAGACACTTATCTTTATCGTGCAATTGTCCCAAGCAACTAGCTATGTCGTTGCAACGTTCCACCCAACCATAGGCTCTTCGATAGCTTATACTGAGTCCGTCCGAAGGCCACCCCCGAGCTGGGCATGATTCTCACAAGGAAAAGGGGACATTTACGCTCCCACACAGCCTATTAACCATTCCATCTGAGCCAAGCCAGTCCATAGCTGGGTTTATCAGGCTACAATTAAAACCTAGATGATTGTACTAAAGCTCAAGCCCAAGCCATGGACACCCATACCCATACCCAACACACTCTTCTCTCACATAGTAAGCACAAACAAGGGCAAGGATACACATTTTAAACAGTGGGATTTACAAATAAGATGGCCATGGGTTTTCCCAAAAACGTTTCCAACAAAAACAGATTGTGGGATGGGGCAAACAACCCCATAGAGGAAAAACGATTTCTTCCCCAAATATCTCCACCTTCAACAGCCCAAAACGGTCTCTATTGAACCCCCATTCGTTTTCCCTTCTTCCCCACTGGTATACAACACAGAAAAACGCCCTTCTCTACTGGGGAAATGAAGAAAATGTTGCAACATGCCTGGAAAACTCCCAGGTAGTTCTCAACTCGTGAGGGAGGAAGAATGATCATGGATAATGGATTAGAGAGCAATTTCGTGGCTCTATTCTTGCCCAAGGAGACCAACACGATTTTCCATGAAGGGTGGCTTTCCCATACCCGAATTCGGGAAGCCATACCTCTCCATTCCCAAGGCATTAACTACCCCAACCAACTCTTGGGAGAAATCAATGGTTTGGTACAAAAGTCAACATCGACAGTTGAGGGTTTGATGGGTTCCCTCATTGACACTTGGCTTGACTCTATTGGCTCAAGGGTTTGAATGTTTTCCCTCCCAATTCCTTGTGAAATCATGCCCCCATCTCTTTGTTGCATTGCATAGCTAGTTGTGGGTATTTTTATTAAAATGCATATTACATGATATTTGAATTTCCAATGTGCATTGCTAGCACGCAAACCATATGCATCACTAAATCGATGGCGGGGCCTTGGCCTTGAGCTCCTCACCATGATTTCATAACAATATTACATCATTTATAATGTTAATGCCATGGGGTCAAACTGGGGACATTACAACGCTTGTATTCTAAGTGGCCATGCTATATATACATCTCCTTGTTATGTATCGGAGATCATGTTGTACCATGCTGCACATCTGTATGATGTTAAGAATGTAATTTCTCGCTGACCTTGATCTTTGTTTTAGGTGTTCTTGTGGCTTGTTTCCACAATTCCTTGCTCCTCCTCTAGCTTTGGACTGTAATGTATTTCAGCCATCGTTTCCCTTTGACCTCAAACATCAGGGGGCATCTGTTATAGGTCAAACCTGCACCTGTTCGTCTGTGATCAATTTGAGCTATTGATCACACAAAAGGACAACTGGAATGGAGGAGCATGTTGACCTTAGATGAGACCTTGACCTACTCCACCTCCTTGCAAGCTGGCAAAACCCTAAAAAAATGTCATTTTGAGACATGAGTGCTACTCTACCTCAATAGACTAGCGCCTGTACCCTACTCCAGTGTGCAATAGTAACGCTCAAACCTCATGGGCGCTACTCCTCTTCAGTAGAGTAGCGTACAACATTTAAAAAGTGTTGAGCGCTAGTTTAAAAACACTATAGTAGCGCCCTGGGCGCTACTCCACTACGAAATAGTAGCGTACACCTCAAAAGATGATTAAAAAATAATTAATTTCACGAAGAGGATTAGTTGGAGTTGGTTTCCCAACTTCCCCAACTTCCTCCATAACCATCTCTCAACCTGAACTACTTCCCTTGTCCTATAAATACAAGGAGGAATGAAGAGAGGGGTTAGACATGAATGCTATTGAGAGACTTTTAAAGAGAAGCTTGTGTTGAAGGAGGTTGTGCTGGAAGATTTCCAAGCCAGAGAAGAGCAGGAGCATGCTGCAAAGTCAAGTATATTTTGTATCATCAATTTGCATTTGACAATAAAAGGTTGAAGCATTTTTCTTGTCCCAAATCAAGTGTTCATTAAGTTATGTACTTGTTTGGATCTGTTTTGGTTAATATTTGATGTTTAAATTGCTTTATCCATTTCATCATTATATATTATCCAAGATACGCTGAGAAAGGTATTATGTTGCAGGTTTATCGAACAGGAGGTTGACTTGAGGATCGAGCGCAAGATTGAATAAGAGCCAGGATCGAACTTCATTCAAAAAGGTATGTTCTCAAGATCCATAACCTATTTCCATTCATAAACATCTCTGTAACACATTTAGTATGCTTACATGTCATCCCCTTTCAGTTGATAATTTCCATTTCCTCGTTATAGGGTATTTTTTCCTGCCAACACCATAGTTCAAGAAGAGTTTCTAGAGGCAGGTCATATACTCCAAAAATTTATTCTAGCAAGTCACTTGAGTCTAAGGATTTCACTGAAGTATCAAGCTCTTCATCTCATAGGAAGAAGAGGAAGAGGTCTTCAAATAAAAAATCACATGAATAATTTAGGAAGGCCAATGTAATGTACCAACTTAGGATTTGGCACACTAACTCGAGACTTCTTAAAAATTGATTAAAATAGTGATTGTGGAAGCTATAATTGTTGGAGATGGGAAAGGTCAAAGGCTATGGATGGATGGAAGGTTATGATCTGATTTTATACCTCTCTACAACGTACTGAGACCATTTATGTTTCAAGAACATCCCAACTCAACTCTACTCCAATGCTCTTGGAGTTCTCAGCATATGCAGACTAGTATGGGTAGGGAAATTGACTGAAAGTTGGAAAGGGTTTCTGAAGACATCAGAGAGGCTAATAATAATTCATTTACAGTCATATAATCATAAAATAACATTTCAGGAAGTTATATGCCGATCTGGGCAAGTATGATAACAAAACTGGTAAAATAGCAATTCATGATAGCTCAACTAGTTTGACTTGTGGACTCCCAAACAATGCTCAAAGGTAATCAAAATTATGAAAAAGTAGTTGGATCATGATATGTGATATATTATCTAACTACATGAACTAGAATGAATTAATTTGGACCTTTACTCATAATTTATGAACCATTCAAAGAAAGCTAGTCAAAATCTTGCTAAATCTAGCAGGGGTGCATAAATTGGAGAATAATTCATAGTTCTGTAATTTGTATTGAAGTGAATGATATCAAAACATTACATACTCTATTATTAAATCAGAAATAGGCCATGATGCCTCTCAGAAGATGATAGAAGAGTCTCTCCTCTTGCACATAAGAAACTAGTTGTAGAATAGAAGGAGGAGGGAGGATTCGATTTCTGTATTTTGTGAAGATGGTTCTGAATTTTTGTTTCTAACTGAGTAGCTTCAATACTCTGTTATAACATCATGAATAGGACAATATTCCTCTCAAAATATGAAGGAAGAATATCTCCTCTTGCACATAAGAAACTAGTTGTACAACAGAAGGAGGAGGGAGGATTCTATCTCTGACTTTGATTAAGATAGATCTGAACTTCTGATTCGACCTAGTAAACTTCAATACCTGCAAATAAACTCATTGATAATGGTTGGATTCCATCATCCTCTCACAGAAAGCTGGGGCACATCTCCCATGCTTGACTAGGGGCACACCTCCTAAGTCTTGGATGCACAAATGCATTCATAAAATTCCTCACACTTGCAAAAGATGTGAATGTGGTTCACATGGCATTATTTATAAATGTTTCCTGACTTGGAAAGCAAGCCTCCTTGAGTAATGCGCATTCCTTGAGAGAGTGAGTGAGTTGGCTTTCCTTCCTTGATTGCTTTCTTGCTTGGCTTGGCTTTTCTTCCTTTCCCAGTTTTTCTGACTTTCCTTCTTTTTCTAAACTTTCCTACTTTCAAAACTTTCATGCTTTTCCAACTTGTGTGCTTTTTCCTAGTTTTATGCTGCTTTTCCTTAAATAAGCCTCTTTTCTCCATTTTTGGACTCTAGTGTTTACTTGACTTCTACTCCAAGTAATTCCTCCAACCTTATCCACCAATTTGAATTAGTGGGTCATGTTCTCCATTTATTCAGCACAATAAATAAAAATATTAATTGCATCAATAATAATAAATGATCCATTAATTATTTATTCCAAGTGGGTAACAACTATAGATAAAATTAAATGCACTCTCCTAAATAATTAATTGTCTGGAATACAAAATCTAACCCCATGGTTATGCAGCTGCCTCCTCAACCTAAGGGTTAGGTTGGGTTAGGAACTTGTTCCAATGATCAATTTTGTGGGGACATGACAGTCCTCCCCACCCAAGATTGCTTGTCCTCAAGCAATTTCAAACTAGGATGCTGTAAGATGTGCTCTCCTTTTCAAGTAGCATCTTCACTAGGTAGGTAGTCCTTCCCACTATACCAAAAATTCCTTAAGGATTCTTCTCCTTAGCTTCTTTTCTCTGACATCAAGGATCCTTTCAAGGATCAACACCAAATTTCCCTCATCATCAAGTGGTGGCAAGTCTTGTGAAACTTTGACTTGCTACCCTACTACTTTCTTCAAACATGACACATGGAACACATTGTGAATTCGGTTTCCTGGAGGCAACTCTAGCTCATAATCCACTTCACCGATCTTTCTCAAAACTTGGTAGGGACCATAGAACCTTGGCTGCAACTTCTCATCCTCTTTAGGCTTCAATGTTGACTGTCGATAGGGCTACAACCTCAAATATACCAGATCTCCCACTTGGAAGGCTTGTTTAACTCTATGCTTGTATGCATGTATTTTCTGTCGATTTTGTGCTACCTGCAAGTTGTCCTTGAGAGTTATGAGTATGTATTGACTTTCTTAGAGCCAATCCTTTTCTTTTTGTTTCTTACAATCACCAAACATCATATCAGCAAAAGTAAGTGCATCATATCTATAAAGAGCTCAGAAAGGAGTCATACCAATCGAAAGATGGAAAATAGTGTTGTAAAAAATTCTCCAAGATGGAGCCAAGTGGACCATGACCTTTGTTGACCAGCGACATGGTTTCTTAGCTACCCTTCCATCCATTGGTTCACTCTCTCCGTCTGGACATCAGTCTATGGATGGTAGCTTGTACTCATGTCCAAACTTGTGCCTACTAGCTTGAACAATTCTTGCCAAAAATTGCTAGTAAACTTACTGTCTCTATCACTGATGATGGACTTGGGTATGCCATGAAGTTTGAAAACTTCTTTGATGAAAATTTCAGCCACTTGGTTGGCTGCAATATTAGTTGTGACAAAAACAAAATGTGTATACTTAGTCATCCTATCAACCACAACAAAAATATTATCTTTACCTTGACTTTTTGGAAGCCCCATGATGAAGTCCATTGAGATGCTCTCCCATTTTTGCTCAGGAATAGGGAGTGATTGTAGGAGCCCTGTTGGATGGGTATGCTCCACTTTATTCTTTTGACATGCCACATATGATCTGATGCATTCCATCACCTATTTCTTCAGCCCCTTCCATGTGAACCTTTCCCTCACTTTCCTGTAAGTTTTCACAAATCCTGGGTGCCCAGCCAAAGGCACATCATGAGCAGCTTCAAGTATCTTTTTATTTAGTATGGATTCTGAAACTATAAAGATTCTATCCTTATAATAAATGACATGATTAAGAATCTTATAAGAATCATCATGAATCAATCCATCAAATAAATCACATGGAAACTGATTTTTAGTGTACTCTACACCAAGCTGTGTTTTCCAATCATCTTGAAATTTCAGCAATGAAAGTCTGGGCTTTCTAGAAAGTGCATTAGCTACTATGTTCATCTTACCCTTCTTATACTCAATCTCAAAATCAAATGCTTGGACCTTTCTTACCCACTTTTGTTGTCTATCATTCAGCTCCCTTTGGGTTAAGAAGTGCCTCAAACTATTGTGGTCAATTTTGATGATAAACTTGCCTCCCACCAAGTACTGTCTGAACTTGTCTAGCGCTTGCATGATGGCTAGCATCTCTTTGTCATAAAATAAATACAACCTTTCATGTGGCTGCAAATTTCTTCTCTCAAAGGCTAATGGATGTTTATTTTGCATTAAGACAGCCCCAATACCACTTCCTGAAGCATCACACTCGAGTACAAAAGGTTGAGAAAAATCTGGAAGTGCAAGAACGGGACAAGTGCTCATTACCTCCTTCATTTTGTTGAATGCTTTTTCTGATTCTTCTGACCAATGGAAGTCTCCCTTCTTAGTGAGATCTGTCAATGTGGAGGTCAAATTGGAGAACCCTTTGACAAACTTCCGATAGTAGGTGCATATCCCAATGAAGCCCCTTAGTGCAATGAGATTTTTAGGACTAGGCCAATCTAGAATAGCTTGGATTTTTTCCATGTGAACCTTAACTCCATCTTGAACAATCACATGACCAAGATACAAAATCTCAGTCATTCCAAATTCACACTTGGTTAGCTTTGCATAAAAAGATTGATCAGCCAAGATTGTTAGTACAGTATCTAAATGATGCAAATGCTCTTCCCAAGTTCTACTATACATCACAATATCATCAAAGAAGACAAGTACAAACTTACGGAGGTGCTTGCTAAACATTTTGTTCATGCAAGATTGAAAAGTTCCAGGTGCATTTGTTAGGGAAAAAGACATAACCAAAAACTCAAAGTGCCCATGGTGGCACCGAAAAGAAGTCTTTTGTATGTATTCTTCTCTCATGCTGATTTGATGGTAGACAGATCTAAGGTCAATATTTGAAAAGTACTTGGCCCCATGGAGCTCATCTATCCTTGGAATAGGATATATATTCTTGATAGTCTTATTGTTAAGAGCTCGATAATCTATGCACATTCTCATGGTCCCATCCTTCTTCTTCACAAGAACTACTAAATAGGCAAATGGACTTGAGCTAGGAATAATGAACCCCATCTCAAGCAACTCCTTAATTTTTCTCTCTATTTCATCCTTGAATCTATTTGGATGCTTGTAGAGATGTACCTTGATAGGTGAAGTTCCTATCTCCAATTCAATTCTATGCTCTATTCCTCTATCTGGAGTCCTACGATGAGGAAGGTCTTCAAACACTTTCTTATGCTTTTGGAGAATCCTTTGAATGTATTTAAGACAATAATATACTTCAAAGGAGTTGCCCTTATTGGTGATTAGGCATTCGGTATCCCATTCAATGTCTCCATGTCTTAGGATATACCTCATACTATGCACACTTACCACTTGTTTGGGGTAGGTGTTGATTCCCCTCAACACCATCTCTTTTCCATTTTCTCCTTTCAAGACCATTTCAAAGACTTGGTAGTCCATTGTATGCTTCCCAATGGAGTGCATCCATTGTACTCCCAAGACCATGTAAATATCAGCCACATCAACAACATAAAAACTATCTGTGATGGTATCCTCTCCTACACAAATCTGCAAGTTAGGAATCCATCTACAACAGTTCATAGAATGATTACCTGGGGTGATAACAGTGAAGCCTCCAAATTTTTCAGTATGTAGCTTCCTTCTTTCAACCAAGGTTGAATCAATGAAGTTATGTGTGGCTCCCCCATCCACCAAAATAGTCATTAATTGTCCTTGAACCACTCCTTTGAATCTGAGTGTGTGGTAGCAAGGTACTCTGGAGAGCACTGCAATCTTGCCTACCTTAGGGTGAGGTCCTTCTTCTGTGGACTCATAGGTCACTTCTGCATCTATTAGTTTCTCATCTTCTTCTTGTTCTTCTTTAGCTTCACTTTCTGAATAAACTTCAATGTAATGTTCCTTTCCTTTGGCACACCTATCCCCATGAACCCATGGTTCTTGGCAAGTGAAACACAACTTTCTTCTTCTCAACTCATCTCAGTCTTTAGAAAAGTTTTATTTTCTGAAATTTCCATGAGGACTCTTCATGGGTGGACTTTGGCTCTTCAATGGAGTAGTACCAATATCCCTTGGAGGAAATATGGTCCGTGGAAGGGACTCTTGCAAATCTTTAGTTTGATTCAGTGCATCTTGTAGGGTGTTGGGTCTATAAGATTTTACCAATCCTTTCAAAGGTTCTGTCAACCCTTCTATGAACATAGGAACAACCTTGATTTTGATATATCAAAGACCATAAGAGCCACCTTTTGGAACTCATATATGTAGGCTTATAGAGTTCCAGTTTGTCTCACATGCGCTAGTTCCCTGAAGGAAATTTCAATATCCCTCCTTTCAAATCTTTCCACCAATCTTCTTGTGAATTATTCATAGGTGGTTACTCGATCATGTCCAAGAGTTTTCATCCCATGAAACCACCACTCATTAGCTTCTCCATATAAGTGTAGAGTATCCATCTTGATGGAATCCCTTTCAGCCATAGGATTCAACTGAAAATATGTGTCAAGTTTATGAATCCAAGAATTAGCAGTGCATTTTTTAGAACCATCAAAATAGGGCGAGGGAATTTTACCAATGACATTTCGGAGTTCAAAATTCTGATTTTTCATTCTGAAACCTCCTCTTGGATTGGACTTATATTTCAGATCACAAAAGTCTTTGAATGGTAGAGCAATTATGTACTCTTCATTTAGTGTAAGGTACTCAATGTACTTGTCCTCCCATGAAGCTAGAACTCCATTTCGACCCTCTAGTTCTTCTTTTTGTTCTTCAGTAAACTTAGGCATTGTAGGCCTTGAGCAAGATGTAGCCTCCATATTAAATTAATTAGATTTATTGTGTGGCCCGGTATTTGAGAAAATGTGGCTACCATTGCTCTTCCTCTCCCCATGTGGAGTGCCATTGCTGCTCCCCTCTCCCACTTTTGCTCCTAGTTGTTGAGCTAAGAAATCCCTTGTTTCTTTTCCTGATTGTACAATATTGAGAGAGATGTCTTGCATCCCTTTCATCATACCCTGAACAAATATTTTGAACTCTTCCATATCATCATTATGAGACATATCAAATTCTTCTTGTATTTTCCCTTCAGTGGAATTGATCTCCTCTTCCTCTTCTCCTTCTAACAAGGAAATTTTCTTCTTGGAATCTGTAAATCATCTTGAACTCATATAATAAAATTAATAGAAGGTTTAAAGGACCATGCTCTGATACCACTGTAATGTACCAACTTAGTATTTGGCACACTAACTCGAGACTTCTTAAAAATTGATTAAAACAATGATTGTGGAAGCTAGAATTACTGGAGATGGGAAAGATCAAAGGATATGGATGGATGGAAGGTTCTGATATGATTTTATACCTATGCAAAATGTACTGATACCATTTATGTTTCAAGAAAAACCCTTCTGAACTCTACTCCAATGCTCTTGGGGTTCTCAGCATATGTAGACAAGTATGAGTAGGGAAATTGACTGAAAGTTGGAAAGGGTTGTTGCAGACATCAAAGAGGATAATAATCATTCATTTACAGTCACATAATCATAAAATAACATTTCAAGAAGTTATATGCAGATCTTGGCAAGTATGATAACAAAACTAGTAAAATAGAAATTCAGGACAACTCAACTAGTTTGACTTGTGGACTCCCAAAAAATGCTCAAAGGTAATATAAATTCTGAAACAGTGGTTGGATCATGATATGTGATATATTAGATAACTATAGGAATAGGAATGAATTCATTTGGACCTTCACTCATTTATTTATGAACCATTCATTGAAAGCTAGTCAAAATCTAGCTAAATCTAGCAAGGGTGCATAAATTGGAGAATAATTCAGAGTTCTGTAATTTGTATTGAAGTGAATGATATCACAACATTACATACTCTGTTATTACATCATAAATAGGCCATGATTCATCTCATAAGATGATAGAAGAGTCTCTCCTCTTACACATAAGAAACTAGATGTAGAATAGAAGGAGGGGGGAGGATTCGATTTCTGACTTTGGTGAAGATGGTTCTGAACTTTTGTTTCGACATGAGCATATTAAATACTCTGTTATAACATTAGGAATAGACCAATATGCCTCTAAAAATATGAAGGAATAATCTCTCCTCTTGCACATAAGAAACTAGTTGTAGAATAGAAGGAGGAGGGAGGATTCGATCTCTGACTTTAATGAAGATAGCTCTGAACTTATGATTCGACCTGGTAATATTCGGTACCTAAAAATAAAATCAGTGATAATGCCTGGATGCCATCATCCTCTCACAGAAAGCTGGGGCACATCTCCCATGCTTGACTAGGGGCACACCTCCCAAGTCTTGGAGGCACAAATGCATTCATAAAATTCCTCACACTAGCAAAAGATGTGAATGTGGTTCACATGGAATTATTTATAAATTTTTCCTAACATGGAGAGAAAGCCTCCTTGAGTAATGTGCATTCCTTGAGAGAGTGAGTGAGTTGGATTTCCTTCCTTGATTGCTTGCTTGCTTGGCTTGTCTTTTCTTCCTTTCCTTCCTTTTCTAAACTTTCCTACTTTCAAAACTTTCCTGCTTTTCCAACTTGTTTGTTTTTTCCTGGATTTATGCTGCTTTTCTTGAAATAAGCCTCTTTTCTCCATTTTAGCAACATTTTTGGACTCTAGTGTTTACTTGACTTCTACTCCAAGTAATTCCTCCAACCTTATCCACCAATTCAAATTAGTGGGTCATGTCCTCCATTTATTCAGCATAATAAATAAAAATATTAATTGCATCAATAATAATAAATGCTCCAATAATTATTTATTCCAAGTGGGTAGAAACTATAGATAAAATTAAATGCACTCTCCTAAATAATTAATTGCCTGGAATACAAAATTTAACCCCATGGTTATGCAACTGCCTCCTCAACCCAAGGGTTAGGTTGGGTTAGGAACTTGTTCCAATGATCAATTCTGTGGGGACATGACAGCCAACCTCCTACATTTGATGGTGAGATAAAATCTGGTCAAGAAGTTGAGGCTTGGCTTCTTGGGATGAGGAAGTACTTTCAATTCCAAGACTAATCTGAAAATATGAAAGCAAGAGTGGCTATATTCAATCTAAATGGGAGAGCATCTATATGGTGGGGTCACCTTAGGAAAGTGAAGAATATCAATGAAAGGAAGATAGTGTGGAAGCAATTCAAGAAATAATTCAAGCAAAAGTACCTCTCTGATAGGTACTATAATGGAAAAATTAAAGAATTCCATGAGTTGAAGTTGGGACAAATGAATATGCATGAATATGAAAATAATTTTTTTGAGTTTTTGAGGTATGTCAAGTATATTAGGGATGATAAAGTCAAGATTCAGTATTTTCTAAGTGGGCTTCCTCAATCCTACAAAGATAGAATTGAGTTTGATTATCCTCAAACTTTAGATGAGACCATAAGAAAGGCTAAGTATTGTTATGATCAAGCCAAAAGCAAGCCATATTTCCATAAGGCATGGAAGGACAAGAAGAATGATAAGTTTGATCAAAGGAAGAAAGGGTTCAAATCTCCTCATTTTAGAAATCAGCCAAGGCAGCCACCCCAAGTTATGACAAAGACAACTAGGATGATGGGATACAAGCCAAGAGAGCCACTTCAATGTTAGGGATGTGGAGAGGGCCATTTAATTAGAAATTTTCCACATCGGAATGGGAGTGAAAATCAAGTTCACAACATTCAAGAAGTTGAAAATGTGGGTCAAGTGGCAAGGACTATCCTTAGGGTTTATGTTTCATTAGAGGACTTCCAAGCAGATCATCAATCGACTATGGTTGAGATTGAAGGTAATATTGCTAAGCAGTCTATTTCTATTTTTATTAACCCTGGATCTACTCACAGTTATATCAATCCTAATATTGTTGAGATTTGTGTTTTTAAGAAAACCAAGCATAGTAAATCATCATTGGTTCAACTAGCCACAAGAAACAAGAGAAAAGTTAGTGAAATGGTGGAGAAGTGTTCATTAGAAATGGGTGGACTATCCACTTGTGCATATATGGATATTTTACCACTTGGTTCATATGACATTCTTATTGGAATGGAATGGTTGGAAACACACAGAGTTAAACTAGACTGCTACAGCAAGATTTTTGAGTGCATTGATGATGAGGGAAACCCAAGGGTTGTGAAAGGAATTCCAAACAAAAATTATGTTAGGCATATTTTAGCCATGCAGCTAAATAAGTTTTGTAGAAAAGGTTTTCAATTGTATGCAACCCATATATTGGACAAATCAAAAAATGAAATTCCAAAATTGGAGGATTATCATGTGCTATAAGAATTCAAGGATGTGTTTCCTGAGGAAGTTCCAGGACTACCTCCCAAGAGGGACATTGATTTCACAATTGATCTTGTGCCAGGATTTGCACCAATGTCTAAGACACCTTACAAAATGAGCATGCTAGAATTATTAGAGTTAAAAATACAATTGCAAGAAATATTGGAAAAGAAGTACATAAGGCCAAGCGTGTCTCCATGGGGAGCACCAGTACTATTTGTAAATAAGAAAGATGGTACACTCAGGTTATGTATTGATTACAAGAAGCTAAATATAGTGACAGTGAAAAACAAGTACCCATTACCTTTAATTGATGATATTTTTTATCAAATGAGAGAGGCAAAGGTATTTTCAAAGATTGACTTGAGGTCTGGTTACCATCAGGTAAGGATCAAGGAAGAATACATTCACAAGACAACATTTAGAACAAGGCATGGACACTATGAATTTGTAGTGGTGCCATTTGGTCTCTCTAATGCACCAGTTACTTTCATGTGTCTCATGAATAGCATTTTCCACAAATATTTGGACAAGTTTGTTCTTGTTCTTCTAGATGACATTCTACTTTACTCTAAGAATGAAGAGGATCATGAAGAACATTTGAGGATGGATTTGGAGTTGTTAATGGAGCATAAGTTGTATGCAAAGCCAAGAAAATGTGACTTTTATAAAAATAAAATTCATTATTTGGGTCACACTATTTTAGAAGAAGGAATATCAATGGATCCAAAAAATATTGAAGCCATTATGAATTGGCCAACTCTAAAGAATGTGACAGATGTAAGATCTTTTATGGTTCTTGTTGATTACTATAGAATATTCATGTTAAATTTTCAGAATTTACTTCAATCTGATCTAGGATCTTAACTGAGAGAACAACATGTACAGCATATCTACAACATATCAATCATGGAGACAATAATGCAAGCACACAAGAGACACAAAGATTTACTTGGGGAAAACCATAAAGGTGAAAAACCCCAATAACTTCCTCAGAGATAGATAGAGCAATGATACAACCAACCAAGAGAGATAGCCATAACCTAGCAGCAGATCCTCCTCCTCCATAAGTGCGCCACTCCTCCTTGAGTGCATGTGTGAGAAGTGAGTGAGCAAATAGAGTGCCTCCCGCACTCTATTTATACTTGACTTGACTTTCCTTTTTACCTAACTCATGTAGGCTCGAACTTAACCACATAACATAATGCTGAGTGGGCCGACCCCCAATAGGGTGGTCTAATAACCCTTTGACCCACATGGCTGACCCCCAATAGGGTGGTCTAATAACCCTTTGACCCACATGACTTATACAGGGCCGACCCCAAATAAGGTGGTCTAATAACCCATCAAGTATAAGTTACAACACTTACAATATAAATGACGACACTTCCTTATAGAGGAATAATACCATCTCTATAGGAATACAATATACATATACATGTAAAATACATTCCGAAGTTACATATACATCAACACTCCCTCTTAACTAGGAAGGTATTTCTTAGCACAGTTCTTCTAGCACAAGTCATCTTCTCTGGATCATCGTCACTGGATAATCGTCATCGAGTCATCATCATCGTCACTGCTGCTGCTATCTCAATCAATCTCTGAATCTACTCGTCATAGGAAGTTCTACAGAGCCAGTCCTTTTTCATACTGGATGTAGGCCCACCACCTGCAGGTCTTCGTCATCACTGGCCATACTGTGGAATCCTCAGGACTTATTACGTGCGTCACAAAACCTCGAAAGAGCATCCCAGGCTGTTACGAGCACACAGCTCTACCTATAGGATCTCCCAGGGCGCTATTACATGTGACCCCACCACAAAACCTCGCAAGAGCATCTCAGGATGTTACAGGTACACAACTCCGACCTGAAATCTCCCAGGGCGCTATTACATGTGGTCCACCACAAAACCTCGCAAGAGCATCTCAGGATGTTACGGGTACACAACTCCGACCTGAAATCTCCCAGGGCGCTATTACATGTGGTCATGGCAAAACCTCACAAGAGCATCCCAGGACTGATTAAGGGCACACAGCCCAACCTATCGGATCTCCGAGGGCGCTATTACATGCCATAGGACAAAACCTCGCAAGAGCATCTTCCAGATATCCCAGGGCGCTATTACATGCCATAGGCAAAACCTCGAAAGACTATCTGCAGATCTCCCAGGGCGCTATTACATGTCCTCCCAGAGCAAAACCTCGAAAGAGCATTTGCCAGATGTCCCAGGGCACCGATATTACATGCCATAGGCAAAACCTCGAAAGACCATCTACAAATCTCCCAGGGCGCTATTACATGCTCCTCTGCACAACCTGATCCACGACCATAGAGTATCAACCTGATACTCACCATACATCATCCTGATGTATCCATGATCATCCTGATCATCATCACTGCAACGTCCTGTTGCATGTCATCTGGAGCAACATCCTGAAGCTCGTCATCTATGATCATCCTGATCATCACTACAACATCCTGCTGCATGTCATCATACCTGATCCACCTGATCATCAATGCATCTACCTGATGCATACCAAGTATCTACTTGATACATATCATCATACATGATCCTCCTGATCATCAATGCATCTACCTGATGCATACCAAGTATCTACCTGATACATATCATCATACATGATCCTCCTGATCATCAATGTATCCACCTGATACAAATACAAATGCATGATACATATCACCATACATGATCCACCTGATCATACAATGTATCCACCTGATACATATACAGATACATGGTCCAAGCATCCAACATGATGCATACATATATACATAAAATGATCCAACTGATCATATCCAGCATCCACATGATGCGTTCATACATACATAAAATGATCCAACTGATCATATCCAGCATCCACATGATGCGTACATACATACATAAAAATGATCCAACTGATCATATCCAGCATCCACGTGATGCGTACATACATACATAAAAATGATCCAACTGATCATATCCAAGCAGAAACCAGAACATCATCCTGATGCTCATCATCCAGCGCTTACATCCATATCCATGTGAAGGATCCTCCTTCCAACATGCTTGGAATGGCTTCAGCAAATGTGTCCATCACTTCTTCCTCGAAGTGTCCTCGATCTGAAGAATGCCAAGCCTCTCTCTGAAGTACTCGAACTTCACCCTAGCTAGTGGCTTCGTCAGCACATCTGCAATCGGCTTGTCTGTCGCAACATATAGGAGCTTCATAGCTCCTCTCTGCACCATATCCATGATATAGTGATATTTGATCTCTATGTTTTTCGACCTGTCATGAAACACTGGGTTCTCGGACAGCTTCACACAACTCTGGTTATCACAGAAGATACCAGTAGCCTCCAACGGGAGATCAAATAACTCAGACAGTAGCTTCCGTAGCCATACTGCCTCACAACTAGCTGAGCAGGCTGCAACATACTCTTCCTCAGCTGTACTCAGTGCTACGCAGGACTGCTTCCTGCTAAATCAAGAGATCACACCTGATCCCATACTGAAGCAACACCCAGATGTGCTCTTCCTATCTGCAACACTGCCAGCCCAATCTGAATCAACATAACCCTGCAGGTTAAACTTTTGATTCGCCTCATACCTAAGCCCATAATCCACTGTACCCTTCAGGTACCTCAGAACATGCTTTACAGCAACCAGGTGAACACTCCTCGGATCCGTCAGGAACTGGTTCAATGTGTTCACAGCAAAGCAAATGTCTGGTCTCGTGTTCGTCAGGTACATCAAGGACCCAATCATCTGGCGATACATAGAGACATCAATCGGCTCAGATGAAGCATCACATAGAAGCTTCAGATTTGATGCCATAGGTGTGACCATGGCCTTGCAATCCATCATCCCGAACCTCTTTGGGATCTCTACTGCATACTTCCCTTGTCCAAGGAAGATTCTATCTGCACTCTGCCACACCTCCATGCCAAAAACAAATAGTGCATCATCCCCAAGTTCTTCATCTCGAACTCGGTAGTAAGCTTCCGCTGCGTGTCGGCAATCAATCTATCTTCACCATACCAAGTTCTGCACATATATGATTTCCTATCATGTGTCTCAGAACCAAGTGGCTGCTCTACGTACACTTCTTCTTCAACTACACCATTCAAGGAAGCTGTCTTGAATCCATCTGGTGTATCTTCTATTTCATCACTTTTATATTTCTCAATGCTGCCATTTGCAACATGCTTGATCTGATAGTTCCATTTGGAAGTCATAGAAAACTTCCCTTCATGTCTTGGGATTACATCCCAAACATCATTCTTCATGATCGACGGATCATGGCATTTCATTTCTTCATCCCAGATCCTGGGAACTTCAATATCTTCAATATCTTCAATAGATATCTTTGTTGCTGGAACAAAATGTTGTAGTTCTTTTGTAGGAGATGGCATACGATCTTTCCTACACAACAAGTTAAATTGCATGATTAGAAAGCATCTCATAGTTTTCAGAACAAATTCTTACACATAAAGAAATATGCCATACAGTCATGCAATTATCTTAGCCAATGCTTCAATACAACATTTATCCATATTCCGTAACTTTCTAGATGCCTTCCAATCTCTACCAGAACATTGTTAAGAGTGTGCACAACTCCCAACATGTCAGCAAAGAGGTTTCATTCTAGATAAGTAGCAATGGAATGTTGTACAGTGCCATAGGCCACTTACCCATGCATATTAGGAGTATACTGTTCATCAATGCAATTATTCTAATATGCATAATACACAACCTAATTCTAGGAACATCAATATATACATTATTGAACAGTATTATTTAAGAAATGACAATTCAAATACTTATCTTTGTTTGTTCATTGGGTGGACTCCCTCTGAGTCTTCGCTTCCTTGCAGGAGCTGCTGGAGTCCTAATCTGAAGTAGCTTCTTCTACACCTTTCTGTTGTGGGATGTAGAGAGATGGTCAACTCCCTCTGAATATATGCATCCTCGCATAAACCACTGGAGTGTACTCCCTCTTGATCTTTGCTTCCTGGATTACCTGTCCTTGAACTTACATTCATCCTTGGTTCCTATGCATGCTTATTAGTATCATGATTGTGTTATCCTTGTGATCTCATATAAAATCATACATTCATTAGTATACTATTAAAACACAATAATCTTAAGCATGTATAGTCATGATCATTTCAAATAGAAAATAATAAGCATTAGCATTCAAGGTTTATGTAGAATTCTTAAGGTTAGTCAAATCATAAGAAGCATAACATGTCTAAACCTATAATTACTCAAACCTATGACTCTTCGGGTTAGTTGAATCATCAATTAAGATAAGAGATATAATATGCATAAAACCTGTGATTATTCAAACCTATACCTTCATGATTCTTCTGGTTAGTCATATCATCAATTATGGTAAGAAACATAATATGCATACAACCATGATTATTCAAACTTATGACTTCATGAAGAATCATTATCAACAACACAACAGTATAACATCCTAAACCAAGGTAGGATTCTAGCTTGATATAGGAAAAACAGACCTGGATTAGCATGCTAGCTAGTTTATGTCTAACATACCCGCATAATGTCTTTTGGTTCTCTTCAGTGACTTGTGCTAGTAACCTGCATGTCTCATATGTTAACCATTACAAAACCAAGTTATACATACCTCGTAAATGGATCTTCTATGAGATCCATGACAATGGATGAATCTTTGTCCTCATGTTATCATGACCATATGTTCTTGGACCAGAACCAGATTTGTCTTTCTTGGTGTACCTTTCATGTTAGTAGACAACATAAACCTCATATAACACCATAATGCATTAGTACAATCATAAGTGTCAACACCTTAACCAATGAATATCTTCTATCATGCATTCATAATTTTGTTAAGGTGATACGACAAATCTAAAAACAAAATTGTACTTAACCGTAATAACATGAAGACAAACATACCATAAACTTAATCATGAACAAATATCGAAACATACCTCGATGAGTCATACCTGTCGAGATCGCTTGTAATCTTCTTATGTAAGGCCTTAGCCTCATCTCCCTCTGAAATAGGAACTTCTTCACTCATGCAGATGATCAATCCATCTTCTTCTAGGATTAACCCAATCCACTTGATTTGCAAGAACTGGACCTGGAGCTGGATATGGGTTTGTCAGAGAAACCCCAAAAATTCAAAATTTGAATTTCAAACTTCCGAAAGGATAGAAATATGCGCCTTGATGAGCTGATCAAACTGGTATATTCAGAATTTGAAAACTGCAAAGTTTTACTCCTCAATTTTGCCTTTGAAACTTTCGGATTCACTGGACGTGACCCTGAACCGGGGTTTTATGAAGCCCACTCTTTTGCCCCATCAAAAGGTTTGATCCAAAGCTCTAAGCTTCTATTTTTCTGAGGAGCTTCCAGCCGTGGTCACAGATTTCAAAAATTCCCATTTTTACAGAAGCCCTAATTTTCCACTTTTCTGATCAAAGTCCCGAACTAGGGTCTAATCAAGCCCGGCCTTCTGCCCAACCAAAAATTCTGATATTGGTCTCTAAATTTCTATTTTGATGAGTAGCATCCAGCCGTGGTCTCCGATTACAAAAATTCCAACTTTCTCCAAAGCCCTAAATTCCGGAAGCCATGAATGAAGGTACCAAAAAATAATTCTGTTTTGACAGAAATATGTACCTGATTGTTTCTGGTGTAACTCTGAAATTTTTTATCCACGGGGTCTGAAAACGTTTCCTGAGATAGCCTGACCTGTTATCTTTCCATCCTGACAGGTCTGACCTCAATTGGATTCTCTGAGAGAGAGTTATGCCAAATGTCGCAATGTGACCTGTTTTGGGATAAAACAGGAGAGCGAACTTGTACGGCGTGCCACGTGTCACTGTTTTAACTTCGGCCTCTGAAAAAGTTTCTTGAGATAGCTCGGCCTGTCACCTTTCCATCCTGACAGGTCTTACCTCAATTGGACTATCTGAGAGAGAGTTATGCCAAATGTCGCAATGTGACCTGTTTATGGGATAATACAGGAGATCGCACTTGTACGGAGTGCCACGTGTCACTGGTTCAACTTCGGCCTCTGAAAAAGTTTTGTAAGATAGTACAGACTGTTTACTACCTGTCACGTTTTACGAAATTGCATTTGGAGCTTCCTAGCCCAAGATATGACCTTTTTCCCAAGGTCACCTGATTTTGACTCAGATCTGGAAGAGGCAGAAACCCTATATTGTACAGATCATAAATCACAAAGTACAACGAATTAGAGGTTGTCCTTTGGACTCAAGGTACCTGGAGATTTAATATTCGTCCTGTAACAATTTCAGATCCGAAAACTTCGCCAAAACGTATTTATAGCGAAATTTCTACGATGACTGGTTTTTGCTATATCAAGCCCTAGCATCGTAAGTGCAACAAGTGTCATACATGCCATATCATGCCTTCTTTTAGGCTAGCTCTGATACCATGTTAAATTTTCAGAATTTACTTCAATCTGATCTAGGATCTTAACTGAGAGAACAACATGTACAGCATATCTACAGCATATCAATCATGGAGACAATAATGCAAGCACACAAGAGACACAAAGATTTACTTGGGGAAAACCATAAAGGTGAAAAACCCTAATAACTTCCTCAGAGATAGATAGAGCAATGATACAACCAACCAAGAGAGATAGCCATAACCTAGCAGCAGATCCTCCTCCTCCATAAGTGCGCCACTCCTCCTTGAGTGCATGTGTGAGAAGTGAGTGAGCAAATAGAGTGCCTCCCGCACTCTATTTATACTTGACTTGACTTTCCTTTTTACCTAACTCATGTAGGCTCGAACTTAACCACATAACATAATGCTGAGTGGGCCGACCCCCAATAGGGTGGTCTAATAACCCTTTGACCCACATGGCTGACCCCCAATAGGGTGTTCTAATAACCCTTTGACCCACATGACTTATACAGGGCCGACCCCAAATAAGGTGGTCTAATAACCCATCAAGTATAAGTTACGACACTTACAATATAAATGACGACACTTCCTTATAGAGGAATAATACCATCTCTATAGGAATACAATATACATATACATGTAAAATACATTCTGAAGTTACATATACATCAACAATTCATTGAAGGGTTCTCCAAGGTTTCACACCCAATTACTTCCGTGCAAAAGAAGGGAACAAAATATGAATGGACCTAGAAATGTGAAGAAAGCTTCCAGCTATTGAAGAAGCTTCTCACAAGTGCTCCAATTCTAAAAATTGTAGACCAAAAAATGAATCTTTGGTGTGTACAGATGCATAAAAATAAAGACTTGGAGGATTTCTTATGCAAGAAAATCATGTGGTGTGTTATGAGTCTAGAAAATCGAAGGAGCATGAAAAGAATTATGCAACACATGATCTGTAACTTGCATCCATAGTGCTTGCTTTAACAATGTGGAGACATTATTTAATGGGCAGAAAATTTGAGTTGAGGACAGACCATTGTGGTCTAAAATATTTATTTGAGCAACCAACATTAAATGCCAACAAGCTAGATGGATGGAAATTTTATGTGAATTTTATTTTGAGACCAAACACATAAAAGGAAAAGAAAATAAAGTGGTTGATGCACTCAACATAAATGCATGTGGTAGCCATCACAACTTGTCAATCGGATTTGAGATAGCATGTTGTTAATTACCTTGTTGAAGATGAGTTATATGTGCAAATAAAAGATAAATTGCAACAGCAGAATTTATAAAGGAGGTATGAAGGCTATCATTTAGAAGAGGATGGACTTCTTGTTTATAAAAATAGAATCTATATTCCAAATGTGGCAGAGTTGAGGATAATTGTTATGAATGAAATCCATAAAATGTCATATTTTGCTTACCCGGGATATTAGAAAACAATTGCTACAACTAGGAAACAACATTTTTGGTTGGGGATGAAGAAAGATATTGCTGAGTATATTTCAAGATGTATGAAATGTCAACAAGTGAAAATTGAGCATCGACACCCAGTAGGTTTGTTACATCCTTTTCCAATTCCAGAATGGAAATGGGAAATAATTTCCATGGATTTTATTACAAGATTGCCAATGATTATGAGACAACATGATTCTATCATCGTTGTGGCGGATAAATTGTGAAAATCAGTACACTTTATTCCAGTCAAATCAACATATAAAACAAATGTCATTGAAAATATTTTTATGAAGGAAATTTTCAGATTGCATGGATTTCCTAAGGCAATAATTTCAAACAGGGATACCAAATTTACTTCAAATTTCTAGAAAAGTCTTTTTGCAGACTTGGGAACATAGTTGAATTTTAGCACTTCCTACCATCCACAAACATATGGGAAAACATAAAGACTAAATCAGGTTCTTGAGGACATGCTTCGCATGTATGTGATGGAGAAACCATCCATGTGGGAATATTATCTACACTTGTTAGAGTTTTCATATAACAATTGGCAGCAAGATTCGTTGGGCATGAGCCCATTTGAATTTTTATATGGAAAAAAGTGCAGGACAACAGTGACATGGGATAATTCAGTGACCATAATTGTAATTGGGCCAAAATTTCTTAAGTAAATGGAACAAGAGGTTGCAAAAATTAGGCAGAATTTAAAGGCATCCCAAGATAGGTAGAAAAGATATGCAGATAAGAATAGACTGCATAGAGAATTAGTGGTGGGGATCATGTTTACCTTAGAGTGAGGCCAAGGAATAGTTGCTTGAAGCTTGGAAGTTGTTCCAAGATGTCACCAAGATATTGTGGGACATTTGAATGCTTGAAAGAATAGCGCCAATTGCATATAGAATTTCATTTCTTGCTAACACTAGAGCTCATAATTTTGTTCATGTTTCTTTGCTTAAGAAATATGTACATGATCCTAACCATGTGATTGATTGAGATGTGATTCAGGTGGAACCCAAGGGAGAGTTCCAAACCGAGCCACTATGCATCCTAGACAGGAAGGTAACATTGCTCCGAAACTGAGACATCGAATAGGTAAAGGTGCAATGGAAGCACTATTAGGATATCTCATCATTCAGTTATGTACTTTCCATGCATTTTTGCATGCATCCCAGTCACTAGTTTGAGGCCTCCAACACCTTGTCCCTAGTTTGCTAGCACCCGGGAGCTTCTTTCCTTGCAGTTTTAGCCCTCCTAGTCAGGAAGGCACCCACTTCTCACCTACCACTTGATAAAGGCACCCTTCTTCACCTACCACTCAGTTCACTTCAGTTAGTTGAGTTATTTCCTTGATTTGAGGCTAGATTAACTCCTCAACTGATTGTATCACTCCATTGGACCCCCAGTGAAACTAGATTTCTTATTCTGACTCCAGTTAGCTCCTCATGCACCCTCCACTAAGCCTCCTTCATTCAGTTAGTGCCTCCATGTGCCAGTTACACCTACTACACTCAGTTAGACTCAATTTGACACCTGGTTGATCGTTACTTGTGCATTAATGACTCCAATGATCTGGTGATGAGGACACCTAGTTGGAGCCAAGCTATTCCATGCAGTATTTCAAATGAACTCCTTGGGTAATTCAAATTCATTCAATCATTGTGACTGCATCTTGTATTGTATTCTACTTCTGAGTTCAATAGAGCACTGTTGTAAGCCTTTTACATAGTTTACACATATTTTTTGAGTTTCATCTTTGTAATCGATTTAATTGTTCAATTAGATCTGTTGTGCTTAATTTCACATGGTATCAGAGCCATGGCAGGGACAATACTTCTTTTGTGTAGGTGTTATACATGAATATTGAGTGAATTGCTCACAAAAATATTTCAGCAGCGGCATGCAAAATCTCATGTGCATTCGTACATGACCATGCAAGACTGAAATTTCTCTCCAATCCATTCCAGAAGCCATGAGTTTTCCACAAAATTCCTGGATATGAATCATTGGATCTTCAAGCTTTCTTGATCTCCTATGTCGGGTGTGATGCAACTCTAAAACGGGTGGATTTTTCAACCTTATTGTTCTTGTTTTCTTGTGATTTGCAGGTTTTATCATTCCTCCATTAGCATTCGCTATCATTGAGATGGATTCTTCTTCTTTAAATCTTCTCACTCCTTTCAATTATTTTGAATGGAAAGATGACATGGAGATTGTGTTGCACTCAAAAGGGTACTACGGAGTCACCATGGGCCTCGAAGTTGATCCAAATACACTCATTGAGAAATCCAAACACTTCAACAAATTGGATGAAGCATATGGTCTTCTTTGCCTCAATATTTCCAAGGATCTTCATTTCCACCTCAGTGGATTGTCTAATCCAAAAGAAATATGGGAGCAACTTGTAAATCTCTTTGGAAAGCAAGATGAGATGCGATCTTTTCAATTGGAAAATGAATTGATTACTTTGAATCCTGAGAATTTTGAAACCATAAATGATTTCTTCACCAAATTCACGCACTTCGTATTGCAATTGAATCAAAGTGGAGTTGTAAAAAAAGATAAACAGTTGATTCTTTCTATTCTCACAAAACTTGGAAAAGATTATTTAGTATTTGTCTTTACATTCAATTTCGAGAAGCTCACAACCCAGAATTGGAAAATGCCTACCTTAAGTTCCTTCATTGAATCTGTGACAAAGGCACTAAGTTTTTTTGACCCAAAATCCGACGGTGAAAAAGTCGAATTTGCTACAACCTATGGTCGCCTATCCGACAATTCCAGTCTTTTTTTACTGTCGGTGGGATATCGGCTCAAATCCGACATAGTTGAAGATGTTGGATATTCGACTACCCTACCTTTTCGATTAACCGACTTCCTCCAGCTTCACAAGTAGTCGGATAAGCGACAACGTTAACTTCCAATATTGGTCAGATACCATCATTTTTCCATCGATTATGCGTCGGTTCAATCATCGATTAAGCGACGTGTATGACATACAAAAAAAGGTGGATCCGACGTTCCGAGCCGTCGGAAGTATGGCACAAGCGTCGGATATTACCCTGCGATCGTCGAATAGGTCGTCAGTTAAGCAACGTGGATGCCATACAAAAAAAAAGCAGATCCGACATTCAAATCTGTCGGAAGTATTGCATAACCGTCGGATATTACCCTGTGGTCGTCAGGATTAGGTCATCAGTTAAGGGACTACCCAATACATTTTTTTTTTTAAATAACATTTTTGAAATAAAACTTTTCATATTGAATACATGTTCTCTAATCCCTATGCTTATGTGTCAAGGTACTCTTACCTAACTTCTCTAATTTGGTATACTGAGTTTGTATATTCATGTATGAGATCATATTCTTTGAATAAGGCTCATTAGATAGTTAATGGGTAGTTACTTAATATAAAAGGCTCATTTTTATTAAATAAGAACCAGTAGGTGGTTGGTAGTCATTAATTTTGAGATTGCATGTAGTTAGGGTTTTGGTAGTTATTAAGAAACTATTTATAGCGCTAGAAGGATGTATATTGTTTTGTCAAAGATTGGTATTGTATTGAAGCTTTGCTCAAAGGAGCTCATCCTCTCGAAGAGGCCCATGAACATTACTCTCTCTTTTTTAATTTATTAATACAAGTGTTATATTTTGCAAGTTTAACTCTTTCTTGCATTTTCTTTTGTTCACTTATATTTATTTGAGGTTAAGATGGATATTGATTCCAAGGAAATTAAAGAGAAGGTTAAGGATATTGATTTCAGTACATCATTTACTCAAACTTTGAAGTTATGGAAACTCGAAATTGGTTATGAGGAGCAACCAAAAATCACAACAAGCTCCAAGAAATTGTCAAAATTTAAATGACACGCGAGCGGGTTGTAGAAAGCCAACATCGTAGCCATTCATTGAGCTCCTCTCTGTTTCGAGAATAATTTCATATTCTCTACTAAACAGGGCCAACCACGTGAAGGTGGAAGCTCTTATGGCCCGTCCCCCCCCCCTCAAATCACTCTCAATTCCCCATACCCAATGCATGCACTCGAAAAAAACAAATATATGCAAATTCATCCATATTTTATCATGAACTTTCATCCATTATTCATTCAATAAATGCTAACATTCACTAAACCATCGTTTCTGTCGATCCACGCATTCATTCAATAAAAGATAACATTCAATAAACCATTCATTAATCATTCAGTCAACAAATTCATTCAATAAAAGCTGAAATTCAATAAAGGTAACAGTTTACTACACTGAATCATTAAAACATTAGAAAATTCATTAAACCATTCATTCATTAATTAGGCCAAAAATCGTGGACGATATATTGTTATCAAAAATATTTAGACGAGATTTGAACCTGCGACCTATGTCTAGTCCCAAGGATACCACCTTCAAGCTTGACCTTATCAACCAATTCCCATTTCCGTTTCATCTCATACGAAGTCCCAAAACCATTTCTCTCGACACCCACTCTTCATTTATTCTGCATGCATTTCACTATGCAGCGGTCTTCAGTTTCATCCTAGCAATGGTTGATGATTCATGGTATTATGTTTCCCTTCGGCTGCAAATGACAAACTCATAGTTCACTATTAAGGTTTGTCTGACAAAGCTGACTGTCAGAGAAATCTTGATAGTGAACTATGAATTTGCCATATTGCAGCTTAAGGGAAACGTAAATATAGAATGAATTGTCACCATTGTCAGGATGGAAATCAAGACCACGGAAACACTCCTCGGACGACGGGCGTGGGTCATATCGAATTGATAAACTAATAGAGGGAAAACGCAATGAGAATTTGAGACAATTGCATAGTGAAATGCATACAAAATGAATCAAGGTTGAATGTGGTAGCCCGCCATATCCCATTGTGAAATGCATGCAGAATGAATCGAGCTTGAAGGTGGTCGCCCTTTCCAGCTGCACTTCAAGCTTGAAGGTGGTAGCCTTGGGACTAGACATAGGTCGCAGGTTCGAATCTCCTCAGTTCAGTTCGTACCCTGTTATTTTTTCGATGCAAACTATATGTTTTCTTTAATTTGTTGTTGACTTTAATTCCCTAGGGTAGGAGGAGCCATTATGTTCAAGTTGCATTCCTAAAAAAAAGATGAACATTGACAACAAGCAACATGTCTCTAATTGTTGTCGGTGTATGCTAGCTTAGTTGCAAATATCATGCTTCAGAAGAAGCCAGCCTTGAATGGTAAATATACCAATTTGGAAGGGTTTAATGTGAGGTTAAGGATATTGATTCCAAGGAAATTAAAGAGAAGGTTAAGGATATTGATTCCATTGCATCATTTACTCAACCTTTGATGTTGTGGAAACTGGAAATTGGTTATGAGGAGCAACCAAAAATCACAACAAGCTCCAAGAAATTGTCAAAATTTAGACAACACGCGAGTGGGTTGTAGAAAGCCAGCATCGTAGCCATTCATTGAGCTTCTCTCTGTTTTGAGAATAATTTCATATTCTCTACTGAATAGGGCCAACCACATGAAGGTGGAATCTCTTATGGCCCCTCACCCCCCTCATATCACTCTCAATTCCCCATACCCAATGCATGCACTTGAAAAAAACAAATATGTGCAAATTCATCCATATTTCATCATGAACTTTCATCCATATATGTGCAAATTCATCCATATTTCATCATGTGGAAACTCGAAATTGGTTATGAGGAGCAACCAAAAATCACAACAAGCTCCAAGAAATTGACAAATTTTAGACGACACGCGAGTGGGTTGTAGAAAGCCGGCATCGTAGCCATTCATTGAGCTCCTCTTTGTTTCGAGAATAATTTCATATTCTCTACTGAATAGGGCCAACCACGTGAAGGTGGAATCTCTTATGCCCCCCCCCTCTCACATCACTCTCAATTCCCCATACCCAATGCATCTACTTGAAAAAAACAAATATGTGCAAATTCATCCATATTTCATCATGAACTTTCATCCATTATTCATTCAATAAATGCTAACATTCATTAAACCATCGTTTCAGTCGATCAACACATTCATTCAATAAAAGATAACATTCAATACACCATTCATTAATCATTCAGTCAACAAATTCATTCAATAAAAGTTGAAATTCAATGAAGGTAACAGTTTACTACACTGAATCATTAAAACATTAGAACATTTATTAAACCATTCATTCATTCATTAGACCAAAAATCGTGGACGATATATTGTTATCAAAAATATTTAGACGTCGTTTTTTCCATCCTTCTTTTTATAAGTTTTTATTTTCTTCAGTGGTATATAATCTATAAGAGGACCATCTACATCATATGGACTTTCTTTTCCAGATATTGGTTCTTTAGCAGGCGCTTTTGGTGATGTTTGCAATATCCTAGCTTATTGTTGTTCTAGACATGGATTTTGCAGCAAGGGCATTAGGGAGATTTTGAGGTCAAAAAAGGGCCTCCTAAGAGATGTACTACAAAAATATGAGATATATTAAAATATTATGAATTGGGGGTTTTATGGGGTAGGTATATATGACAAGTCACCTCCCACACTATTTTCTATGCACAATATAAATAACCATGGTTGAGTTGTTTTTCAAAATTCACTAGAAATAAAATTAATAAAATAAGTCTACATTGATGTGACTAAGATTCATTATAAATTCCCAAAAATTTATTGTCCTTTAGCATTTATTTGTCTTGAACTTGCAAATGAAATTAAATAATAAAAAATATTTTTAAGAGCTATTTTTTTAATTTTATGTTGACTTTTTATATTTAGTACTTTTTTCATGAATTTAATCTAATGTAATTTAATTGAGAATTTATTTACATGTAAAATATTAATATTATTATTATAATCCACATTGCATTATTATTATTATTTATTAAATCTATTATTATTCTTTATTAGTTTGACATTATGTTATTAAATAGAATGGAGTGAATATATAATTAAAAATTAAAAATATAAAAATGATAATATATTATTTTATAAAAAAATGTGAAAGGACGTTCTTTATGAATTAAGAGTACTTCACTTGAAAATGACATTAATATTATTTTATGAGAAAGTGTGAAAAGACATTCATTATGAGTACTTTACTTGAAAATGACAATAATATTATTTTATGAAAAGACTATCATTATGAGTACTTTACTTTATGACTTAAAAGTACTTACACCACTACCTTGGTTAACTATGTGTTTTCATCCACCATAGAAAATTTGACAAATAAACATTCTTAACTCATGCAATGCCACCTCACCAAGGAGGATGATGTCATCTACTAGAATGTGATTGGTTGTTTTTTATAGTACATTTTCTTTGTTTTGAGGCCATTTTTTGACCTCAAAATTTCTCTAATGGGTTCGGATTTGCTGCAACAATGTGAAAATGTTACATCGTTATATTTTTCTATTGTAATGACAAGTTTTTCATTTAAAAAAATTCATTACGAAGGTGTTTTTTTACCAAGTGTGACCAAATCATGTTGTTGATGTTCTTGTCCATTCTCAACCTGTACAGTTTCACCCTCTACATGCTCTGCAGTTGAAATACAGTGAACTACAATTAATGGTCACCATTTGCAATGCTATACATAAAATTGTAGCATATGAATAAATTCATTACCAAGATTCGAAGCTTGATCATCTATTTGTTGTTGTCCCTCCTCGACACTAATGGGATCATTGTTTTCTTGTTAAAAACAGAGTCAATATTTTACATCAAGTATTTGTAACGAAAATATTCCACAAGCGACAAATCTTCATTAAACTATATAGATTCTATATACCTGTGCACCAAATGGATTGGTACCACAAGACTGTGTTTGTCCAGATAAGCTTCTTTGACGTTCAATAACATCTCCAAAGCCTTCCTGGAATCCAAGCTTGATGTCTTCCTCTGTGGGTACTTCATTGAATCGATCGACCTACATATTTGCTTATCGTCGTTAATTAACATTTTATGGTGCAATAAAATGAAAAATAATTTTCAATTTATTATTTGTATTCATTTTTGGTTTCTCGAAACTTACAATCCGTGCCTCCAAATTCGAATAACCAACAAGGCCAAGCTTGTACTGACCTATTTTTTCTAGTCTTGCCTTTGTGGCCTTTGATGTGTCTGATAGCCTATGCAAGTGTTGAAATATGTTAGATGTTCCAAGTTCGATATAGAAATCAAGGATAATAAGGTTTAGAATTACATTGCGGAAAGTATTGCATACCTCCCTGTGCCTGGTGTTAGCTTGCCTTCTCTTCTCAGAGCCTTCTCCTTTCCATCTTCCACTAGAGCTCTCCACTCCATTGCTGGAATCATTGGTGGGTGCTCATACCTCTGGTTTTTTTCGAGGTGTGTCCTATATTGGTCTCGGACAACCTTCACATGTTGACAAGCCTTTTTGAAGACATTGGCACGACTGAAGGTTTTCTCCCCGAACAGGCCAACCAACCGATTAGTGAGTTCATCTTTTAAATGTTTTGGTTGTCTATCCCACCTTGTTCGGATGGTGCGCCCGAATATCTCCAAGCAAAAGTCATTCATATGTTTATAGAAAACATTGTTTCCTGCACAACGATCATGCCATGATCATAATTAGTTGATAAAAAATGTTTTATCGGTATACTACAATGAAATTATAAACACTAATTAACCTGATCAACTATGATTAATTACCTGGGATCGTCGGTATCTTTATTGGCATGAGATCTTCGTCCACCAAAAATGTTGTCTCCAGTGTTCCTGTTCTTTTGACACGGGAAGATCCTGGAAATGTAGCTTCTTCGACATCAAAATTGATAGGGGACTCGGTGTCGACCCCTTCTTATGGACGATCCGTTGTGTGTTGTTCAGTAGTAGTTGCTGCACTCACAGCGGGGGTCCATGGTGTTTCGGAACGTGTTGCCGACTGTTCGATCGACAACAATGGCGAAGGATTCGAACTACGTGGAGTCATTTGGTCGTGATGCGAAGTCTCTCCATGAGCCTCGGTGGGGCCAACACCACCTTGACCACTATTGTGTGGTCCCTTATAATTCTATAAATACACACCACGTCTTATACGTTCAATACTATCATATAAAAGAGAACATTATAAAGATTTAAACGAATTATTCTATGATTCAAGATTCCTCAACTTACTCGCAAGTTATTAGATCTATGTTCCAACAATGCAATCCTTTCTATAATTGCGCATGTCTGCGAAACCTGGATTAGTAGAGAAAGGATTTCCGCAGTATATCTATTCAAGAATTTCTCTGCCATCTTTAGCGGGTGTGTGGCTTCACCAATTTTTTTGCAATCGTGAAGCACCTCTGCCACTTCAGGTTCTAACGGAAAATCTTGCGATGCTGATTCATACTGCGATTCACTAGTGGGCTGCAACAAACATATATAAATCACTACTGATTTCTCTATTGATAGATTCCAAATTTTATATTAACGTAACATATCTATCATGATATATTCGTAGAATTACAAAACGGTTTAATTTATCATAACGAAACCAGTATACACACGAAAAATACATAACAAAATTAACATTATGCTACATATTATATTGGTACAATTGAAATGAATTATACCTGCGACCTTGAGGATCACGATCCACTCATTGGATCAATGGTCATAGGCGACTTGCCCCGATCTGCTAATATCTGGGAGCTGCCCCTAACAACACCCTAATAAAAAAACATAGTGAAAGTCACCTAAACGATTCCAAAACTATTCATGAGAAAACACATCAAAAAAATTATTATTCATATTATATTTTTAATATTACAAATATGTATACCCATTGCGCGGACCCTGGTGTGGCCGACCTTATGGAACCGGCTTGCATCAAAAACATAGACTAGAAAATTACGTAAATGAAACCAAAATATTCATTGAAACATTAATATAATGCTAAAACATTTTGACATATTTTAATTATACAATTCAAATCAGGTCTACCTTTTGCCCCGAGGGTGTTGTCGTCTGATCAACATTCGACGGGTGTATTTCCCGATCAACGTTCTGCATCAAATATAAGTAACATTATATAAAACAAACCAAGTTATTAATAATGGAAAAACAAAGCAAATAAAAACTTTTTTTCTTACTATATTTGTACTATTAGAAAGATGCGCACCTGCTCCATCGAGGAAGAAGTACTCCTCCGACCATTTGTTGGCATGGATTTATCCCGATGACTGGCCTGCAAAGCAAATATGGGAAATTTAAACGAAATAAACTAACAAAAAATCCTTATGATGTTTAATTTATTACTAAAAGGTTGGGTAAAATGTTTTATAGTAACCTTGTTTGTATCTACTCGGTTCACAGTGTAATTAATAAGAAACTCGTCCCCTGCAGATATTGTTTTAATAGAAACTACAAAAACATGGTTTCCTTCACGCCCCTCAAATTCCCAGTTTGGTTGCTTCATTATAGACCCTAGTTGTGAACTGTTTATAAACCCCGCAATATTCCCTGTGGCCTTTGGCCTTCCGTCCATGTACAACATTCCACCTTTATTTTGATTTTTGTCTTTCAATTGTAAATAGTATGGTGACAATCCATAGCTACGCATACTTTTTGTATATCACACAAGGTGCATCCAATCATTGTAGTTGTATATGGGTCCAACATACTCCATCAATTCTATACATGTCCCGTAACCGACCAAGATGCAATCTATGGAAAACAACCTGAAACCATGTATCGACGACAGTGCAATTCGATATCTCCTCTCGTTCACACAAAAATCAGTGTTCGGTGGAGGAAGATCCTTCGGTACCCATTGTTTCACTAAATGTCTGTACCTCAAGGGCACCTCTTCTTCGTCTTTTGTTTCATCACCATAGGAACAAGCCCCCCCTTGATCGTGAAAAAATTCATTGCATCTATGGAATCTTCTTTTGGTTTTTTGACATCTAGTTGATACAATTCTTCTAGACCTGCTGGATGTCTCACTTTCCTCTAGCCTTCCTAAACTCCCCTTGCTCGAGGAAGACAGATCAGACAAATACCTGTTTGGTTCTACCTGCACCATTGGAAAAAAGTTTAGATTCGACCGCAAGACATAACGCCTCTTAAAAGTTGACATGTATCGCCTTTTATAATTTTACTTGATCCTCATTCCCTTTGTCAACATGTAGGCATTCAGGTGATGATTGGAAGACGACCAATTTATCTTTCTTAAGAGTAGAAAATCATGCAATATTTATGAGTTTTTTTTTACTATTTGATTTAACGCTACATCACACATGTAACACACATGAAACACTACACATACATGTTACAGGATCTCCTCTAATGCTACCAGTCCTGGCTACTTAATGAAAACTATTTACCACATATTTGCTTACCTTAGTCTAGACGTTTCCTGTAATATACTCAGAAGAGTTACTTTCATAAATGACTGTGCCTCTTAGAGGCCAGTGAACTCTAGGAACCAAGTGACCCTATGATAGGGCTAGTACAAACCAGAGAGAGAGAGAGATGACTAGGCTATGGTACAGTCAATCAAAGAAATTCAATGACAGTAAAAAGGGTCAGTACAAAGACCAACCAGTAAGGTACAATAGAAAAAAAAAGAATGGGTATAAAGACTCATAACCCTTGGGACTAAGGGGGTGTACACTACCTCAAACGTGGACAAACTACCATAGTTATTACCACACTACCAAAAACATAAAAGGCGGTACAAATCAATATATGCAATATATCCTTGTGACTACCTCATATATGCAATATCTCCTTGTAACTACCTCATATATGCAATAGCTCCTTGTAACTACCTCTTGTAACTCAAATAGTACCACCAAAAGGTATGATAGCATGCAATCTTCCTAACTAAGGTCAGGAGGGTGGTGCGAAGTGGGTATAAAGACTAATAACAATTTGGAGAAAGTGGGTGTACCTCAAATGTGGACAAACTACCATAGTACCCACAAGACCTAAAACATAAAAGGTGGTACAAATCACAAGATATCCCAATATCAGTAAAACACCCAAAAGGTAAAAGGAAAGGTACCACAAAAATATTATCGACAAAATGAAAGGACCATAAGACAATCGACCAAGGTGGGGTACAACCATTCATCTCCCTCCCAAATGTACCATTGTTCCATATAACTTGAAAGACCATCATCACAGTAAACGAAAATGTCCACGCGGGTGATGTGATCACGTGGTCCTCTAGACTACTCCTACGGTCAAGCGTTAGTTGCTGCATGAAGGGGTGTTCAGTCCCTTCAGAAGACCATCTAACTCAACCATCTCGAAGACCTAGGAGAAGAGGACATCACACATCATCAAATAAGTATTGGTAACTACTGTGTATGAACTCAAAAACCCTAAAGCAACCGAGCGTGCAGAATGGGAGCTATGAAAAGACAAGGCTTGCAGGCCAAAAAAACAAGCTCAAAAAACTGTACTGGGACCGATGTCACAGTAAGCGAGCTGAAACAAAAGTGGCCAGAATGCCAACAAGTAGCACTAAAAAGAAAAAGACCCTCTAAAAAGGTGAAAATGCAAGAAAACTTCCTAACTAGGAGTTGGAGACCTCGACAAATCGTATCCTTCACAAGGTGATGAAATCCAAGTCAAACAATACGAAGTGAGAGACCGAATTTGAAGGATATCCCTCTATCGAAAGGGATCCTGGGTAAAAGAGCCCTAGTAGAAAAGTCACTAAGCTACCTCGTTCATGACATGTCAGAAAAGGTTTTTGGTGCTTCTACCTTATCACCCTTGTATCACTAGTATGGTGGCCGGAGAATACAAGGAAGACAATGATCGATGTTTCCTTAGGGCTAAGTGGAGTGTGGCATTCCACATATTCCATCTGGTTCTTGATCTCGCAGCGGTTTAACCCTTGAAACAACAGGAGGCCCCTCCAAAAACTGGTGTATGACCGTGTTAACAAATACTAGAGGATTTTGGTACCCTAGAGGACAACAACTATGTCTCAGATGATAATGACAAGGAGGAATTATTTGGATGCCTATCCCCGGTGGCCTACCTAACTAGCAAATTCTTTTTCTCCTCAAGTGAGGTTATGGTATGTTTAGTTAGGGGGTGTAAATTTTAGTGGTTGTATTACTCAATTGGGTGATGGAAGTGAAACTCATGGTGTGATGACCGAATCAAACCATGCAAATGCATATGAATAAAATAAGCCTTTCCTTTCAATGAATGCTAGCTAAGGTAAGGAGAGAGTTCTTTCAAAATATTACTCTTTCAAATTAAATCAATCCATTAATAATAACTTTCTTCTACTTCTAATGACTAAAATGCATGACAATGTTTAAACCTAATTAGCAAGCATAAGCATGACATTGTGATATTGTGAATAATCATGTATGGTAGGACACATTATTTCAATTTAAAACCCATTTAATGTACGCTAGGAGACTTAAATTACAAAATGATCTCATAAGTATAAGCCCAAGAATATTTGTCACAATCCAAAATATATTCACCAAATTCAAATCACTTCTACTATAGATCAAGTTATGTGGTGTAGTCATCATACTTGAACTCATTAAAAATTCATTCTTTTGCATTCACAGTCAACATAAGTACAACAAAAGGGATCATGATTTCTAGGGTCCACAGTCAAACATGCATCTGCGAAACAGAAAATTCAAAGTTGGAAGGTAAGATAAGTTAATTACAAAATTAGGTCAGTGGGACCCCTAAGTACAAAGGTGTTGATACAATGTGGGAGTGCAAAAGCGGCTCCTTTAAAAGGCATATTCTATTGAAAGAAAAGGAAACCTGCCTTTGCAAGATAAATGGATCTCCCAAGTCCCAGTACACATTCAAGCAACAATTTTTCCATCTACAATAGAAACTGGGGACAATTTCTTCTTAAGCAGGGAGGAAATGATGAGCACTATGGGGTTAAAGTGCTTATCATATGTTGCAAATTCGGAATTTCACTGGCGAGATATCCCACCAATCTATTTGGAAGTTCACTAGTTGTATCTCAAATTCTAGTTTTATCTTGGCTACACATTAGGCTTATAATTGTCAGCAACTACATGTATTGGATTAAAATTAAGATAAAGGGCTTGAAATCGTCTCCTCAACTTGCAAACATTTGTATGAATTGCATGTTTTTCCATCAGACCTAATGATTAAGGCATTGTGATAGAGGAAGGCCTTATGGATACTTCAAGCTCTTATCCTAGGATCACCTCTGTACTATGTTTTTTTATTGTGAAACAACAAATGCAACATTAGTCACTATTGCAAGAAACAAAAATGCTTACTTCTCACTCAGTTTTGTTTGTCTTTGAGTGGTATGCATAAAAATAAGGACTTTTGGTCATCTGGTACTTATGTAAAGTGTTTGGAGAGGCTTAGTGTTGCTTTTGTTGGTGATAGTGACATTGGGATGCAATGTGTTCTATCAAGTTGTATAAACATATGTAAGCTTGATATAAGGGATAGACCATTTAGTGATTTGGCTCTTTTATGAATCAAATTCATCCCTTTGTTTCCGAAATGGCCTATCATTTCCTATTCACTCATATGCACACCTAGAATCTGTCCACTTATTCTTTTGTCATTTTGCAAACTTCACACATTACACACACACACCTAACAAGAATGGTATTCAATTCCTTTCCCATTTATTGGCCTGGCTAATAACATGGAGAAACATACCATCCTTAGATAGTAAGGTTAGGATACATGGGATAAAAACTCAAAGTTGCACATATGGAAACAAACTAAGAACAATTCTCTGTAGTTTGGATACAAAGGACGTGATACTTCATCAAGGTTCAAGCCAACAGGCACTAATAATGTTCCCTTGGACAAAAAATACCTCTATACCAACCTGTATCTAGAGCATTAATTAAACTGGATAGGGAAATCGATGTGTGGAATATATATTGTCCAGCATCAAACAAAAATTCAGGCTAGGGTAGTGATTGAAACAAGGAGCAATGTATCACTATGGAGGATAAGCCTTGCACTCCCCAGCCTTCTTGGGAACCTACACAAAAAAGCATGGAATTGTAGCTACAAGAACAACACACAGAGAAAATATTATGTCCAGCAACATCACATGGAGATGGAAGAAATGATACAAAATAAATATTGCTGCACTTTCCTTTATTATGCACTAAGAATACACACTTACAATTTCAGAATAACTTAAACTTTCAACTTCCCACCTTGACACATGTGGGGTGAACTACTTGAGTTAGTTACTTGGAGAAGCATGCTTGGCACAAGTTTTCATGTCACCACATACCTTAGCCCATGTGAGGCACATGAGTTGGTTATGTTAACCATTAAAATGGACCTTGTCAAGGTGGAGTGATCCACTTGTGGACCCATTATCTTTTGTGGACCTAGTATAATGCTTTTACTTGTAACTCCCCTCTCTGTTGTTCCATAAAAGAGAAGGAGGTGCACATGACTTCTAAGCATGAGAGCTAGAGTGAAGAGTGGTGTGATGTGATAGCTAGGGTATTCTATTTAAAGTGTATTGCTTTATGAGGTTGTGAGAAGGTGGTTGGTTTTGTATAGTAAGCTTGGGAGACTCTAATTTTGGATTATGTAATTCTCTTTTCTACTATAATAGAAAGACAAGTGATTGTTGGTGCATATTCAGTATGCTAATTTGATTTTTCTAGAGCTGATTTCTATTTAAAATGTAACTTGTAACTCCCCTATCTTTTGTTCTACAAAAGTGAAGGAGGTGCACATGAATTCTAAGCATGAGAGCTAGAGTGAAGAGTGACGAGTGGTGTGATGTGATAGCTAGGAGTGGTGTTGATCTTGTTTCATAAGAGACAATTTCTAAAATTGTACAGATTTACTTGTGACATGGAGATGGAGGATTCCCTTGCCCCTTGATTAGATCTGGGCTTTTAATTTCAGTAGGAATTTCTTGTGGAAAACCCTTAGACCCCTTACTTTATAAATTATCATTCTCATGACCCTGATTACCCCATTCTATTTATCCTCTTCTTCCCATTTTTCTATATTTACTACTCTTTTATAATGGCTCATAGAATCGCTTTAGCTCAGATTAAGGCACAATGTTTTAGGTATAGAATCTATAAAGTTTGTTATGTCATGCATGGATCCTCTATAATGCAAAGCACATAAATAACTGTGACGTGAATGGTTCCTCTGTAATGTAATGCTCATAAATAGTTATGGTATTACCATTGGCATGCCTCTACAACAAATATGAAAACTTAGTTTAAGAGGAATCTCACATACACTAACCTTTAATTGGGAACTTTGTTGTTTATTTATCTCACCACCTTCTAAGAGGAATCTCAAAGGCTAAATAGTAAAATACTCTAGTTTAAGGATCTATATCCACCCTGACCCCTTCATAATTCCTATGATAGAGAAAGTCTATTAAGCAAGATATCAGATGACTGACAAACTAAAGATTGTGGATACCTTGCAAAGATCCACGTTAAAACTTTTTATTAGCAATCCATATCCATATCCATGTGTAATATGTTTTGAGTTGTGAAGTACAGAGCAATTGTTAGTTCAAAGGTGTAGTTGGTGGAAAGTGAGGCAAAGTTCATCCATGGAAAGACAACTAGGAATTCTCAGCTATTGTTGCATAACTTTAATATTAGAGTGGTCAATATCTCTTAGAGAGTATTTGATTTCAGTTGAGGAAGAAGAGGAAGGAAGATTGTTAGAGGAAGAAGGTATATGGATGAGGAGTTATTAAGAAGGTTAGAGGTCACATATAGGATATTAAGGCTTGATGATTATGAATATGAAGAAGTTAGCACTGGAAATGACTAGAACACTGTAGCTAGTGCAGAAGCTGGTAGAAAATATATCAAAGCACTGAAATTTTAGACTGGAACACTTCAACCAATGTAGAAGATGATAGAAACTATATCAAACCAAGGAGGTCGATTGAAGTGTAAAGTATCATAGTTTGGAATTTTGGAGAAGATTTGAACCCAAATGCATTAATAGATGAGGTTCCAGAGCTTCAATAACTATTTTGTGTGGTTGGATGAATATTTCACTGCAAATTTGACTAACTCAAGGATTGGCCAAGAGGTAAATACCGATGGCTGGAACCCTAGTTTCGATACAGTAGAGAAAAGACAAGATAGCGAAAGTGGTTGGGGGGGTAAATCCCTCACGGATCGAAGGCTCTAGTTAAGGATTCGTCGACAGGAATTTGTCCCACACCAAGTAGAAACCCTGTAGCGTATCTAGTCGATACTTAGTCAACTACCTCCATGCGACCAATGTGTGTATCTATATCTTTATTCATATTGAAAATGTATAAAGTTACAACTTGTATGAGCCATTATGGCCTCGAAATTTCTTTCTGTGTAGTAAATTCAAACCCCAAATGAAAATCCTTTTACTAGATTCAAACCCCAAACTCAGAGATGTTCTCAGTTTGTTTTCTACCTATACGAGGAAAGGTTTTACTTACTGATGTCATTGTGGGTCGTGGGCCTCCGTTGCTGCAATGTCAATCTCCTTGGACAGATTGGGCCTCCAATTCGCTGCGATGTCAATCTCCTTTGACAGGCTCAGGCTAGATGGTGACGGCTTCCACCTTCGACAGGGGTTGCAGAGGAGACAGGTTCGTGAATGAGGCGCTATTTGGACAGGGTGAGGTTTGTTTCATTTTGTTTTTAATTTATGTTTTTAATAATAATATAATTTTTTTATTATTTTTTATAATGTGTTATAATTTGTTTTTTTTATATTTTAATATTTTATTTATTTATATATATATGTGTGTGTGTGTGTGTGTGTGTTAATATTGTTTTTAATTTATATTTTTATTATAATATATTTATATATATATTATAATATTTTAATATATTTTAATGCAATGTGTTATCATTAGGCCCTTTAGAGAAGATATTTGATCTTTGATTGGGATATAGGTGCCATCAGGAATTGTTTTGTACCAAGAATGGGTCATGGTGTCTTAACCATGGTAAGGAGAGGAAATGAAAAAAAATTAAGTTCTATATAACTCTTTTAAGGATCTATCCCATGAATGTGGTCTTAAAGAACCACATAGGCCATGATATAAAAGGGATATTTGACCTTTGTGTGGGGTATGAAAGCCAATAGGAGGTTTTGAATTATAAGGAATAGATATTGGGGTCTTGACCATGGTTGAGCAAGGAAGCAAATGGACGCATAACCTGAATATAGCTTCTAGGGCTTATGGGACAAAATGAGGTCTTGAGCCACTACATATTCTCTTTAGAGGATATCTTTAGCCACTAAGTGAGATATAGCCACCATTAGGAGATCTTGTTCACCTAGGATGGATCTTACGGTGTTAACCATGGTCATATGGGAAGCAGTGCAAGGAATTTTTAGTGGTTCTAGGTTAATTAGTTTTAAGGATTACTATTAAATGAATGTTTGAATCAATGTAATGAGTAACTATGTTGACTCTTAATATTCAGAAGTAGTTATCAATTTTATTAGTTGCAGTATAAATCATAGAGCATTTAGGGATCATTAACATCTCAATAATTATGAACCTCGTGGTCGCATACCTTGAAGCTTAACACATCCAGATTGATAATTAAAGTGAACAATTATATCATTGTAATTATGTAGTCCACCACTAAGTATCAAAGAATATGCAAAAAGTATAGATGGAAAAATGTTATGTAAGTATTTTGTTAAAATATAATGTAAGTGAAAATATTTAAATTTATTGGAGAAAGTATGTAATGAAATGGATCCATTGGTCATGAATTGCTTTTTTTTAAGAAATGTTTTAAAATGAAATATTATTGTCTGATGTTCTAGTCTAAATGAAGTATTGTAAGTTAATGAGTTTTATCTTAGTACCTACCAAATTTAATATATTTAATTCTTTCATTATAATGATATGCTTAAAGTGTTATCATAAGTGGGTTTGAGTGAATTAAACATATTATCCAAAAATATATTATATATAATTATTTAATATTTGTGAAAATGTGATAACTTTGAGATCAATGATGTTTTATTTGTGGCTGAAGGATTGCATGTCACATCAAGAAAAATATTTGAACACTAGGCCCTTTATAGAATATATTTGATCTTTGACTGGGATATGGGTGTCATTAGGAAGTTTTTTGTACCAAGAATGGGTCATGGGGTCTTAACCATGGTAAGTAGAGGAAATAAAAAAAAATAAGTTCTATATAACTCTTTTAAGTATCTATCCCATGAATGTGGTCTCAAAGCACCACATTGGCCATATAAAAGGTATCTTTGACCTTTGAGTGGGATATGGAAGCCAATAGGAGGTTCTGAATTATAAGGAATAGATATTGGGGTCTTGATGACCATGGTCGAGCAAGGAATAAAATGGCCACATAACCTAAATATAGCTTCTAGGGCTTATGGGACAAAAGAGGTCTTGAGCCACTACATATTCCCTTTAGAGGAGATCTTTAGCCACTAAGTGGGATATATCCACCATTAGGAGATCTTGTTCACCTAGGATGGATCTTACAGTGTTAACCATGGTCATATGGGAAGCAGTACAAGGATTTACACATTACATTCTTCTTAAGACACTGTTCATGATCATGATGACAAAGAATGGTGGCAATGATGAAGATGAAGATGATGATGATCATGATGATGAAGATGATGATGCAGATTGATGATGACGATGATGATGATGATGATGATGATGATGATGATGGTGGTGGTGGTGGTGGTGATGACAACGACAATGATGATGAAGACGAAGATGATTACGATGATGATGATGACGATGATCATCATCATCAGGACGATGATGAAGATGGGGATGATGATGATGATGATGATGAAGACAACGATGACGATGATGATGATGACGATGATGAAGATGAAGATTTCAAATGATGATGATGATCATGATGACGAAGAATGGTGACAATGACAAAGACGAAGATGATGATGAAGATGATCATGATGCAGATTGATGATGACGATGATGATGATCATGATGAATGTGATGATGATGATGATGATGATGATGATGATGAAGATGATGGTGATGATGATGATGATGATGATGATGATGACGATGATGAAGATGATGATGATGATGATGATGATGATGATGTTGGTGGTGATGACAACGACAATGATGATGAAGACAAAGATGATTATGATGATCATGACGATGACGATGATGATGATCAAGATGGGGACGATGATGATGATGATGATGAAGATGAAAATGACAATGATGATGATCATGATGAATGTGATGATGATGACGATGATGATGACAATGATGATGATGATCATGATGACGATGATGATGATCATGATGAATGTGATGATGATGATCATGATCATGATGACGATGATGAAGATGATGGTGATGATGATGATGATGATGACGATGATGTTGGTGGTGATGACAACGACAATGATGATGAAGATGAAGATGATTACGCTGATCATGATGATGACGATGATGATGATCAAGATGGGGACGATGATGATGATGATGGTGTTGGTGGTGATGACAACGACAATGATGAAGATGATGATGATCACAATCATGAAGATGATGATGATGACGATGATGAAGATGATGATGATGACGATGATGAAGAAGATGATGATGATGATGATGATGATGATGATGATCCTGGTGATCATGATGAAGATGATATTGATGATCAAGTAGTACACCATTTGGGGTATCATGATAATTGTACTTTATTTCCTTAATTATAAGCTCTCTCTATTTCGAGAATCGCTTAATATTCTCTACTAAACAGGGCCAACCACGTGAAGGTGGAAGCTCTTATGGCCCATCCATGAAGGTGGAAGCTCTTATGGCCCCTCCATGAAGGTGGAAGCTCTTATGGCCCCTCCCCCCCCCCCTCTCATCACTCTCAATTCCCTAATATAACCCGAAAAAAAAATCTATGTACAAAAAAAATAAATGTCTTTTCTCATTCATACTAAATAACAAGAAAGGTTTCTAATTTTAACATACAGGAAAAAGGAATATAGCTAAGAAACAGTTAATAATTTATTATTAGTAATGCATACCTGATCATAGACTTCAATGGTCTCATCATCTTCTTCATCTGAGTACTGATCATTTGTACTATCATCCGATGATCCAGATTCAACATTGTAAGGATTGGCCATATCATCATTGTCGTCGATTTCAGTTACATCGATCATCATGTCATCATCCATATCATCTTCATGGACATTGTCTGAATATACGTCATGATCCAATTCAAGAAGTTCTTCGACATCTTCTTCTGGAACATTAATATCATCTAACTCATGTTGATCATGATCATCTTCAACGGCATCTTCTTCTTCGAGAACGTCTTCATTACCTTCATCTACGTTATACTTTACCGGCCTTCCCCTTGGATCGTGTCTCACAGCAAATGACCAACCCGCTCTACCTGGAACCTCAGATTAAAATACCTATTCACATTGGGTTGGAAGAACATAAGGCTCTATTCTTGGCTCAAACAACCTTGTATTTACCATGGTAAAACCATTATCATGTTCAATAATTGTTCTATCGGGATCACGTTGATTCAATCGACACCTATACCATTTGACAACGAACAGAAATACCTTGAAGGAGTTAAAGTCACACTGAAGAATGTCTTCCAGATACCCATAATATCGATTTTCGGATAGTTCTGGATGTCTGTCACTTCTAGAAGAAACATTGGTCACCTCAAAGACTACAGATATCCCACAATCAGATGTTTTCTTTGCTTCATCCAACTTTTTGATGCGATATCTACATCCATTGCACCACATAGCCTTATGGTGTTTTACCTAGTACAACAATCCATACAGGAAAAGATTACATAATGACACCATATTTATGACAAAGTAGTGCATGTTTATTATAATGCCATAAAAGGAAAATAACAAGCGTGACGTACAACAACAATATTTTTTAAAAAATAGTGTCGTTGATTAATATGCTTACCTGCTTATCTTTTAAACCTCTTGCTAAATCGATTTCCCTTTGTGTTATATTGGTGTCTCCATTGCGATGTGCAGATTTAACCAATGAAGCCACACCTTCCCATGATATTCCATGACCAGATTGTTCACATTTTTCTATCCATACCTTCATCCAGTCAAGATTGTTTGCGATGTATAAATGAATCGCATCCCACTCTCGACCAACTGTTTGATGACAATAAAATTAAAATTCAATGAAAATGTATATTAGTCACTTAAAAAAGTATATAATTACAATATAAAATGATGCAAAATACTAAATAAAAAAATACAATATATATGTATGATATATAAACATAAAAATCACCAGTGAAATGTGTTATATTACCTTTCACCTTCCTCGATCTACCTTTCCCCTTCGAAATATTTTTTGGAGTCTGGATCACAAATGCGACGTAAATTGAGCTTTGACACTAATATAGGAAGATATTCACTAATGTACAACATTTTTTGGTATACCATATATCCCTCCATCATAGAACCCTCAGCATATGCTCATTGTCTGACCAAACCCTTCATAAATTTCAAGTGCCTCTCAACCATCCACATGGACCTTGAGCGCGCAGGTCCACATAGTTCAATCTCCTCAACTTGGTGTATGAGGTAGTGTTCTTGTGCATTGAAAAATGTTGAAGGTATATGCTTCTGCATTTCACACATGAGACGAGGAATTTCTCTCCTCCAATACTTTATGTCTTCTTTATGGAATTCTTTAGATGACAACCATCTACAAGTGACATGACAACCCAATCAAGAGATTAAAGAAAAAAGTCATTATATTACATAACATGAAGTAGATAATGAAAATCAAATTAAGAATAAGTTCTATGTTGAATTAAACAAACAGTAAGCACATGGAAAAATCACCACTTACCTCATGTATTTCCCGAGACTATATATTATTTGCTTGACATTGTTGTCGAAGTTGTCCAGGATAGAGAGAGGTAGAACATACTGTAACAATAATATACAAATAGTTTCAGTATATCGAATAAGAGTACTAGAAAAAGAAAAAAGAAATTATTAAATGCATACCATATTAATTATTACCTTCATGAAGACATGCCAATCGTGCGTTTTCACCCCTGCGAAATCACCTTTCTTTGTTATGATATTCTTCATGTTCGCACAAAATTCAGTAGGAAATTTAATTTTTCGAATGACTTCTTTTACAACATTACTTTGCTGGTCCGTTAACATCCATGGAAGTGAGTTTTTATTAATTTGCTCTCCATTGCTATGAAATTGAATGACGTCTTTCATTGCATGGTTGTTATCTTGAATGTCTTTGCAAATTTTGACAATTTTTTCTTTGTCACTCCTTCCATCCAATATTCACCATAATGTTTCAGTCACATTCTTTCCGATATGCATTGTATAAAATAGATGAGCAATTTGTAGGTGCTCATAGTAGGGCAACCTACTAAATTGTCTAGGATAACTTTTCATTCCTCGTGGAAGCCCATTAATTCCTTCATGATGATCACATGAACGACAATGATGAAATTAAATATTAAATCAATTTCAATTACACTAAACAGCACACAATATAATAAAATACAATATAATCATATACAATGATTGATTATACGTACCTTGATGATTTCTATTATATTGCAACTTCCATAGCTGAGGTGTCATTCTCTTTGGTTTTAATGCAGTCTCTTGCTTGCCATTGAAAAGATGTTTTCCGGTAGTTCGATACCTATGATTCTTGGAGAGGAAGTGCCTATACTCATCAAACACCTCCTTTCCTAATCTTTTTGAACAACGAGATTTGATCTTAGGACCACAAACTGGACATGCAAATTTGCCCTTTGTCTGAAGACCTAAATAAAAAGATGGAATATCAATATTGTATATTATAATTATATAAAAAATGACTGGATTATTTAGAAAAACATGCATGCGTATTATATTAACTAGTAGTTAGTAAAATTAAATGCAACTAAAGTGGAACTTATAATTACATACCAAAGAAATGGGTTAACCCTGGGGCATCATGTATTGTCCATACAAGCATTGCATGGAATTGGAATTGCCTTTGTCGTATTGGTCTAGATAAGTCATACATGGTGATGCCATTCCATAACTTCAGTAGCTCGTCAATAAGAGGTTCGATATGTAGATTCATATCTTTGACTTGGTACTTACCTGATTGATTTGAACATATAAAATAAATATTCTGATTATGAGACGTACCATTTAGATATATAAACCATATTTCGCAATAGAAAAAATTTAAATATATATATAACATTATGAGACAAAAAATGACAAATGAGAATATACCACTGCAATAAAAAAAAATTGCAGTGTTCGTACCTGGAATAATCATCGACAACATTATGTGCTCCCTCTTTATTCTCAACCATGGAGGAATGTTGTTGTTCATAACAAAAATAGGCAACACCGAGTAAACAGATCTCATCTCTGCAAAACGATTGACACCATCTGTTGCCAAAGAAATCCTAATATTACGAGGTTCGTCTTTAAAGTGAGGCCATTTTTCCTCCATATCTCTAAATGCAGACCCATCTGCAGTAATCCAAATAATGTCGTCTTGACTTATGTTCCGTTCATGGTAATCCATAAACTGCGTTATGTTTTTGCACCTGAACAGTCGTTGCAAACGGGGAATAATGGGAATATAATGTAGAACCTTGCGAGGCACCTTTTTAGTTACTTGATCTGTGCGATATCTACTTATATGACATTCAGGACATTCTGTTGCGAATTCATGCTGGTTGTAATAAAGAACATGATCATCAGGGCATGCATGAATTGCTTCATACTGCATTCCAATTTCTTTCATGATGGCAGATAAATCTCAATATGTGCGAGGTAAAATATTTGACGGTGGTAGCAAATATTCACCTATCATGCTACAACAAATTAAAATAAAAATCTAGTTAATATAATATAGAAATAATATTAAGGAAACAAATTTCATCTGTAGTAATTTGACTTATATATGAATTAACAATAAAATACATGACAATCATATATATTTTGTGATGGAATATATTACATACCTTAACATCCATGTGACTGATATGTTTGAAAGACCATTCATAACCTTCAAGTTCATTACCAACAATATAGCAGAGAGAAGATCTGTCTTAGAGCCGTCATAAAGGGGTCTGTATGCCTTGTCAAGAAGAGGTGTATCATGAATATCATCAAAATGTTCATCATTTTCATGATCATGATCATCATCATCATCCATTCCAACATTAAATGAATCATGGATCAAAGTATTTGTAACATCATCTTCAACTATGTTATCAGTATCATCATCTTCTTCAATTTGATCATTAACTTGTTCTCCATTAATATTCATAGCTCCATGTTCCTCCGGTACTTGTTCTAGAAGCACTTGCTGATCCGGACGATATGCCGTAGGATGTCTTTCCTTTATAATTACATGAAACAATCAATAGATAAAAGTTAATATAAGAAATTCAAACGCAAAATGTAAAAATTTATGTGATACATTAAAAATTTAACAAATTTTGTACTGTTGGGATGAAAAGAACAATGACCAATTGTACTATTGGTAAAAAAATAAGAAATATTATAATAATACATAAATTTACAAAAGCAATCAAAATAAAAACATATATAATGCAAAACTTACATATGGATGGTATTCATGTCCCCCCTCGGTGTGCCCATGCTCCCTACAATGTTTTGTGGCTGTTGTGATCAAAATTCTTCTCCTCTTAAAGCCCCTGCATTGATTACATGGACAATAGCATTTACCATCACCCCTTCTTTCAACTCCTTCCCACAATCTAGCAAGCAATTGTCGATTTTGTTCATCTGGATTAGGAATATTCGTAGTTGACATTTTCTCGTAAAGAGCTTAAATGAAGATTATCGATCTTAGAAAATGAAGCTCCATAGTACTTTGCTCACTTGAATAACAAAAACAACGAAAAACAGTCAGCCGAACAAAAAAAAATCTGCAAACCGTCGCTGGTATAGCAAACATGTCGGAATGGTTAGATATTTATAAATTTTAAAAGTCAAAAAGTCAAACCTACGTCAGATATCCGATGACACTAATCTAGTTACTGTTGGGAAAAATCCGTCGGATATTCGACTTCCTCGGGTTCGAAATGGTATCGGTTATCCAACATCCAAAGCGTCGGATATTCGCAGAGCCGTAGGATATCCTACGAGCCTCGTCGGATATTCAAAATTACATCGGATATCCGACGGATGCCTCTCGAAATTTATAAAAAGAAACAAAAAAAGTAATTTTGAAAGAAAAATCCGACGACACAGTCCATTTCGTCGGAGGTCGTTGGATTTTGGGTTCAAATCTACTAGTGAGGAGTGTGATAAACTCATTTAAATGGGGACCATATGCTCCAAATATCAAGCATTATTTGCTGGAGGATCCAAATATATGAATGGAAAAGGGAAGCAAAAGAAAGAGAATCCAAAGTTTGATCTGTCCAAGCAAAGAGAGAAAAACAAGCAAGCTGATGAGCCATCCAGTTCAAGAAACAAGAAAAAAAGGAAAGAGGGAAAAGAGAAATCTAAATGTTCTTATTGCAACAAGGGATATCATCCTGAAAGCTCATGCATGAATAAAACCATAGATCAGATGGCCCTTCTTTTAGAGAAAAACAACATAACCCTTCCTGACGGTGCAAGGGAAAAGGAGAAAAATGATCATCCCGAGAGAGGTCATGCACTCATGGCAACTGTTTAAACTCCTCCAACTCTACTCATTGATTTTGGAGCTTCGAACCACATGGCAGCAAATAAATATTCTCTATCATCATTTGATCCCAACAGCACCATCTCCATCCACATCGGAGATGACTCTCAGATCTCTTCAAAGGGCAAAGGTACTATTAATTTAGAGCATGGCAGTTTTCACAATGTGCTCTATGTTCCTTCCTTAGCTTCGAATATTATTTTTGTTTATCAAATGACACACACTGGTTCACCAAAGAAATTTGTATTCTTCCCTAACAAATTTGAAATTTATGATATTCAAAGTGGAAAAATTATTGCAGTCGGAAAAGCAAATCATGCTTCAAAAGCATATGAATTTTCACACTTTCTGTTGCATGACAAGCCCACCTCTCTTCTGACTCATGGCAATGAGGTTAGTAGGCTATGGAATGAGAGGTTTGGACACCTAAATTATAAATATTTGTAGCTGCTACAGAAAAATTCCATGGTTGATGGCCTTCCGACGATCAAATCCTCGAAGGGAATATGTAAAGGTTGCATTATTGGGAAGCACCACGAGCACAAATTTGACCGAGGCAAAGATAGCAGAGCTTCTTGCATTTTGGGGCTGATACATTCTGGTATCATTGGTCCACTACCAAATATCTCCATGAATGGCTCTAGGTATGTTTTGACATTCATTGACAACTTCTCCAGATTTGCATGGGTTTTCTTTCTCAAAAACAAGTCAGAAGTACTAGAAAAAATCATGTTTTTAAGGCTTATGTTGAGACTGCCACCAAGAGGAAGATAAAAGATCTTAGATTTGATAATGGACGTGAATATATCAAATCAAAGTTGCTGCAACTTTGTGTTGAAAGCGGCATTCAGATCCAGCACACAGTTCCCTACACACCTCAGATGAACGGTGTAGCGGAAAGGAAGAACATATCACTGAAAGAGATGGAAACCTATATGATTGAATCAAAAGGTTTGGATGAAAACCTTTGGGTTGAGGCCGTGAAAGTTACTACATACATTCAAAACAGGGTTCCACATTCATCTTTGACTGATATTACACCTTTCGAAGCTTACATAGGTCACAAACCTGATGTGTCAAATTTCCATGTTTTTGGCTCAACCGCTTTGGCTAGAATTCCGATTGAAAAGAGAAAATATTTGGATCCGCAAAGTGTTGAATACATCCTATTGGGATATGCTGAAGAATCAAAAGGATACAAACTAATGGATATCAGATCCAAAAATATATCCATTGAGCGTAGTGTCATATTTGAAGAACCGCTTCAAAATCTAGAACTAGTCGAGGAAGAAACTGTTGATTTACCACCTCCACCAGAAATTTGAAGAAGATAATGAAAGTATTGCTTCTGATATTTCTGATATTTTATCAGACTTTGATGAACATGATATATCAAGTTCAGAGGCTGATCCAGTTGTGCCCCAACACTTTCCAAAGTGGGCCCAAAATACACTCAATTCTGCTGGTCAAAACATTGAAAATCCTGCCAATCCAAGGAGGACTTGAGGCTCTTTCATTCTCTGATCCTTTTCTATCTGAGAATTTCTTTTTGATGATACATTCAGATCCTAAATCATATTATCATTCCCACCGAGATCCGAGATGGCAAACCGCCATGGATGAAGAGTACAGTTATCTTCAAAAGAATGCTACATGGGAGCTAGTGTCTCTTCCACATGGGAGGAAATTAGTCCAATGTAAATAGGTCTACCGCACAAAGGTTGGTGGTGATGGCTCAACCTGCAAATAAAAAGATCGGTTGGTTTCCAAAGGTTTCTCCCAATTCCAAGGAGTGGACTACACTGAGACCTTTGCACCAGTTGCAAAGATGTATTATATCTGTCTTGTTTTAGCTATTGCCGCATCCAAGCACTGGGAAGTGCACCATATGGATGTGAAGAGTGCATTTATCCATGGAGATCTGAAAGAAGAAATATATATGAAGCAGGCAGAAGGATATATATCAGATCCAAAGTTAGTATGCAGATTAAAGAAGTCATTGTATGGATTAAAACAAGCCCTAAGAGCTTGGTATGCTAAGATGGACTCCTTCCTTCTCTCGCAAAACTTTGAAAGGTGCAAATCATATACAAATGTGTACCTACAGCAAACTGAAGGTAATTTGATAATTATAGTTCTTTATGTTGATGATCTTTTGATAACTGGTAGCACTCTCAGTTTAATCGACAAGTTAAAAACTGCTTTAAATCTAGCTTTTGACATGAGCGATTTGGGCTTGCTAAAACAATTTTTGGGGCTTGAGATTGCTCAAAATTTTGATGGGATCACCATATCTTCGAAAAAATACATTTCAGACCTATAAAACAAGTTCAACATGTCAAATTGTAAGGCAGCCCCATTCCCATTCCTCTCAGGAATCAGTCTTGAGGAGGGAGATTCTACACCGCTTGCAGATTCTACATTGTATTGACAGTTGATCGGTTCTCTACTATACTTGACACACTCAAGGCCTGATATATCTTATGCCGTGAGTGTTGTATCAAGATATATGCAGCAGGCCCATGAGCTCCATTGGCGGGAAGCCAAGAGGATCCTACACTATGTGCAGGGTACTCGACACTTTGGCATACACTATGCTGCAGATTGTGAGCTAGATTTGATTGGGTACACTGATTCAGATTGGGCAGGTGATAGCATTGATTGGAAGTCCACTTCTAATTATGTTTTCATGATTATAAATGGGCCTATTTTTTGGTCAATCAAAAAGCAGGCATCCATTGCATTATCTTCAACAGAGGCAGAGTATTGAGGAGCAGTCAATGCTTGCGTTCAAGCAATTTGATTGCAGGGTATTTTGTCAGAGTTTGATATTGGTAGTACTACTTCGACTGTAATTTTTTGTAATAATAAAAGTGATATCAAGATATCGATGGATCCAGTTCAAAGACAGAGTACCAAGCACATCGAGATCCACATGCAATACATCAGAGAGCTTATGCATGACAGAACCATTGTTCTGCAATATTGCCCTACCGACGAGCAAATTGCAGACATCTTCACCTAGAGCTTCACTGAGAAGAAGTTCTCTTACCTCCATTCACTGTTGGGGGTGAGTTCCATCATGGTGGAGACAGATTAGATCCTTCTATGTTCATCTTGAGGGGGGGCTTTCTTCCCATTGGGTTTTCCCTCTTTCCTCACTTAGATTTATTTCTAGCATTTTTGGATTATTGTATCAGGGTGACCTTTGGTCTCAGTAACCAGGGCCCTATTCAGTTGTTAATTTTTACATCATAGTATAGCTTGAGGGGGGGTGTTAGGATATCTCATCATTCAGTTATGTACTTTGCATGCATGCATGCATCGCACTTATTTGCATGCATCCCAGTCACCAATTTGATGCCTCCATCACCTTGTCCCCAGTTTTCCAGCACCCAGGGGCTTCTTTCCTTGCAGTTTTAGCCCTCCTAGTCATGAAGGCACCCACTTCTCACCTACCACTTGAAAAAGGCACCCTTCTTCACCTACGACTCAGTTCACTTCAGTTAGTTGAGTTCTTTCCTTTATTTGAGGCAAGATTGACTCCTCAACTGATTGTATCACTCCGTTGGACCCCAGTGAGACTAGATTTCCTATTCTGACTCCAATTAGCTCCTCATGTGCCCTCCACTAAGCCTCCTTCATTCAGTTAGTGCCTCCATGTGCCAGTTACACCTACCACACGCAGTTAGACTCATTTTGACACTTGGTTGACCATTACTTGTGCATTGATGACTCCATTGATCTGATGATGAGGAATCCTAGTTGGATCCAAGCTATTCCATGCAGTATTTCGAATGACCTCCTTGGGTAATTCGAATTCATTCAGTCATTGTGACTGCATCTTGTATTGTATTATACTTCTGATTTCAATAGAGCACGGATGCAATCCTTTTGCACAGTTTACACATTTTTTCTGAGTTTCATCTTTGTAATTGATTTACTTGTTCAATTAGATCTGTTGTGCTTAATTTCACAAGCACTTCGGTCCCGATGAGGCTACGTGGGAGTTGGAGGATGCCATGAAAGAGGAATATCCATTTTTGTTCTAATTTTCAACAAACACCGAGGACGATGTTATTCCAAGGGGGAAGGGATTGTAAGACCCCTAGTTTTGACTTGGAATGTATTTAATAATATTATGTAATGATGTAAATATGCTAGTATGGTTTCCTAGTGCGGAGCTCAAGGCCAAGGCCCGACTAGAGAATGGATAGGAATGTATGATATTTAAAATTTTATTTGGACCATATGGTTTATGTTGGAAATTAATAAAATTGTCCAAGATGGTTGTGTAAAGAGCATTGGAGGGGCTATGATTCCACCAAAGGGGAAGAGGAAAGGGGGCCTATGCGGAAACCAAATACTATGTTGTCGGGTGTCAACCTTAGAACTCAACCAAAATATACCATGTTCCTTAAATAATCCAATTACCTTCTCTTGACTATTAAATCCAATCATTGAATGCATATGTGAGGTTGGTGGGAAAAGTCATTTCATATATTTATTGAATCATGTAGGTTGTGATAGTTATGTCAGCTATTAGCAGTCATATTTATTCTATGGTCAGAAGCTATGTTAGCTGTCTTTTCACCCTTATGTCATATCCTTGGATTCAACCCTTTTTTGATCATTCTCTCATGCATGTTTTCTACACTACATAGAGTTTTCCATGGATGTTCATGTCCATTACCAGACCGTGTTTAACCCAGAAATTTGAATTTGAAGACAGAGCTGCATTTTTGGAAGGGAAAATATATGGTTGTAGGTGATCATGGAGGTTGGGAAATTTAGGAACCTTTACCAATTGATTTATGCTAATTTTGGATGCTTGACAAGCGATGGATTAATGTTGTAAGAGGTTCTCCATTAGCATACAGCAGGTTGGACTCTTACTGCACACACTCGTAAGCACTGTAAGGGTTGGATTTCATGAGGGAACTGTGGATCAGTGAATGGAAATTCCTTCCTTGTGTTGTGTGGGGAAGTTGGAAGGAGTTCCACGGTTGTGATGGCTTAGTTAGACCCCTGTAGAGCTCTAGTTGAGCATTTTGGCTAAGCACAGTGAGCAGAATGGGTTGTAGGCTGAGAGATACAAGCCTGTAGGTGTTTCCTTTTCCTTGGTGGCCTTATAGGCCAACTTGGGGGTGGTCTCTCAGCAGAAAGAGTATATACTGGACAAAGTGTCTAAGGTTGGGTGCAAAATCTCTCTTACATAGCCAGTTGCTATAATTTGTGCTATAATTATGCCTATAAATTGCATGATATATGCGTGGATTGTATTATTTATGTTGTGTATCTTTATTATGTATTTACACACATGTTTGTTTTTACTGTTATGAATTCGTAATTCTGCTTATGGGTGAAATTTAGAGGACCCGATTTAGTGAATGTCCCCTCCTGCTGACTGGATTAAGGGATGGGGATGTTACAACTAGGTATTCTTGAACACTTGATGGTGGAGGATTTTTTAAAGTTCCATATTTAAACAACTTACTATGTTTCATAATGAGAAATAACCATGGGGAATTATTTGGATGCCTATCCCCAAGGTCCTACCTAGCTACTAAATTCTTTTATGACCCCCATGGGGGAATTTAGTGAGTTGATAAGGATATTGGTGTTTGTTAAGGCATTTATTCTTAAAACTAAAAAATAATAATGATTTCATATATTGGAAATGCACAAATAATTATTGGTTTTTTAGAAGTAACTCTCTCATTATGGATCAAAATCCTCACTTTAAACCAAATGTGGTGATCTATGATACACAAACAGCATTAGCAAATCAGCTCAACACAATATAAAATATTTCAAAGAATACAATCATACTTGCAAGAAAAAAATGATATAGAATACAGTACATGATGATGAAATGCCAAATAATAATCCTCCGTTTAATCCAAGCATAAATTTTAGTTGAAAGGATAATCTCAAACCATAAGAAAATTTACCTCTAACCATATTTCTCCTCTAAAATTTCTTCAAAAAAAGTATTCATTTGTTTGGTTGAATCGACTTTTTCATGTTGCACAAGTAGTAAAATTACATAAATGATAGTTGGTACATCACTTAAGTGGCATTCAGTGGAAAATGTGGCTTAAACAACACTAGGGAGCATTAATTAAGCTACACTTCTTAACTTCTCTTAAGCGATGCTCCCTAGCATCGTTGAAGCCATGTTTTCCACTAAACGTCGCTTAAGAGACGTGTCTTGAAATCCTATGTGAAGAACCTGCAACAATTAATTAATAAGAATATGCGAAATAGCAGAAATGACAGAACTCAGAATCACTTTTATATTGATCGCAGGCCACTTCGAGGGGGGGTAAAAACGTGAAGGTGGGTAACACTTTCGTGAGAAACTAGTGCAAAATCGTCTTAGCGGAGGTTATTCGGCCGATTAATATTTATTATTCGGCCGAATAATGTGGAAGTTATTCGGCCGAATAACTACTAACAGTTCTCCGTTTAATTTAAAGGGGATCCTCGAAATGCGTGGAAACCACTGCCGGATGGGAAAAATTTTGTGATGGTAGTTTATTCGGCCGAATAAATGTTCGGCCGAACAATTGTTCGGCTTAACGATTGTTCAGCCGAACCATTCTTCGGCCGAACAATTATTCGGCCGAATAATAGGTCGGTCGAACAATTTTTCTGCATATAAAGCCGACATCGTCCGCCATTTGGCTGTCGTTGTTGCATAATTCTGGACCCCGCAAGCGGGCGCCTCGTTGTTCCTTTCCACCACCCTGCATGCTCGACAACGACACTCATCTCCTATTACATCGACGACGCTCGGCCGCTGTTGCTCCACCCCTTCCCCGATCCGCTGCTTGCTTTGTCGTTGTTTCCTGTTGCAGCTGTGGATGCTGTGTTCGTCGACGAGTGTTCCTGGCGGATCCACAACTTTGAAATTGGTGTTTGTTTGCAGCTCGGCGGAACGACGTGGAGTTATCGGCTACGAAGGTAAATAAGTTTTATCTCTTGTTTTTGGTTTTCGAATTTTAAGTTTGTTGTATGTGGTGTTTTCGAATTTTATAGTTCTTTTCTGTCTTTTAATATTTTGTTGAAATGCGGTAGTTTGGTAGGTTAGTTCGTTTGTTTTTCTGGGGCTGTTATCGGTGCGTCGTTGGTGTTTCGGATTTTTGCTCAGGGTTGATAGTTCGCCATCTGAAGGTATGTTTTCTCGTTTTATTGTGTTTGTTTGATTTTGTTTTCGAATTTTTAAAGTTTTCAGTTTCTAACATAATTTGTTGTTTTGTGAAGGAAATATTTGTCGTTTGGCGAGTTGGTGGTCTAACCTGCTGCGGCGTTGTGGATTGACGATTTCTTCATTGCGTGTTTGGGTTACAGGTATGTATCGTTCGGCGAAATTATTTATTGGTAAAAATGGTTGTCTTTATTTTTAACATTTTATTTTATGGTCAAAGCAGAGTTCTAAATCTCTGCTCAAGAGCACAGATCCATAACTCTGCTCTTGAGCAGAGTGCTGGAACTCTGCTCTTGAGCAGAGTTCGGAATGCTGCTCCTTTCCCAATCCTTTGTATTGGCAAGAATAGTTTTTTTATATGTAATTTTATCTTCATGAGTTTAGGCTGTTAACCATTTAACAGAGTTCTTGAATTGTTCTTGAACAGAGTTCAAGAACTCTGTTCTTAGGGATAATTTGTGTGATACATAGTGTATAATAAAAGGAATTTTCAATTGACAGTTTAAGTATGTCGATGTTTCATACTAATTTATTAAATTGTTATTTTTCTTAGTAAGTTAATAAGCAGTGTTTCATATTATTAGAATTTAATCTAAATTTTATAAAAATTAGTATTTGTAATATTTATAGTATTATAAATTATAAATTAACTTTTGTTTATATTTTTTATATTTTTTTTATTTATATTTTTTTTATTTTATATATATTTTTAAATTCTTATAAAAGTATTCAAAATATATATATATATAAATTAATTTATATTGTTTGTCACTTAAAAAGTCATATTGTTGTAAGTCCTTAATTATTTTTTTTTTATAAATATTAAGAAATGTTTGTTTATTGAGATATAGAATGAAAGTATAAGTGATCGATGAAGAATTTGTAAGTTTACTATACTACTACAATTAACTGCTTTATACTTTTTATCTGAATATGAGATGATTATTAATGTTATCTTTATGGTGCAATAGTAGTGCTGCTAGAGTTAGGAGAGGGACTTACAAAAAAATTAAGTTATACTACTTTAGGCACCTCTACATTTGGTATGCAGTTCTTTATGAGATATGTTTTTAAATCTGTAGAATTAACAATTACAATTTCAATATGTGTAAATTTTTTTATCATGAATATAAAGTAGAAATCTTTTAATAAGTGTATATATATATTTTTTGTGAGATGTTTGTACATTGAGATATATAATTCGATCATATTTGATGGATGAAATTTTTTTAAGGCTACTATACTACTACAATTAACTACGTTATAACTTATATTTGATAACGAAATGATTATTAAATATGTCTTTACGTTGCAATAGTTTAGTTAATTAATAAGAGTTAGGAGAGGGACTTACAAAAAAACTTAACTTATATTAGTTTAGACACCTTTACATTTGGTATGTAGTTCTTTATTAGATATGTCTTTATGCTTGTAGAATAAACATGTACAATTTCAATATGTTATGAGTTGACGTTTGTGTAAATTTAGAAATCATATCAAATGGATAGAGTGGAGTCTTTGAAGCGAAAGCGTAGGAGGTCATCACATTCATCAGGAATTGGTGTTCCAATTGGTAGTCAGAGGTTGTTGAATTCACCGCGGGGTTCGAGTTTATTGTATGGGTCACAGTCAACTGATCACCAAAAAATTGATAGGGGTACAAATGATTCTCCTTTGTCTTCTGTGGGAGAGCGTCGATCTCAACCTTCTGTTGGTATGAACATTAATGTTTAAACATGTATAATTTGTATTTTTGTGTGTTTTGAATTTTTGAACAAGGTTAACTCTTGACTACGGCTATATTTGAAGCAGAGCGAGGTTCAGAAGATGTGTGTAATTCAACAGAGCGAGAGGAAGATCAAGATAGGATTGTAGATGATGGAATAGGTGTGGGTGCAGAGCAGGGTCCTGAAGATCCTCCTAGAGCTAGGATGACATATGTTCCACTAGCTGAGGGTTGTACACCCATATCAAATTATCCGTCTGATTTACCTGATGAGCTTCCATGGGAAGGTGTTGTGCAACAAACTATTCTTGAAAGTTGTAGATCCCACTATGATAGGTTGAACAATGATCTTTGTTCTTTGGATCTCCCTCCAGAGAGCCGACAAAGTCTAGAGATTGTTTTGGGATATTTGCAAAAAATCATTGATGCATACGAGGAACTTGGACCAACTACGGATGGTTTTGTTCATTTGATGCGGAGGCGAAGGGACCAAGTTATGGGTCCAAACAAGTGGGAAGTTGTGAAGGAGAGAGTCACCAGAGAACAAGCCAATTCAATGTTTAATTTCAAAGAAGGCCTTAAGCAAAAAATGTTGAAAGTGCAATATTTCAAGCATCCTCAAATTGCACATTTAATATATGATCGGTTTCTTGCATCTTATGGTCGATTGCCATGGAACGATGAGGTTCCTAATTATTTTGCTAGATTTTTCTATGCGGAGTTTTTTTTAGGTATGAAGCCAAAATATACTGATGTTCCTTCTGACTTTTATGGAGTTGGAAAGGGTCGAATATATAATCGAAAAGGTGCTCTCAGAGACCCTACGACTGTTCAACCTCCACCTGAGATACCTCATCCACCAAGGGTTGTGGCTTTAAGATCAGAGATGGAGCCCACATCCCAACTAGGGACAGCTGCAAGGGAATCGGTAGGTGATGGTTTAGCATCAGCTCTTGTTGGAGTAGAAGTGGGTTTGGGTCGAGAGAGGGCTCGTGCTACTGTTCGTCAAAATTTTGTTTACAAGATGAATGACGAGGTAGATGGATTGAGCATCGATGATCTCAGGGCTTATGCTAAGTCTTGTCGAGATATAGCTTCAGATGTGTTATCCAATGACACATCGAGTATCGGAGAGGTTTGTTGATTATGCTATGACAATCTATTTGATTTTTTATTATTCATTTTGAATTGATTTTTTTGCTACATAGTAATAAATATATTAAGCAAATGTATTTTGTTTGCAGTTTTCTAGAATGTTAAATGCACATAGTTTTTGAGTCTCTAGTAGTCAAAATGAAGAGCATCCTAGTCAAAATGAGGAGTGTTTTGGAGAGGTATTTTAATTATAATATTTATGATTGAACTTGATATTTTTTTGTTTGTTTGAGTTTTAATAAATATCAATGTATCTTATTGTTAATTTGACTTATCTATGCAGGTTTCTTTAGATTCCAACTTTTTAGATGATTTACCATCTCTTGTGGGCTAATGATTTTAATTTTTTTGTTTTGGTTTTAAGTTAATTGCTTAATTTATTATATGTATCTACTATGTTTTATTCATTAACAAAATTTAAATTTTAGGGGAGAGACCATTTGGAAATTGGGGGTGAAGATGCGGGTTCTTTGATGAATGCGGATATTGGCACCGAGGTAATTTTGTTGAACTAGAAATGATCTCTGATATAAGTTTAATGTTTTATATTTTTTGGATTTATTTGAAAATTGTTTGCATGCTTTAGGATTCATAAATTACTTTTGTACATGTTGCAGCTTGGCTCTTTGAGATCCTTTGGAGCCAAAGGGAAGGCTCTAGTGGATAAAAGTGGTGGACATGCATTCAAAGAATTTGATGTACGACTTTTTTAATAATTGAATTGTTTTTTTAGTATAAGTTTAATATCTTAATATCTTGAATTTAGTTTAAAATTGTTTAAATAATTTATGATCTAGATTTATAATTTGTTTTTCTGTGTATTGTAGGCTGAGTTGAGTCCCAGGGAAGGTCCTAGTGGAAAATAATGGAAAGATATTGGTCCAGATGGACAATGGTTCAAACTTTATTGTTTTTGTTGATATATATATATTGTAGTTGTTTTGAACATGAAGGGTATTTATTTTTTGATTATACATATATGTACATTGAACTCACATGTTCATTAACTTTTTTGGGGATTATATATGAGTACATGTTAATTATTTCTCATTTGGTAAAATGTTTAGAATATGTTTTGCATGAATGTTTAAAATGTTTTGATAATGTTTATAATATGTTTTGCATGAATGTTTAAAATGTCTTGATAGGTGCAATCTAAAGTTAGGAAATGTTGAATGATGAGAATGAATGTTATGGAAGAATGAATGTTGGGAAAAATGAATGGGAGGTGTTAGGAATGTTTAAAATGTTAATCTAAGTTAGGAAATGTTTAATGTTGAGAATGAATGTTATGGTAAGAATCAATGTTGGAAAAAAAATGAATGGGAGGTGTCAAAAATGTTTGAAATGTTAAAAGTGAATGAAACATTTCATAGGTAATTTAAAGTTGTTAAGAGTGAATGAAACATTGAATAGGTAATTTAAAGTTAGGAAATGTTGAATGTTGAGAATGAATGTTATGGAAGAAGGAATGTTGGGAAAGAATGAATGGGAGATGTCTGTTTAAAATTAAAGTTAGAAAATGTTCAATGTCGAGAATGAATGTTATGGAAAAAATGAATGGGAGGTGTCAAAAATGTTCAAAGAGTGAATGGAACGTTTGATAGGTGCAATTTAAAGTGTTAGGAAATGTTGAATTTGTAAAAAAAATTCAATTTTCTTAGAATAAATGTTATTAAAATGTTAAGAATGAATGTTTGGAACATTTGATAGGTGCAATTTAAAATTTCGAAATGTTGCATTTGTAAAAAAATTTCAATTTGTTATGTTGAGAATAAATGTTATTAAAATGTTGTTATGATGAAACATTGAAACATTTGATAGGTGCAATTTAAAGTTTGGAAATGTTGAATTTGTAAAAAAATTTCATTTTGTTATGTTGAGAAATGTTATGGAAAGAATGAATGTTGAGAAAGTGTTGAACCATAAGAATGAAGGTTTAAAATGAACTAAGAAATGGGATGCTAAAATGTAAAGAAATGAAATGATAGGAATTTTTGATAGAAAATCTACGAATTGTTTGATAAAAATTTCAATTTTTTGGTAGTTTGATTCATATGTAAATTTTAAATTTTAATTAATGTTTTTCATATGTTTATTGTTTGATATGCATATGTAAATTTCAAAATTTAACTAATGTTTTTCATATGTTCATTGTTCAGGTACTTTGTAGTTCGTGAATTTCTAAATGTTGAAATCATGGCAAATGGGGATAATGATTTTTTGTTTTTTAATCACAAGTGAGGATTTTCGGATTGTGAAGCTTATGCTAAGTTAGAGCAATGAATTTTAGACAACAATTCGATGAATTTTTATCGATTTTTTATAAATAATCATTGCTCTAATTTAGCATAAGCTTCACAATCCAGGAATTATTGTTTGTGATTAAAAATCAAAAGATTGTTATCTTCATTTGCCATGATTTCAGTTATGTGAACTTACATGTGAGAGATATATTATTTTTTTGCAACAATCATATATTTAAAAATTATATAGATTAACAACTTGTTTTAAAAAATTCATTCAGATCATATTTATGGTGAAGTATCTTAAAGAAACATGTTCGAAGGATTAAAAGAATACAAAATTTAGTAGTTTTTTGGTGATTTTTCATTGGCATCAATCAATCAAAAGTAAACATTCGGGGCGAAGTGGAGATAGCCACATCCGTTATCTCATCCCTTAGTGGTATAATAGACATATGGGGACCCGAATAAAGTACTTTTTAATTCCCAAATAATATTTGAATTCATTTTTAAGCATGTTAAAATACAACCATTTAAGCTCTTATGTTAGTTGTCATTCAAGAAAATATTCATAAAAACTCAATGAAAAAATATATTGTGCACAACAATTGTGACACATGGATAAAAAATATATTGTACACAACAATTGACATGGACAAAAATATAGATCAATTTATTTTTGATATGTAGTTAAAAACATCGCAATGGAATGCCATCCTCAACTATCCGTTCATGGTCACATATGGATAGTTTCCATTTTTTGGTTTTTAATTGTTTTTTTGATGGAACTTGTACCAACTTTATTCGAGATGCACATACTAAATGACTATACTGACAACATATAACATCGGGCTCATAATATTGAAAGTAGACATAATTTTTAGTCATATGCGTCTGCTGAAAAAAATAGCCTTTTAAAATGATGGATCCTCTTTCGTATGTAAATCCGTTGTCGTTGTAGTCCTCCAATAACTTCATTTTTCCTTCAGTGCATCGCATCAAATAATATTTGACATTTTCGTTGTTGTCTACAGGTGCAATCACAGCGAAAACATCTCCTGCGCAAGTTATAATTGGTGTTAGCATTTTTAAATGATTTAAATTGATTATACTTATGGCGATGGACTAGAATGAACAATTAACTTAAAATTCAAGAACAAGTTTATTACCTTCTCTAACAAGATCTGAAATTCTATCGCCATCAGACGATATTGCTATTTCTTCTGATTCTAACTCTTCTACACTTGCCAGTGGCATTTTTCCTTTTGGATTAATCTCTGTGTGTTTCCAAGCTTTTACGTAGTTGTTTGTTATGTTTTCACAAACTTCTGTAGATTCAACATTTTCAATGCAAATATGACAAAAGCATGATTGCTTTCTACTGTCAAACGCAAACACGTTGTAAAATGATTTTGTTTGAATAGAGTGAAGATCTCTAGTCCCATGTATGGTGCTAGCGTCATATGGTATTGATCTATTTATATCTTGGACCCCAACAAGCCAAAAAAACCTACACAATAAATGATGAATCACTTTCAAAGAACAACTTTTAATGTTAGTGTACATGTACTTAAATGTTAGTACATACATTTTTTTAAATTTCAAGAAATAATATAAATTAAAAAAATAGTGTACATACCTGCGCACATCTTTTGATTGTTGATTATAATCATGGCTTAGATTTAATTGACACCATTGGAAAACCTCTGCAGCTGAATGAAACCGTGCAGAAGAATAGTTCATTTGCCATCTTCGAAGTGCTCTTTTTACGCATGCTCCTGCACCATCATGCTTGCCTTTTCCATGCCCAGTTTCAAAGAAATTCCAGCGATGTTTAATGTTCAGCGCTTTATGAAGTCGACATAACCAAAAAAATGATCGTGAAGATTTAAATTGCCCCGCACATCCATCAGACCATATCCAATGCTCATTGAATTTGACTTCGCGTTTTTTCAGTGAGTCATAGAAAATATTTTCTATACAATGTTGAATAAAATGTGTATCATGTGTACGATCATCGCTGATATAGAAGTGATATTCTTTAATCACATCTCGATTGTCACATGTGCTTTCAATGCCATCAACATCCTGTTTAGAATGTCTATATACAACATGGACAAATATCGAAACTTGGTCAGAGTGATAGTATTCACTCTGTATCTCTTTTTGTGCAGCAAATGTATAGTTTTCAGCAAAATCAACTACGGACAAAATTGTTTCGGGTGGAAAAATTTCACGAGACTGTTTGAATTGAAGATCTTGCCATCGTGCTCTATGTGAATGCTGGGTGTATTTATAAATTTAGCTTTCAAATTTTTTGAGAAAATCTGTGACGCATATCTTGTCTTCTAGCAAAATAATTCTTTTGGAATGTGAATCACTAGAACTTGTACTATAGTTGATGTATTCGTATCTCCTCCAATCAACATTTACATTTGACAATGATTGATCATTATCGATAGGATATTTATTGTGGAATAGCACCAGATTTCCACAATGATGACAATGTTTTCCATTGACACATTTCTTTGAATAAAATACTTCATCGTGATTTCTCTCACATAAAATTTGAGATATGAATTCACGTATCGTCGGCGTCGGCGGAGGTGATGATTTTTTCCAAAATATTTTACCAAATTCAAGAAACGTGTCATAATATAACTGAAATTGCACATGATAACGGCAACAACATATATCACGTATAGTAATAGGTCTAACATACCATGGTTTTTGTTGCACAAATGTAGTGATTGATATATTAATTCCACGATGATCTTCCTTGAATTTATTGAACAATTGTACTTGTGTCATGTCCATTATATGTTTTGGTTGAATTTCATATATATTTCGTGATATTCTTTTGCGTATCACATCTCTTGAATTTGGTAAAACTCGAGCATGGTCCAACCAATATTCTCGTACAATATCTTTAACACCTGCTCCTAATCTATCTTTGTAAGGTTGTCTACAAATAATTACCAAGCAAGCAAGTTCATTATTTTCATCTATTTGCATTCTGAATTTGCTATGTTTGTATAATGTCTTTCTTGATGTTCCAACTGCTTTTGCTAGTTCTGTTGTCAAACGCTTTTGTTTAGTACTAGCTGAAAGAATTACTGTATGAATTGTTTTACGTGCAGCACTGATATCTTTCTTCCTGGATTTTTCAAAAATTTTTATTGCATCACCTATATTTTCCATCACATTTTGTTTCAATTTCGACTCTTCTGTTGCTTTGTGAATACCCAATAATGATGTAGCACCTTCTAACTTCTTGGACACTAATAAACATCTCAAAATTTGTGCTTGTCCTGCTATTGAGTAATCCTTAAGAACTTCATCATAAAATTTTGTAGCACGATATCGTGCAACATGTATTGGTAGTTTTTCTCCATATTTGTCGCAATCAATGTCTTCTAACATTTCATCATCAATAGTAAAAGTACCTATACATCAAGTTAAATTTAATTTAACATATATCCAAAAATAAAATTCATTATAAAAAAATGAATTTGGAAAATATATGATATATACATACCAGGTCCAATTTCTGGATCTTGAACTTGATCTTCAATATTGACTTCATCGACATTAGCATGTAAATCACAATTTACATTTTCTACAATGTTCTTTTCAACTTCAATTTGTTCTTCTTGTACTCTATTTTCAATTTCCATCTCTTCAACATTATCATGTAAATCTGTATTTATATCTTCAATAGTTCTCTCTTCCGTTTCGGCAGCCCTTTGTTTTTTGGCAATATATCTGAGTTTTTGTTTCTCTCTATTACTATCATCATCACATTTACGATCACCTTTTCTTTGACGTTTTCTCTTATTGCCCATGGTTGTTTAATCTATAGATGATAAATTAAAGAATCATGTTACTTTATAGTAAAAATAAATAAATTAAGATTTAAAAACATTTACAAAATTTATAAAAACATGAACTGAAATTTACTTCACCTTATAAAAATTTTGTAAGAGTCTTTTGAAGAAGATCTCTTTGGAATTAACTTTCCTTTGAAAAACTTTTTTGGAAAGAAATAAGAAACTCCTTGACAATAAATTACCTACCCATTGAAAAATAATAAAAACACCTTGTAAATAAATCTTTGTTGTAAAAATCATTGTAAAAAAACCTCTTTGAAAAAATATCTACGAAAAAAGCCACTAGGAAAAAGTACTTTGAAAAAAAACTTATTTGTAAACATATCTTGGAAAAAATCATGTAAAGAAATAACTCTTTGAAAAAACTCATTTCAAAGAAATAAGAAGTACAAAACTACCTTTCAAAAAACCCTTTGCAAAATACCTTAGCAACATAACTATTTGAAAAAACTCCTTTCAAATAAATAAGAAATGCAAAACTACTTTGGAAAAAAACCCTTTGCAAAATACCTTAGCAAAACAACTATTTGAAAAAACATCTTTCAAATAAATAAAAAGTGTAAAGCTAGTTTGGAAAAAAACTATTTGTAAATTATCTTACCAAAACAACTTTTTGAAAAAATCCCTTTCAAATAAATAAAAAGGAAAAATACATTTTTTTTGTAAAAATACTTTGGAATACACACTTTTTAAATACAATTCTTGCAAAGAACCTCCTTGCAAACATGTCTAAGAAAAGAAATATTTTGAAAAAACTCCTTGTAAATATTCCTTAGAAAAAAAACACTTTTAATGTGTCTTTTGAAAAAAAAAAAAAAAACATACTTTGTAAAAACCTCATTTTGCAAAAAATGTCTTCTTTGCAAATATGCAATAAGAAAAGAAATATTTTGAAAAAACTCCTTGCAAATATGCCTTAGAAAAAAATCACCTTCAATGTGCCTTTTAGAAAAAAGAAGAAGAAACATACTTTCTAAAAACCTTCTTTTGCAAAAAATTTCTTCTTTGCAAATATGCAATAAGAAAAGAAATATTTTTAAAAAACTCCTTGCAAATATGCCTTAGAAAAAAAACTCCTTCAATGTGTCTTTTGTAAAAAAAAAAAAGAAACATACCTTGTAAAAACCTTCTTTTGCAAAAAATGTCTCCTCCTTTCAAAATTAGTTTGACAAAAAAATGCGAAGTTAAAACATGCGAAAATAATGAATCAACTTTAGGTTTATTTATATGAGTATAAAAAACTTCTTTTCTTTTCTTTTCTTTTTTTTCCCGGTCGACGAGTTTTTTTTCCGTTTCATTATTCGACCGAATAACCTTCACCATAATTCACGGCGCCGTTACGGAAAAACGTTATTCGGCCGAATAATTATTCGGCCGAATAATCTCTGAAACATGAAAGATTCACATTTCTGCAGAATTTTTAGGTTTCTCCATTTTCGGAAGGGAAAAACCACCTCTTACACAATAAAACGAATGTCGGACTTCATACCAGTAGGTTCATCATTGAATCTACTTTACGTGGATATAAATTTTGTTGTATATAGATAAGAATTGATATTTTTTAAGTTTTATTTTCGTAACATGTGTCGAGTTATGATTCAACTCTTTAAAAAAACGACGAAAAGAAAAATCCATAACTTTAAAAATACCACACCAAAAAAATCGAAAAAAATGTGGGACTCTTAATTGACGTGTCTACTTCAAAAGGGTGTTCGTAATTTTTTGCTTTTATAACGGATTGAGAGAAAAGTGGTGCAACAAAAAAGTTGTTGAAAATCGACTGAGTTTGCCCATTGATCGACTTTAAAAAAATATAATAATTAGTATATAGATCCATTGGTTGCAAACTTATAGTCAGGCACTAGTACATTGTGTGTAGATTGTCGTAGCATTTTCTGTTTTTGCAAAAAACAAGTCTAACAACGATTTTAGTAGCGCAACAAATCATAACTCTTTTGTAGTATTTTCATTTTATAAAAACACACTGTCAAACATTTGCGAAATCGACATATCAAATCTTAATAATAAAAAATTGAAAAAATTATGAATAGAAAGCTAACATAATTCTATAAAAGTTTTCTTTTTACGGCAAAGTTAAATTTTAAACAAAAATATCACTTTTATTCGCCCGAAATTGAAAAACATGAAAAATCAGAATTATTTTCTCACGAGACCCCCCAAAATAGACACCCATCTTCATTTTTTCACCCGGGGGAAACCTCCTTTGAGCAAGCTCAATACAAATAACTTCACGGTACCTTCATAGGCCTCAACACACACTTATATACTAAGTCTAGGTGCCAATTCTATGGGTCAAAACCATGGGCCACCACAAACTATGGATCAACAATACTATGGGCGACTTACCAAGCATATGCGCCGACAACAATAACACAAACTATTGATCAACAAATACTACGGGACGACTTACAAAGCATATGCATCCAACAACAATATACTAACAAAGTAGACACATGGGTTCCTAACATCCCCTCCCCCTTAAAAAAAGCTTTGTCCTCAAAGCTTTAGATGTGGAAATTGTTGTTGAATCTGAAGGAGTGGTTCCCATGTAGCATCCTCTGGTTGCATGTCGTGTCATTGAATTAAGACCTCTGTGATAGAGAAAGAGTGAAGCTGATGAGTGCGCCGATTGAGGATGGCCTCCAGCTCCAAAAGGATGGATCCTTCATTATCCAGTTCAGGTAAAATAGTTTGTCCACTGATGTTGGTGCCAAGAACTTTCTTCAGACAAGAGACATGAAATACTGGATGAATGCGGGAAGAAGGAGGAAGTTCCAATTTATAAGCAACGGACCCAATCTTCTGAAGAATCCGATATGGCCCATAGAACATTGGAGAGAGCTTATGACGCCCTTTGAGTTTCAGGGAGGATTGCTTGTACGGCTGGAGACAAAGAAAAATCATATCGCCTGCTTGAAAAGTGCGCTCAGAACAGTGTTGATCAGCTTGTTGCTTCATGTGATTTCTTGCCATGTGAAGATTATTTCGCAAAATGCAAAGAATCTAATCACGGTTTCGAAGGACCGTGTCAACTTCCTGAACTGGTGAACTATTGGGGGTGTATGGAAGAAGAATTGGAGGTGCCTGACCATAGACTACTTCATACGGGGTCATTTTAGAGGCAGTGTGGTAAGAGGTATTGTACCACCATTCAGCGAGAGGGAGCCACTTTGCCCACTGATGTTTTTGTTCAAAGGTGAAGCAATGAAGATAATTTTCCAAGCATTTATTGATAATTTCAATCTGACCATCTGTTTGTGGGTGATACCCAGAACTCATCTTCAATTTGGTGCCAGTGTGGCGAAATAGTTTTGTCCAAAAATGACTGGTGAAAGTCGCATCAAGATCTGAGACAATGGAAGAAGGGATGCCATGAAGACGAAAGATCTGGTCCAGGAAAATTTGAGCGACTAAGGAGGTTGTATAGGGATGGCTGAGAGCACAAAAATGACTATATTTGGAGAGGCGATCAACCACAACGAGAATCACTGTCTTCCCGCCAGATTTAGAGAGCCCTTCAATGAAATCCATAGAAATATCTGTCCAAATCCGTGTAGCTATGGGAAAGGGTTCAAGCAATCCTAGAAGGAGTGTTGTTTCACCGTTATTGCACTGGTAGGTATCACATTCAGCCACCATCTGTTGAATTTTCCTTTTCATGCCCTGCCAAAAGAAGTTACGTCGTGCCCGTTAATATGTTTTGAGGAACCCAGAGTTCCCTGCCGATGGAGAAGCATGGAGTTCATAGAAGATAACCTATTGAAGATCTGTGCTCTGGGGAAGCACCAGACGACCCTTGTATCTCAGAGAAGCACCATCCCAAGAGTAATGTGGTACAGCAGAAGGGTTGTTGGTCAAGCGTTGGATGATTTGAGATAAGGAAGAGTCATTGACATAACCCTGTTGAACAGATTGCAACCAATTTGGAATAGGCATAGAAATAGCTGAAAGAGAATCTTGGGCATCAAATGTGCGAGAAAGAGCATCTGCCACAATATTGTCTTTACCCTTCTTGTAAGTGATCTCATAGTCATAACCCATGAGTTTGCTAACCCATTTCTATTGTGCTGGGGAGGAGACATGCTGTTCCAAGAAATATTTCAGACTCTGGTGATCAGTCTTGATGCAGAAATGATTCCCTAATAGGTATGGTCGCCACTTCTGTACTGCATGCAAAATGGCCATCATTTCCTTCTCATATGTAGAGGCAGCTAAATTCTTACCTGAAAGGGCTTTGCTGGTGAACGCAATGGGGTGTTCATCTTGAAGGAGAACAGCACCAAGTCCATTGCCGCAAGCATCACTCTCAATAGTGAAGGGCTTGAAAAAATCGGGCATAGCTAGAACAGGTGTAGTACACATAGCTTGTTTCAGTTTGTCAAATGCACACTGAGCAGCATGTGTCCATGTAAAAGCATCTTTTTTCAATAGAGCAGTTAATGGAGTTGCAATCTTCCCATAATCCTTGACAAACTTGCGATAGTATCCTGTCAACCCCAAAAAACCACGAAGGCTCTTGAGTGTCTGAGGATGCGGCCAATTGTTCATGGCATCGATTTTATCAGGATCCACGTGAACCCCTTGTGCTAAGATAATGTGCCCGAGATACTCAACTTCCTTCTGTCCAAAAACACATTTAGATTGCTTGGCGTGGAGATGATGGTCAGAGAAAAGTTGCATGACAAGATCCAGATGCTGGAGATGTTCATCCCATGTTTTACTGTAGATAAGGATATCATCAAAGATTACCAGAATGAATTTTCACAAGTAGGGCCGAAATATTTTATTCATTAAGGCGTGGAATGTGGAAGGAGCATTAGTGAGGCCAAAGGGCATGACCAAAAACTCATAATGGCCATCATGTGTGCGGAAAGCTATTTTAGGGATATCATCCTCATGAACCCGAATTTGATGATACCCAGAACGAAGATCCAACTTGGAGAAAAATTGAGCCCCATGAAGCTCATCAAGAAGCTCATCAACAACAGGAATTGGAAACTTATCCTTGATGGTGAGGTGATTAAGTGCTCGGAAGTCAATGCAAAGGTGCCATGACCCATCTTTTTTGCGGACAAGAAGAACTGGAGAAGAAAAGGAACTAGTGCTTGGGCGAATAATACCTTGCTTCAATAAGTCCCGAACAAGCATTTCAATCTCCGTTTTTTGGTGAAATGGGTAGCGATAGGGCCCGATGTTGGGATTTGCTGAACTTTGGATGCAGTTTTCCCTCAATGGACAAAAACACACATTGACAGGATTACAACCAAGGTCTCTTAGCATCATCAATTCACATCGCATGGAAAAACTCCTTAAGAAGAATTCACATGGTATCATCACTCAGATCCATTCCATTCAGATGCAACCATCAGTGGTCTCCACTACTTCTTTGGATCTACAACAAATTATGGATTGATATACAGGTGTCTTTGCTGAACTAGTGGGATTGCCACCTTCAAGGCTAGAAGACCATCGTATTCAGCTCCTTCCTGGTAGGGTCAATGAAATTATGAGTGCTACCAGAATCAATGAGTATTGTAAGAGGAAGATTCTTGAAGTAACCCCTGACCCGCATTATTTGGGGGGTGGTGATTCCAACTAAAGAATGGAGAGATATCTCTGGCTGGTCATCCTGAGATGGAGGGTCAATAGGCGGTTCCTGAATGTCGACCTGAGCATCCATTATTTCTGGATCTTCGTCACCAATTTCAGAGGCAGGTGGAGAATCCACATCCAAGAGATAGAGCTTTTGCTGAACACATCTATGTCCCTGAGTGAATTTCTCATCACAATTATAGCAAAGCCCCTTTTCTCTGCGTGCTTGCATCTCTGTTTCCGAAAAACGCTTGATAGGAGTTGGTTGAGGAGCCGATGGTATGGGTGGTCGTTGAGAACCCATATTTCGGAAGGGAACAAAAGTGGGCTTGGAATGCTGTTGGGGTACAATCTTGTCTTTTGCCAACTTAGCCAACCCAAGGGCTTCCATCATTGTGTTGGGACAGAACATTTTGACCTCAGAGCGGATGGCATCCTTTAGACCACTGATAAAACAACTCCTATAAAAGTCATCAGACAATCCTTCAATGTGGTTGGCTAGTTTCTCAAATTCGGTTTGATACTCTCTCACAGTGCCAATTTGGCAAAGTTTAGTGAGGGCTCCTGTGAAGTCATCAAAAGCACTAGGACCAAATCATTGCAAAAGGAGTTGGCCAAAGTCTGGCCATTTTGGCTCTTCATGAGCCTTGATGTACCAACGGTACCATTGAAGAGCTTCCTATTCCAAATGAAAGGATGCAAGCGAAAATTTGTTGACATCAAAAGTATCATGCAGACTGAAATACTGTTCTGTACGATAGATCTATCTAGTTGCATTAGTACCATTGAAGCGAGGAAAATCAAGCTTTGGACCACAGAAATTGCTGGAAGAAGAGAACCCATTGTCTGATGAAGACTCGGACTGCCATTGTTATTCATAGTTGAATGTTCAAGATGGAGGCCGAGAAATTTTTCATCCAAATCCTGGAGTTTGGCTTGGATGGGTGAAAGTGCTTCTTCCATTGTTTTTGCTCCTGCGAGGGTGACAACCATAACCAGGAGTTTTTTTTTATGTTTTTTTTTGGGGGGGGGTTGACTAGGTAGAAAAACAAAAACAGAAACTACTTCAGTAAAGGAAAATCTGGATTTGGGAAAAAATCTGAAGGGTAATTGGGGTTTGACTAGGTTTTGGACACTATCGAATAGACAAGGAATCAAAAAATGAGGATTTCAGAAGCGGGGTGAAAGAATGGGAAAATTTGGCAGAGGGGGACAAAGAAGCAGAATTCGGAAAAGAACTCTGTGGTAAAATTTGAAGGTGATTGGGTGAAATCTGAGGAAGTTATGGCAAACCCTAAAAATAGACAAATGTGGGATTTCGGGCTTTGGGAAGTGGAATTGGGGATAGGGTCCTCAGGAATGAAATATGCAGAATGGAATTACAGGGGTTCCTTAAAAGTTTCAAGGGAAACGGAGTAGCGGCTATGGCTTGGAAGGGATCTGAAACAGATAGATCTACAACGGCTTGGAACTGAGCGAAAATAGAGGGATCTGAAACGGCACCGAATGGATTGAAAACGATTGGATCTGGAACGGCTTTCAGAATGGATCTGAATGGATGGATCTGAAACGGCGCAGCAGTGATCGACAACAGTTCAGCTGAAAATAGATATGGGCCCCAGGTATGTGCGGCTTCCTAATAGTTCAAGGGTTTCACTCGGCCACCAATGTTGTCTGACGGCTTGCGTATTGGGGCAGTACCCCTCACTCCACGGCTCAGGTAAAACTGATAACCGCTTTGCCACAAACGACAGCTCTTGGTTTACCTCACGGGTGGGAACTAGTCAATCAGGTAGGGGTCGTTGCCCTCTTCGCTGGCAGGTCCTCTCAATGGGCCAGCTACTTCGGGGTTCCTGTGGTACTCCTCACAATGAGTTTTAGGGCTTATGCCCAAGTACTTCCCACAGTTAAGCAGATAGGGATTATTCCCAAATCCGAACCTGCAACAGATGCGAAAAAAAAAAATTGATAGAAATTTCACCGAGTGAGCCCAAGAAAGTGCTCTGATACCAGATGTGAAGAACCTGCAACAATTAATTAATAAGAATATGCGAAATAGCAGAAATGACAGAACTCAGAATCAATTTTATATTGATCGCAGGCCACTTCGAGGGGGAAACCTCCTTTGAGCAAGCTCAATACAAATAACTTCACAGTACCTTCATAGGCCTCAACACACACTTATATACTAAGTCTAGGCACCAATATTATGGGTCAAAACCATGGGCCACTACAAACTATGGATCAACAATACTACAGGTGACTTACCAAGCATATGCGCCAACAACAATAACACAAACTATTGATCAACAAATACTACGAGACGACTTACAAAGCATATGCGTCCAACAACAATATATTAACAAATTAAAGACATGGGTTCCTAACATCCTAGTAGATTTTCCCTTCAAGTTTCCACCCACTCAACTTCAGTTAGACATTGGAAATTTATATTTTCATTAAATGTTCGTCCAAACATCAATTTGGGACCCCAAATGTAGTGGTTATTGAAGTGTCTTCCTACTAGGTAAGGGTGCCATTTCTTAATTTTATGCAGTATGGCCAACATTTCCTTTTCATAAATTAGTTTGAGTAAGTTTCTTGTTTTCTTAAGTTGGAAACTTTTGAATGCAAGGAGTCTTCCTTCATTCATTAAAACTACACCAATTCCATTCCTTGAGGCATTACTTTCCAATATAAAGGTTTTTGTGAAGTTAGGTGTGGCTAAAATAGGAGTTGTACACATAGCTATTTTAAGTTTTTCAAAATATTTGGTTGCTCCTTGAGTCCAATAAAATGGCTCTTGTTTCAGTAACATTGTTAGAGGTGCTTCTATTTGACCATAATTATTGAAGAACTTGCGTTAATAGTCTATCAATCCTAAGAATCCTCTAAATTTCTTCAATGTTCTAGGAGCTGGCCATTCCATTATAGCTTGAATGTTTTTAGGGTCCAATTTGACACCTTCATGAGATAGAATATGATTCAAATGTTCCACTTCCTTAAACCCAAAGGAACACTTAGAAGGCATGGCATATAGTTGTTGCTCCTCCAATAGTTTTAAGACCATGTGAACATGGTGTACTCGCTCTTCCCAATATTTTCTATAGATTAGTATATCATCAAAAAATACTAACACAAATTTCCGAAGGAAAGGTTTAAAAATAGAATTCATTAAGATTTGAAAAGTGGAGGGTGCATTAGTAAGGCCAAATGACATCACCAAAAATTCTTAATGACCTAAACATTGTTCTAAAATCTATTTCCAAAATGTCTTATTGTGTCATTCTAATTTTATGATATTATGAAGAGAGATCCAACTTGGTAAAGGAAATTGCTCGTAATTACTCTAATAGTTTGTTAATGACAGGAATAGGAAAGTTTCTTTAATGGTCATCATGTTGAGCTCTCTATTATATGGAAACATATGCCATAAGCCTTCCTTTTTATGAACCATCACCACTGGAGCAAAGAAAGTACTTTGGCTAAGGCTAAATGATATCAACTTCTAACATCTTGTGAACCATATTCTCAATCTCACTTTTTTGTGCATATGGGTACTTGTAAGGTCTAATGTAAGGTGGTGCACTTTTTGGTTGCAAGTGAATCGCATGGTCACGATCTCAAATAGTTGGAATACTATAGGGATCTCTCCAAATACCTTGGAATGAATGTCAATAACTTTGTGTAAATTCAGTGGAATACAGGGTATAGATGCTTGAACAATATATTATGTTAGACTATTGGGAGATTAGTACTTGATATAAATATTTTTTTTATAAGTACTCTAAAGAACTTAAGAATGTATGTTATTTTTACATGTGAATAAAAAATATAAGAAAGTAAAACCAAATGTTGGAATGGAAAACCATGAGAAAATACCATTAATTGATTTAATTAAATGTAAGGAGTTTAAAGGTGAATGTTTTCTCCATTGGTTTAATTTGAATATTGGGAAACATGATATCTACCCCTATTAGTGGTAGAGGGGTATTTGATTCACTTGGAATGCACTTATGTTTGAAGAAAATATTATACCCACTTTTACCTCTTCAGAAGCCCTAGCATTATTATCATTTCACATCTAGACATAATATGTCAAATGCCAACTTGATCGGTTGGGCACTTCGTGGTGGATAGATCTTATCCATGGAGTTTATTTGATGGGCGTGCAATGATTCTCTTTGTGAGTGTAGTTTTGTATTACATTTGAGTAAGAGCCATTACTCCAAAGTAAGTGCAAATATGGGGAGGGGAACAAACAAAATTTGTGAGTTAATGGCATTATTCTTTCTTTTAAAACTTATTTGGTTATGAGAACTTTTTTAATATTTATTGACAACCTTTAAATATTTGGTGATTCTAGCCTTGTTATTAATTGGATGAATAACAATTTTATTGTGCTTAGAAGAGGCATTTCTTTATGGGGGAGGGGAAGTGTTTTTATGTACCATAAAATAATAATAATAATAATAAATAAGAATAAAGAGAGATGTGTGTTGTAGTTTAGTGGTGAAAGGTTTGGAGATTTGATCTAAATAGGAATGTGTGTTGTAGTTTAGTGGTGAAAGATTTGGAAATTTGATCCAAATAGGGATGTGTGTTATAGTTTAGTAGTGAAAGGTTTAGAGATTTGATCTCTATCGGCAGAGATGGGTCTATACTGGTTATACACCATATTAACATTTACCCACTTGCTACTTACATCAAAAAGATTATAGGTGTATTTGCAAAACTTCAGTTGTTCATATCTACAAAGAACTCAACCCAACCAGGTTGCTAACCATATTTCAAAAGATGGTCTTCAATTGCAATACAATCATGTCGTTTTGAAGATTAACAGTGAGGGCTACAACAGTTAACGAGAGCACGAGCTACCAAACCAAATGAAACGTGCTCACCCACGTTTTCACGTATTATCTTCTCTTGAACAAGTCGATTTCATCAGCCACTTACAGTTTGATAATCAACCGGTTCGCTGAGTTATTGGCTTCCTGGAGAGGAGAGAAGATCCATATGATGTGATTCCTTGGGAATGGAATGCCTCTCGCTTAATTGTTCTTGAAATAGATATTATTAGTCACATAATTGCTTCATACTCTTTTGTACAACGGACTTCCCAAACCAAGGTTGTACAACAATTACATGCAGGCACGTTGCGTCCACATGGATTCTGACATATAGCATCTGCACGGTATAAAAGATAGGAACTTCAATGGCAGAAATCAAATAAACCATATCTATCACAGGAATCAAATAAACCATATCTATTCTGGGCGACCTGGGGATTTTCGCATTTCCCATCAAAGGTTTTTGTTGAAAGATTTATTCTATTGTCGGTGGCCTCTTGGTAAAATTTTTCATTTCCCATCAAATCTTTTGTTGAAGTTTTATCCCATTCTCGGCGACCTAGGGAATTTTTCATTTCCCATCAAAGCTTTTGTTGAAATTTTGACGTGAAGTGATGTCTGTTGCCTCATAGTTGAAGATACTCCACGTACTACTAATAAGAGAACAATCCTCTGTCTTCGATAGGCGATCTTTTGCTGCTAACCAAAGAGTCGTATGGAGTTCAGAGACGACCTGTTAAGAAAAGGAAGGATCCATTAGATGCTCTCTACAAATAAAATAATGGCTAGCACTTGAGGAATGTCGGTTTTACCAATCCGGCGAATCGTATTGTTCATTTCGTATTACTGAAACTCAAAGATTCCATTAAAATTTAAAGCTTTGATCAAAACTGAGCTTCATTCTTACTCATAAAACCTAATTCAAATGACCAAGGAAATATTTGTTATAAGATTAAACGTTCATCTTTCATAAAATAAACTCTATGAATCATGGATGAATATGGTAATTTAATCAATATAAGTCTCTACTCAATATATAAGAAATATTTGTTATAAGATTAAACGTTCATCTTTCATAAAATAAACTCTATGAATCATGGATGAATATGGTAATTTAATCAATATAAGTTTCTACTCAATATATATTGAAGAGATTGCAATGTATTATAAGTTTGGTTAATGATTAAAATTTGATAATAAATTAATATATGTGATTTGTTATATATATTGAAGAGATTGCAATGTATTATAAGTTTGGTTAATGATTAAAATTTGATAATAAATTAATATATGTGATTTGTTATTTATTGTTTGTAGATAAATATTTTTCAAATTAAATATTATGAATGAATGGATTTTTTTAATTTTAAAAGTAATTAATTTGATATGTAAATTTATTTTAATACATTATTTAAATTAAATGTTAGGAAAATGAAATTTATTATTTCCAATTTATAAAATCTAATATTTCAAAATAATAATATTTAATTGTTTCAAGTTTGATTAAGGTTTGAAAGATTAGATTTTATTGATATGAGAAATTTTGCATGGTTAAATTATATAAATTTCATTTTTATTATTTTATTTGTATATAAACTAAATATAATTATTAATATTTTTAAAAAAATTATCATTTTAAGTTATTATAATAAATTAAAAAAAAAAAATGATTAGTTTTTATTAAGGTGTGCAATATTAGTTTTTATTCATATGAGAAATTCATATAAACTTCATTTTTATTATCTTATTTTTTATAAATTAAACAGTTCATTGCTTTTGAAATTTATAGTTATTAACATTGGTAACATATTGTCTTTTTTAAATTATTATAATATATTTATAAACAAAAAATTTGATATTTTTTCGAAAGGCATACAAGATTCATATTGAATGAAAAAGTTCATTAAATTGCAACTTATCCATTTTAAAGTTAGAGCACTAAGTTTCATGACATTACAAAAATTTATAGAAAATTAAACATAACTTAAAACATTAGAATAAGAATAATGTCATTCTATAACATTATATTGAAAAAATTTGAAAGTTATACAAACATTTAAAAGTAAATAAAAGGCCATATTTATTTTTTAAAGTTAATTAAACTACTTGACCTATAATGCAATATATAAAGTATCCTTCTCCTCCTCCAATATAAATAATATTAATTATTAATTAAAGAAAAATTATATATATAAATTTACATTTACATTTTAAAATATTGAAATTTCAAATTTAATTAAATTTTATTTTTCACTATATTTGACAAGCAATTTTTGCTTCAAATTCCATCTCACTTTTAATTATTTTCATTAAAAGTACTTAACTATATAACATATATTAAGATTTAAAACTATATAATATATATTAAGATTTAATGTAATTTGTTAAAAAAAATTCTAACACATATATTTTGATACATGTAGTAAATGTTTTGCAATTAGATGCATAATGTTTATCCACTTATTTCCTCTATCATATCTTTTCTTATGTGCATGAGTTAATATCTTTACTCATATGTATCAATTCTTAAATGTTTGAAATTTGATGATACTTTGTCACTAAATATGATATTTGAATTTATTGATGATGATGGTGATGATGATAGTTTTTAACCTCCATTAAAATCAAATTTAGTTTATCAAAACTTAAGAAAAAAGAAAATACATGAATTATTTGATTTGTTTTAAAATATTATTCCTATGCTCGAAAAGCTTAAAAGGAGCGTCCCTAGCTTGTCATAGTTTTGAGGAGTTAGAAGGTTAGAGAGATCATTATTGGAGCAAAGATTATGGAACTGAGATCTAATGTGGGTGTAGACAGGGCACTCTAGGAGAAAGTGATTTTCATCTTCAATGCTCATAGACTCGCAAAGATGGAAAATCCTTTTAGCCCAGGGCATTTTTGGGGTTGTCGAGCGCCCCAATTCACTATGAAGCTCATGAGAGTTTGCTCTAATCTTGGAAATATTAATTTTTTTCCTTCATCTTATTAAGATAGAAAGAGAAATTTGATTCTCAAGATTAGGGTTAATGCTCTCTTTATAATAATGTAATTTTTATTTAACCTCTAAATCTTCCTTGTGCAACATTTCGCTTTGAACATAGAAGTAATAATATTTTTAGTGTTATCAATATTTTGCAAGGTGGCAGTTTCCTCAATTCCCCAATAATTTAACCACGTTGTGGCATCTTTAAGCCACCCCCACTTGAGGCGAAGGTGGTTTTGGCTAGAGTTAAGAGCAATTTTAGGACGTCGGTGGTCTTCTAGATTGTTTAGTTTGTGCATGTACATTAGATATCTAAACATATTCATCCTTTCAATGGGGGGAGCCCCGCTTCTAAGAGGAGAATAGGATATAGGGTACATATTGCTCTTAATTTTAAGATTATAAGTAATAAACCGTTTTTGGATTTGTTCAATTCTTCTCCAAGATTCTCTAGAAATGCTACATCCCCAAGCTTCACAACTATATAAGATAACGGGAGTGACGAACATTTTAAAGAGGAATTTCTTTTTGTCACACATCACAAGGTTTGTCAATTTATAGTTGCTAGACCGAAGTAGGCTTTTCACCCTCCATTAGTCCTCTTCTCGATGTTATAGTTCTAGTTGAGCTTATAATGGAAGTCAATTCCTAGATATTTATAAGAAGTTACTTCGTCCACGTTTCTATTGTCATAAACAAAATTGTCATAAGTACACTTATTGGATTTGATAATCATGACTTTTGTTTTGTTGGTGTTAACTATCATGCCCATATTGGAGCATAAATCCTTGAGAATTCTTAATTGCTTCTCAAGATCATAGGGGCATCTTGCCATCAGAACTATATCATCAACATAAAGAAGAAGCATGATGGTTATTCGTACTAAGGTCGTGCTAGCACAACTTGCTTCTTCTAAACAACTTTCTACTTCTTCTAAACAACTTTCTACTTTATCAATGTAAATTTTAAAAATTATAAAGGAGAGGGAACAACCTTGCTTAAGTCCAATATTACAATTAATATCCTACAACCATTACTCTATGATTAAATATATTATTTATCATTTTTTAAAATTAAAAAAAAAATTATCTAAAAATTTCAATTTTCTTTAGATTTTTTTATTAAATATAAAATTAATAAAAAAAATTTAAAAATGATCCCAAAACAAACCAAACAAAATCATTTAATCCTTAGACTACCTCAAAATAAAATAAAATATACCTTATTAAATAAAATATACATTAATCAAAATTGTTCAAATTATACATCATGAAAAATTGCAATTTCAACGGCTAAACATAAAACTTAAGCCTATTAATCTACTCACAAATTCTACTCTAAGTTAAAGCTAAAACGTCCAAAAAGCCATCTAAGTTGTACGTATCATGTCATTTAACGCGGGCAAAACTCTTGATTTCTGTGTTTCCTTTATGTGTCGGTAGTAGTACTGGTGTGCGGTGAACGGTGAACGAGGATGAGAAGACGTGCACTAGTAACATCTCATTTAATCCTATCCAGCTGCTACCATAACTACTGTCGTCATTTCTGTCAAACTCAGAGTTTGACGAAATCCTCTAAAGCTGCTACTATCATTACTGCCATCATTTATGCGAAACTCAGAGTTTGACGAGACTCCCATACTCAGTTAATGGCCGAAAACATTGACTATATTTTACAAACATCCAATTCATCTCATCTTACTCTTCAATATTTATAATAAACGTTCTGCAACTTGAATCTTTATTATTTTTATAATCCGTGAAAGGAGCCAATTTCTTTTGCAACTTGAATCTTTATTATTTTTATAATCCGTGAAAGGAGCCAATTTCTTTCCCGGCCGGTTTGGAGTTTTTGCCGATAGGCGCTACAATGAGAATTGTAGTGGAAGGCCATCGCAACCTTTTTTCATGGAGAATTAAGCTGCACCACTATTTGATTATATAGTTATTCATGTTGTAACACAAAATTTAGATCATTCTTTAAATTATTGTACCTCACATCTACAGTATCCCTGTTGACACTCCATAATCGAAGATATCTTCATAATATTGCGTTGTCCACTACAATTTTGTCTCTGCATCACACTACAGAAACGCAAGTAGGAACAAACGTACGTGATGATGGCAGAAACAATATTCATTTGACTGTAAAATTTAAAATTCTTCCAACCTACGTATGTGATGATGGCAGAAACAACGTACGCTGGAAAGTAGTGTGATAATAGCTGCAATGGATGGATTTCGGGACAAGACAATATCATAGCCATCTGCAAACGAATCCATCCCTTCTGCCATCAACTGCTAGAATGGGCTTCCTCCCCCGGCTTTTCCACTGCTTGCAGCGCTGTAAATGTTGTTAACATTTTGAAATTTGGAAAATAATTGAATGAGCCTCAAAATTAAAGCACACAAAAATTAAAAGCTCAATTTTAAATGAGCCTCAAAATCACCCACCCAAAAATAAATACAATGCCACTGAACCTAAGCTGAGAAGTGAAACGCCTATGATATGTAACATCAAGATCGAAAACGTAACCAGAAATTCCAAAGCGGTAAAGTCTACCACGATCAATGCAATAATGCATTTGGAAAGCAAGAGAGAATTGCGAAGCATCTACAAAACAACATGAGAAGAAAACTCCAATGTCTTTACTTGATTGTCAATGGTGCAACCAATATTCTATACAGATCAATAAATATCGCTCTACATTACATAGCAGAACCAAGACGATTATTCGGCACAAACTCCTCTGTCTACTACTATTTCTCTATATCGATCTAGAAACAATACAAGCACTCTGATATCTCAACTGCAAACAACAAATTAACAATTTTTTTATACAAGCACTCTGATATCTCAATTGTAGAAAAGCAAGAAAGACTACTTTTGACTATACTCACAGCAAGAGCCTTCCTATAAATTTTTGTCATAACTGATCTCCACAAAACATACAGGTTTCAAAAATCTTCAATCATGTTATCATTCTAAGAATAAAATAATAATATATATATATATTAAAAAAATAAAATTTATGTTGTTTTCATATAAATAAATATATTTTTATTAAAAATTAAAAAAAAATTATAAAAAATTATAAATTTATATTATTTATAAAAGTAAATAAAAAATATATACTTTATATTTTAATTTAATTGTCAAATTATTACTTATATCATTATAATGAATTTGTTTTCAATTATATAATTATTAAAATTAAGTATGAAAACCAGTGATGATTTAATAGCAATGTCAAATTAAATATAAATTTATAAAAAAAATTAATATATGTCAATAATAAAATCAACGCAAAGATTACACAACACATGGATTCTAATACCATTAAACAATACATAGATTCTAACACCATTATACTAATACAATTACACCATTACTTTCATATTACATGAAGTTTGAGGTAAATGTCGAAATAAATGTAAAAAATGCATATGAATGTTCAAATCAATACATATCAAATTGTAAGAGATATGTAAGAGCTATGGATTCTAACACAACTATACTTTTAGTCTAAAAAAACCTTCTCATATATTACTAAATTTTATATTACTAAGTTAGATATTTAAGCTCAATAAAGAACATTTTACAATGAAAAAAAGAGTATTTTACTTTTGACTATTTTAAAACTCCATAAAAAACATATTGTTTAAATAACATTATATTGCAAATTTTATTTTATATAAATAATTATGTAATATTAATATTAATATTAATATTAATATTAATATAAATAATTAAGTGTAAATTCTAGATTTGTTAATACTTAAATTGTTTTTAACAAATAAGATATTAGTAAGAATATTATTATTATTATTATTATTATTATTATTATTATTATTATTATTATTATTATAACGTTATTATTATTAATAAGAATATTCATGATAACATTAAAAAAACAATGATATCAATATTAATAATATTATTTTAAAATATTAACATTATTATTATGAAATAATAATAACTAGAAAATCAAAAGTATTATAATAAATAAAATAAAATAAATTTAGGTTTAAATTACTTATAAATTAAATTATTTTAAAAATTGAAAAAAAATATATGTAAATTTACTAAGTATATAAATAATAATAACAATTTAAAAAAAATACATACTTAATTAAATAAACATATTAAAATTCATAAAAAAGATTCATTCAAAATGTGTCATATACCCATCATTCTAAGAATAATATATATATATATATATATATATATATATATATATATTAAAAAAATAAAATTTATGTTGTTTTTTATAAATAAATATATTTTTATTAAAAATTAAAATAATTTTATAAAAAAATTGTAAATTTATATTATTTATAAAATTAAATAAAAAATAAAAAATAATATTTTATATTTTAATTTAATTGTGAAATTATTACTTATATTATTATAATTAAGTTATTTTCAATTATATAATTATTAAAATTAATTATAAAAACCAATGATGATTTAATAGCAATGTCAAATTAAATATAAATTTATAAAAAAAAATTAATATATGTCAATAATAAAATCAATGCAAAGATTGCACAACACATGGATTCTAATACCATTTTACGATTCAACAACACATAGATTCTAACACCATTATACTATTACAATAACACCATTACTTTCATATTAAATGAAGTTTGAGGTAAATGTCAAAATAAATGTAGATTTATAAAAAACAATGATTACTTTCATAGTACACTAGGTATTAAAAATGCATATAAATGTTCAAATCAATACATATCAAATTGTAAGAGATATGTAAGAGGTATGGATTTTAACACAACTATCCTTTTACTATCAAAAACCTTCTCATATATTACTAAATTTTATATTTAAGTTAGATAGTTAAGATATTACATTGAATTATTAAAGTAATTTTTGAATTATTAAAAAAGCTCAAACTATATTTCAATATTATATGTCATATATATTAATGTGTAACTAATTATTATTTTTTATAACAATTTTTTTTTAATAATCTATTATGTATATGAATTTTCAAAAGTTTTTAATACTTTTAAACATTTATTTTATAAAAGAGATAAGATGTGTTTTACAAAGTTAATATTTATTTTATAGTGAAAGAGTAGTGGAATTATAATCAAACAATAGTGGAATTATAGTCAAAGTCAAGTATAGTCAAACAATAACGAAATTATAATCAACCATATCATTTTAAAGTCATATTGGTGTCACCCATAATCGATACAAGTCAAATATAGTCAACCATATGATATTAATGTCAACCATGCTCAACCACACTGAACCATAGTCAATCATGGTCAGCCATAGCCAACCATAGTTGGCCATATACTCAACCATAGTCAAATAGTCAACCTAAGTCAATAACATCCATCCATAGTAAATCATAGTCAAACATAGTTTACCAAAGTCGACCAATTTCAAAAGTCAATCACGGTCGATGAAAAGTCAATTGTATCCAAAAAAAGTCAATCATGCTCAACCATAGTCAACCTTAGTTAATTAGTCAACAAAAGTCAATAGTCTCACAAAGTTAACCATAGTTAACCATGGTCAACCATAGTAAACCAACGTCAATTATGGCCAACCAAAATCAACCATAGTCGAATATCATCAACCATGGTCAACCAATGTTAACCAAAGTCATTTATGCCTAGCTAGACACAACCATAGTCAAACATGGTAAACCGTAGTCAACCATGGTAAACCATTGTCAACCATTGTTTACCATGGTCAACAAAAATTAACCATAGTCAACCATTGTCAAAATTCAAACAAGGGCAGCCATTAGTAAATTATGGGAAAACAAAGTCAACCATAGCCAACTACGGTCAACCAAAGTAAACCAAATTCCATTATCAATAACCAAAGTCAACCATGGTCAACCAAAGACAACCATAGTCAAACAAGTTGAACCAATATTCAAATATGGAAGAGAAACATTAACCATAGTCAACCACAGTGAATTGTGGTTAGCCATACTTAACCATGATCAACCAAATTCAACCTTTGAATACGAAAGTCAAAATTGTGAACCATGTTCTATGAAATTCAACCTTAGTAAACAAAAGTAAACCATGGTCAACCATGTTTAAACATAGTCACCCATGGTCAACTAGGTCAACCTTGGTCAATAATAGTCAATCATAGTCAACAACCACATTCAAAGTCAACCATTATCAAACAAGGTTAACCATAGTGAATCATGCTCAACCATAGTACACCAAATTCAATCATGGCCAACTAAAGTCAACCATAGTCGAACATGGTCAACCAACGTAAACCAAAGTCAATTATGTCTATAAACAATCAACCATAATTGGACATGGTAAATTATGGTCGACCATAGTTTAACATGTTCAGCCATGGTCAACCACAAATAACTATATCCAACCTTGGTCAAACATAGGAAAAGATCAAACAAGGTCACCAATAGTCAACCATAATAAACCGTGTTCAACCAATAGTCAACCATAGTTAATCGTGGTAAACCAAATTCAATTATGGCCACCAAAGTGAACTAAACTCAACCAAATTTAACTAAAGTCACCTAAATTCAACCACAGTCAATCATTGTTACCCATACTCTACCATGATCAACCAAACTTAACCATACTCAATGAAAGTCAACATAGTGAACCATGCTCTACAAAAGGAAACCTAAGTAAACCAACGTTAGCCATGGTCAACCAAAGTCAACCATGGTCTACCACATCAACCATGGTAAACAATAGTCAATCATAGTCAATTAGCCAACCCAACTCAACCATAGTCAAACAAAGTTATCTATTGTCAATTACAGCAAAACAAAGTCAACCGTAGTCAACAACAGTCAACCATATTCAATTAGTAAACCAAAGTCAACCATAGTCAAACAAAGTTAACCATACTGAATCATGCTCAACCATAATAAACCAAACTCAACTATGGCCAACTAAAGTCAACCATAGTCGAACATGGTCAACCATGGTCAACCAATGTAAATCAAAGTAAATTATGGCCAACCAAAGTCTACCATAGTTGAACAAGGTTAACCATGGTCAACCATAGTCAACCATGTGCTCAACCACAAATACCTGTAGCCAGCCTTGATCAACCATTGTCAACCATATAGAAAATACAAACAAGGTCAACCAATCGTCAATCATAGAAAAATAAGGTTAACCATGGTCAACCAAAGTAAACCAAAGTTAATTGTGGCCAACCAAAGTCAACCATGTCTAATATTAATTGACCATGGTTGACCATGATCAACCAAAGTCAATCGTGGTCATCAAAAAGTCAACACAAAGTTCCCCATGGTCAACTATGGACAAATAAAGTGGTTGACTATGGTCATCCAAGGTCAAACAAGGTCAACCAATAGTCAACCACAGTTAATCGTGGTAAACCAAAGTCAATTATAACCATCGTAAAGTCAACCAAATTTAACTAAATCCAACTAAAGCCAACCCGAGTCAATCGTTGTTACCCATACTCCGCCATGATCAACCAAAGTCAACCATACTAAATGAAAGTCAACATAGTGAACCATGCTCTACGGAAGTCAACCTAAGTAAACCAAAGTTATCCATGGTCAACCAAAGTAAACTACGGTAAACAATAGTGAATCATAGTCAAACAAAGTTAACCATAGTGAATCATGCTCAACCATAATAAACTAAATTCAACTATGGCCAACTAAAGTCAACCATAGTCGAGCATGGTCAACTACGGTCAAACAATGTAAACTAAAGTCAATTATTGCCAACCAAAGTCAACCATAGTTGAACATGGTTGACCATGGTCAACCATAGTAAACCATGGTCAACCACAAATACCTGTAGCCATCCTTTGTCACTCATATAGAAAATTCAAACAAGGTCAACCAATCGTTAATTATGGAAAAAAAAAAGTTAACCATGGTCAACCAAAGTTAATTATGGCCAACCAAACTCAGCCACGTTTAACCATGGTTGACCATGATAAACCAAAGTCAATTGTGGTTATCAAAAGTTAACACAAATTCAACATTGGTCAACTATGGACAAATAAAGTGGTTAACTATGGTCATCCAAGGTCAAACAAGGTCAACAAATAGTCAATCACAGTTAATCGTGGTAAACTAAACTCAATTATGCCCACCAAAGTCAACCAAATTTAACTACAGTCAACTAATGTCAAACACAATCAATTATTGTTACCCATACTCTAACATGATCAACCAAAGTCAACCATACTCAATGAAAGTCAACATACTGAACCATGCTCTACGAAAGTCAACCTAAGTAAACCAAAGTTAGCCATGGTCAACCAAAGTCAACCATGGTCTACTAGGTCAACCACGGTAAACAATAGTGAATCATAGTCAAATAGCCAACCAAACTAAACCATAGTCAAACAAATTTAATTATTGTAAATTACAGCAAAACAAAGTCAACAATAGTCAACCATATTAAATTAGTAAACCAAATTCAACCATAGTCAAACAAAGTTAACCATACTAAATCATGCTCAACCATAATAAACCAAATTCAACTATGGCCAACTAAAGTCAACCATAGTCGAACATGGTCAACCAATGTAAACCAAAGTCAATTCTGGCCAACCAAAGTCAACCATAGTTGAACATTATTAACCATGTTCAACCATAGTCAACCACAAATACCTATATCCAACCTTGGTCAACCATTGTCAACCATATATAAAATTCAAACAAGGTTAACCAATCGTCAATTATGGAAAAACAAGGTTAACCATGGTCAACCAAAGTTAATTGTGGCCAACAAAAGTCAACCATGTCTAACCATGGTCGACCATGGTTGACCATGATCAACCAAAGACAATCGTGGTTATCAAAAGTCAACACAAATTCAACCTTGGTCAATTATGGAAAAATAAAGTGGTTGACTATGGTCATCCAAGGTCAAACAAGTTCAACCAATAGTCAACCACAGTTAATCGTGGTAAACCAAAGTCAACTTTAAGGTCAACCAAATTTAACTAAAATCAGTTAAAGTCAACCACAGTCAATCGTTGTTACCCATACTCTACCATGATCAATGAAGGTCAACCATACTCAATGAAAGTCAACATAGTGAACCATGCTCTACAAAAGTCAACCTAAGTGAACCAAAGTCAATCCATGGTCAACGAAAGTCAACCATGGTCTACCAGGTCAACCACGGTAAACAATAGTGAATCATAGTCAATTAGCCAACCAAACTGAACCATAATCAAACAAAGTTAATTATTGTCAACTACAGCAAAACAAAGTCAACCATAGTCAACAATAGTCAACCATATTCAATTAGTAAACCAAAGTCAACCATAGTCAAACAAAGTTAACCATAGTGAATCATGCTCAACCATAATAAACCAAAGTCAACTTTGGCCAACTAAAGTCAACCATAGTCGAACATGGTCAACCAATGTAAGCAAAAGTCAATTATGGCCAACCAAAGTCAACCATAGTTGAGCATGGTTAACCATGGTCAACCATAGTCAACCATGGTCAATCATAAATGCCTGCAGCCAACCTTGGTCAACCATTTACTTTTATTAATTTTTTTACTTTACTGTACTTTTATTTTATTTAATTTAATTTATTTTTATTTTATTTTTAGTTTACTTTTATTTACTTTAGTTTATTTACTTTACTTTTAATTTAGTTTAGTTTATTTTTACTTACTTTACTTTTATTCTATTTCTTTATTTTACTTTATTTATTTTTTTAATTTAATTTCTTTTAATATTAGTTTTTTTTATTATTATTTAATTTACTTTAAATTTTTATTCTTTTTATTTAATTTTTTTAACTTAATATGCATTTCGTTTCGTTTTTTTTTTTTTTTAACTTAATATGCATTTCGTTTCATTTTTATTTCGAAATAACCTTTTGATTAAAATTTTAATTTTGTTATTTCTTTGCGAGGCCGACTGTCTACTAGCAACAGCCACAATTTTAAATGTAATTGATATTCGTCGCGGGGCCGACTGTCTACCAGCAACAACCACAATGTTAAATGTGGTTGATATTCGTCGATCGGCGAATATCAACCACTTTTAAATATGTGATCATTGTTGATACATGTCGATCGACGAATATCATAATTATTGTCGTCATTTCTATCAAACTCAGAGTTTGACGAAATTCTCTAAAGTTGCTACTTTCATTACTGCCATCATTTATGCGAAACTCAGAGTTTGACGAGACTCCCATACTCAGTTAATGGCCGAAAACATTGACTATATTTTACAAACATCCAATTCCTCTCATCTTACTCTTCAATATTTATAATAAACACTATAATAAATGTTCTGCAACTTGAATCTTTATTATTTTTATAATCCGTGAAAGGAGCCAATTTCTTTCCCGGCGAGGTTGGATTTTAAAAGATACATTAATGTGATTAAATTTTTTTTATTCGATTGGAGGATGAAAAAGTGGTGCTTTGAAAATTAAAGTATTCGATATAAAGGTATTCTAAAACCAATTTAAACTTGATAAGAGAATATTTCAATTCATTTCATGTTTTATTTAAATACTAGCATACCACCAAAGCGGGGAAGAGAATATTTCAATTCATTTCATGTTTTATTTAAATACTAGCATACCTCGAAAGTGGGGAAATGAAACGTCGAGAAGAACTTCAATATGTTGTAAAATGAGAGAAAGTTGCGTGTACGTAGACAATGGGTAATTTTTGTAACATATGGCAAGTTTTTTTAGCAGTAATGTCTCGATCAACAATTGCTTATGAGTTTGAACGATGATAGGCATATGAGGTCAAGTCACATGGAAATGATGTAACTGTGATTCTAGTCACCATATGATGGCAGGTCTTTGATTTTCCCTCTGCTTTGGAAGCATATTTGGATGTGTATTTCAAGACAACATATTTGGTGATGTACATTGGCTCACCATGTTTGAAGTATGCTCAGATTATGGTTGTTCAGACAAAGGTCATTGCATGTTGGGCGATATTTGTTTTCCATAAATGTACAAAATGATTATTCATGTTGTACCTTCCAAGGGCATTTACATATGCATACAAGTGTATTCCCTTTTCTGTGTAAGACATGAATTTCCATTGCAATTTGTATGTCTTTCCAATAATTTTTTGTGTATGTTGTTCCAATAACTTCTACTGTAGAAAGTTCTTCCATCTCATTTTTAAAAGTTGATAGAAGTGTGTGTGATGGAAAACCTTGTGTATTATTAATGAATCAATATGAAGACAATGTTGAAATGAGTTTCATGTTATTTTCAAGTGATGTGTACACATAAAAATAATATTAGTTTTGTGATGCTGCATTATTCCAATTTCCAGTGTCACCTTCATGTATCGAATACCCAAAACATTATGCAGAAACAACTATGTAGAGGACCATTCATACACGCCACTATTTTAAGACTTGCAATTAAAATAAAAAACATCCTTTGTTTTGTTATGCCACATAATTGTCTCGATGAAAACAAAAGCAAAATCAATTGGACGCCTCGCTTGAGAGCCATGCAACAGGTCGTTCTCGCAACTTGATGCCATGTTGCATTATTCATGGAGAACTGCGCCCCCACTTTGTCGAGTATGCCTGGGATGTCCACATTCTCCACAACCTCCTGTCTATCTTCCTTTTTCCACATGCATGCCATGGAAATTAGTTACTACATGGAGACTGGAAGCACATGTGAATTACACCTAGTAAGTGGAGGAGGCTATAGGGCAAAGTCCCTCTTATGTTCTTATTCCTTCACCAGACACAATGCATATTTGTATTTATGAGCTTGGTTGATCTGGTATTTATGAGGAGGAGGAAAAGGATAAGTAACGAAGGATGCTCTACCTGATTTGTTGGCAAATAGAAAATATATATCTATCATTTCTAGATGTGTAGCTAAAACCACATACCAAGATGCAAAAAACTACGGCACATGGCACTGCGTCGTAGCAAAGCAAAAGAAATCCACAAGCTACCACTTGAGGCCGTGGCACAGCGGAAATGGTCCACAATTACTGATATGTGGACACCATGAAAACCCGTCCAGAATATATCAGTAATTACCACATGCCTACCTTAACGTGTGGTTTGGGGCACACAACTACACCATAGCAACAACACGTGCTCATCATGCAAAAACATTTGCTCAAGCTAGAGTACTGTTGGGAAATGGAGGTGGTAGGGAAAGAAGAATGCTTCATGAAACCATTTGTATTTGCACATTTTTCACTCCTTAAACACTAAATCGGGGTCAACAATGCTTTGTCTCGGTACAAAATATGGATCTCATGGGAGAATGCTAGTGCAGCTAGGACATTCGTACTCAAAATGGTTTGTTTTTGTTTTGTGTTTCGATTGTAAAGATGTTGTGAATTGTATTTGGTGTTAATTATGTTTTGGTGCAGATATGACGCCTTGAATCTGCTTTAGATACTGAGTGGAAAGACGATTCCTAAACGTTTGATCCACGTATAATTTTGTGACCAGCTTTGCACAAAAGGGATGTTTCTTTTTTCCTTTGATTTTATAAAAATCCAATTTTATTCCATGGAAACATTGAGATAGCGTGTCACGTTACACGGGTGACGAGAGGGGTGATGATACAAATGTTGATAGTCATGCATAACACACAAATGCTTTTAATGGAGGGGGGCATGTCATTTATGTATGCCATGTCGCGACCCTAGACAATTATTTTTATGAGAGGTGGCAAAGAGATGGAGGCTTGGTTCGTGAGTGTTTTTGGATTGCAGGTGGTCTCAAAGGCATGTTTCAATGGTGTGAGAGGAGTTGCGACATGATTTCTTAGTGGCTAAGGATTAGATAATACTTTCTTCCATGAAGAATGTGGATTTTAAGAAGTTTAAGAATTTTACAAATACGGGAGATTATACCAGCAATGTGGTCAACAGTTTCGGCATCATAATCGTCATCCATGATATTAATGCGGAAACAATTTGGATTCAGAACCAGCCTGTGGGCTTTTATCGTGTTCACAACATGGGTAAATCGCGTATATGGATGCAGTTCCATGGAGCTCTGGGGTGGTTCTCATGGACGTTTTAGCCACTCTCATGGGACATTAATGGCCGTTGAGAGCGATGATTCCACTTTTTGGTAGAAACATAGTATCTAGGTATATCCTCGAACTTCACCAGAGTTGAGAACAGTGTGATGGAATCGAAGGAGGATACAGTGAGGGGATTAAACTTCTCATTGCAGGTTATTCGGAGTAATGAATTGACTAACTTGGAGAGTGTACAGTTGTTGGATTCCACATTGTACATGTGGTTGATTTTTGAACATTCTATTGGGGATTTCGATTTGCATTTCCTTTGTCAACCACGTCTTGCTTCCCAATATTGTGTATGATATCTTTTGGGGCTTTCTTCTCAATATAAATATGTGTGCTCTGCTACTGGTTTACCTGGTTTCTTCGGCATCTTCGACAGGAGATCCTTAATCCATTTGCATACCAAACCAAGAACCCATCTCCATATCCATCTTTCAACACCAAATTTCTATCTCTGCTTAAAACCAACTTTGCATTGGTTAACGCAGGCCTGTTCATATTGGTAGACCAAAAAGTCTTGGAAAATAGTCTATTGCCAACAAAAAGTATTTTCCATTTAGGGAACGAAACTTAAGGCCGAATTCTCCTCCAAGAATCGCCTCGAGTGACGTATGCATTTTGCTTAAGTTGTTTCAATAACATATATATTTATATGTATTCTCTATTCTCTATATAAATACAGTGTCTCTGTATAAATTTTACCAACCCAGAGCACTTACATGAAGCATAGGTAATCGGTCATTATAGGCATAGTCGTTATAAGATTGTAGCAATATGTAAGTAGAAAATGAAGGACATATACATAAAGGATAAGGTGTCTCCAATACATAGTTTTCTCCCCCCATTCATCATAGTTCCGAAAATGCATATATCCTTGAATTCCTTTGATTTAGAAGCAGCAGGGAGTCCAACATTCTGCTTCTTCTAGAACTAGAATCCTTGAATGTGGCTATTAATTCCTTGTTAATTAGGGATGTGATTTCCACTTCGTAGTCGTAAAATTGTTTTTGGTACTTCAGTTTTTGTATCCCTTTAATGATCTATCACTACTTTTGTCACCAACCTACACATCTCTTCAACATTCCTATCAATGCCCTCGATCCATATAAATAATAGCTTCCCCATGGCTTCTCACATTCTGACCAGCAACGATGCTAGATGAGTGATTTGCATTTCCTTTTCATTTCCTTTTCCTTCTTCCCCAATTCGGCATTCAATGTTCGTCTATATGTAAATTGGTGTGTGTATTTGGTTATAATAGCTCGGTGTATTTGACATGGCTCTCTCTGCACACTACCCCACTGGCGTGCACTATAACGATTTGGGCGTCTTCACATTTCCTTCCTGTAGGAGACAATGGACACATATATTATTCTTACCACATAGATGCACAACCTTATGTTTTACCAATGGTAGGCGAGTGTTCGATTCTTGTTAATTCAGTTGTGCCCTTGTATAATGCTTCTGATATGGGTATTCTTTATCCCGCCGCTTCATAGTTTTGGAGATTCTCTGGCTAATATAGGGAATTTGTAAGCGTCAATAGCCGCTGTGAGCCACAGCCTTGGACACTTCTTTCTTTGAATTCAAGAAGATAAGGCCGCTTATGACTCGGCTTGTGTGCTTATCATCGTGTCAAGCTCAGCTAATTCGATTCACACGGGGCGGCTCCTCATTCACCGTCGACAGACATAGAAGGCCGGAGAGGAGCCGACCCCTTAAAATACGCCTTCATCAGTTGTTTGGTTGTTTGTTGACCTTTTATTACAATGGATAAATATATTTAATCTTGTAACTATAATCCAAAATTTGAAGACTAAATAGTTCAGATAAATTATTGCGAGAACTGAAAATCTTCGGTCCCTCATTACCCGACCAGCGTCTCATAACAGTGTAACCCATCAAACTCCGGTGAAAACACGGGTGACAGGCGCTCCACCTTTGATGACATTCCTTTCTTGTCGTCAACACCTAATTGCCTTGATTTTTCGTTGACCTCGTTGTTCTACTGGAAGTGGGAGTGAGGAATTTCATTATGTAAATCGAAGCAAATAAGGATTCTAGCTCTCCATAATCCTTGAATTGAGGAGAAATTTGAAAGATGAGAAACCAATAGAACAAATGTGAAACGGTCACACATCTAGGGTTGCCATATGTTGGTAAATTGTTTCAATCCATGAATGATACATGGTTAGAGATAAAGGTAAAATAAATCGTTGATCATTTAATAATAACTTTAATAATGAATCCTCAACTTCAGTTTATGTTATCCAATTTAATTTGAATGAATGAAAAACTTGAATGAGTGAAAGTTGTAGAGATTGTTGGGTTCTTCATTGAACTGGAAATTGGTGCTTCTATTGTTGTTCTGCTTCACAAGCAAAGAGTTGCTCTTCTTCATGACCTCCAACAATAGCTACCCTAGTACTGTTACTGTTTTCTTCCTCTATGCAATATACACAAGGTAAAACTCCATCTCTATCCCTACAAAATTGGGGAAAAAGGGGATAAAAATAAATTTAACAATGTATTGAATGAAAATGAAAGAAACGGGACACCTTGCATCCAAGCGGTGCTCTTCTATGCCTCACCATCGCACCGGTGAATCTCTGTTGGGGATTACTATGCTCCATGGAAGTAGAGGACGACGGGAAAACTGGTGCCCAATGCCTCTTTCTTCCTCGCCTCCTCCAGCAGCTTCGAATCTCCCTTGATCGATAGGAAGAGACGAACCTACACTCCCATCTCGGTATCGAAAACGACGTCCTTGGTGTAAACCCCATGTGTGGGCATGTTTTTGGCTATGATTTTGTCTCTAGGTAGTTCGTGAGCCACCGGTTGAAGCTTCCAGCCTTCCTCCTCGCTATACAGTTCACAAATCCCATGAGTAGGCATACTATTCTCACTTCAAGCGGGTAACCGGTGGGTTTTTCATTTTTCATTCAATCACTCTTTCATGTCACAACTAATTTTTTTAATTTGATGGTTCTTTAAAAAAAACTGGGTCTCACTGTCAAAAACTGCAATTTGATTTCATGGTTGTTTGGATACTGGTGTAACATCGTTAACTGTTGAACGACGATCCCAATTGCATGTGCTATCATCCACGTAGCATCATATGCAAATAAACCATAGAGATTGAGCTCATCCTTTTCTTCATCAGGGCTTTGTAGTCTAAATTGGCGTTTCCACCTTCTACTGAAATCTCCAAGCTTGTTGGAATCCTGCCCTGGTATTACTATCTAACAGAACATCCCAGAGGCTGGTAAATCCATCTGTAGTTATCCAGACATAACCATTATCCATCATTTCTATATTATATGCTTCCATCAATATTTTTGAACCAAGATTAGAGTGCATATGAACAACAAAGACTCTTAATTGCATTTCCTTTAATTTTTGTAACTGTTGTCTTATGGATTGTTGGTCCGCAATTGGAGATATTGCTTATAATCCATATTCTATTTCCGAGCCAACTTCCCTTCTAAGCGCATCACATAATGAGGATACTGCAGTGGTACCGAAATCATCATCGGTGTAAACAATTGTAATTCTTCTCCAGCCATAACCCTGAACCAAGGCTACAATAGCCTGTATTTGTAAGGCATCACTATGTGCCATGCGAAAAGAATACATAAAATTATCTTTGGTTCGATAGAAAGGGATTACTAGTAGAAAAGGAAACAATTGGGACATGGGCTGCATATCCCAAATGTAATATGAATTCTAAAACCTGAGACGTTTCTGGCCCAATTATTGCTACCACTTCTCTTTCCAAAAGATTAAGCATTGAATTTACCAAAACGATAATACTATAAACTAATATAAAACTTCTGAAGGGGAAGATGAAGAAATTAATGAAAATAATTAAGCAAACAACAATGCATACTCTTTGATTTATCTTCTGCATGATATGACTCCACGAGTTAAGCTATATATCTCCCCGTCCAAAAGTGAGTATCTCACGCTAACTGGAACTCATTAAGAGATTTGAAAGTGGAAATGAACTCACAAATAAACAATGTCATTTTCTCATGTTCATATATAATATGACAAGGAAGAAAGAAAAAAAAACATGTAAATTACCAACAAAAGTGCCCAAAACTACATCTCCTCGCAAGTCACGAAAGTGAAGAACCAAGCGAGAGTCATTGAGCAACCAACTGTCTCTCTTAACGTCTTCCACTGAGATTTCTATGGCAATTTTGGCCAATATGCCATTCGATTGTTGATGAGACTGCATCAAATACAACACACAAACTCGTAATTTCATCTATTGGCAGCTTGTTAGCATGTCAGGCTCATCTAAATCTATTCACATGAGGCGGATCCTCATTCCCTGTCGACAGACAACGAAGGTTGGAGAGGAGTCGGCCCCTTAAAATACGCCTTCGGCGGCGTAATTAATGTTTACTAAAGGTAAAACCTCAAAATTGATCCTCTATTTGCTGGCAAGCTATTCTCAAAGTATTCGATATTATTGGGAAGTGACTATGATGGAAGGTCGGGAATGGAAATTTCATTAGAGTTGGAGCTGATCCTTGGGCGGGTTGCAGTCATAAATATGTACTTCCAGGTAATACAGTAAAAATTCTTATGTCAAAAGGTTTTTATTTTTTAAATAATATTGCAGTCAAAGACTAATTACAGAGGACAAGGATGGTTGAATGGGGAGGTAGTTGGTCTATCGAGGTCTGATATTGCTTTATGGAATGACTATATAGCAAATTTGAGGAATTGTAATGTGAGATTATCAAATAATCCTGACAAACTGATATGGATTTTCTCAGATACAGGATTATATACTCCAAAATCTGGTTATAACTTTTTTATTACAAAGATTTGAACAAGATCCAATATGGTGGTGGAGTGCTATCTGGAAATACAAATGTCCATTAAAGTCCAGAATTTATATGTGGTTTCTTTTGTCTAACAAAGCCCCAACATGGGATATCCTACAGAGGAAAAATAGAGCAGGCCCGAGCAGGTTTTATTTATGCAAAATGGAGGAGGAAACAAACTTTCACATAGCGGTGGCATGCTCCTATACACATGCAGTTTGGAAAGAAATTGAATCCAGATTAACAACTTTCAATCTATGGAATGGGGAGACTATTGAAATTTGTCTTATGAACTGGAATAAAAATGGGAGGGTTGCAGAGCAAAAATATTTACCCCTGATAGTAGCCTAGGGTATTTGGATTGCCAAGAATGCAAGCTGCTTTGAAGATAGAACAATTATGCCTATACAAGTGGCACTTCAAAGTTTGGGGATCCTCAGTTTTTTCCCACAAGGAAAGGCGGGATTTAAAAATTAGGAAGGTGGTGGTGGAGGATATAGAGGAAAATATTCCTTGGTATTTTTTTGATGGTGCAGTAACAGGTGAATAGACTAGATGTGGAGCAGGGGGTCTTATACACCTTTCCAAAGAGCATAGAATCAGTTTCAAAGGGACTTGGGTCAGCTACTAACAATTTTGCTGAACTGACTACTCTAAAACTTTTGATGTGGTTGGCCATAGAACATCAGGTAAATAATATACAAATTTTTGGAGATTCGTTTCTTACAGTAAATTGGATTTCATGAACTTATATACTTCAGAATATACATCTGGCATCTATTTTAGATGAGTTCATAGGGATGAAAGATATTTTGGGACAAACAAGGATCAAGCATATATATCATGAAAGGAATGGAGAAGCTGACTTATTAGCAAAAGCAGGTTCAGGGAAGCATTACAGAATGGATGTTTTGAACTCCAATACTTTTATATTGAACTTAGTAGGCTCTCTCTGTTGTTGATTATGCAGTATCTAGATGTTACTTTTGAGATATGTTATAAAGTATGAAGCTTGTAACTATTTTGTTGATATGTAAGCTAAACTATAGATTTTTTCATTTAATGGGTAGCTAAACAATGTATCTTTGTTTTTATAATAAAGCTATGATTTTTTTTCTATGAAAAAAAAAACTCAAAACTGATGTATAAAATTTTAAAAATAAAGATGAAGGAGAGTTTACAATTACATTTTAAGAAATTTATAAAAGAAATCTAATCTGAAGATCAATTTGAAAAAAAAAATTATAATTTTAATCAAAGCCATGAAGTGGAAATGCCCAAAAGTCTTTTGAGAATCTGGAATAGATATTTTTGCATGTCTTGTCTATTGGAATAAGAGAAAGAAGCATTAAATACTAAAGCTGGAGTTCATAAAAGCAAGTTTTTTCTTTTCATTTTTAATTGACATAAATTCTGGAAATCGTATTAAACCATTTTCTCAATAGGAAGTTGGCATGAGTATCATTAATTGTGTCCAGTAGACAAATATTGTATACCATATTTTATCTTTAAATCTTTTTTTTTTCTTCTCAAAGATAGAATAGCTGGTGCACGCTCGAGGTGAAGGCACCATTGGACATATGGTCTGGGGTTCGATCCGGGGTGGGGACGGCCACAACTGACCACCCCAGCCACCCGACCTATTAGTAGGATCCCAACTTTAAATCTTCTATACATAGTATGTGCCATGCCATAAATTTTTATGAACGTTATTTCAACTTTAGTAGACAAACATTGTATACCATATTTCAGCTTAAATATTCTATACAGAGTATGTGCCATGCCATAACTTTTTATGAACATTATTTCAACTTTATGAGGCATCAACCTTTCCATTGCTTTTGCATTAGCAATTCTTTTTTTGCAGGTACAAAAGGATACATTTTTTTGCTACCTGTGTAGGGAAAAGGGCCAAGCACCATAAATTCTAGATAGGACAAATTTGCTAAATTGGAAACTAGATTCTAAGTATAAGCATAGAAAATGGACATATAAGAAATGAAAACTATGTGATGGGAACAGGTGTTGGTGTTGAGCCAACTGCAAGTATGCCAAATGACAAAAGAGAGCCATGGAATCCAAGTATAATAAATCCAATACAAGTGATGTTGCTGAACCAGATGCAAATATGTCAAGTTGCAAAAATGAACAATGAAATCCAAATATGATGATGAAGATGATATTTAACGTCCACTGAGACCAACTTTGGTCTATTGGACCTTAAGAAATTACTTTGTTTGTTGTAACAAATTATTCCTATGCTCAAAAATCTTAGAAAGATGTGTACTGAGATCGCCATAGTTTTGACAACTTGGAAGATTAGAGAGGTTAGTATCGTAATAAAGATTGGGAAATTGCTATCTAATGTGGTTGTATGCAGGGCACTCTAAGAGAAAGTGACTTTCATCCTCAACCCTCTTGCTCACACAGAGATGGCAAATCCTATCCTCCCACAATTTTTTCGGAATTGTTTAGTGCCATGTTTCACTATGAAGCTCATGAGAGTTTGTCCTTATTTTGGATATGTTAGTTTTTTTCTTCAAGCTAGTAAGAATAGAGAGATACTTTTGGTCTTCTAGATCAGATTTAATAACCTCCTTGTAGTATCTTATCTTCCTTTTAGGCTCTAAATCCTTTTCGCCCCACATTTTTTCTTTAAACTTAGATGTAATAGTACTTCTAATGTTATTGATGTTTTACAAAGTTGCATTTTCATCTATCCCCCAAAGATTTAACCAAGCCATGTTATATGTTATCTTTATGCCAATGTTTCTTGAGTCGTAGGTAGTCTTGACTGAAATTTAAAGCAATTTTAGGGAGTCTTTGGTTTCCCATCTCATTTATCTTGCACTTGTACATCAAGTACCTTGTCATAGTGATGCTCCCTATGGGGGGGAGGAATGCTTCTATAAGAAGGATGGGATAAGGCATATTGTTTTTAATTCTAAGGTTATACATTATAAAACACTTTTGGATTTGCTTGATCTTTCTCCGGGATTCTCTAGAGATGCTACACCCCCAAACTTCACAACCATACAAGATAACAGGAGTGACAAGAGTTTCAAAGAGGAACTTATTTGTATCCCATGTCACAAGGTGAGCTGATTTACAGTTGTTCTCAAGTCTAAAATAAGCTTTCCATCCTACATTAATCCTTTTCTCAATGCTATAGTTCTGATTGAGCTTGTGATGAATGTCAATTCTGAGATATTTATAGGAAGAAAATCCCTTCGCTTTGTTATTGTCTTATCTAAATTTATCATAAGTGACCTTCTTGGACTTGATAATCATTAATTTTGTTTTGTTGGTGTTAATAGTCATGCCCATGTTAAAGCAGAAATCCTTCAGAGTCCTCAATTGCTTATCAAGTTCAAAGGGACATCTTGACATAAGAACAATATCATCAGCATAAAGAAGAAGAATGATGACAATTCTTGCTAACATCGTGATGGCGCTACCTGCTTCCTTATCATGTCCCCATTTTGATTGCACCATGTAGAAACCACTAGCCCATTAGATTCCCATGGGTTCAAGTGGAAATTAATTAATTAATCAAAGAATTAATTTTGGCATATAGTTACCTTGTGTAATTAAATCAAATCATGAAAGGGTGATGTAGGACCACAATTTTGAATATTTAATTTTCTAATATTTGATAATGATTTGGAAATGGTCTAGGTGGCTCAAGGGGATGCATAGGAGGATGGATAAGATCATATGAGTTTCTTCCTTCAAGAAATCTGTGGAAAAGCAGGAAAGCAGCTGAAAAGTATGAAAGCAGCTGAAAAGCAAGAAAGCAGTTGAAAATTAGGAACACAGGTGAAAAGAAGGAAAGGCATAAGTTTCCATATTTTTGCTAATAAAGGTAGAGAAAGGTTTAGTAACTATCAAGAAATCAAGCAAGGAATCTGGGAAATCTTTTCCTAATTTCGAATTAGAAAGGGGGGGCTAACTTATATTCTCCCATGGAAATAATATTAATTATTATTTTATTGATATTTTCATGAGAAAAATCTAGAAGGAAAGAAAAGGTAACTAAAGAGTTCGTTGACACCTGGAAAAATCCTTGCGTCGACAGTAGGGATTCTCCCCAATGAAAAGTCTCAACTAGACTATTCATTGTTTGGAAATGGGGAATCCATCCAGTTAACGGTTCGGCTACTGTAGGTTTCTTTTCGAATTAATCTTTCATGGTTGCGTCCTGGCCCACCGTTTATATTTTCTATATGGATATGCAAATGCAAATGCTCTAATCCTAATAATGCATAAAAATTTGACTGATAGGTATAAGCCTCACAAGTGATGCGCAGATTCTTACCTCTTGTCTTATAACTTCTACCTTATCAATCAATTAAAACTACTGTAATAAAATACATATTTTAAGTAATTAAACTAATCTATCCTTGCAAGGAGCGAGTTTTAAAATATGAGTAATATCTGATATTGCTAGTACAAATTCAACAGTTAACTGATTGAAATAAAGTGTTCACAATCACAGTAAAATGATTACATGGAGATATCTTTGATATTCATTGATTTCATTCATTACTCAATTCTACACATACATTTTCATTTTATAACATAAATCAGTAAAATCATTCATACACCATTAGAATAGTCCAATAAAGTAAGAAATATCTCACAACATAAATATGATTGAGGGAAGAAGTAATTATGAGCCTTAATTCATAACATTCCATGCAAATTCCATGTAGGCTTTTACCCAGCAAAATAGTTCTTTCTCATTAGCAGAAAAGTAATTCTCATACAAAAATGTTACTTGATTCTATTACACCATCCAAAAGCCCTTTCCCATTATAATCCCTCCTATTTATCTTTACAAAAAATTGTCTCTATGTGACTAATCACTTCGTATTCCCTCTTACCCTTTGGTTTCCACATTTTGTCCTTTTGTGGTTACACTAGCTAATAAATTACATATTACATTAATTTGTTGGAGGATTCTCTTGACATGAAATATAATTGTCCCAAAGGTCACTTTCATAAGATATCACATTAAATTGCTGAGGTTCTAATAACTTTAAAGCAACTTCGTGAGTGGACAGTTCTTTGACTATGTCTATTAGTCCCTTTGTTGTTGCCTAGTCCTTCTCCTAGAAAATATGCATTTAGAGTTGCTTGTCCCACATGCTGCTAAAGATCCTCTGTAGTGATCATGCCTCTTTAATGTACTTCAAATATCCCCCCAAACTATTTCTCAACTCTACTAAGCGTTGTTCTTTGGATGGAAATTCATCGATAGCTTTAGGGATTGGAATATGGCATTTCTCATACACTTGGCATATAACTTGATAAATTTATTCACACTTTGTAACTGATCTTTGTAATTCATTTTGTATTCTCTTGGTTGGATTCCAACAACTTTCCAAGAGAGCTATATCTAACTTTAATTCAAAAGTTGTTCTTTTAGGCAAGTGATCAGGAATTTCCTGGCTCCTCCCTTTCCATGCAATTAAATTTTTCACTTTATTAAATGTGTCTACTAATTTATGTTTTATAGTGGCACCTTCCGCAAAGATCTGTTTCATTCTATCCATCATTTCTCTTCATTCATAAATCTCCTTTTTCAATAACTCTTGGGAGTGGAAAATTTGTTTTTGCAATTCACAAGCATGTTCACAGAATGGTGCCATGTCATGCTTATGTGCTTGAGCAATTATAACTTGTTCCATCAAGGACTATTTCTCTTTAATCCATTCTCCCTGTTGATTTAACTTAGTTTCCTCTCCTTCTAATTCCTTGATTCGAGATTGGAAATCCATTCTTTCCCCTTCCATAATCACTAGTTGTACATTTAAAGAATCCTTTTCATCTTCAAGGCCTTGATAATCTACCAAAAGTCTTTCTTTCTCTACTTCTATGGCGTCCCTCTTTCTTTTTATCTCAATTCCTTCACTTCAGGCTTCTACTAAATTATCCTTTAATTTGAGGATTTTTTCTTTGTTGCGTTCTAAATCATCCAATAATTTTTCCATGTTGTCTACATTAGCTTGTGCTGCAGCAATATTCATAGAAGCAATGATTTTGGATCTTTATTAGTACCTTCTACTAGAGTACTCTCCTACAGTGACAATATCAGGTTGTGTACTAATATTCATTCTCTTTTCTGATCTCCTTAGGATGGTCTTCCTTTTAGGATAAAAAACAATGGTTTCAAGCTTGGCTACAGAATGTTTCTTTGAAGAAGTAAACAATGTGAGTCCAAGCTCAGTTAATGGGAGATGGCCTCCTGTAAGAGGTATTTCCAGGTCAGCTGGTTTGTCTACTTCCATATCTTGTGGATTATGATTTTCTTTTTGATCACTATTTTCATCCACGGCTTTCTTGATCTTCTCTTCTTATTCCTTTTTCTTGTCGGCTTCATCTTGTAATTTTGTATGTTCTTGTCGAGCAACTTCCTTATCTGCCTTTACTTGTTCTTCTTTAATTCTTACCTCTTCTTCTCTTTGTCTTATTTCTTCTTCTTGCTTCCTCTTTTCCTTTTCTGCTACCAAGGATTCTTCCTATGCTTTCTTTTGTTCTACCTCTTTTGAGGTTTCTTTTGTCTGGCTTGAACTTGTTCCTTCTTTCCTACCAAATTGCTTTTTCAAGTCTGACATGTTCTTGTCTCTTCTATACACTTCCAAGAAATGATCTGTATATTCAAAGTCGATATTACATGAGGCACAATGTTTAGCTACATTCTGTAATTTATCATTCCTGATAAATATTTTTTCTCCAAAGTGGTATACTTCGAGATCCTTCACAAAAATTTCTGCACCTTTGACCTTAGTAAACTTATATGCTCTGATAGTAAAAGGGAGTGGAGGATAAGATGCTTTCTTATTCTCATTTAGAAAATGTCCAACTCTGTTTATGAAAACATGTCTTACTACTTGCTTGTGAACTATATAGTCTGTGACATATTTTGGCATCAAAGAAGGACTCTTGGTGCCTCTGTGCATCCGAATATAAGTACCCTCTAGTGTAAAATAATAATCGCCATACTCACTAATCACCTCCAATGGAGTGTCTGACATGCAATTAGGATCCTCATCGAAAATTAGTTTATATAGGAGCATTATGAACTCCTCACATATGAGTTTGTAAAAGTTGGCACACTTATGGGCCCACATGATCTAATAAGCCACATAGATAGGAGTTTCATCTGGGACTGAATAACATCCTAGTTTATGAAATGGGTTCCTAATAAGGATGCAATCATTGAGGCAATATGACATGTAAAAATCTGCTTTATTTTGTGTCAAACCTCCTTGAGCTGATGATACTGCTGCAACCATTCTCTCCGAAATAATATCTTCCCAATTAAAAACAATACCATGAGTGGCAATATTATACATGATCGAAACCCAGCTGAGCTTGTATATGTTTGCATTTTCCCTTCCAAAGATTTTGCTCAGCATCATGGCCACAATTCTGAATGGGGTTTTCAAGTTCCGTGAATCATGTTCTCCATTGGCTCTCTGCCTCAATTGTTTTTCTGGGAGAAACATTCTTGGCGTATTCTAAATGATCTATATTGACGCTCTTAATCCAGTCATTAGTTAGAAGGACTTTGGGAGTAGGTAATTTTTAGGGTGTTCCTATATTGTCGGTTGAAATTAAGCGAACCCTTTTCCATTAGCTCCTGCAATCATTCTAGACTTGACATATATATAAGGAAGAATCCATCCTATCACCTCGTAGCATGGGAATAATTCTGGGCGATTTTCCAATTTGTGGAGACTTGATTTATTTATATTTTGATAAATTACCATCATTCAATAGAGGCATTAGGCACATATTGATCTCTAATAAGTTGGTATATTTCACCCCATTTGTATTCGGGGACTACTCTGGTGATAATTATGGTATATTCAAACAAGGTTTCCATTATAGTTTATGGAACTACTTCAATGTTTGAATCGGTTTATAAAACTTTGGATTTGCACTTGGAAGACCTTCTATACATATCTGAATCCTGTAATAAAAGAACAATATCATAAAGTCTACAAGAAACTGAAAGAAAATTCAATTAGTTCAGGTTCAATATTACCAAAAGTTAACTTTATTTCACTTCATTTAATAATTTTCTTTCAATGCAGATCATTCTATGAATAGAAAGTGTGCTCTGTGATACTTTAAAAATATATATTTTGAGTCATTTCATCAAAAAATAAAAATAAATCACCAAGGGAATTATTTTGTCTGATTATTTTCCATGCTCTTATATGCTTCATCAAGCTCCAAAATTTAATGTAGTCAATTCATATCAAGACATCAAGTAAACCATTGTCACTTCAAATGAACGTGTTCATGTTATCATAAAATTAATTCAAAAGTTCCCTATTCTGAAGCTAAATGCAAAAAAATGCGTTCTTCATGCAAAATGAGGGCAAACCATTTTAACTTAAAATCAAAAGGATCAACGTTGTGCGATTTTTTTTATTGCTCCTCCAACTGATTCAACAATCTAGGGTTTAAATCCCTTTTCCACTAGGTAGACTCCAAAGAAGGTGTTATTTACGGCTCCAGCTAGCAAAGATTTATCCCAAGACTTCTTTCAGTCGAGAGCCCATCACGGATGCACTCAAGAAAAACTCAGAAAGAACCTCGCGATAAGAAGGTTTAACAAAAAACAAAACACCAATGGTAAGGGTTTATGACAATATTCAATCAATGATTTTTCTGCTAAGGAAATATGAGCTTAAAAAGAATGTATTTATGTATCCAGTGGGCTTGTAAGAAAACTAAGGCATTGAAACGGTCTTTTCCTTGTTGGGTATGTTATATCTCTTCACATGGTCGCTGCGTGTACAACACGATCCCTACGGCACTAGTGATTCGCCTGCGCCGGGCGCGTCCGGAGGGGGGGGTTTAGAGGGGGGGGTAGCCCGACAGGGCCCACCCCCTTCGTTTTGGACCGTTAGGTTCCGAAACGACACGGAGGGGGCCGTTACTCTAATCTAATTCCGGTAAAAGGAATTAGGGTTGTAACCTAATTCGGGTAAACGAATTAGGGTTTTAGATGCTGCAGAATACCATTTATTGTATTGTACATGTAAAATAAACATATAATGAAAAAGGAGCTATGCGGCTCTAAGTTTTGTTGGTTTTTTCCCGGTTAAGGGTTTCCAGGTGAAAATCTCTGTGTAATGTGTGTGCCATTGTGTGTTTTCTGTTAATGCTTAAGAATCATATGAGTTTGTACTTCACTGTTAAGGTTTAAAACTTACATTCCTAACGTCTAACCTCTCCCAACCAAAAGCTAACAAATCCTGCAAAAGAAACAGTGGTACCTACCTAGAAATGAGAACGTGTCCCCAGGGATGGGTCATGATCTGGAAGATTTAAACGCTCCAAGTGTTGTTGATTCTCTAGTCAGGGGTTCACGATACCCACATGGAGAAAATGACGTAAAAACATAGCTTTACAACAGAATTCCTCCCCTTTTAAATCTAAAACTCAAACCTAATCCTCATTAATTTTTTCTGGTGGGAACGACCTTTTTCACATGGTGTTACATTACATCGAAGGCCAAAAAATATTTTAAATGACATGTTTCAGTGGAAAAACATGTTTTACGTCGATCGAGTTTCAGGTGAACTTTGATTTTTACGCTAGGGTTGTTTTGCAGTGTTTAGCGGTTTTGCATCGGTAAGTTTCAGGTTCTGAAAACAATTCTACACTGACTCTCATTTCAGGCTAACAATCAAACTTGCACCGGTTCTATTTCAGAGATAAAACCAATTTTATGCCGAAGGTATAATGGAGCAAGCTCTGATTATGTATCGAAACAAAAATCAATTCAACACCGATCATTTCAACGGACAATCGTAAATTTCTCCGATTGGTGCAAAACCCTATTCTAACCCGACTGTTTCGGGACAAAAACCACTTTTCCTCTGATTTCCTAGAAAATGATTTCTTGCCTGACCGTTTCGACAAAAAAATGATATTATCTCCGACTGTTACGGCGAAAAAATGAATTTTGCTTTGAAACAGAAAAAAATCAAAAAACTTTTATAAGTGTTAAATTTTTCCTAAGGCAACTGAAATTACAAAATTTTGAAATCTACAGGATAAAAAGAATATGAAATCTAAGAATGCATCCAAAATTTAAAAATAAGGAGGGGGGCCCTAAAATTTTAGGCAAATTTTGGGGGAGAGGTTGCAGCTGCAACGGAGATAAAATAGGTATGAGCACCCCAATTCACATCTTTTACCACTTTGTTCATTTGTCTTGAGGAGCTCTCTGCTTTTCAGAAGCTTGGGTGATGTGCCCCTTGCAACCAATTGGGATATGTGCCCCTTCTAACCAATGTAGCTAGTTGAAGAAATTCAACTAGTGATTGAGGAGAAGGACATACATTCCTTTTGCAGCAGTATGGTTTTCTAAGTGTTCCAGTAGAGTTATTTTAAGAGATTGTGGAGGTTTTTGGATGGAAAGTGTACCTATAGCAGTGAGAAGAGTATTTTTTTTTTTCACTTTAAAATCCTCGTGGAAGGTGGAGGGCATGACCATTGTTTTGGAACTGATATTAGGGTTCAAATTCCTTCAGGAGAGAAGCGTTTTGGTGGTTAAAATTATATTTTCATGGCGTGTTTGGTCAGTAGTCTCTTCTCTGAATTGTATGGGTTTCTTGCCTATCAAATGTAACAGACATCTCTATTTTTTATTTTTTATTTATAGCCATGGAATTAATGAAGGTTTCCATCCAATAAAAATAAAATTTTGTTATGTTTCTTTTACAGTTTCAAGTCCATATTTCTTAGCTGCAATCTTCAATGTCAAAATCTGCACAAAGGCAATACCAACTTGTTTTCTATGTTGTTATACCTCCACAAGTAATCCCAGAAATATGTCTCTGAACCATATAACTAACTTGGGGTGTGTTTGGGTCAATTTACATTTTTATTGAAAATATTAGATTTGGTCTTGGGGTGTTTGGAAAGAGAAATAAATCAACAGTCTTTACTAGCAAAATTCCAACTAGTTTTCCTGTGTGTGGCATAAATATTTTAATAAAAAGAAATTCAAAGAGTTATGATTTGTATATCTTGATATCGGTGTATCAAGGTCGAAATCAATCCTTCTTGTAATTTTTGAGAAAGTTTGGAAGAGTTTGGAATGCAAACTAGTTCAACAGTGTCTGGGGTTTTAAGACAATTTCCTTGTCAGAAGTTTATCTTTGTAAAAATTCCATAGAAAGCCTTTAGTGTATGTCAATAAGTGTTTTCAGATATCAAATATCAGTCCATACTATTGGTTAGTTGTTTCCATTAATGCACCATAAGCAATGGAGGTTCCAAATAATTCCTGGGGACATTGAATTCGGTCATCTTGGCCTGCCCAGGTGTGATGCACTCCAGAATGTGCAAACTGTCGAAGAAATACCATGAGAAAAGCATGTTAAAAATCTAGTTGATGTGGTTCAAAAGTGTATTAGAGTCTGTAGGTGACCATGAGAACCTCTGTTTCCAAATTCGTGAGCCTTTGGTTGTGTTTGGGAAACTAGGTAGTTTTAGCCTCCAAAAGCTAGAGATTGCTCCTAGTTTCATACTTTTTAAAATTGCCTTCTATGACTGAGTTAATATATATGAATTTCAGATTAGGGATATTACAATGGTATCGGATCATGGTCCTTTGCAACTGTGAGATGAAAATATAAATTTCTAATTTTTCAAAGAAGAGAAAAAGTGAAGCTATGAGACTTGTACCAGCGGGAGATGATGATATTGAGTAGTATGAAGAAGAAGAGGTCCTCTATATTGCTAGATGATTGAATTTTTCACGAGAGGAGGATGATTATTTCTATGAACAAATATACAAAGAAGACAGAAGTCCTGATCCTCCAATGGTTAAAAAATATTTATCAAATATGATAGAAGCATGTGAAAACATGCCCCGCTGCTACCAGGAGTACCTAGCTTTGGGTGAGGAGATTTGTGCAACCATTACCTTCAAAGAATATATCCATATCAGCTATGGATTTTTTCCCAAGTATGTATATGAGGAATCATGGAAGAGAATCAAACCATTGAAAGAATAAGATACACCTAAGGAAGAGCATGTTGGAGGGGCTCGGGTCGGCCTATCGATTAGGCCCTCCGCCCGACCGTTTGAAGAATATGTCGACAAGTCGCATTGACTAGCATAGGTCGGGTCAGTCAATTAGACCGATAGACGGTTATGTAACTATATTGAAAGGCATATATATAGGTTTTTGAGCCGATGTATTGGTTAAGATCTGTTCAACACTGTATACTTCTCTTGCTGGTTAATAAAGGCTTGTACTTCTCTCTATTGGTCTCTTGTGTCTTGTGTCTGTATCATTGTGTGCATGCTTGCTTATAATGTATAATGTATCTCTGGTAACCACATGACCCGCGGGACAACAACATCTGGTTCTGTTATCGGGTGGTGCATTAAAAAATAGCAGCATGACATATGATTTTAGAGCAGGAGATTAAGGATTGGTGGGAGAAGAAAATCGTGAATTATCTACAAAATTATGCACGACGGAACAAGCTGACAATTATCCAAGCGAGGGAATGATTCTTCTCCTAGATTCATGAGAAATTTGTAGAATCTGTGCCGACCGCACTGAAAAAGCTATTGGATGAAAAAACCAGTTGATGAAGCAGAGCGGAGGCTGTTGTCGAAGTTTATCAATAGAGGAAACACGAATCTGTCGGAGTGGTGTGAAAATATTGCAGACGACTTCTGTGAAGAGAAAGCGATTGAGGACAGCGTATCTGTAGATGAAGTTAGAAAAAAGTTCTTCACCAAGCTAGCTGATCAATTTATGTGTTCTCTGTCGGCCTTATTATTCAAATTTTTTATCGACAAAGGCATTGCACATATTGTCGAGACATGACCGTTGTTGCTCCCTCCCCTTCCAAACTCTAATTGGGAGGAGAAGGAACGTCAGTGGGAAAGATTTGTGAAAGAGCACGAATGGGAATGCTTTCTTAACAAATTATGGTCTGTACCTCCCCAATGGTATAGAAAGCTTCGGGTCAGCATTGGGGGGGTGGCGAAACATGTTCTGATGTACCGAGATTGATGAAAAATGACGTATGACAAGGCGACATGGCCAGCAGTGGACGTAAATCCGACAAAGACAGACTCATGAGTCATAAAAGCACTTCAGATATCTAGAAAATCGAAAGAGAAAAAAGGAGACAACGACGTGAAGAGCTAAGGGAGCAGGCAATTGTGATCCATAGGACGCGAGGATCAAGTGTTGCGACAGATGCAGAAGGAAGTATGCTAGATTCGAGTCGAGCCCGTGATGATCGGGGCATCGAAGAAGATCTGTCGTCGATGGATGAAGACTTGTGGATAGAGCATGGTAGAGCTCTCCAAGTTCAGATACCTGAGACGGTAACACCTCCTTCTCCATTTCATTTAACACAAAGTGTCCAAGTGCAAGAAATTGTCGAGGAAAACCTTGGTCTCCATGCTAGTCAGTCGGGAATCTGGAGTCGTCAAAGTGAAGAAGGTGATGACGTCAATAGATTATTGATTCATCGACCAGAGGAAGTAAATTGGGTGTCCTTTCAACCCGAATTTTCAAATAAAAGCTTTCATCTAGTGTACTCAGAACATGAAGAAGCACCCCCCCTGCCAATACCAAATTTGAGTGACTCGCCGAGTACGTCGGAGAACCCGAGATTTAGCAAAATCTTGTTCGAGTAGAACTTTAATTGGATTTCGACGGAAGTAGTAGAAGAAGACAAACTCGGTGAAACAGAAGAAATTCTAGATACTGGTTCTGAAGATTGAGAACCCAGTCCTGATAGGCAGCTAGTTGAAGTCAAAGAAGCACCAAGTTTTGGTTGCAGAAATAATCCACCTACACCACCATCTATTTCTAAAGTCAATACACCAGCAGACATGTCGCACTCGACAACACACCTTCCATTTTATGAAGGCGATGAAGATATGGCAAGGCATTGGTTCACGTGCAAAGCGATATGGAGGGTCAACCAAATCACCAGTGAAGAAAGACAAGTTGCCCAGTTTCCAGGCTCATTGAGAAAATGAGCATTGACATGGTATATGGGAATATTGCAAAGACACCAAATGCAACTAAGGCGCAAATTAAACAAATTTTTCTGGCCTTTTTCATGATAGAAGATGCAACATATCTGGCAGTCGAACGACTAAAGAAAATAGTCTAGAAGCCGACAGAAACTGTCAAGGAATATGATAGGAGGTTCAAATACCTCCTGAGTAAACTTGACTATGAGATCAAAGAAAATTTATTAATTAAATGGTTCATTGCCGGTCTCATAAGTAAAATTAAAATACATGTACGTCGATAGAGTGTCAATACTTATGCAGAATCATTGAAGGCAGCACTGGAGATTGAAATGGATGACGAATATCCTTTAGTCTCCATGGACAGACATGTCAACGAACGCCTTGAGAGTATGGAGCAAGCAATTCGAAGCATGACTTTGAAAGGGCCGGAGCTATGGTGTACTACATGTTGAACTGCATGACACACTGTAGATTCTTGTCGAATTGAGGATCGGCGACAAGAAGTCAAACTTATTCAAACCATATGCTTTTGTGATATGTGTAAAGAATATGACTTGCATACCACAAATGATTGTCCATACAATCTGAAAAACAAGAAAGCAAAATGGTGTCAAATATGAGAATTCAATACCCATTCGATTGAAGAATGTCATCTCAATTTGAAAAATCGACAAAACTACCATGCAGTATATCAGACAAACTCTGTCGAGCAGCATCATGACAGAAACACAGGAAACGATAGGTTTGATAGAAATGATGGAATAAATGACCGGTACAATCGGAACAGGAATGACAAATATCCAAGATATAACGACCGCAGATATGATCGATGATACGACAACTACAATAGGCGCGGAGGATACTAGGGTCGTGGTCATGGCGGTGGAGTTCGCAGTGTTCGACCTAATCGACCTGGTTTATGTTTTGCATGTCTTAGTGAAGATCATCGGCATGCATAATGCCCTTACAAAGAAAGAACTGATCTTAAGTTTTGTACAAAGTGTGGGGTAGGCAATCACTTTTTAGAGGATTTCCCTACCATGATTGAAAAAATAAATAATAAAAAGAATGTTCATGTCTTGTCTTGTGTACCTAAATATGATGTGCTTCGTACTAAAAAATTGCAAATTGTTACTAGGTAAGGTACTCACATTGGTCAAGATAAGCCACAGATAAGTAAAATTGTAAACAAAGAGGATTACCCAAATCATGCGAAACAAAAATCTGTGTATCAAAATGCATTCGACATATTTTGTGAATTCGTAGCCCGTGAAGATAAGGAAGAAAATCGACAGGAATCTCTCAATGAATTGTTCAATTTAATTTCACATGATGAAGCTATAGGGAAGTTGATTGAACTATTGCATAAACTCAAGTATAAACATGTCGTGCAAAGACAAACCAAAAACATTTTCTGACTTAATCAAAAAGAAAAAAGTGATGCTGACCCATTGGTTGACCTCGACATAAATGGATACCACAAACAACAAGTCGTACTGGATTTTGGTTCCCAAGTGAATATCATGACTCGTGATACCTGGGACCAACTCGGTCGACCACAATTGCAGGAATCGGTCATTTATCTGAAGCTCGCAGATCAAGGATTAATTGAGCCGATTGGAGTATGGAAAGGAGTCGAAACATCCATCAAGGGCATCACAACAAAATTTGATTTTGAGATCATTAATCCCAAAGATGATGCAAGCTCTTTCCTAGCCTTGGTCGGTCAACCTTGGGGGAAAAAGATGAAGGCTTCAATTTCCTTAGATAAAAGTCGCTTCAAGTTGAAAGGCAACGGTCATAAGGTGATTGTACCAATCTTCCCATCTCAAGGAGAAACATGGTCAGAACCTGCAGAAGTAGACAATGACATTCGACATCTTTATCGAATAGACAATAACGAAGACCATATTGAACCAAATTCCCAAGGAGAGCTTCACCTTGGAGATCCTATTTTGCTCGGATATAATTCCGATGCAAAGCTCTATGACTGGTAGATAGAGGATTATGACCTTCATGCAAAAGAATGCTAGACGGTGAAAGCCATCTCAAAGAATCAAATAAAGAAATGTCTCTCAATATCATATACACCGAAGATATTTGAGCGTAAAATGCGAGCACATCCGACTCTTATCCCAGATAGAAATTCACAGACATATAATCCGACATTGAGATACAAGGAGCGTGATTCCCCCGCAGTACATGTTGAACAAGTATCAAAATATGTCGGAGAGCAAGGGCGACTACAGAGTCTGGTTGAGACATTCACTGGTCAAGCTGCAAGATGGTGGGATACCCATCAGTCGAAACTCCAAACTTGGAACACCACATCGACATTTTTTATAGAAAGATTTGGAGGAAAGAAGATTACGACTCAGGCCAACATCCCTATGTTCACACAGGGACAAAATCCTGAAGTCCACATCGACTGTTGCAAAAAAGAATGGAGAAAATTGGGCTGTAAAGATGAAAGGGCATGGCCTCGCCTCTTCCCTAGTACACTTGATGATTTACCCAGCAAATGGTATAAGATGGAAGAGGGGAGAGGAGAAACATTCACATGGAAAGACTTTAAAGAAAAGTTCATTAAGGATTTCCAGTTATCTCCAAAGGAGGAGAAGTTGGTCGAAGCAAGTAAACATATAAAAGAATTTCTGCAGTCGACAGAAAATCTAACACTTCCAGAAAAGAAGCAGATTGCTTGTCGACCTACTACCTGCTATAATATAATGTCAACAGAAAGCCAACATTCGACAAGACTAAGCTTAGAAATAGAGAAGTCAGTCCGGAAAAATTTTCAATGGAGATAGGATCATCCCAGCACGACGAAGCATGTGAAAACAATATTTAGCACGGAAATTGTCAAGGAAGATGACCTAGAAAGATTATCGGAAAAAGAATTTCCACCTGCATTTACACAAATTAAGGAAAGTGAAAGACCGATAAGTGACAGTCGTGCTCCAGAATGGATGGATGCCAAAATCAAAACAAAAGAAGTAGATAATTCAAATGACGACCGACCGAAAAATGGCAAAAATTGGTGATTACTGGAATGAAAAACAAACAACCGAAATCACCAGTCTCCTCAACGAATTTCAAGATGTATTCGCTCAGGATTACAAAGACTTGAAAGGACTTGTGCAGGATATGGGTGAAATGAAAATTGATATCAAACCAGACGCCAGACTAGTAAAGAAAAGACCCTATAAGCTTGCTCACAAGTACAAATCCATTGTTAAAAAGGAGATCGATAGCATGCTCGAAGCAGGGATTATATATCTTATCGACCAATCACAGTGGGTGAGCCCGATGGTTGTTTAGCCGAAGAAGGAATATCTGACACAACTGAGAATCTGTGTCAAATTTCGCGAACTGAAGAAGGTAACACTTACAGACCTATTTCCAACTCCTTTTGCAAATGAAATTATTAATGAAGTTGCAGGGCACGAGTGTTATAACTTCACGGATGGATTTTCTAGGTACAATCAAGTGCCTATTGCTAAAGAAGACCAGAAAACGACTACATTCGTGTGTGAATTTGGGCCGTTCCCGTATAAAGTCATGCCCTTCGGTCTGAAGAATGCACCTGCGGTGTTTTCCCGGATTTTCATTAAGGCGTTTCAGGAATACATCTACAAAACTATGGTTGTCTACTTTGATGACTGGACAATATACACAATGCTAAGAGATCATTGCAAATGGCTTTGACTGATGTTGGAACGTTGTCGGTAGATTCAGTTATCATTGAAAATTAAAAAGTGCATTTTTGCGACACCTATTGGCACATTGTTGGGCCATGTAGTATGCAAAGAAGGAATCAAGTTCGATTATGCAAAGATAAAAATTATTCTCGATCTGAAGCCTCCAGTCAATCCAAAGCAAGTGCGGATCCTGTTGGGTCATACGGAGTATTATAGAAAGTTCATCAGAAATTACTCCGACACGACATATCCTCTCCAAGAACTGTTGAAAGAAGATCAAGAATACAGGTGGAAGGAGGAATGCGACATTTCATTCAACACATTGAAGAGAAAAATGGTCGAAGCACCTATCCTCCATTTTCCAAATTGGTCGGTAAAATTTCATGTGTATATTGATGCGTCTGGAATAGCAGTCGGCACTATTTTAACACAACTCGGAGAAGATGGAATGGATTATCCTAATGCGTTCAACAGTCGGAAACTGAACAAAGCTGAAAGAAATTATTCCACGACAGAAAGAGAAGCATTAGGTATGGTATTTGCACTGTAGAAATACCGTCATTATTTATTGGCTAATCCCTTCGTATTTTATACAGATCATCAGGCTTTAAAATACTTATTCAATAAACCATTTCACCACGGGAAGTTGTGTCATTGGCTTCTACTATTTCAGGAATTTGAATTTGAGGTAATTATTTGACCTAGAAAGGCTAATGTCGGGCCAAAGCATCTGTCGAGAGTCGACACCGAAGAGGAGTCGACAGGAATAGAAGATGATTTGTCGGATGCACATTTGTTTCGAATTGAAGCTGTCCCTTCAGAACTTGCAAAAATTGCACAATTTCTTGAGGATGGGAAAGCTCTTGAAGGAATGACTGAGAAAAAGAAGAAGATCCTTGCTATGAAAGCAGCACCTTACACACTGATCAATGGGTTCCTCTATAATCTTGGCTTGGATAATATATTACGTCGGTGTGCACTTGAGCATGAATGATAGACTATACTTTCAGAATCTCATTATGGACCGGTAAGAGGACATTATCATGCGGCAGACATAACAGCAAGGAAGATTCTTCAAGCTGGACTTTGGTGGCCGACAGTTCATAAAGACTGCCGAGAGTTTGTATCTAAATGTGATAGATGTCAATGTATGGGATGACCGCTCCCTAGAACAGAAATGCCTCTAGTTCCAATTAATCCTAGCCGAATGTTCGAGATTTGGGCGATCGATTTTATTAGACCATTTCCAGTAATTGGCAGATGGACAGGTGCACGATATCTCATCACTGCTATAGAATACGTCACCAAGTGGGCAGAAGCAAAACCGGTCGAAACATGTTCAAGCGAAGTTGCTTCCAAGTTTATCTATGAAAATATCATTACACATTTCGAATGCCCTTTAACTTTGATAAGCGACCAAGGTACGCACTTTGTTTGCAAAACCATTGAAGCATTAACTAAGGAATTTGCAGTTGATCACAAAATAAGCACAGCATATCATATTCAATCTAATGGTGTCGTGGAATCATTTAACAAAACACTCACAAAAGGACTAACGAAAGTGTGCAATATGGAGAAGGACGACTGGGATGATAAAGTACCTGTTGTTCTTTGGGCATACAAAATAGCGTAGAAAAGAACGATAGGACAAACACCTTTTTCACTTGTCTATGGGAAAGAAGTAGTCATTCCATTTCATTTCTGATGACAAGCCCCGACAATTGCAACAGTATTACACATTGATGTCAAAGATGCATGACAAGAATGGCTATTACAACTGTCGAAACTAGATGAAAGTCGACAGATGGAAATAGAACATCAACAAGTCCAAAAGCAACAACAGAAAGCTTTGCATGATAGAAATATCAAACAGAAGAATCTGTTAGTTGGTGACTTGGCACTACTGTATAATAGCTGCGTAAAAGGGAAACCAAAGATTTTGCACATAGAGTGGATGGGGCCTATATTGTTGAAATGATAAATCCCAATGGTTCAGTCCGACTGAAAACGTTATAAGGTAGTGTTTTCAAGAAAGTGGTAAATGGCGCCCGACTAAAACGATACAAGTCATGAAAATTCGGAAAAAAAAAAAAGAAAAAAAAACGGTTAGAAATAACTGAATGAGAGAAAGTACTATAAGCAATCAATCAAATAGCAAGGAAATTCAAATGCAGAATGACGAGACATTGGCAGAGTAAGGATGGAAAAATCAAAGAGAAAAGCTCGATGCACAACCGTCGATACTATAGACACCGACAAGAATGTCGACAAGTTGTTGAGGAAGACCAAACACGACAGAAACAATGGAACACAGACCGACAAAACCTAACAAGAGAAGTCCGTCGACACAACACGTCAAGAGAGGTACCGCGCCATCATGAGGATAAAGAGGCAAAATAAAAAAGTAGCCGCGAAACCAGAGGAAATGCACCTAACAGGGCGTCGATAGCCTGTCATCTCAATTTAATTCCCTCATCAAATCAGCCATTAATACAGGCCTCTACGTCCCTTTCCCGTGTGCCGAGCAGCTCCACCATAAATCCTAAGCTCGAGGATTCTTGGGCACTCTTTTTCCAAGAACTTGAACTCCAAGATATAGAGCTCCCTAACCCTATTGAAGCAAATCTTGTAGTGTCAAACCCTAAACCCACCATGGCTCCAAGGAAAACCCTAACGGAAACAAGGGCCCTTGTGACATAGGTTAGAGAGCTGTAAAAAGAACAATCCCCTCTGGAAACAAGATTGCAAATGACTCGGAGTGCCAAGGTTCTGGAAACAAGTTGGAAGACAGCATGGAGAGATATTGAAGATTGGGGGAAGGAATCAGATGGACACTGGAGGGAGGAAGCACAAAGGCTGCAGACCGCTACAATTTTACATTATATGAAGGCACCTCTATTGGAAAGTTTCGGAGGACTCAAAGAAATTATTGCACGGTTCATTGTTAGCCGCTATCACAATGGTAAGTTCTATTTTGAAATTCCAGTCGAAATTAATGGTGAACTTATCCATAAAATCATCAGTCTATCACGCAAAGGAGATGTTGTACCGACAAGTTCAAACATGGATTTGGTCGAAGAATTTACAGGTACCGCTGCTGGAAAGAACTCACGAGGTGTGGTCATGAGCCAGATCAAATATGCCAATTACAAAATTGTTGCTAAAATCGTGTCGCATGCATTATCACGAACAGGAAGAGGGTCCGACTTGAAAATCGACATGCTGGAAGCTGTTAAAAATATGGCAATGCACGGCAAAGTTTACAAATGGGCAGACTTCTTGTCCGACATTAGCAAACATACATGCCATAAGTGCCAAGATGAGGGGACCAACATCCGCTACCCATCTATAATTATATGGATTGCCATGACCCACATCCGTCCACGAGGAAATAAGGATTTTTCTCAAGAGCGAAATGTTCTTATGGATAATTTTTGTTGCTTCTCACCAGGAGGAAGTCAGCAGTTAAACTCTAGTTGGAAGAATGGTTTATAGATTTCAAAACAAAGGCGACAAGATGGAGAGTACCTCAGAACATTCGACGGAGTTTACCTCTGACAGCACACATCCAACTTTCTTTGGATCATACAGCGGTCTGGTATTTGTAAGGAGCACCAGGTAAAGCAAATCCCCTCGACTACTACCCCTCAGTAGATGAAATTTTCACAGAGTTAGGTCGACAGTCAAATGGAATATTGGTAATTCCACCTCAAGCAAGAAAAGTCGACTTCACTAGTGTCGAACCGTTGACAGACGCAGAAAAGGAAGAAGAGTATGAAAGCTGGTTATATTTGAACACTTTCACTTATCAGCCTAAACCAGTACCCGACCCCAACATACTGGCACTCACACTTACTCCACATGAAGATTCAGTGGAATCTGCGAAGCATTTAGTGGAAGCTGCGGAGCATTCAAATAGTAGTACAAAATTCGACAATCCATAGAATCTTTAGACAGATGAAAATATCCAACGGGTAGCGGGTGAACTGTTTACAACACGACAGAACAAGGTGGTACTGACACAAGGGAAGGGAAAAAGGAAAGTAACCTTTTAGGAGCCAACGGAAGAAGACGAAATAGAACTATATGATAGTGCCACTCAAATACTAGCAGATGCAGCCCAAAACAAGTTGCTGGCAGAAGAGTAGTTTAAGAAGTTTCTGGACACAGACCAGCGCAAGACCCCCAAAATTTCTTTCAAGAAATCCAAAATACCGGTCGAACCTCATGTCGACCTAACTCTACCACTCCACCTTCTTCCCCGGCCATAGTAGAATAAGATCCTACTCCTTTAGCACTACCTGCCCCTATTAGCCAAACAGGTGCTAACCTGAGTCGACTCCTCGCCAACCTTCCAGTATTATTTCCCCAATGGCGAGAAGTACTCACTCAGCAGCCAATATTTGCCTCACCAAATGATCCACTTAATTTGGCTCCGCCCGACACTATTAGAATCAACACTAGTTTATCTTCACAGTCTACAGTAGCAGAAGTTATCAATCATAGGACGACTAATCTTACGAGAAACCCTGACCCATTAGTTATAATTTCTTCACAACAAACATCCATCTACACCCCTCTTTCAGTCGGACATCTAGAGCAAGCATTAAGTACACCTCACCCTGCAGTCAACCAAATCAAAAATTTTCCTGAAGTTGTCAGTCATAAAAATGAGTCTTCAGAAAATGAGTCAAGTCTAGTCGGTCCAGGTCCATCTAGAAGTACCATCCCGTCGAGTCTACTTACGACAGAATTTGATCCATCCACACTGGCGACAACTCCATCCATTCCGCCAAGTCAGTCGAGTCTCCTTTCACCCAACCCTGCCGACGGATCCAAGTCTAGTCCTGTGATACATCAGCACATTGAAGATGCAATATCAACATAAACAATTGAATCAGCCACAGTTCAAGACATTGAAGCAGCCACAACTCAAGATATTGAAGTTGACATGACAGAAGCACCTCAACAAGCCATCATACAAGATACCAGTACAATCAAAGAAGAAATACCCAGCACACCAACAGATATTCCAGTAAGTTCCAAAACACTTGAGCACGAAGTTCCAATTACTACAGAAGCAGAGAAAATCATACAGATCTAGACAGAAGAAGCCGTTGCTACCATACAAGCAGCTGCATAAATTCATCCTAAAACAACCGACAAAGAAAAAGGGCCAGAGAAGCTAGCTACAAATAAAGAAAAAGTGCAAGAGAAAAGCCACAGAAAGAAACACAAAGACAAGAAGCACAAAGAAAGAGAACTTCAGCAGCAAAAGCAAAAGCAACAAGTGCAGCAAATCCAATCAGAAAGAAACCTCTCAGTTTACTTAGATCAGTTTGGATCTACTGCCATTTATCATCCATAATTGGCATCTCAAGTAGAGCTTGATTTAATTGAAGATGCAGTCTTCAGAAAACAGAGACATTGTCGACAGGAGATAGAAGACCGGATCAATCAGCTACAGGAAGAAAAATGCATTTCTCTCTAAGTGTGAATACTTAGCCCAGCAAGTCATTTCACTTCCATCAAGTCCCGACACGACATCACCTCTCAACAGAGAATATCAGTTATTAGAGTCTATCTTGTCAGCTCTACAATCTGAGGTTATAAAGAATCAACAGGACCAGGCTATTGAAATATATTCCTTAATGGCAAACCAGTATACAGCCTTTACAGAAGCTCTTAGTTTGCTCAAGCAATATGACACTCAAGCAGTCAAACTTGCTGAAATTTTGAACAATTGGTATGTACATTACGGCAAGGTGTACAAGGAACTTCAAAAGACACACACACTTCTGGGCACACTTCATCTTCATCCTCTGACCGCAAAGGAAGCACTTACTAAAAACCTTGACAATCAAATCATTATGGAAAATAGGAAGTTGGACAAATTAGAAAAACAGGAAGTACAATGGATCTCACAAGCATGCCTTAGCCTCTCCAAACTTGAAGAAATCTAGTGCCGGCTCCAACATCTACTTACTGCTGCTGAAGAAACAGTCACATTTTTTGGCCCCGGCATGATCAATTTACAAAATACATCCACCACGACAATATGGAACACCTGTCGAAGCTCACGACATTGATTGTGGATATCCAAAATTTGCTGCATACATGGGAAGAATTTCAGCACCATCTCTCTGTCTCTGCTGAAGCTATTGTTGAGGTCTACCTACAAACACCTGAGGCTCCCAGCTCCATCCTACCGTAGCCATAACTATCGAAGTCATTTTGTTGCACAGTTATCATTTTTTTTTATCTCTCCATTTCTTCGGGACGAAGAAATATTTTGTGGTGGGGGAGATGTTGGAGGGGCCTAGGTCGGCCTGTCGACTAGGCCCTCCACCCGACCATTTGAAGTATATGTTGACAAGTTGCGTCGACTAGCATAGGTCGGGTCGGGTCGGTTGGTTAGACCGACAGACGGTTATGTAACTATATTGAAAGGCATATATATAGGATGTTGAGCCGATGTATTGGTTAAGATCTGTTCTGCGTTGTATACTACTCTTGCTGGTGAATAAAGGCTTGTGCTTCTCTCTATTGGTCTCTTGTCTCTTGTAGCTGTATCATTGTGTGCATGCTTTCTTATAATGTATAATGTATCTCTGGTAACCACATGACTAGCGGGACTACAACAGAGCACAAACCACTACAGGAATATTTCCAAATAGAGGAGGAACGAGCAGAAGCAAAGCTAGAAGAACTTGAAGTAGAGCCTACACCTAGTGTTGTAGAATATGTAATACAAAGGTATGACCATAATTCTTATTTTTGCAGCAGTAAAATTCCTTTTTATCATCATGAGATAGTAGCCACTTCCAGAGAGAAGGTTTTCAAGATAGAATCTTCCAATGTTGAGATTCAAATATTAGTGACAAAGATGATTTCAGTGAGAGGGATGAATTGATAGATGGGATTCTTCATGACTCACATGAGTTGAATGAAAGTTGAAAGGATTCCATTGTATGACTTTGAGAGCCAACTCTTAGTCTTAGAAGAGAAGGTGTTGCAGGTATTGTCAAGAACCAATGGTGCACATAAATTTGTTGAAGACCTTCTCTGGAGAACCTAGTTGGAGGAGAGGCATAGAGGCTTGGTTGGAAGTGTCTCTAGTATTGAATTGTGTATCATACAAGAAGAAATGGTGAGAATAAAATCATATTACTTGCAACTCTTGATGGATAGATATCTTGCTCTCAAAATTTCAGAAGACAAGGCCATGTAGGTAGAGAAGATACATAGGGAGTTGGAAGGATCACATCCTTCCTATTGCACCACAAATAGTCACATATATATGGCTTGTGACACTCATACCTTGATGAAGGAACCTCATGTGGAGATTGAACATGAGAAAAAATCATATTTGCAGATTCTTATGAAGAGCAAAGATGAAGAATATTTTGGCAAAGCACTTGTTGATATGCAGAAGAACATAAAGGAGGACTTAGCTATGGGAGAGATATCTAAGGAAATACCATTTGAGTCTAGAAGAAGTGGTATTTGTGGAATATTCTCACCATCATTTTTGTATTTTGCATGCCTGCATGCATCAGCATGCAAATTCATGCATCCAGTCATCAGTATGGTGGTCTCCCAGCACCTAGTCCTCAGTTTCTCAGCCTCAGTAGCCTATTTCTGCTCCGTTCTTGCCCTCCTATCCACAGATGCTCCCTTGTTTTCATCACTGGAGTACAAGTGCACCTCTTCCACCTATTTAGGAGATTCTTTAGTTAGTTCCATGATTAGTGGATCCGTTCCTTGTTTTGGGGATTGATTACTAGTTTAACTAACTGAACCACTTATATAGACCTCCAGAGAGACTATATCAGCTATACTAACTACTGACAGCTCCTCATGCACCCACATTGGAGTCTCCTTCCCTACATTTGTGCCACATGCACTAGTTAGAATCAGTTAGACTCATTTGACTGATGTTTGACCACTTGTGACCACCATTACTAATTGGATGATGTCTCCAATGTCATCCAAGCCACACATTGAGGATAATTTGAATGACCTTAGGAGGAATTTGAATTCATTTGATTGTATTAAGTTATTATTCACTTTACAGAGTGCCAGCTCACAACTGTGTATGATGCAACAGTTTTTGTCATTTCTTGTGTATGAGTGATTATTGAATCTCCATTTCTTCTTCTTCTTTCTGCACTTCTTGAGTGATTTTTAGTGAGGTATGCTACAGCTGAGTGATCCTAATCCCAAAATATCACATGGTATCAAAGTTGACAACATCTATTCGAATTGCAGTAGTAGCAGTTGCAGCAATTCCTTGAGCAGCTATCTTTCATTGAGCACCAAAAGCCTCTGGGTTTCCACAGCAAATCCTGGTGCTATTTCCTTGAATTCACTGGAGCAATCCAGTGAGGTCTATCCAGGTGTGAAGGACCCAGTCACATGTGCTCAGTGTCCTAAGGCAGTGTTCAGTTCAAATTGCAGCAAATCTCCATTTCATAATTCTCATTTGTTTTGCAGGACTATCCTCTCTTCAACTTCAAATTCTTCAGTATCATGGATCTCAAGTTGAACTCATTCAACTACTTCGAATGGAAGGAAAATATGGACATATTCTTGAAGTCGAAGAGCCTTTCTAGAGTGGTGAATGGCTCTACATTTAATCCCACTGGTGCAGTAGAGAAATCCAAGTACTTAGACAAGCTTGATGAAGAAGTAGGACTGCTCCTACTTAGCATTTCTAAAGACCTACACTTTCATGTTATTGATCTGAAGACTCCAAAGGAGGTTTGGGACAAGCTTGAATCTATTCTTGGTCAAAAGGATGACTTGAAGGGTCATAAATTAGAAAATGAGCTCATCTCCCTGTGCCCAAGCAGTTTCGAAACTATCATTGAGTTTCTCAATAAATTCAAGAACTTCATTTCACAATTGAAGAGTTATGGGATTGAGAAGGAAGAAAAACAACTCACCCTTTCCATCCTATCGAAGCTAGGACCGGATTATTCAGTGTTTGTTTCAACCTTCCAGTCAGTAAAGTTGTCCATTCCAATATGGAAATTCCCTTTGCTTGAAGACTTCATCCAATCTCTCACACTTGAGGAGGAGAAGCAAGTGCACATGGGAGTGATAAAAACCAAATTGGATTCAACTCTTACAGCTACTGAGTCAAGAAGAGGGAAAATCAGAAGGAGGATTCAAACCAGTCATATGGAGTCTCGAGTCCTAAGAACGACAAGGCATCTCAAAAGGGAAAATCCAAGTGCACATACTGTAATCGAGGATATCATCTCGAGAGCTCATGTATGAAGAAGACCATAGATCTCATGGCTTCACTTCTTGAAAAAATCATCTTCTAGTACCTACATGTGCTAGAAAGAAAGAGAGTGAACCATCTGAATCTGAGAACAAAGAGAGATGCCATGCCCTCATGGCAGTTTCATCAACTCAATCCTCCTTCATCATATATTTTGGAGCATCAAGGCACATGTCTTCCTCCAAGGATCTCTTCACTGGATTCGAAGCTACTGTTGGACCATCCATTATGTTGGGGAATGATTCTGAGGTCTCCTCTGAGGGGATTGGAAGAATCAAACTTGATCATGGGTACTTCTCAGATGTACTCTATGTCCCCACTCTCACTACTAATCTACTTTTAGTATATCATATGACCCACACTGGTGATCCCAAGAGGGTGATCTTCTCCCCAAATGAGGTCAAAATTCATTACACGGTATTAGGATCTACCATTGAAAAAGGTTTTGCAAATCATAAGTCGAAACTCTATGAGTTCTCCCATTTTCTACCTCTCTCTAAACATTCTGCTCTTCACACTCATGCAAATGAAGAGATTAGGCTATGGCATGGAAGATTTGGGCATCTCAACTATCAATACTTGCAATACATGCATACTAAAGAGATGGTTGAAGGGTTTCCCAAGATCAAGTTTTCCAAGGGAAACTGTCATGGTTGTTTGATTGGCAAGCATACGGAAAAGAAATTTGAGAAGGGGAAGGCAAGGAGAGCCTCTCAACCTCTAGATCTGATTCATAGTGATGTTGCAGGGCCATTTCCAGATCTATATTTGAACAAGGCAAGGTATATTCTTACTTTTATTGATGATTATGCAAGATTTACATGGGTATACTTTCTCAGATTTAAGCCAGAAGTATTTGGATTCTTCAATTTTTTCAAGTCTTCTGCAAAAAAAAATTTAGATAGAAAGATCAAGGCCATTCGCACTGATAATGGAGGGCCATTCGCACTGATAATGGAGGTGAGTACATCAAGGGTGACTTTCAAACCTTTTGTGTTGAAGAAGGCATTGAGATGAAACATATTGTTCCCTATACACCACAGCAGAATGGTGTTGCTGAAAGGAAGAACATAACATTGAAAGAGATGGCCACCTACATGCTAAAGTCGAAAGGGTTGCACCCTAGTCTTTGGGCAAAAGCCATCAACTGTGCCACCTATCTTCAGAATAGAGTTCCTCACAAAGGACTCAAAGATATGACTCCTTTCAAAGTATGGATTGGATACAAACCTGATATGTCTCATTTGAGAGTGTTTGGATCCAGAGCATAGGCAAGGATTCCAACTGATAATAGGAGAGCCCTAGATCCACAAATCAGAGAGTGTATTATGGTGGGTTATGCATTGAATGCAAAGGCCTACAAGCTTCTTGATCCTTCTACTATGAACACATTCCTTGATATAAGTGTACAGTTTGAGGAATGGTCTCTACATGATGCTCATCATGTTGAGCAAGAGAGCTTGCCTAACACACCTCCACTGCTTGATGAGCTCCAAGAGAGTGAATCTTCATCACATGACAGTTCATATTCATAGTATGAGAGTGAAGATGATGAAGAGCGAATTCCAGATCCAAATCCACAAAAAACCTGAAGATCTAGCACCTATTAGTGAAGATGAGCGAATGGAAGATCCACATCCACAAGAACCTGATATCTTGCACTTGATGATCCTCCTCTTCCTATATGGTCAGCCACTACTCTTAGATCTGTCGAAGATCTTGTTGGAGATCCACTTGATCTGAGGAGATCCAGATCTGATTTTTAGAATGGAAGGTTTTATCCTTCTCACATTACTGATCCATTTCTTGCTGATAGATCTTTCTTTGGTGGATAAGTCTACTTACCATTTGGGGTGAGTGATGTACATGATTGATCATCCTACCACAGTCTATCTCTAGGGGGGAGATTTCTTCCCACTGGGTTTTCCCTCTTTCCTCACTTTATTTATTTAGATTGTTGTACGGGGTGACCTTTGGTCTCAGTTAGCAGGGCCCTACCATTTCAGTTGTTCCTCATAGTTTGGCTTGCGAGGGGGTGTTGGAATATTCTCACCATCATTTTTGTATTTTTCATGCCTGCATGCATCCAGTCATCAGTATGGTAGTCTCGCAGCACCTAGTCCTCAGTTTTTCAGCCTCGGGAGCCTGTTTCTGCTCAGTTCTATCCCTCCTAGCCATAGGTGCGCCCTTGTTTTCATCACTGGAGTACAAGTGCGCCCTCTTCCACCTATTTAGGAGATTCTTCAGTTAGTTCCATTATTAGTGGATATGTTCCTTGTTTTGGGGATTTATTACTAGTTTAACTGACTGAACCACTTAGATAGACCTCCAGAGAGACTAGATCAGCTATACTGACCACTGATAACTCCTCATGCACCCACATTGGAGTCTCCTTCCCTACACTTGTGCCACATGCACCAAGTAGACTCATTCGACTGACGTTTGACCACTTGTGACCACTATTACTGATTGGATGATGTCTCCAATGTCATCCAAGACACACGTTGAGGAGAATTCGAATGACCATAGGAGGCATTCGAATTCATTTGATTGTATTTAGTTATTATTCAGTTTACAGAGTGAGCTCACAGCTAATGTATGAAACAATAGTTTTTGTCATTTCTTGTGTATGAGTGATTATTGAATCTCCATTTCTTCTTCTTCTTTATGCACTTATTGAGTGAGTTTTAGTGAGGTTTGCTACAGTTGAGTGATCCTAATACTAAAATATCACAATTTTTTTTATCCACGAATTGGGTAGACAAGTACATCATTGAAATGCAGGTTCAAGGGTGCACAAGACTTGCTTGCATCAGTAGGAGATTGTTTGACATGCATGCCTTGAAATAAATACCTCATGAGCAACCATTACAGGAAGAGGAATTCTCTCCAAAGGATATGGATGATCACATCCCATGTTGATTGGAAAACATGGGTGTTTATTCACTCATGGATTGGATGGATGAATGCATTACACAAATGAAGACTCATGGATATTTCGAATCACCATGTGAAAGAAAATCAACTTGCATGCAAGGAATGTGGGATGTAACAATGCAAGCAAGAAGTCAGATTGCACATGAATAGGTCCAAATATTGTTGGATCTAATGGCAGAAGTTTTCAGGAGAATTGGAAGTGATGGGATTCCAATATGGTTATGGGATCCTGGCATCATTTGGAATGACACATTGCTCCAGGTGATCAAGATGTTTAGTGGATTGTTGCATAAGCAATGGGATCCTAGCATTCCATGGAGTGACATATTGTTCTTGATGGAATTAGATTTTGGGAGGATGAAACATGTTTAGCGGTATCTAGTAGGGCAAGCCATCCTTCATTTCCAGGAGTCTATCCATGTTGAGCAATGGTATAGTTTCCTACATAGGAAACCATATGATGGATGGACTTCCTGTCTTTCTACTTGGTGGTTTGGGAGTCCTCATGAGGATCTCTATCTTGACATTAGGTAGTGTAGATAGGGAAGTAGAAGACACTTCCTAATTCTTAGATTCATTTGGGACCCATGAATCATTCTTGGTCTCAACTATTTCAGCTGGAATATTCATGTAGCAGTATGTGGGATAGAGACATCTCTTGAGAAGAAAGAGATGCATAAGGTTTGGAACCTTCCCAAGATTGATCTCCATCTTAGCCATCATCATCATATTTGCATGGAAGAAGAGTTCTGCAAAAGACATCTCCTTGTGTCCAAGGTGGCTATTTGGGATTTTCATGCATGAGCATTGGCTTGGATAATGCACCTATGGCTTCACCATCTTACATTATTAGAGCATACATCAAGCACGCTGGTAAGCTTATGTTACTCCTTCTGTTGACATTTTGGTTCATTGTGGGATATGAGAGAAACACTCTCCTAGTTTGGAATATGTATCAAGTACTTCGGTAGAGAAGCCATTGCAAATTAACTTGCTTGAATATGAATTTTGAAGGATTAAGATGTTATGTCTAGATTCTATGGTTAAGCATGGTAAATTTGGTGCCCACGTGAAGGGAATTCAGCCTACCATTGTTTGGTCCAATTCCATGGATGTGAACAAGTTGGAGAATGGTGCACCATGTAGAGGATCCTTCCAGTTCACAACACATATGGCTGTCCAATAAGGAAAAGAATTTCATGTTGGGGTGAGAACTCTAAAAGCGTTTTCAAAATGATGAACAAAATGATGGATACTTGCTCAATGGTTGCCTCATCAGGTTTCGCTCCATCATTAGTGCTTAAAGGTGATGCTTCCAAAGTAGAACAAGGAGTGGTTCTATTGCATTATGGTCACCGTGGTTTCTTGAAGACTTATAGAAGGATGAGTGACAGGATTTCAGGGAATTGCCTCAAGAATAATAATAATAAAAGGATTCATTCCATGTATTGCAGCTCAACTAGCCATGGAGTGTTTCAAGGCAGGATCATTATGGAGTTGATTGTGAAGGATGACCAATGCAGGATTATGAAAGGGGTAATCTATGATGGAGATAAGGTTCAAATGGTTTTTTAAGTAGCCTTGTAAAAGTATTGTGGAAAAAGTGTACAGGTTCTTCACCATCCATATTTTCACTTGCTTGAGGACAAGCAATTTTGGGAGGGGAGGATTGTCATGTCCCAATTTTGATTGCACCATGGAGAAACCACTAGCCCATTATATTCCCATGGGTTCAAGTGGAAATTAATTAATTAATTAGGGAGTTAATTTTGGCCTATAGTTACCTTTTGTAATTAAATCAAATCATGAAAGGGTGATGTAAGACCACAATTTTGAATATTTAATTTTCTAATATTTGTTAATGAGTTGGAAATGGTCTAAGTGGCTCAAGATGGTGCATAGGAGGATGGATACAATCATATGAGTTGTTTCCTTCAATAAATATAAGGAAAAACAACTAAAAGTAGAAAAGGCTGCTAAAAGCAGGAAAGCAGGAAAGCGGCTGAAAAGCAGGAAAGTAGCTAAAAACTAGGAAAGCAGTTGAAACGCAGGAAAGGAAGAAGTTTCCTGATTTTTTCTAATAAAGGCAGATAAAGGATTAGTAACTATCAAGAAAGCAAGCAAGTAATATATGAAATATTTTCCTAATTTTGAATTAGAAAGGGGGGGCTAACTTATATTCTCTCTTGAAAATAATATTAATTATTATTTTATTGATATTTTCATGGCAAAAATCTAGAAGGAAAGAAAAGGTAAATGAAGAGTTATAAAAGAGGTACGAGTGCTATGGCACTTTGTTCATTTTTCTTGAGGAGCTCTGTGCTTTTCAGAAGCTTGGGTGATGTTCCCCTTGCAACCAGTTGGGAGATGTGCCCCTTCTGTCTAGTGTAGCTAGTTGAAGCAATTCAACTAGTGATTGAGGAGAAGGACATCCAGTCCTTTTCACAGTGCTTCATGCAGCGGTTTATTGTTCAATTGCAAGTGTGGTTTGAGTTTGGTTTGGAGTGGTAGAGATTCTTTTGCAGTAATATGGTTTTCTCAGTGTTCCAGTAGAGTTAGTTTAATAGATTGTGTAGGTTTTTAGATGGAAGGCATAGCTATTCGAGTGAGAAGAAGATTTAGGCTATTTTTTCTGTTGTAATATTCCTGTAGTAGGTGGAGGGCGCATCCATTATTGCACAATTGATATTAGGGGTCGAATTCCTTAAGGAGATAAGAGTTTTGGTGGTGAAAATTCTATTTTCTTGAGTTGTTTGGTCAATAGTCTCTTCTGTGACTTGTTTGGGTTTATTTCCTATCAAATGTAATAGACATCTCTGTTTTTGCTGATATTTACAGCCATGGAAGTTATGAAGGTTTCCATCCATTAAAAATATTTTTTTGTTATGTTTCTCCTACAGTTTCAAGTCCATATTTCTCAGCTACAATCTTCAATGTCAAAATCTGCACAAAGGAAATACAAACTTGTTTTCTGTGTTATTATACTTCCACAAATAATCCCAGAAATATGTCTGTGAACAAATCACTTAGGGTCTATTTGGGTCAATTTACAGTGTTATTGAAAATATTAGAGTTAGTCTTGGGGTGTTTGGAAAGAGAAAGAAATCAACAGTCTTTACTAGCAAAATTCCAACTAGTTTTCCTGTGTGTAGCATAAATATTTTAATAAAAAGCAATTCGAAGAGTTAATGCTTTGTATAGATTGGTATCAATGTGTTAGGGTTGAAACCAGTCCTTCTTGGAAGTTTTGAGAAGGTTTGGCAGAGTTTGGAATGCAAACTAGTTCAATAGTGTCTGGGGTTTTAAGACATTTTCCTTGCAATTTCTTTGTTCGAAGTGTATGTCTATAAAACTTCCATAGAAATCCTTTAGTGTCTTTCATTAAGTGTTTTCAGATATGAAATATCATTCCAAGCATTGGCGGTCTTGTATGTTTAATAGTTATGACAAAATAAATACATTTAGTATTGAAATAGACAAATATTAATAATGAAATATGACAAAAACATGTTTTTCAGTATCTTACCAAGTAGTGATATTTTGTTCGACCTTCCAAGTTCCCATGCTCTGAGTAATGTTTCCTAGTTGTTGACTTAACAACTCTTCATCTCTTCATCCCTTTATAGTGTGTATAAGGGAAATAGCATTTTCCATTGAATCGAATACATCATAATAAAGATTGGATTCATTCTAATCAGATGTTTTATCGTGATTGCTAATGGCACTAAATACAGAATCGAGAACTGACTGTATCATAGCATTTCGTTCGAATCTATTAGTGAACTGGAAGACGGGTTTGTCACTAACATTGTTCTCTATCTCAACAAAATACAATATTAAACCACTTGTTAGCACTGTAAGAATAAAGAAAAAAATTCACAATTATAAAATAAAAATATATATATATTAACAACATTCCACTTTACGCAAAATGTCTCTTCATGGGGTGGTGTTTTGAATGGTTTACATATATAAACATGGTAAAATGAACTAATAGTCTAGATGACTCTTACTAGACATGCACATATAAATGGCACGTAAGTGTCTTTCCATGGACGTTTGACACATCTAGTCTTAAGCAATGTTAGATAGGACAGTGACACTAACCCTTAGGTATGAAAGGATAAAGGATAGACAAAAAGAAAAGGTACAAGGTGATGATACTAGGAGGATTTCAAGAAAGGGATGATAAAGAAGGTGGTGATATCAAGGTAGGCCTAATGAAGGCAAGAAGGGTAAGATAGAAATGTAATAAGTATGTTTGGTAAGGTGATCTCATATATGTAGTCTATAGGATGCAACAACCACATTCCATGTTTCATAAGGATAGCACAATGGTTAATCACATTAATATGCAAATGTTTCAATTTAGTCCTTACTTGTAATGATGATTCTTGGAGATATCAACCAGGTCAGAGGTAAATAAAGAGAGGGGAATGTCCAATAAGAAAGAAGGTGTAAAAGGATAAATGAGAACAAATAAGGAAGGATGAGAGAAAAGAGCACAAACCAAGTGTGAGATAACCAATGTTAACCATTATAGGAGGCGCAAGCTATCTCTATGAAGTCTCATCAAGCATGGGGCTTCATTAAAATAGGTGATTAAGAGGGGATGAACAAGAGGTTTCCTAAAACTTGTCAAGGTGAGTGACTAGGGGGAGAGGATGTGCTTCATGTTAATCCAAGATGCAAGTACATTTATTGAAGAAGATCAAATCATAAAACCAATTTAAGTGTGAAACAAAACAAATGCAATTGTGGGTGCATGTTTTAGATGATTTTGCTAACAATGAGATGATAAAAATGTGCCTTACAAATACACATGTGTGAAAATAACTAATGAGCTAGTTACGACCTTCCAATTAAATAACATGGGATTCCAATAGCCATCAAATTAAATGGTCTTCAATCCACTGAGGATAGTTAGTGAAGGTGCGAAAGGATCAATTATAATGAGGGGCATTGAGAGTGGTAGCAACAGCCAACAAAATCCGATCCAAGCACCTTCACTTCCCACAACAATCACCTATAAGGTAGATTCCCTAAAATTTGGCCACTATGTCACCTCCGTCAAGTGTGGGTAAGAAGTTGTCCATGGAATGATGAGATGTAACCTCCAAATCAAGATGGTGGGAGCCCCCCGAGGAGAACAGAAACAACCTCATCTTAGGTTTGACCTTCTCTTCCATGATGCCTCATTACCTGGTGTAATACACCCAGTTTTGACTTGGAATGTATTTAATCAAAATTATGTAAATGATTTAAATATGCTAGTATGGATTCCTAGTGCAGAGCTCAAGGCCAAGGCCCAACTAGAGAATGGCTAGGCATATATGATGTATATATTATTATTTGGACCATATGCTTGGCTTACTATGCCAATTCGAAATTTATGTAAATATTATGTTGGAAATTAATAAAATGGTCCAGTATGGCTGTGTAAAGAGAACTGGAGGGGTTATGATTCCACCAGAGGGGAAGAGGAAAGGGGGCCTATGGGGAAACCAAATACTATGTTTCCATGTGTCAACCTTAGAACTCATCCAAAGTCTGTCATGTGCCTCAAATAAGACAATTACCTTCTCTTGACTATTAAATCCAATCATTGAATGCATATGTGAGGTTGGTGGGAAAAGTCACTTCATGTAGTTATTGAAGCATGGAGGTTGTGACAATTATGTCTGCTGTCAGAAATCCTATTTATTCTATGGTCAGAAGCTATGTGAAATGTCTTTTCACCCTTACCTCATATACTTGGATTCAACCCTCTTTTGATCATTCTCTCATGCATGTTTTCTACACTATGTAGAGTTTCCCATGCATGTTCATGTCCATTACCAGACTGTGTTTAACCCATAAATTCTAATGTGAAGACAGAGCTGCATTTTTGGAAGGGAAAATAAATGGTTGTAGGTGAGCATGGAGGTTGGGAAAGCTAGGAACCTTTACCCATTGAGTTCTGTTACTTTTGGATGCTTGAAAAGCCATGGATTAATGTTGCAGGAGGTTCTCCATTACCATACAACAGGTTGGGCTCTTACTACACACACTGGTAAGCACTGTAAGGGTTGGATTTTCTGAGAGAAATGTGGATCGGTGAAGGGAAATTCCTTCCTTGTGTTGTGTGGGGGGTTGGAAGGAGTTCCATGGTTGTGATGGCTTAATGAGACCCCTGTAGAGCTCTGGTTGAGATTTTTGGTTAAGCACAGTGAGCAGAATGGGTTTTGGGATGAGAGATAGAAGCCTATAGGTGTTTCCTTTTCCCTAGAGGCCTCATAGCCTAGCTTGGGGGTGGCCTCTCAACAGAAAGAGTATATGCTAGACAGAGTGCCTAAGGTTGGGTGGAAAATCAGTCTTACACATCCAATTGCTTGGATCTTCTTTGTTCAAAGATAAGAATTCTTATGTATCTGATGTGTAATGATTTTTAGTTGTATTCATGCTAGAATTATGCTTGTAAATTGCATGATGTGTGTGTGGATTGAATTATTTCCATTGTGAATTTTTATTATGTATCTACATACATGTTTGTTTTTACTATTATGAATTTGTAACTTTGCTTATGGGTGAAATTTAGAGGCCCTGATTTAGTGAATGTCCCCTCATGTTGGTTGGATTGAGAGATGGGGACGTTACAGAGTGGTATCAGAGCTTCTGGTTGCAATATTGGAACTGTATGGGTCGGAAATGCACAGTTACAGGCATAAATCAGAAAATGTCTATGTGGAAGATGAGTACTATTAAGAGACGGATAAGGGGCTAGACATAACTTTGCAATAGTCTCCTTATTCCTGAATTTAAAAAAAAAATCATACAAATTCGAAATTTTAAAATTCTGGGGAAAATTTTAGGTGGGCCCCACTTTTTCCATGTGTTTGGGTTAAGTGGAGGAGCCACATGGGCCAGAAGGCATGATGTGGATTTACCACATCGGACTCGCGCACAGGAGGACGCCTAGGATGAAGTGCGAGGCGGATGAAGATATGACCGTCAGATCTTATGTAATATCAATGGCCCCGACTCATCATGCGCTGATAAAGTACACGACGGATAAAAGGGACGAGGGGCATGTTGTACCCAAAACCACTTGGGGCACATGTCACTTTTTGATTGAAAATGCCCCCCTAAGAACTGTTTTCCAAAACCACTTCACGAGGATGTGTTACCTCTTTTTGGTAACGAGGAAACCACCAACGCTCGAGGGTTAGCAATATTATGGTGTGGCGACCTGGTGGCGGCTGGAAGGTGACATGGCCATGCCACAGGGTGACATGCGGGACCTACCAGACACATCGATAGGCACATGTCAGGCCACATCGACACCCTTGACACATCAGCAGAAAATCATATTTTCTTATGCGCCAGATTGCGGGAAATTGGACCATTTATAAAAAAAATAACAAGGGTGTTGCCCTCGACTCGTGCTGCAGCGGCGCAAGGGGGCAAGCCCCCTTGACCCCCATTTTTTTTGTTTATCAACAAAGTTGGATCTGAAGTTTAACAACAGCCATTGGAGCAATAGAAACTTGGTCATATTTTGGATTGTGAGGGTGTATTACAGAATTGCATAATTTGTCTAAGTCTGGAAGAAGTGCAAAAAAATTATAAAAGTAGTCCATCCCAGAACTCTATAGCAAGTGATTGGGGCATCAGATCAAAGATCTGAAAATTGCTAAATAATCCTAATCGCATCTATTACCTAAGCTAATGGGGAAGTAGTTCTAGATATCCATAGGTGATCTTCTGCAGGTGTCCGAAGTTGGCCTTTTGGGTTAAATGCACCTACGAGAGAAGTGCAGAATTTGGGCTGAATTGACAATTTTCAAATATTGTAACTTTGTCCTCATAAATCAGAATTGAGAATGCTTATAGTCATTGGGAAGCTTATCCAAAGGGGAATAATTTTACAGATTCAATTTTTGAATTAGCGATTCATATCTTTCTATAGATTTATTATAAAAGTTCCTATAGCCATAATTTGACAAAACTGTCAATATGGGTATTTTCCAAAATACATAAAAATTAATTTTTATTTTGTAATAAATATAACATATGTGTTTATATGAACACTTTTGCATATTCAGAATCATATCAGTAATTGTTAAGGGTCAATAGTGAATATAGTGCAGTTGGGAAATCTTTGGTCTTGGTTGGACCAACAAGGTCATCATCATGGATGATGCACAGGATCCTTATGAAGTTGAGGCAGATGCAATGGGAGAGAATATTCAAATTGAGAATGAAGAGATAGAATCCAATTGTGGGAGAAACCAAGTGACTCCCCCATACATTGCAGAAACCATGAGGAGCCTAAGGGTGGAGTTGCAGAGTTGGGTGAATCCTTGAATATGGGTGTCTATTTTGGGGGGTCTTATGAGAAAATAAATCTGATTTTTTTATGTTTTTCAATTTCTGGAGAACAAAATTTATATTTGTGTTTAGAATTTAACTTTCCAGTAAAAAGAAAACTTTTAGAGGATTTTGTTAGATTTCTATTCATTATTTTTTCGAATTTTTTTATTAAGATTTGATATGTCAATTTGGAAAATGTTTGACAATACGTTCTTATAAAATTAAAGGACTAATCAATAGTCTTGTTTTCTCAGTCACGAGTACTCAATGTTAAGCTTGTGTTTTTTAAAAACAAAATATGCTACGACAATCTATATAGAGTGTATTAGTTTCTGACTATAATTTTGTATCCAACGGGTGAAAATTAGTTCTAGAGGCAGCTCATATACTCCAAAAATTTATTCTAGCAAGTCACTTGAGTCTAAGGATTCCACTGAAGGATCGAGCTCTTCATCTCATAGGAAGAAGAGGGAGAGGTCTTCAAAGAACAACTCACATGAATAATTTAGGAAGGCCAACCTCCTACATTTTATGGTGAGATAAAATTTGTTCAAGAAATTGAGGCTTGGCTTCTTGGGATGAGGAAGTACTTCCAATTCCAAGACTACTCTATAAATATGAAAGTAAGAGTGGCTATCTTCAATATGAATGGGAGAGCATCTATATGGTGGGATCACCTTAGGCAAGTGAAGAAGATCAATGAAGGAAGATAGTGTGGAATCAATTCAAGAAATACTTCAAGCAAAAGTACCTCTCTGATAGGTACTATAATGGCAAAATTAAAGAATTCCATGAGTTGAAGTTGGGACAAATCACTATGCATGAATATGCAAATAATTTTTTGGATTTGTTGAGGTATGTCAAGTATATTAGGGATGATAAAGTCAAGATTCGGTATTTTCTAAGTAGGATTCCTCAATCCTACAAAGATAGAATTGAGTTTGATGATCCTCAAGCTCTAGATGAGACCATGAGAAAGGCTAAGTATTGTTATGATCATGACAAAAGCAAGCCATATTTCCATAAGGCATGGAAGGACAAGAAGAACAATAAGTTTGATCAAAGGAAGAAAGGGTTCAAGTCTCCTCATTTCATAAATCGGCCAAGGCATCCACCCCAAGTTGTGACAAAGACAGCTAGGATGATGGGAGACAAGCCAAGAGAGCCACTTCAATGTTGGGGATGTGGAGACGACCATTTACTTAGAAATTTTCCACATCAGAATGGGAGTGCAAAGCAAGTTCACAACATTCAAGAAGTTGAAACTGTGGGTCAAGTGGCAAGGACTATCCCTAGGATTTATGTTTCACGAGAGGACTTCCAAGCATATCATCAATCGATTGTGGTTGAGATTGAAGGTAATATTGCTAAGAAATCTATTTCTATTTTGATTAACCCTGGATCTACTCACAGTTATATCAATCCTAAAATTCTTGAGATTTGTGCTTTTAAGAAAACTAAGCATAGTAAATCATCGGTGGTTCGACTAGACACAGGAACCAAGAGAAAAGTTAGTGAAATGGTGGAGAAGTGTTCATTACAAATGGGTGGACTGCCCACTTGTGCATATATGGATATTTTACCACTTGGTTCATATGACATTCTTATTGGAATGGACTGGTTGGAAGCACACAAAGTTGAACTAGACTGTTACAACAAGAGTTTTGAGTGCATTGATGATGAGGGAAACCCAAAGGTTGTGAAAGGAATTCCAAACAAAATTTATGTTTAGGAATATTTGAACCATGCAACTAAAGAAGTTTTGTAGGAAAGGTTGTCAATTGTATGCAACCCATATATTGGACAAATCATAAAATGAAATTCCAAAATTGGATGATTATCATGTGCTATAAGAATTCAAGGATGTGTTTCCGAAGGAAGTGTCAGGACTACCTCCCAATAGGGACATTGATTTCACAATTGATCTTGTGCCAGGAGTTTCACCAATGTCTAAGACACCTTATAGAATGAGCATGCTAGAATTATTAGAGTTTAAAATGCAATTGCAAGAATTATTGGAAAAGAAGTACATAAGGCCAAGTGTGTCTCCATGGGGAGCACCAGTACTATTTGTAAAGAAGAAAGATGGTACACTCAAGTTATGTATTTATTACAGGAAGTTAAATAAAGTGACAGTGAAAAACAAGTACCCATTACCTTGAATTGATGATATTTTTTATCAAATGAGAGAGGCAAAGGTATTTTCAAAGATTGACTTGAGGTTTGGTTACCATCAGGTAAGGATCAAGGAAGAATACATTCACAAGACAACATTTAGAACAAGGTATGGACACTATGAATTTGTAGTGGTTCCATTTTGTCTCGCTAATGCACCATCTACTTTCATGTGTCTCATGAATAGCATTTTCCACAAATATTTGTACAAGTTTGTTCTTGTTCTTCTAGATGACATTCTTATTTACTCTAAGAATGAAGAGGAGCATGAAGAACATTTGAGGATGGATTTTCAATTGTTAAGGGAGCATAAGTTGTATGCAAAGCTAAGCAAATGTGACTTTATAAAAATAAAATTCATTATTTAGGCCACATTATTTCAGAAGAAGGGATATCAATGGATCCGGAAAAGATTAAAGCCATTATGAATTGGCCAACTCCAAAGAATGTGACAGATGTGAGATCTTTTATGGTTCTTGTTGGTTACTATAGAAGATTCATTGAAGGATTCTCCAAGGTTTCACACGCAATCACTTCCTTGCAAAAGAAGGGAACAAAATATGAATGGACCCAGAAATGTGAAGAAAGCTTCCAGCTATTGAAGAAGCTTCTCACAAGTGCTCCAATTCTAAAAATTGTAGACCAAAAAAAAGAATTTTTTGGTGTGTACAGATGCATATAAATAAAGACTTGGAGGATTTCGTATGCAAGAAAATCATTTGGTGTGTTATGAGTCTAGAAAATTGAAGGAGCATGAAAAGAATTATGCAGCACATGATCTGTAACTTGCAGCCATAGTGCTTGCTTTAACAATGTGGAGACACTATTTAATGTGCAGAAAATTTGAGTTGAGGACGGACCATTTTGGTCTAAAATATTTATTTGAGCAGCCAACATTAAATGCCAACAAACTAAATGGATAGAAATTTTATTTGAAATTGATTTTGATACCAAACACATAAAAGGAAAAGAAAATAAAGTGGTTGATGCACTCAACAGAAATGCATGTGGTAGGCATCACAACTTGTCAATCAAATTTGAGACAGCAGGTTGTTAATCACCTTGTTGAAGATGAGTTATATGTGCAAATAAAATATAAATTACAAAAACATAATTTATAAAGGAGGTATTAAGGCTATCATTTAGAAGAGGATGGACTTCTTGTTTATAAAAATAGAATCTATATTCCAAATGTGGCAGACTTGAGGAGAATTATTATGAATGAAATCCATAAATTGCCATATTTTGCTTACCCGAGATATCAGGAAACAATTGCTACAACTAGGAAACAATATTTTTGGTTGGGGATGAAGAATTTGTTGAGTATATTTCAAGATGTATGAAATGTCCGCAAGTGAAAATTGAGCATCGACACCCAGTAGGTTTGTGGCATCCTTTTCCAATTCCAGAATGGAAATGGGAAATAATTTCCATGGATTTTATTACAGGATTGCCAATGATTGTGAGACAACATGATTCTATCATCATTGTGGCGGATAAATTATCAAAATAAGCACACATTATTCCAATCAAATCCACATATAAACAAATGCCATTGCAAATATTTTTATGAAGGAAATTTTCAGATTGCATGGATTTCCTAAGGCAATAATTTCAAACAGGGATACCAAATTTACTTCAAATTTGTGGAAAAGTCTTTTTGCGGACTTTGGAACATGGTTGAATTTTAGCACTTCCTACCATCCACAAACACATGGAAAATAGAAATACTAAATCAGGTTCTTGAGGACATGCTTCACATGTATGTGATGGAGAAACCATCCAAGTGGGAAGATTATCTACACTTGGTAGAGTTTGCATATAACAATTGGTAGCAAGCTTCGTTGGGCATGAACCCATTTCAAGTTTTATATGGAAAAAAGTGCAGGACAACAGTGACATGGGGTAATTTAGTGAACATAATTGTAATTGGGCCAGAATTGCTTAAGGAAATGGAACAAGAGGTTGCAAAAATTAGGTAGAATTTAAAGGCAGCCCAAGATAGGAAGAAAAGATATGCAGATAAGAATAGAATGCATAGATAATTTAGTGTTGGGGATCATGTTTACCTTAGAGTGAGGCCAAGGAAGAGTTCCTTGAATCTTGGAAGTTGTGCCAAGATGTCACCATGATATTGTGGTCCATTTGAAATGCTTGAAAGAATAGGGCCAGTTGCATATAGAATTGCATTTCTTGATAACACTAGAGCTCATAATGTTTTTCATGTTTCTTTGCTTAAGAAATATGTACATGATCCTAACCATGTGATTGATTGAGATGTGATTCAGGTGGAACCCGATGGAGAGTTCCAAACTGAGCCACTATGCATCCTAGATAGGAAGGTAACATTGCTCTGGAACTAAGCCATCGAACAGGTAAAGGTGCAATGGAAGCACTTCTGTCCTGATGAGGCTACGTGGGAGTTGCCATGAAAGAGGAATAGCCATTTTTGTTATGATTTTCAACAAACAACGAGGACATTGTTATTCCAAGGGGGAGGGGATTGTAATACCCCTAGTTTTGACTTGGAATGTATTTAACCAAAATTATGAAATTGATGTAAATATGCTAGTATGGATTCCTATCGCGGAGCTCAAAGCCAAGGGCCGACTAGAGAATGGATAGGAATGTATGATGTATATAATTTTATTTGTACCATATGGTTTATGTTGGAAATTAATAAAATGGTCCAAGATGGCTATGTAAAGAGAACTGAAGGGGCTATGATTCCACCAAAGGGGAAGAGGAAAGGGGGCCTATGGGGAAACCAAATACTATGTTGTTAGGTGCCAGCCTTAGAACTCATCCAAAATCTACCATGTGCCTTAAATAAGACAATTACCTTCTCTTGACTATTAAATCCAATCATTGAATGCATATGTGAGGTTGGTGGGAAAATCCATTTCATGTAGTTATTGAAGCATGGAGGTTGTGACAGTTACGTCAGTTATTAGTAGTCCTATTTCTTCTATGGTCAAAAGTTGCATTAGTTGTCTTTTCACCCTTACGTCATATCCTTGGATTCAACCCTCTTTTGATCATTCTCTCATGCATGTTTTCTACACTACATAGAGTTTTCCATGGATGTTCATGTCCATTACCAAACCATGTTTAACCCATCATTTGAATTTGAAGACAGAACTGCATTTTTGGAAGGGAAAATATATGGTTATAGGTTATCATGGAGGTTGGGAAAGTTAGGAACCTTTAACCATTGATTTATGCTACTTTTGGATGCTTGACAAGCTATGGATTAATGTTGCAGGAGGTTCTCCATTAGCATACAACATGTTGGACTCTTACTGCACACACTCGTAAGCACTGTAAGGGTTGTATTTCCTGAGGGAACCGTGGATCAGTGGGAAATACCTTCCTTGTGTTGTGTGGGGAAGTTGGAAGGAGTGCCATGGCCGTGATGGCTTAGTTAGACCCCTGTAGAGCTCTAGTTGAGATTTTTGGCTAATCACAGTGAGCAAAATGGGTTGTGGGTTGAGAGATAGAAGCCTGTACGTGTTTCCTTTTCCTTGGTGGCCTCATAGGCCAGCTTGGGGGTGGTCTCTTATCAGAAAGAGTATATACTGTACATAGTGTCTAAGGTTGGGTGGAAAATCACTCTTGCACATCCAGTTGCTTGGATCTTCTTTGCTCAAAGATAAGTATTCTTATGTATCTGATGTGTAATGACTTTTAGTTGTATTTGTGCTATGATTATGCCTGTAAATTGCATGATGTATGTGTGGATTGTTTTATTTTCGTTGTGTATCTTTATTATGTATCTACATGCATGTTTGTTTTTACTGTTATGAATTCGTAATTTTGCTTATGGGAGAAATTTAGAGGCCCCAATTTAGTGAATATCCCCTCCTGTTGACCAGATTAAGGGATGGGTATGTTACACCTGGGTATTCTTGAACACTTGATGGTGGAGGATTTTTTAAAGTTCCATATTTAGACAACTTACTATGTTTCATAATGAGAAATAACCATGGGGCATTATTTGGATGCCTAGCCCCAAGGTCCTACCTAGCTACTAAATTATTTTATGACCCCCATGGGGGAATTTAGTGAGTTGATAAGGATATTGGTGTGTGTTAAGGCATGTATTCTTAAAACTAAAAAGTAATAATGATTTCATATATTGGAAATTTACAAATAATTATTGGTTTTTGAGAAGTAACTCTCTCATTATGGATCAAACTCCTCAATTTAAACCAAATGTGGTGATCTATGATACACAAACATCATTAGTAAATCATCTCAACACAATATAAAATATTTCAAAGAATACAATCATACTTGCAAGAAAAAACCGATATAGACTATGGTACATAATGATGAAATGCCAAATAATAATCCTACATTTAATCCAAGCATAAATTTTAGTTTAAAGGATAATCTCAAGCCATAAGAAAATTTACCTCTAACCATATTTCTCCTCTAAAATTTCTTCAAAAAAAGTATTCATTTGTTTGGTCGAATCAACTTTTTAATGTTGTAGAAGTAGTAAAATTACATAAATGATAGTCGGTACATCACTTAAGTGGCGTTCAGCGGAAAATGTGGCTTAAACAACACTATGGAGCATTTCTTAAGCTACACTTCTTAGTTTTCCTTAAGCGATGCTCCCTAGCATCGTTGAAGCCATGTTTGCCATTGAACGTCGCTTAAGAGACATGTCTTGAAAATTTAGTAGATTTTCCCTTCAATTTTCCACCCACTCAACTTCAGTTAGACATTGGAAATTTATATTTTCATAAATGTTGGTCCAAACATCGATTTGGGACCCCAAATGTAGTGGTGATTGAAGTGTCTTCCTACTAGGTAAGGGTGCCATTTCTTAATTTTATGCAATATGGCCAACATTTCCTTTTCATAAATTAGTTTGAGTAAGTTTCTTCTTTTCTGAAGTTGGAAACTTTTGAATGCAAGGGGTCTTCCTTCTTGCATTAAAACTACACCAATTCCATTCCTTGAGGCATCACGTTCCAATATAAAGGTTTTTGTGAAGTTGGGTGTGGCTAAAATAGGAGTTGTACACATAGTTATTTTAAGTTTTTCAAAATATTTGGTTGCTCCTTGAGTCCAAGAAAAGGCTTCTTTTTTCAATAACATTGTTAGAGGTGCTGCTATTTGATCATAATTATTAACGAACTTGCGGTAATAGCCTATCAATCCTAAGAATCCTCTAAATTTATTCAATGTTCTGGGAGTTGGTCATTCCATTATAGCTTGAATGTTTTTAGGGTCCACTTTGGCACCTTCATGAGATAGAATATGATTCAAATATTCCACTTCCTTGAACCCAAAGGAACACTTAGAAGGCATGGCATAGTTGTTGCTCCTCCAATAGTTTTAAGACCATGTGAACATGTTGTACTCGCTCTTCCCAATATTTTCTATAGATTAGTATATCATCAAAAAATACTAACACAAATTTCCGAAGTAAAGGTTTAAAAATAGAATTCATTAAGATTTGAAAAGTGGAGGGTGCATTAGTAAGGCCAAATGACATCATCAAAAAATTTTAATGACCTAAACATTGTCCTAAAATCTATTTCCAAAATGTCTTATTGTCTCATTCTAATTTTATGATCTATTATAACAAAGATCCAACTTGGTAAAGGAAATTGCTCGTAATTACTCTAATAGTTTTTTAATGACATGAATAGGAAACATATTTTTAATGGTCATCGTGTTGAGCTCTCTATAATATGGAAACATATGCCATAAACCTTCCTTTTTACGAACCATCACCACTAGTGCAAAGAAAGTACTTTGGCTAAGGCTAAATGATGTCAGCTTCTAACATCTCCTAAACCATATTCTCAATCTCACTCTTTTGTGCATATGGGTATTTGTAAGGTCTAATGTGAGGTGGTACACTTTTTGGTTTTAAGTGAATCACATGGTCATGATCTCAAAAAGTTGGAATACCTATAGGGATCTCTCTAAATACCTTGGAATGATTGTCAACAACTTTTTGTCGATTAAGTGGAATAGAGGGTATAGATGCTTGAACAATATATTATGTTGGACTATTGAGATATTAATACTTGATATAAAAAAAAATTTATAAGTACTCTAAATAACTTAAGATTGTATTTTCTTTTTACTTGTGAGTAAAAAATATAGGAAAGTAAAACCAAATGTTGGAATGGAAAACCATGAGAAAATACCATTAATTGATTTAATTAAATGTAAGGAGTTTAAAGGTGAATGTTTTCTCCATTGGTTTAATTTGAAAGAATATTGGGAAACATGATATCTAACCCTATTAGTGGATAAGGGGTATTTGATTAACTTGGAATGCAGTTATGTTCGAAGAAAATATTATACCCACTTTTCATACCTCTTCGCAAGCCCTAGCATTATTATCATTTCATATATAGACATAACATCTCAAATGCCAACTTGATCGATTGGGCACTTTGTGGTGGACAGATCTTATCTATAGAGTTTATTTGAACACTACGTGGGTATTCTTGAACATTTGATGAGGGAGATCTTGTTAGTCGAGTGTTTGTCGAGTATTTGTCGAGTTTGTGGAATAAAAAAATAATATAAAGTAAACAAAAAGGAATAATACAAAGTAAAAAGTAATAAATATTATGTCGGTCATAAACAAAAAAGAATAATACAAAGTAAAAAGTAAACATGAGGGAGATCTTGTAACGTTTGTCGGGTGTTTGTCAAGTAACAAAATAATACAAAGTAAACAAAAAAGAATAATACAAAGTAAAAAGTAATAAATATTATGTGGGCCATAAACACAAAAGAATAATACAAAGTAAAAAGTAAATATAAGGGAGATCGTGTAATTTCTGTTTCTTATGTCGGCTATAGTAATTTATTTTTACTAGCTTTCCTTGAATAACTCCTTGAGTGCAATACCGAGATTTAAGACCTAAAATTTGGATCTAGGCTAGTGTATTACATTGGACTAAGAGCCATTACTCCAAAGTAAGTGCAAATATGGGGAGGGGAACAAACAAAATTTGTGAGTTAATGGCATTATTCTTTCTTTTAAAACTTACTTGGTCATCAGAACTTTTAAATATTTAGTGACAACCTTTAAATATTTGGTGATTCTAGAGAGCTCCTTTGATTAATAAGAGGGCGAATATATCGTTCTTCGCTGGAGACTGGTAATGCAGCAGGAGTGAATAACAATCTCATTATACATGATATTAACATTTACCCACAACTTCAGTTTGTTCATATCTACAAAGAACTCAACCAGGTTGCTAACAACATTTCAAAAGATGGTCTTCAATTGCAATACAATCATGTCGTTTTGAAGATTAACAGTGAGGGCTACAACAGTTAACGACAGCACGAGCTACCAAACCAAATGAAACGTGCTCACCCACGTTTTCACATATTATCTTCTCTTGAACAAGTCGATTTCATCAGCCACTTACAGTTTGATAATCAACCGGTTCGCTGAGTTATTGGCTTTCCGGAGAGGAGAGAAGATCCATATGATTTGATTCCTTGGGAATATGGTATGCCTCTCGCTTAATTGTTCTTGAAACAGATTTTATTAGTCACATAATTGGTTCATATTCTTTTGTACAATGGACTTGCCAAACCAAGGTTGTACAACGATTACATGCATGCACGTTGCGTCCACGTGAATTCTGACATATAGATAGGAACTTCAAGGGCATAAATCAAATAAACCATCTCTATCACAGGAATTCAAAGGCAGGAATCAAATAAACCATATCTATTCTGGGCGACCTGGGGATTTTCGCATTTCCCATCAAAGGTTTTTGTTGAAAGATTTATTCTATTCTCCGCGGCCTCTAGGAATTTTTCATTTCCCATCAAATCTTTTGTTGACGTTTTATTCCATTCTCGGCGACCTAGGGATTTTTTCATTTCCCATCAAAGCTTTTGTTGAAATTTTGACGTGAAGGGATGTCTGTTGCCGCATAGTTGAAGATACTCCACGTACTACTAATAAGAGAACAATCCTCTGTCTTCGATAAACCAAAGAGCCGTATGGAGTTCAGAGACGACCTGTTAAGAGAAGGAAGGATCCATTAGATGCTCTCTACAAATAAAATAATGGCTAGCACCTGAGGAATGTCGGTTTTACCAATCCGGCGAATCGTATTGTTCATTTTCATTTTGTATTGCTGAAACTCAAAGATTCCATTAAAATTTAAAATTTTGATCAAAACTGAGCTTCAATCTTACTCATAAAACCTAATTCTGTTAAAACCTAATTCAAATGACCAAAGGAAATATTTGTTATAAGATTAAACGTTCATCTTTCATAAAATAAATTCTATGAATCATGGATGAATATGGTAATTTAATCCATATAAGTCTCTACTCAATATATATAGGCAATATTTGTTATAAGATTAAACGTTCATCTCTCATAAAAATAAACGAATCATGGATGAGTATGGTAATATGGTAATTTAATCCATATAAGTCTCTACTCAATATATATAGGCAATATTTGTTATAAGATTAAACGTTCATCTCTCATAAAAATAAACGAATCATGGATGAGTATGGTAATTTAATCAATATAAGTCTCTAATAAACTCTATGAATCATGGATGAATATGGTAATCTAATCAATATAAGTCTGTACTCAATCTATTGAAAAAATTGCAATGTATTATAAGTTTGGTTAATGATTGAAATTTGATAGTAAATTAATATATATGATTTGTTATTTATTATTTATTACATAAATATTTTTCAAATTAAATATTATGAATAGATTTTTTAATATTATGAATATGGTAATTTAATCCATATAAGTCTGTACTCAATCTATATTGAAGAGATTGCAATGTATTATAAGTTTGGTTAATGATTGAAATTTGAGAGTAAATTAATATATATATATATATATATATATATATATATTTTGTTATGTATTGTTTTGTAGAGTAATATTTTTCAAATAAATATTATAAATGGATTTTTTTAATTTTAAAAGTAATTAATTTGATATGTAAATTTATTTTAATAAGTTATTAAAATCAAATATTAGGAAAATGAAATCTATTATTTCCAAATTTTAAAATTTAATATTTCAAAATGATAATAAATTTTTTTAAGTTTGATTAAGGTTTAAAAGATTATATTTTATTGATATGATAAAAATTTTATGGTTAAATATAAAAATAAAAATAAAAATAAATCATTTGTATTATTTTATTTGCTTATAAATTAAATATAGTCATTAATAATCTTAAAGATTTTGTTTTTTTAAATTATTATAATAGATTTATATTAAAAAAAATTGATTGTTTTTTATTAAGGTTTGCAATATTAGTTTTTATTGATATGCGAAATTTTTTATAATTAAATCATATAAACTTCATTTTATTATCTTAATTTTTATAAATTAAACACTTGATTGCTTTTGAAATTTATAATTATTAACATTCTCAACATATTGTTTTTTAAAATTATTATAATAGATTTATAAAGAAGAAATTTGATAGTTTTTCAAAAGGCATACAAGATTCATATTGAATAAAAAAGTTCATTGAATTACAACTTATCCACTACAAAGTTAGAGCACTAATTTTCATGATATTACATAAATTTATAGAAAATTAAACATAATTTAAAAACATTAGAATAAGAATAATGTGTCATTCTATAGCATTATATTGAAAAATTTTGTAGGTTATCCAAGAATTTAAAAGTAAATAAAAGATCATATTTATTTTTTCAAGTTAATTGAATTACTTTACTTATAATGTAGTATATAAAGTAATATAATTCCATTTATCCATGTAACTACTACTATGGTTAACAACTTTTTTATATAAAAAATAATAATTAATATATAAAATTATTATAAAGAAAAGTTTATATATATAAATTTAATTTACATTTTAAAAAATTGAAATTTCAAATTTAATTAAATTTTATTTCTCACTATATTGGACAAGGAATCTTTTTTTCAAATTGCATCTTCACTTCTAATAATTTTCATTAAAAGTACTTAACTATATAACATATATTAAAATTTAACTATATAGCGTATACTAAGATTTAATGTAATTTGTTAAAAAAAATCAAACAAAAATATTTTGATACATTTAGTAAATGTTTTGTAATTAGATGCATGATGTTTATCTACTTGATTTCTTCTATCATATATTTTCTTATGTACATGAGTTAATATATTTTCCCATGTATATCAATTCTTAAATGTTTGAAATTTGATGATGCTTTGTTACTAAATATGATATTTGAATTTATTGATGATGATGATAGTTTTTAATGTCCATTAAAATTGAATCAAATTTGTTCTATCAAAACTTAAGAAAAAAGACAATACATGAATTATTTGATTTGTTTTAAAATATTATTCCTATGCTCGAAAAGCTTTAAAAAAAGCGTCTCTAGCTTGTCATAGTTTTGACAAGTTAGAAGGTTAGAGAGGTCATTACTGGAGCAAAGATTATGGAATTGAGATCTAATGTGGGTGTAGGTAGGGTACTCTAGGAGAAAGTGATTTTCAACTTCAACGCTCATAGACTTGCAAAGATGGCAAATCCTTTTAGCCCACGACATTTTTTGGGTTTTCCAACACCCCATTTCACTAACAAGCTCATGAGAGATTGCTCTAATCTTAGAAATGTTAATTTTTTCCCTTGAGCTTATTAAGATAGATTTAGAGAATTTTGATTCTCAATATTAGAGTTAATGATCTCTTTATAATAATGTAATTTTCATTTAACCTCTAAATCTCCCTTGTGCCACATTTCTCTTTGAACATAGAAGTAATAATTTTTTTTTGTGTTATTGTTATTTTGCAAGGTGGCAGTTTCGTCAATTCCCCAATAATTTAACCAGACCGTGGCATCTTTAAGCCACCCCCACTTGAGGCGAAGGTGGTTTTGGCTAGAGTTAAGAGCAATTTTAGGACGTCGGTGGTCTTCTAGATTGTTTAATTTGTGCGTGTACATTAGATATCTAATCATAGCCATCCTTTCAATGGGGGAGAGCCCTGCTTCTAAGAGGAGAATAGGATAGGGTGTATTGCTCTTAATTTTAAGATTATAAGTAATAAACCGTTTTTGGATTTGTTCAATTCTTCTGCAAGATTCTCTGGAAATGCTACATCCCCAAGCTTCAGAGCTATATAAGATAACAGGAGTGATGAACATTTTAAAGAAGAATTCCTTTTTGTCACACTTCACAAGGTTTGTCGATTTATAGTTGTTAGACCAAAGTAGGATTTTCACCCTCCATTAATCCTCTTCTCGATGTTATAGTTCGAGTTGAGCTTATGGTGGAAGTCAATTCTTAGATATTTATAAGAAGTTACTTCCTCGAGGTTTCTATTGTCAAACAAAATTGTCATAAGTACCCTTATTGGATTTGATAATCACGACTTTTGTTTTGTCGGTGTTAATGGTCATGCCCATATTGGAGCATAAATCCTTGAGAATTCTTAATTGCTTCCAAGATCATAGGGGCATCTTGCCATAAGAACTATATCATCAACATAAAGAAGAAGCATGATGGTTACTCGTACTAAGGTCGTGTTGCTTCTTCTAAACAACTTTCTACTTTTTCTAAACAACTTTCAAGCTTATCAATGTAAATTCCGAAAATTATAAGGAAGAGGAGACAACCTTGCTTAACTCCAATATTGCAATTAATATCCTATAACCATTACTCTATGATTAAATATATTATTTATCATTTTTTTAAATTAAAAAAAAATTATCTAACTATTAAACAATTTTGATTTTCTTTTAAATTTTTTATTAAATATAAATATAATAATGATTGAAGAAAAATGATCTCAAAACAAACCAAACAAAATCATTTTATCTTTAAACTACCTCAAAATAAAATAAAATAAAATATACATTAATCATTTCAATTGCTAAACATAAACTTAATCCTATTAATCTACTCAAAAATTCTACTCTAAGTTAAACCTAAAACGTCCAAACAGCCATCTAAGTTGTACGTATCATATCATTTAATTCCTGCCAAACTCTTGATTTCTGTGTTTCCTTTATGTGTCGGTAGTGGTACTGGTGTGCGGTGAACGAGGATGAGAAGACGTGCACCAGTAACATCTCATTTAATCCTATACAGCTGCTACAATAATTACTGTCGTCATTTCTGTCAAACTCAGTTTGACGAAATCCTCTAAAGCTGCTACTATCATTACGGCCACCATTTATGCGAAACTCAGAGTTTGACGAGTCCCGTACTCGTTTAATGCCCGAAAACATTGACTATATTTTACAAACATCCAATTCACTTACTCTTAAAAATTTATAATAAATACTATAATAAATGTCCTGGAACTTGAAACTTTTTATTTTTATAATCCGTGAAAGGAGCCAATTTCTTTCCCGGCCCGGCAGGGATCAAATTTGATGAAGTGGATGAAGTGGATATAGTAGCACTGAACATTATATATGTCATATAACACAACCATATTTCACCCCGATTTAGCGGCTCAGTCTCTAGGCCACTATGCCACCTTTGCCATTTTAGCAGTTTCCCAAATTGAGCAAAGAGAACTATCCAACTCTAGGCAACTTTTGTTCTCAATAGCTAATTATGGACCTTGTATGCTTCTTCTTTATAGCTCCGCCCCCTAAATCTCGTTATACATACTAAATCTGTGATATGATGGAGTAGAGGATGGGTTGTGAAGCATAAATAAAATGTAGGTAGACCAAGTAGAGAGGAGATGCATAGATGGTTGAAGTTCTTGTTATATGGTTGAAGTTCATATTTTTTTTCAGACCAACCGATAAGGGCAACAAAATCAAAAGGTAAAGTAGCACTGTCATTCTAAAACTCAAGATTACAAAAACATTTTTGTCCCAGTTCATACAGTCGAATACGGATTGTAAGTGTAGTAGCATCAGTGGTCTTCATATTAATAAATACCAAGAATCTTAAACCGTGTACTAGAGGAAGGTGTCGATTCGATCACTGATCAATTGGGGAAAATAGCTCATGTAATACAGTTTTAGATACAAAGTATGGATTCTTGATCTGACTCATTAAGTAGATGCATGGAGGTTGGCAGAGTGGGAACTTCCCCAAATCCCCGGGCTTTTTGGTAAAGTTGGGGGGCGCATTGCGCACACCTGTTTCCCGTAAGGATGCAACTGTGTCCAGTGGCAGCTGAACAGGGAAGCACTCGGATTTAGAGTGAAAAAAATGGTCTTCCTTGTCCCCTCCATTTCATGAAAGTTAAAGGGTAGCTAAATTCTCAAGAGCTTCGATCAAGCGACAATGGAAAATAGGGAAAGGCAAGGAGCACATGGAATCATATATATGCTTAAACACAAGACATATGAAGAAATAAGCAATTGTTGTTGTTTCTACAATTGGGAATTGATAAATGTCGTTCTAAACAGCCTTTGACGGAGATTTGTGACAAACCCACTCTCGGGTCCAGGCTTCAAATTTGAAGCCTTCAAGGCCCATTTGAAGTAACAAAATTTCATTCAAATAATAATATTGTGTTTGAACTTTGAAGTTACAGAATTTTAATCAAATAACAAATTTTTTAAATAATTGATGGGATCATCAATGGATAAAATGATGTACATACCTGTAAATTCATAGGATGTCAGCAATCTAGTCAGCCTTGAAGTTGAGCTCCTCAAAGAAAACGAATTTCTTTAAATATGTTTATGGCAGGCTGGCATTGCCAGCTTCGCTCTGCAAACTCTCCTGGAGGACTGGAGGAGATAGGGTAGGTGGAACTTGGAAGTATCTCAACCACAGTGGAGTAGGGGTATAAGAAAAAACTTGTTTGTATTCCTGTAATATTACATATTAATGGTCAGAGCCATGGAAGCATGGAATTTGAGCATCTACTTGATACAACAAAGAAAACACAAGGTGGGACTCGGGAGCTGCAGGATTAACTTGATACAACAAAGAAAACACATGGTGTGAGGCTAGGAGCCGTAGACGTTAGGATTAACTTGATACAAGAAAGAAAACACAGGGCTATAGGTAGGGGCCACGGGCGGGAGCAACAACCTGCAACATTACAAGAAGTTTATGGATTGTGGATTTTGTCTGAAATGCCAAATTCGAGGCACATTAACATAATATATTATACATTGAATACTCAATTATCTCACGGAGTCAACATTCACAAATTGGTATGTGATAACTGGTAATGTGGTAAGCCCGCTGCCAACAACACATATGAGCCACCAACCAGGTTTAATAAATTTGTTGATGCCATTAAATGTGTTAAACACGTAAGCGCTCGCTACAAACACAAGAACTTGGAAACATTCAAGCCACGGGTTGCTCAGTGTAAGCCCATCCACGTAAGTTGGTCAATGATATTATTAGAGGCCCAATGGTCCATGATCCATGGATGATCGAACACGTGGATATTGGAGAGTAACCGAGTCCCACTCCCAAGTCACTTAGCTAGCAGCCACATTCCCAATTTCCCATTGAAAACTGTTGATGGGTGAAATTTGAAGCTACCCTTCTGTTGCAATTTTAAACAATAGTGGTTAATTTAATTATTGAAGGGCTTACCCTGAAATTAAATTTTTTTTGCATGGTAAAATTTGAAGTGACCTTCTATGACGTGTAAAATGGCCTCTGAAGGGACATGAAAGCTTCAAATTTGAAGCCTCGTTGGGTTGCATTTTAAAAGATACATTATAATGATTAAGTTTTTTTTACTCGATTGGAGGATGAAAAAGTGGTACTTTGGTCTCAGAAAACCAACTTTTAACTTTTAAAAAAGTTAAACTATAGGATATAAAGGTATTCTAAAACCAATTTAAACTTTGTAAGGGAATATTTCAATTCATTTCATGTTTTATTTAAATATTAATGTTTACTAAACGTAAAAACTCAAAACTGACATATAAAATTTTAAAAAGAAAGATGAAGGAGAGAGTTTACAATTACATTTTAAGAAATTTATTTTGAGGAAGATCAATTTGAAAAAGAAAAAAAAATTAATCAAAGCCATGAAGCGGAAATGCCCAAAAATCTTTTGAATTATGGAATAGATTTTTTTGCATGTCTTGTCTATTGGAATAAGAGAAAGAAGCACTAAATACTAAAGTTGGAGTTCATAAAAGCAAGTTTTTTCTTTTCAATTTTAATTGACATGAATTCTGGAAATCGTATAAAAACCATTTTCTCAATAGGAAGTTGGCATGAGTATTATTAATTGTATCTAGTAAACAAACATTGTATACCATATTTTAGTTTTAAATCTTCTTTTTTTCTTCTCACAGATAGAATAGCTCGCGCGCGCTCCAGGCGAAGGCACGGTTAGACATATGGTATGGGGTTTAATCCGGGGTGGGGATAGCCACAACCAACCACCCCAGCCACCCCACCTATTAGAAGGACCCCAGCTTTAAATCTTCTATACAGAGTATGTGCCATGCCATAATTTTTTATGAACATTATTTCAACTTTAGTAGACAAACATTGTATACCATAGTTTAGCCTTAAATCTTCTATATAGAGTATGTGCCATGCCATAGTTTTTTATGAACATTATTTCAACTTTACGAGGCATCAACCTTTCCATTGCTTTTGCGTTAGCAATTCTTTTTTTGCAGGTACAAAAGGATACATTTTTTTGCTACCTATGTAGGGAAAAGGGCCAAGCACCATAAATTCTAGAGAGGACAAATTTTCTAAATTGGCAACTAGATTCTAAGTATAAGCATAGCAAATGGACATGGAAGCAATGAAAACTAGGTGATGGGAACAGGTGTTGGTGCTGAGCCAACTGCAAGTATGCCAAATGACAAAAGAGAGCCATGGATTCCAAGTATGATAAATCCAATACAAGTGATGTTGTTGAACCAGATGCAAATATGTCAAGTTGCAAAAATGAACAATGAAATCCAAATATTATGATGATGATGATATTTAACGTCGACTGAGACCAACTTTGGTCTATTGGACCTTAAGAAATTACTTTGTTTGTTGTAACAAATTATTCCTATGCTCAAAAAGCTTAGAAAGGTGTGTATTGAGATCACCATAGTTTTGACAACTTAGAAGATTAGAGAGGTTAGTATTATAATAACTTGATTGGGAAATTGCTATCTAATGTGGTTGTATGTAGGGCACTCTAAGAGAAAGTGACTTTCATCCTCAACCATCTTGCTCACACAGAGATGGCAAATCCTATCCTCTCACGATGTTTTTGGAATTGTCCAGCGCACTGTTTCACTATGAAGCTCATGAGAGTTTGTCCTTATTTCGCTATGTTAGTTTTTTTTCTTCAAGCTAGTTAGAATAGAGAGATACTTTTGGTCTTCTAGATCAAGGTTAATAACCTCCTTGTAGTATCTTAGCTTCCTTTTAGTCTCTAAATCCTTTTCACCCCACATTTTTTCTTTAAACTTAGATGTAATAATACTTTTAATGTTATTGATGTTTTACAAAGTTGCATTTTCGTCTATCCCCCAACGATTTAACCAAGCCATGTTATATGTTATCTCTATGCCAACCTTTCTTGAGCCATAGCTAGTCTTGACTGGAATTTAAAGCAATTTTAGGGAGTCTTTGGTCTCCCATCTCATTTATCTTGCATTGTACATCAAGTACCTTGTCATAGTGATGCTCCCTATGGGGGGGAGGCATGCTTCTATAAGAAGGATGGGATAAGGCATATTGCTTTTAATTCTGAGGTTATACGTTATAAAACGCTTCTAGATTTGCTCAATCTTTCTCCGGGATTCTCTAGATATGCTACACCCCCAAACTTCACAACCATACACGATAACGAGAGTGACAAGAGTTTCAAAGAGGAACTTCTTTTTATCCCACGTCACAAGGTGAGTTGATTTATAGTTGTTCTCAAGTCTAAAATAAGCTTTCCATCCTACAATAATCCTTTTCTCAATGCTATAGTTCTGATTGAGCTTGTGATGAATGTCAATTCCGAGATATTTATAGGAAGAAACTTCCTCTGGGTTGTTATTGTCCTATCTAAAGTTATCATAAGTGACCTTCTTGGACTTGATAATCATTACTTTTGTTTTGTTGGTGTTAATAGTCATTCCCATTTTAAAGCATAAATCCTTCAGAGTTCTCAATTGCTTATCAAGGTTAGAGGGACATCTTGACATAAGAACAATATCATCAGCATAAAGAAGAAGAATGATGACAATTCATGCTAATATCGTCATGGCTACACATGCTTCCTTGTCATGTCCCCATTTTGATTGCACCATGGAGAAACCACTAGCCCATTAGATTCCCATGGGTTCAATTGGAAATTAATTAATTAATCAAAGAATTAATTTTGGCATATAGTTACCTTGTGTAATTAAATCAAATCATGAAAGGGTGATGTAGGACCACAATTTTGAATATTTAATTTTCTAATATTTGATAATGAGTTGGAAATGGTCTAGGTGGCTCAAGAGGATGCATAAGAGGATGGATAAGATCATATGAGTTGTTTCCTTCAAGAAATATGTGGAAAAGCAGCTAAAAGCATAAAAGGCAGCTAAAGGCAGGAAAGCAACATAAAGCAAGAAAGCAGTTGAAAAGCAGGTAAGCAGCTGAAAAGTAGGAAAACAGCTGAAAAGCAGGAAAGGCAGAAGTTTCCAAATTTGTGCTAATAAAGGTAGAGAAAGGTTTAGTAACTATCAAGAAAGCAAGCAAAGAATCTGGGAAATCGTTTCCTAATTTCCAATTAGAAAGGGGGGGCTAACTTCTATTCTCTCATGGAAATAATATTAATTATTATTTTATGGATATTTTCATAAGAAAACTCTAGAAGGAAAGAAAAGGTAACTAAAGAGTTTGTTGACGCCTGGAAAAATCCTTGCCTTGACAGTAGGGATTCTCTCCAATGAAAAGTCCCAACTAGACTATTCACTATTTGGAAATGGAGAATCCATCCGGTTAATGGTTCGGCTACCGTAGGTTTCTTTCGAAATAATCTTTTCACGTTGTGGTCTGGACCACCGTTTATATTTTATATATGGAGATGCAAATGCAAATGCTCTAATCCTAATAATCCATAAAACTTTGACTGATAGGTAGAATCCTCACAGGTGATGTGCGGGTTCTTACCTCTTGTCTTACACTTCTACCTTATCAATCAATTAAAACTACTATAATAAAATACATCTTTTAACTAATTAAACTAATATATCCTTGCAAGGAGCGAATTTTAAAATATGAGTAATATCTGATATTGCTAGTACAAATTCAACAGTTAACTGATAGCAATAAGGTGTTCACAATCATAGTAAAATGATTACACAAAGATAGCTTTGATATTCATTGATTTCATTCATTACTCAATTCTACATAGACATTTGCACATTTTGTAACAGAAATCGATAAAATCATTCATACACCATTAGAATAGTCCAATAAAGTAAGAAATATCTCACAGCATAAATATGAACGAGGGAAGAAGTAATTACGTGCCTTAATTCATAACATTCCATGCAAATTCCATGTAAGATTTCACCAAGCAAAATAGTTCTTTCTCATTAGCAGAAAAATAATTCTCATACAAAAATGTTGCTTATATTACACCAGCCAAAAGCCCTTTCCCATTCTAATCCCTCCTATTTATCTTTTAAAAAAATTGTCTCTATGTGACTAATCACTTCACATTCACTCTTACCCTTTGGTTTCCACTTTTTGTGGTTACACAACCAAAAATAGATAATAAATTACAAATTACATTAATTTGCTAGAGGATTCTCTTGACTTGAAATATAATTGTCCCAAAGGTCACTTTCATAAGATATCACATTAAATGTTGAGGGTCTAATAACTTTAAAGCAACTTTGTGAGTGGACAGTTCTTTGACTATGTCTATTAGTCCCTTTGTTGTTGCCTAGTGACCTTCTCCTAGAAAATATGCATTTAGAGTTGCGTGTCCCACATGCTGCTAAAGATCTGTTGTAGTGAGCATGCCCAACTCTTTAATGTACTTCAAATCTTCCCCCCAAACTATTTCTCAACTCTACTAAGCATTGTTCTTTGGATGGCAATTCATCGATAGCTTTAGGGATTGGAATATGGCATTTCTCATACACTTGGCATATAGCTTGATAAATTTCTTCACACTTTGGAACCGATCTTTGTAATTCATTTTGTATTCTCTTGGCTGACTTCCGACAACTTTCTAAGAGAGCTATATCTAACTTTAATTCAACATCTGTTCTTTCTCATAAATTTCCTAGATCCTCCCTTTCCATCCAATTAGCTTTCTCACTTTATTAAATGTGTCTACTAGTTTATGTTTTATAGTGGCACCTTTCGCAGAAATTTGTTTCATTCTATCCATAATTTCTCTTAATTCATAAATCTCCTATGTCAATAACTCTTGGGAGTGGAAAATTTGTTTTTGTAATTCACAAGCATGTTCACAGAATGGTGCCATGTCATGCTTTTGTGCTTGAGCAATTCTAACTTGTTCCATCAATGACTCTTTCTCTTTAATCCATTCATCCATCTGAGCTTGTAGAGATCCCCTTTCAATCGTCAAGGATTCTCCCTGTTGATTTAACTTAGTTTCCTCTCCTTCTAATTCATTGATTCGATATTGGAAATCAGTTATTCCCCCTTCCATAATCACTAGCTGTACATTTAAAGAATCATTTTCATCTTCAAGGCCTTGATAATCCAGCAAAAGTCTTTCTTTCTCTGCTTCTATGGTGTCTCGCTTTCTTTTCATCTCAATTCCTTCACTTCGAGCGCTTGTACTAAATTATCCTTTAATTTGAGCATTTTTTCTTTGTTGCGTTCTAAATCATCTAGTAATTTGTCCATGTTGTCTGCATTAGCTCGTGCTGCAACAATATTCACAGAAGCAATGAATTTAGGATCTTTATTAGTACCTTCTACTAGAGTACTCTCCTACACAGTCACAATATCAGGTTGTGTACCAATATTCAGTCTCTTTTCTGATCTCCTTAGGATGGTCTTCCTTTTAGGATAAAAAACAATGGTGTCAAGCTTGGCTACAAAATGTTTCTTTGAAGGAATCAACGGTGTGAGTCCAAGCTCAGCTAATGGGAGATGGCCTTTTGTAAGAATTATTTTTAGGTCAGCTGGTTTGTCTAATTCCATATCTTGTCGATTCTGATTTTCTTCTTGATCTCTCTTTTCTTCCACAACTTTCTTGATCTTCTCTTCTTCTTCCTTTTTCTTGTCGGCTTCATCTTGTCATTTTTTCTATTCTTGCTCAACAGCTTCTTTATCTGCCTTTTCTTGTTCTTATTTAATTCTTTCCTCTTCTTCTCTTTGTCTTATTTCTTCTTCTTGATTCATCTTTTCCTTTTCTGCTGCCAAGGCTTCTTCCTGTGCTTTCTTTTGTTCTGCCTTTTTTGAGGTTTATTTTTCTGGCTTGAACTTGTTCCTTCTTTCCTACCAAATCGCTTGTTCAAATCTGACATGTTCATGGATCTTATATACACTTGTTCATCTTTAAGGAAACGATTTGTATATTCAAAGGTGATCTTGTATGAGGCACAATGTTTATCTACCTTCTGTAATTTATCATTCTTGGTAAATATTTTTTCTCCAAAGTGGTACGCTTCGAGATCCTTCACAACCTTTTCTGCACCTTTGACCTTAGTAAACTTATATGCTCCGATAGTAAAAGGGAGTGGAGGATAAGAAGATTTCTTATTCTCATTTATAAAATGTCCAACTCTGTTTATGAAAACCGGTCTTACTGCTTCCTTGTGAACTATATAGTTTGTGACATATTTTGGCATCAAAGAAGGACTCTTGGTGCCTCCATACATCCGAATATAAGTAAACTCTGGTGTAAAATAATAATCCCCATAATCATTGATCACCTCCAATGCAGTGTCTGACATGCAATTAGGTTCCTCATCGAAAATTAGTTTATATAGGGGCATTATGAACTCTTCACATATGAGTTTGTAAAAGATGATACACTTATGGGCCCACATGATCTGGTAGGCAACATAGATAGGAGTTTCATCTGGGACCCAATGTTGATGTATATGTAACTTCGGAATGTATTTCACCTATGTATTTCATCTATGTATATTGTACTCCTATAGAGATGTTATTATTCCTCTATACGGAAGTGTCGTCATTTTGTATTGACAAGTGTCGCAAGTGTCGTAACTTGCCGATGGGTTATTAGACCACCATGTGTGGGGTCGGCCCTAATTAAGTTAACTATGGGTTATTAGACTAAGTTAGACAAGTTGGCCCTGTTGGTTTATTTGGCAGGATAGGGTCTGTATAAATAGAGATCGGGAGATCTCTATTTGATCATCTCATTACTCACTCTTCCATCACTCAGAAAGTGGAGCACATGTGAGGAGGAGGATCAGCTGCTAGGAGAAGACTATCTCTTGTACTTTGGTTGTATCATTTCTCTTTCTATCTCTGAGGAAGTTGTGGGGTTTTTCACCTTTATGGTTTTCCCCAGTGAAACTCTGTGTGTCTATTGTCTCATGTGATTGCTTGGTGTGATTGATATGCATTGTTATACTTGATATGTTGTACATGTTATTGTCTCAGTAAAGGTCCTAGAGTATATTGAATTAATGCTCCAAAATTAACATGGTATCAGATCTTCCCTGAGAAGAAGACATTGTGTAGTGGCGAAAACTAGGGTTTCTTGTTTATTGGGTTTCTCTCCATAGATATTGGAAAAGCAGTAAGGTAGATTGACTCTACTCATCAAGGAGAATCTTTCTGTCCAATCAGAATTCAATTCTGGGCACTTTCATTTTTGGCCCTAAAATTTAGGGTTTCCACACAAATAGGAATTTCTACATTCTGAGGACATAGGTGGAAGATCCTTGGAAAAATAGAAGTTTAGAGCTTTGGATCGATATTTTTTGTTGTGTGAAGCTCCGGGAAACTCAAACCCTAATTCAGGGTCCTCCCTAGTGAATCCAGGAAGACTAAAAGGCATTTCTGAAGGGTGAAACTTTGCAGATCTCAAATTCTGAATATACTAGGATTGTCAGCTCATCAAGGCGCATCTTTATATCTGTTCAAGAGTTTTAAATTCAAAGCTTGAATTTTTAGGTTTCTCTAACAAACCATAATCCGGGACCAAATCCAGTTTTCAGCAAATCAAGTGGTAAGACCTAAATCTTTTCTATTTCCATTTGAAGTACTCTTTAAAGATGTCTCACCACAACAAGCTTGAGGATAAGCTTGAAGGGGCTGATAAATTCTAAGCATGGAAGTACAGGATTGGGTTAATCTTGGAAGAAAATGAATTGGATACTTTCATAAGGGAAGAGGTCCCTATCCCAGAGGAAGAAGAGGCTAAGGCATTACATAAGAAGAACTTGGTCAAGGCAAAGAGGATCATTGTTGATTCTATTAAAGACCATCTCATTCCACATGTGTCATCTCTACAGAAACCCAAGGCAATGTTTGACTCTTTGACCAAGTTGTTTGAAGGGAAGAACATAAATCGGAAGATGACTCTGCGGAATCAATTGAAAGGGGTAAAGCTTCAGAATGGAGAGACCATTCAATCCTATTTCTCTAAGGTCTCTCAGATCAAGAAACAACTTGAAGCTGTGGATGAAATGGTGGAGAATGGTGAAATTGTCATGACCACTCTGAATGGCCTACCTAGGTCATGGGATTCCTTTATTCAAGGAATTTGTGGAAGAATGAAGTTGATCTCCTTTAGTAGACCGTGGGAGGAATGTTCACAAGAAGAGGCTAGGCTTGTAGCCCAAGAAGAAAAGATTGGATGTGAAGATCAAGCTCTCACAGCTCACACCAAAAGAAGCAATCCCAAGAAGGAGCACTCTCATCACGAGAAACCTCTTCAAAAGGGTAAGAAGGATCTAAGATGCTTCACATGTAATGAGAAGGGACACTTTGCTGCAGACTGTCCCAAGAATAAAAAAGGCTCCAACAACAACAACCAGAAGGGAAACAAGAAGAGATGTCATGCTCATGCTGCTGAGGATGATGAAGAGGATGACTCATCTAGTGAAGATGAATATGTTATAATCTCTGCGCTCACAGGTACTATCTCTCATGGATGTAATGATTGGATTATTGATAGTGGGGCTTCCAAACACATGACTGGGTTTAAAGAATCTTTTGCAAATCTATCTGAGCATGAGTCACCCCATAAGGTGAAACTTGGGGATGACTATCAATATCCTATCAAAGGAAGTGGTGAAGCCTCCTACAACGTAGACTCTGGGAAGTCTTTAAAGATGAAAGATGTTCTATATGTACCTGGGCTCAAGAAGAACCTACTCTCCATATCTTCATTGGATGCAAAAGGCATGAGAGTTGCATTTGTAGATGGCCAAGTCCTAATGTGGCCAAAAGGTAAAACTATAGATGATGTAGTAGTGATTGGAGAGCAAGAGGGAGGATTGTACAAATTGAAGGGACAACCTGAACATGTCATGGTACATGAATCCATGGAGCCAAGTGAACTTTCGCATAGAAGGCTTGCACATGTACACTATAGAGCACTACCAATTGCAAGTAAAGCTGTAGAGGGTCTTCCTGAAATCAAGACAAAACATGATGGTATTTGCAAAGGATGTGAAAAAGGAAAGAACATTAAGAAGGCATTTCCAAGCAGTGAAAGCAAAGCTAAAGGGATCTTGGAAATTATCCACTGTGATGTATGCGGTCCGATGTCATCCAGTTCTCTGAGTGGGTATGTATACTATGTCTCTTTCATTGATGATTTCTCTAGGAATACTTGGGATTTATTTCTTGAAGAACAAAGATGAAGTATTCAACAAATTCAAGGAATTCAAGGCCTTGATAGAAAACCACATTGAAAAGAAGTTCAAGACCTTTAGATCCGACAATGGTGGAGAATTCACTTCAACAGACTTCAAGTGCTATGCAATGATTCAAGGATTAAGAGGGAGTTCACCACTCCTTACAATTCACAACAGAAAGGAGTAGAAGAAGTTACTTAAGAATAGGACTCCAGTAGCTCCTGCAAGAAAGCAAAGATTCAAAGGGAGTCCACCCAACAAACAACAAAGATAAGTATTTTAATTGTCATTTCTTATATATTATGTTAGTTTAAAATAATTTTATTCAATGATATATATGCTTATGTTCCTAGACTTAGGGTGTGATTTATGCATATTAGAACAATTGCATTAATGAATAGTATACTACTAATATGCATGTGATGGGTAAGTGGCCTATGGCACTGTACAACATTCCATTGCTACTTATCTAGAATGAAACATCTTTGCTGACATGTTGGGAGTTGTGCACACTCTTAACAATGTTCTAGTAGAGATTGGAGGGCATCTAGAAAGTTACGGGATATGGATAAATGTTGTATTGAAACATTGGCTAAGATAATTGCATTACTGTATGACATATTTATTTATGTGTAAGAATTTGTTCTGAAAACTATGAGATGTTTTCTAAATCATGCAATTTAACTTTTTTTGTAGGAAAGATCGTATACCATCATCTACAAAAGAAAGACTTCAACATTTGTTCAGCAACAAAGTTATCTATTAAAGATATTGAAGATATTGAAGTTCCCAGGATTCGGGAAGAATTCCATGATCGAGGAGTTCTAGTCGATCATGAAGAATGATGTTTGGGATGTAGTCCCAAGACCTGAAGGGAAGTCTATTGCGACTTCCAAGTGGATCTACAAGATCAAGCATGCTACAGATGACAGCATAGAAAAGTACAAAGAGAGATTTGTAGCTCGTGGCTTCTCCCAGAAAGAGGGAATAGACTATGAAGAAACGTTTGCTCCTATAGCCAGGTACACTTCCATCAAATCAGTACTTGCTCTGGCTGCAGTGATGAAATGGAAGATACACCAGATGGATGTCAAGACAGCTTTCTTGAATGGTGTAGTAGAGGAGGAAGTGTATGTGGAGCAACCACTCGGGTTTGAGACACATGACAGAGGGACTCATGTGTGCAAACTGAAGAAAGCCTTGTATGGCTTGAAGCAAGCTCCTAGAACTTGGTATGGTAGGATAGACAACTTTCTATCTAGTTTGGGATTTACTAAGAGTAAAATAGATTCCAACCTTTACTACAAGGTTGAGGAAGGAAATCCTGTGATACTACTCTTGTATGTGGATGACCTGTTTGTAACAAGAGAGGATGGATTGATTGTCGATACCAAGAGGAAGCTTGCTGTCGAGTTCGATATGAAGGACTTGGGCATGATGCACTACTTTCTAGGCATGGAGGTGTGGCAGAGTGCAGATGGAATCTTCCTTGGACAAGGGAAGTATGCAGTAGAGATCCTAAAGAGGTTCAGGATGATGGACTGCAAGGCCATGGCCACACCTATGGCATCGAACCTGAAGCTTCTGAGTGATGCTTCATCTGATCTAGTTGATGTCACGATGTATCGTCAGATGATTGGGTCCTTGATGTACCTGACGAATACGAGACCAGATATTTGCTTTCCGGTGAACACATTGAGCCAGTTCTTGACAGATCCCAGAGGTGTTCACCTAGTTGCTATAAAGCATATTCTGAGATAGCTGAAGGGTACTATTGATTATGGGCTCAAGCATGATGTGAATCAAAAGTTTAACCTGCAAGGTTATGTTGATTTAGATTAGGTAGGCAGTGTTGCAGATAGGAAGAGCACATCTGGGTGTTGCTTCAGTAAGGGATCAGGTGTGATCTCTTGGTTTAGAAGGAAGCAGTCTTGTGTAGCACTGAGTACAGCCGAAGCAGAGTATGTTGCAGCTTGTTCAGCTAGTTGTGAGGCAGTATGGCCCCGGAAGCTACTATCTGAGTTATTTGATCTCCCGTTGGAGGCTACTAGTATCTTTTGTGACAACCAGAGTTGTGTGAAGCTATCTGAGAACCCTGTGTTCCGCGACAGGTCAAAACACATTGAGATAAAATATTACTATATCAGGGATATGGTGCAAAGAGGAGCAGTGAATCTCATGTATGTTGCGATGGATGAGCAGGTTGGAGATGTGCCGACAAAACCACTAGCCAGAGTGAAGTTTGAGTACTTCAGAGAGAGGCTTGGTGTTCTTCAGATTGATGACACTTCGAGGAAGAAGTGATGGACACATTTGATGGAAGCCATTCCAAGCATGGTGAGAGGAGGATCCTTCCCATGGCTGTGGATGTAAGTGTTGGATGATGAGCATCAGGATGATGCTCCAATTACTGCTATGTATATGCATCATGTTGGATGCTTGGACCATGTATCTGCATATGTATCAAGTGGATACGTTGTATGATCAAGTAGATCATGTATGTTGATATATATCAGGTGGATACATTATATGATCAGGTGGATACATTGTATGATCAGGTGATATGTATCAGGTAGATACTTGGTATGCATCAGGTGGATGCATTGTATGATCAGGATGATCATGGATGACGAGGTTCAGGATTTTTCTCCAGATGACATGCATCAGGACGATGCAGTGACGATGATCAAGATGATCATATGTGATGAGTATCAAGACGATGCTCCAGATGACATGCATTAGGATGATGCAGTGATGATGATCAGGATGATCATGTACATCAGGACGATGTATGGTGAGTATCAAGTTGATACGTTGTCGCCATGGATAGGTTGTGCAAGGGTAGCATGTAATAAGTCTTGGATATCTGGACAGGTTGTGCTAGTCATGTAAAAGGCCTCAGATGCTCTTTAGAGATATTTCTTGGCAAGACACTCTTTTAAGGTTTTGCTAGACCACATGTAATAAGTCCTGGAGATCTGGACAGGATGAAAAAGCCTCAAATGCTCTTTAGAGATATTGCTTGGCAAGACACTCTTTTAAGGTTTTGTGGGGACCACATGTAATAAATCCTGGAGATCTGGACAGGATGAAAAAGGCCTTAGATGCTCTTTAGATATCTTGCTTGGAAAGACACTCTTTTAAGGTTTTGTGGTAGGGGTCACATGTAATAAGTCCTGGAGATCTGGATAGGATGAAAAAGGCCTCATATGCTCTTTAGAGATCTTGCTTGGTAAGACACTCTTTTAAGGTTTTGTGACAGTCACATGTAAAAGATCCTAGGAGATCCAATAGGTTGAGCTGTGTGCTCGTAAAATTCCTGGGATGCTCTTTCGAGGTTTTTTTGACGCACGTAATCAGTCCTAAGGATTCCACAGTATGGCCAATGATGATGAAGACCTACAGGTGGTGGGCCTACATCCAGTATGAAAAAGGACTGGCTCTGTAGAACTTCCTATGATGAGTAGATCAGAGATTGATTGAGATAGCATTAGCAGTGATGATGTTGATGATTCGAGGATGATGATTCGCTGATGATGATCCAGAGAAAAAGACTTGTACTAGTAGATCTGTGTCAAGAAATACCTTCCTAGTTAAGAGGGAGTGTTGATGTATATGTAACTTCGGAATGTATTTCACCTATGTATTTCATCTATGTATATTGTACTCCTATAGAGATGTTATTATTCCTCTATACGGAAGTGTCGTCATTTTGTACTGACAAGTGTCGCAAGTGTCGTAACTTGTCGATGGGTTATTAGACCACCATGTGTGGGTTCGGACCTGATTAAGTTAACCATGGGTTATTAGACTGAGTTAGACAAGTCGACCCTGTTGGTTTATTTGGAAGGACAGGGTCTGTATAAATAGAGATCGGGAGATCTCTATTTGATCATCTCATTACTCACTCTTCCATCACTTGGAAAGTGGCGCACATGTGAGGAGGAGGATAAGCTACTAGGAGAAGACTATCTCTTGTACTTTGGTTGTATCATTGCTCTTTCTATCTTTGAGGAAGTTGTGGGTTTTTTCACCTTTATGGTTTTCCCCAGTGAAACTCTGTGTGTCTATTATCTCATGTAATTGCTTGGTGTGATTGATATGCATTGTTATACTTGATATGTTGTACATGTTATTCTCTCAGTAAATATCCTAGAGTATATTGAATTAATGCTCCAAAATTAACACCCAATAACATCCTAATTTATGAAATGGGTTCCTAATAATGATGAAATCAATGAAGCAAGATGACAAATAAAAATCTTATTTATTCTGCATCAAACCTCCTTGAGCTGATGATACTACTGCAACCATGCTCTCCGAAATAATATTTGCCCATTTAAAAACAATACCATGAGTGGCAATATGATACATGATTGGAACCCAGCTGAGCTTGTATATATTTTCATTTTCCCTTCCAAATATTCTGCTCAGCATCATGGCCACAATTCTGAATGGGGTTTTCAAGTTCTGTGTATCATGTTCTCCATTGGCTCTCTGCCTCAACTGTTTTCCCGGGATAAGCATTTTCTTGGCGTATTTTGAATGATCTATATTGATGCTCTTAATCCATTCATTAGTTAGAATGAATTTTGGAGCAAGTAATTTGAAGATTGTGCCTATATGTGCCGGTTGAAATGAAGTGAACCCTTTTCCATTATCTCTTGCAATGATTCTAGACTTGACGTCTATATAAGGAAAAATCTATCATATCGTCTCAGAGTATGGGAATAATTCTAAGTGAGTTGCCGCTTTTTGGATACTTGATTTCTTTATATTTTGATAAATTACCATCTCCTCAATAGAGGCATCAGGCACATCTTGATCTCTGATAAGTTGGTATATTTCACCCCATTTGTATTCGGGGACTACTCTAGTGATAGCTCTAGTATATTCAACAAGGTTTCCATGATAGTTTCTAGAACTAAATCAATGTTTGAAACGGATTCTATAACTTTGACTTTGCACTTGAAAGACCTTCTATACATATCTGAATCCTGTAATGAAAGAACAATATCAATGTATTTAAATCGTAATCATAAAGCCTACAAGAAACTGAAAGAAAATTCAATTAGTTCAAGTTCAGTATTATCAAAAGTTAACTTTATTTCAATTCATTTAACAATTGTCTTTCAATGCAGATCATTCTGTGAAGAGAAAGTGTGCTTGGTGATACTTTAAAAATATATATTTTTATTCATTTCATAAAAACATAAAAATAAATCACCAAGGGAATTATTTTGTCTGATTATTTTCCATGCTCTTATATGTTTCATCAAGCTTCAAAATTTAATGCAGTCAATTCATATCAAGACATCAAGTAAACCCTTGTCACTTCAAATGTACGTGTTCACGTTATCATAAAATTAATTCAAAAGTTCCCTATTCTGAAGCTAAATGCACAGAAATTTGTTCTTCATGCAAAATGAGGCCAAACCATTTTAATGAAAAATCAAAAAGGTCAACATTGTGTATTTTTTTATTCCTCCAACTGATTCAACAACCTAGGGTTTAAATCCCTTTTCCACTAGGAAGACTCCAAAGAAGGTGTTATTTACGACTCTAGCTATCAAAGCTTTAGCCCAAGACTTCTTTCAGTTGAGAGCCCATCACAGATGCACTAAAGAAAAACTAAAAAGAACCTCGTGATAAAAGGGTTTAACAAAAAACAAAACACCAATGGTAAGGGTTTATGACAATATTCGATCTATGATTTGTCTACTAAGGAAATATGAGCTTAAAAAGAATGTATTTATGTAGCCAGTGGGCTTGTAAGAAAACCAGGGCATTGAAGGTCTTTTCCTAACTCCTAACCTCTCCCAACCAAAAGCTAACAAATCCTGCCAAAGAAACAGTGGTACCTACCTGGCAATGCAAATCTGTCCCCGAAGATGGATCGTGATCTGGAAAATTTAAACTCTCCATGTGTCATTGATGCTCTGGTCAAGGGTTTACGATACTCACATGGAGAAAATGATGTAAAAACGGTAGCTTTACAACATAATTCCTCCCCTTTTACACCTAATGTTAACATTTAATATGCTAAGACATAAAATAGCAGCATTACATTCCATTTCACAACAATAGCATATATAGGATCACTGAAGAAACAACAAGCACAGCATAAACACAAGAGACACAGATTTATCCTGGGAAACCCTCATGGGGTAGAAAACCTAGTAAAGCTTCCTCAATATAGATGACCAGCAATATACAAAGATGCAAATCCTGAGCATAAGCTCCTCCTTCTCCATAGCATACCTCTCCTCCACAAGTGCGCCACTCTCAAGTGAGTGAGTGTGTAAAATGAGGAATACACCTCCTCTATTTATACACTACTTTGACTTATATTTGACACAAGACATGTAGGCTCGTATTTAACCAATGGGTTAAATACCCCACTACAATTGACTGGGCCGACCCCTCTAGGGTGGTCTAATAACCCTTTGACCCACATAACACATATAGGGCCGACCCCCACTAGGGAAGTCTAATAACCCAAGTTACCACATTCCAACAGAGGAATAAACATCTCCAGATATACAATAGGATCTTCACGGAGGAATGAATCATCTCCGGAATAATAAAGTACAAATATAATATTCTTTGAAGTTACAATATCTCAACACTCCCCCTTAACGAGAAGGATATTATAACAGCATCTGCACGAGCAAGGAGTCATCAACATCATACATGATACATCTATAAATCATTGGAAGCTTTCTCAACATCATCAGTAACTCAAGCAGTTACTGGAACATCTTCAATACTGGAATATCAACATCTTCAGTACTGATTTTTCATCTTCTGCAGCACTCGAACAACTACAACAACATAAACATCTGGATCCTCACGATCATCAGCATCGTCATCATACGATCATCAGCATCGGGATCATCTCGATCTACAACATCTGGATCATCTCTCTCTACAGTATCTGGATCATCACGATCTACAGTATCTGGATCATCTCGATCTACGACATCTGGATCATCTCGATCTACAGCATCTAGATCATCACGATCTACAGCATCAGCATCTGGATCATCTCGATCTACAGCATCTGAATCATCTCGATCTACAACATATGGATTATCTCGATCTACAGCATCTGGATCATCTCAATCTACAGCATCTGGATCATCACGATCTACAGCATCTAGATCATCTCGATCTACAGCATCTGTATCCACACTGATACATCTATCATCAAAACATGTATTCTCACTAATACATCTATCATCAAAAGCATGTATTCTCACTAATACATCTATCATCAAAAGCATGTATTCTCACTAATACATCTATCATCAAAACCATGTATTCTCACTAATACATCTATCATCAAAAGCATGTATTCTCACTAATACATAGCAGCATATTCTGCAACACACACGATCATATTACAGGATGATCAATCCCGCTCTCTTTAGGACATAGGTCCATGGATGATACAATCCAGATCAAGTTCCAGGATGATCAATCCTTATCACTTTAAGACAAGTCTCATGTCTAGGGACGATGCAATCCCATCCGTACATTTAGGACCATGTCCAAGGATGACTTAATACTTAACCGTACATTTAGGACCATGTCCAAGGATGACTTAATCCTCATCTGTATATTTAGGACCACGTCCAAGGATGACTTAATCCTCAACCGTACATTTAGGACCATGTCCAAGGATGACTCAATCCTCAACCGTACATTTAGGACCTCGTCCAAGGATGACTCAATCCTCAACCGTACATTTAGGACCTCGTCCAAGGATGACTCAATCCTCAACCGTACATTTAGGACCATGTCCAAGGATGACTCAATCCTCAACCGTACATTTAGGACCACGTCCAAGGATGACTCAATCCTCAACCATACATTTAGGACCTCGTCCAAGGATGACTCAATCCTCAACCGTACATTTAGGACCACGTCCAAGGATGACTCAATCCTCAACCGTACATTTAGGACCACGTCCAAGGATGACTCAATCCTCAACCGTACATTTAGGACCACGTCCAAGGATGACTCAATCCTCAACCGTACATTTAGGACCACGTCCAAGGATGACTCAATCCTCAACCGTACATTTAGGACCACGTCCAAGGATGACTCAATCCTCAACCGTACATTTAGGACCACGTCCAAGGATGACTCAATCCTCACCCGTACATTTAGGACCACATCCAAGGATGACTTAATCCTCACTTGTCCACTAAGGACTTCATTCTCGGAGACATACGTCTACGGCTCTCTTGAGGATGATGCAATCCTATCATGTCCACCAAGGACTTCATTCTCGAAGACATACGTCTATGGATCTCTTGAGGATGATACAATCCTATCATGTCCACCAAGGACTTCATTCTTGAAGACATACATCTACGACTCTCTTGAGGATGATGCAATCCTATCATGTCCACCAAGGACTTCATTCTCGAAGACATACGTCTACGGATCTCTTTAGAACATGTGTTCAAGGATGATGCAATCCCCTTGTCACCTTAGACCCTGTCTAAGGACCATCCACCAACCTCTCTGTCGGCATCACCAATATAGGTAACCACATCATTGACCTCACTGTCGATGCGGGAAATCTCATCATAAGTGATCACATCACTCCCCCTTTCGAGGAGGGTCCTTCTTAACTATCTTAAGTTTGTCTTGGAAAACTTTACTTGAGGTAGAGGTTTGGTTAGTACATCGGATCAGTAGAGGTTTGGTTAGTGCAATGGTAACTTGTTACGAATTCGAACATTAACCATATCTTGTATATAGAAATGTCAGATCTCTATGTGCTTTGACTTATCATGGAACACTGGATTCTCTGCCATTTTGGTACAACTTTGTTTGTCACATAGGATCATAGTTGGGTCCATTCTAAAGCCATACCACTTCACAACTAGCAGAGAAAGCAGCCATATATTCCGCTTGTGCTGAGAGCCACACTAGACTGCTTCCAGCTAAACCACGAGATCATGGCTGATCCCAGACAATAACATCCTCTTGATGTGTTCTTCCTGACTGATACACTTTCTGCCCAATCAACATCTGTTTAGCCATCTTGAAGTCATGATCTCCAAGATAGCATAGATCAAAGTCTATCGTATCCTTTAGATACCTCATCACATGCTTTGCAACTATCAAGTGAACACATATAGTTTCCACTAGATACTAACTCAAGGTGTTCACATCAAAGCATATATCTGACCTAGTATTTGTTAGATACATCAATGACCCAATAATTTGTCTGTACAGAGTTATATACACTAACTCTGATGAGTCATTCACTAACAGCTTCAAGTTGGAATCCATGCGAGTGGTCATTCCAACATATCAAGTCCTTTAAATATTTCTCGGCATACTTTCCCTGGTTGAGAAAGATTCCTTTTGAGTCATTCCATACTTCCACACCTAGGAAGTAATGCGTCAATCTGAGATCTTTCATTTTTATTGAATGATCTTCTGCATATCTATATGTGCCATCTCTCGTTAGATGGGTCTACTGATATGAGCCTCAATATCATTCGAACTCTGTGGTGAGTTCCTTCTTGCATCCATGTCATCTGTGTATAGAAACAATATTCAACCTTGTAGCAAAGGATGAGATCCTCATCACCCATGGTGATCATTAAGCTCATCAATTGATTATCGATCCTGGGAACCCATACAGAATCTGATTCACACTTCTTCTTTAATTACACCTTTAAGAGAATGGTCTTATCTAACCACTTGGAGAAAACATCTCATCATGATTCTCTTCCTCTTTCTAAGAGAATCTTCTAGCCACAAGCCTTCTATAGCGTGTTTGATTTGTAAATCTTTTGTTGAACATCCATCACTTGTTCAGTGTTCATCATTCATCATGATCTTTCCTACAAATCAAAATTAAGTACATGATTAGTAATACTTCATAATCATCAAATCATATTGACATCAAATTAAGTACATGATTAGTAATATTGCAGTATTTGTTATTGTCTTCCTTTTGGAGTCAAAGACTATCGTATCCAGTTTCTCTATTGAATATTGCTTTGAAGGGGTAAAAGGAGTGAGCCCGAGCTCGGGAAACAGGAGATGTCCTCCTGTAAGTGTGATTCTGAACACATCTGGTGGGTCTATTTCCATGTTTTGGAGATTCTGGCCTCCTTCTTGGGATTCTTCTTCTTCCACAGCTTTCTTGAGCCTATCTTCTTATTCCCTTTGCCTTTCCAACTCAGCTGCTTTCTCTACCATTTCTTGTTCTTCTTTCTTCTGTCTTTCTTCTTCTTCTTTTCTTCTTTTATCTTCCTCTTTTATTATTTGTCTTTCTGCTTCTGCTACCTGTATTCTTTCTGCTTCCACTGCCCATAGTCTTTCTGCTTCTTCTCTTGACTTCTGCACTTCTGCTTCTTTGGGAGTATCCATAGCCTAACTAGGAACTACGCCACTCTTCCAACCAAAACATTTATTCAGATCTGTCATGCTATTGGCCCTCCGATATACTTCCTCATCCTTAAGGAAGTGGTTTGTTTATTCAAAGTGAATCTTAAATGATGCACAATGTTTGGTAGCCTTTTGTAGTTTTTCATTCCTTACGAAGATCTTCTCTCCGAAATTAAATGCCTCTAAGTCTTTTACAAAAAATTCCGCTCCTTTGATCTTGGGGAATTTATACGCCCTAATGACAAAGGAAAATGGTGGATAGCAAGCTTTCTTATGTTCATTTAAAAAATTACCTAATCCGTTGATGAAGACCTGTCTTACTTCCTCTTTGTGCACCACATAATCAATTACGAACCTTGGGATTAGAGATGGTGCTTTGGTACCTACATACATCCTGATATAAGTGCCCTCAGGTGTAAAGTAGAAATCTCCATATTCACAGATGATGGCCATTGCGTTTTCCGACATATAGTTGGGTTCTTCATTGAATATTAACCAATACAGAGGAATTATGAATTCCTCACAGATAAGCTTATATAAGCTTGCATACTTGTGTGCCCACATTAATTGGTACACCACATATAGTGGGGTCTCAGCTAGGACCCAATAGCACCCAAACTTGTGGAATGGGTGTCTAATCAGGATACAGTCAATCAGGTAGGAAGACATATAGAACTCATGTTTCTCCTGGGTCATCCCTCCTTGAGCTACTACTATCGTTGATGTCATGCTCTCCGAGATAATATATTCCCAATTGAAAATGGTACCATGGGAAGCGATATGGTACATGAGAGGCACCCAACTTAGTTTATATATATTCCCATTCGCCCTGCTGAATATTCTGCTCAACATTAAAGCTATGATTCTGAAAGGGGCCTTTAGGTTATGAGTATCATGCTCCCCACTTTAGCTTTGTCTCAGCTGCTTTCCAGGGATCAACATCTTCTTGGCATATTCAAAGTGGTATATGTTGACTCCCTTTATCCAGTCATTGGTCATCATAAAATTGGGAGATGGAAAATTATACACTGCGCTGATATGGGCTGGTTGAAATGATGCCAATCCTACTCCATTTTCTCCAGCTATGATTCGTGTGCCGACATCTACTTTGGGTAGAATCCAGCCAATGAATTCAGAGCATGGAAAAATTTATGGTCGGGTGGCATATTTATGGAGGCCAAACCTTTTAATGTTTTGATACACCACCATCTCCTCAATGGATGCATATGGAATGTTCTGATCTCAGATGAGGTGATATAGTTCACCCCATTTGTATTCAAGGGAAACTCTTGTCATTGCCTTAGTATCCTCATATACCGTTTCCATTGGAGTTTCTGGAACAACCTCAATGTCTGAATATGATTCTACCACCTTTGTCTTACGCTTGGCATCTCTTCTTTGCATCTATGAGTCCTGAAGTAACATCAAAATCAATGTATAAGAGTAATTTAAATTTAAAGCAACATGCAAAGGTATAATTTATCATTATTATTTGCAAGAAACCAAAAAATTAGGAGATTCATACTTCCATGATATCAAGTGTGTTTGATGTTGGTTATGGTTTATCATAGTATTGGCAACTTAGTTAGAAAGTGAACACCTATATGCAGTGAACAATGTATAAATGGATATTTATTTGGATTAATCTAGATTCTCCAATGCACTATTGGCCAAAAGTAAGAACAAATCACCAAAGTGTCTTCAAATTTTCTACAGAATCATAGATGGGCCCATTGTCACCTTATCATATTACTAATTCAGATTCCAAATGGAAAATAGTTTAACTAAGGTTTTATTCAAGAGCTCCATCGATGGGGTATATTAACAGTGTAGCATGCCCATTTATTAACTAAAACAAATGCAAGATCTGGAATTTCTCTTCAAACTGAACTGCATGTTTTTCTAGTTTACGCGACCTAGGGAGATTCAAGGTTCTTGATGAGCTTGAAGAATTGCCCTAGCTATTTCACAATGGGACTTCATACCCAAATGAATATAGTTTTCCTTGGTGAGTATATGCTTGAAATGTATGATTTTCTCATGTTCTAACCTAACAAGTTTTATCTCTTCGGTGAAGTATGAAGAAGTGAAAAATGGGAAGAACATTAGACGAGAATACATCTCGGTGGTATTGGTGTTCGTTGTAGGGATTTATGTAAATTCTATCACATTTGTCCACTGGAACCCCGATCATGGAATTTTTTAAAGAAAGCATAATATTTGGTGATGTGGTGATCACTTTACGAGAAAGGCCCTCAAGTTTGAAATATTCTAGTTCCAAGGCCCTTTGTGGATATCAACGCAAAGTTTCACCCTACTGAAAAAAATAAGCCTACCCTTATTCTTTCTCAAGTTTCACGATTTAATCTAATTCAGGCACTAATGACATATTTGCAAATTCCTATGGCAAAACGGTGTTCTATAAAATAAAGTGAAGGATAAACGACCTACCTTGAAACGAGGGGTTCATCTAAATGCAAAAATCAACGGGGTCGAGTGAATTCCGTATTCAATAATTTCTCCCAAACGTCGTTACAAGCAATGTGATAGGAAAAGATTTTAAACTTGATATATATACCAATCACTAACCCTAGCATTAAATACGTCAATGGGGTCAAATCATCCCTTTACGGGTTACCTTTTATTTTACGCCGCAAGTGTTTCGGGGCAATTTTCTTTCGGCACCGATAATTTTTCGGCGGTTGTTTCCTTTTGGCACTAATGTGTTTCGGCTCAATATACCATTTTTCACCGAAACTGTTTGGGAAAGAAAACATTTTATGCCAGTTTCCATTCGCGTGAACCTTTTTAACTTTGCGTCGATACTGTTTCAGAGCCCCTTTCCATTTTGCTCTGATTCCTTTCGGCGTCTTTTCATTTTCTACCAATTCAATTTGCAATATAAGTTTCGGATAACTTTTCATTTTGACAGTGAAACGTTTCGGTGTCATTTCTCCTTTTTGCTGATCCGTTCCAGCGTGGAATAGACAACTCCTCCGATTTGGCCCGCCTTCCTTTTCCCTCCGACCGTATCAGCATGACTTCGGATTCGTCTCTGAAACACGAATTTTAACAAAAAGACCTAAGTATTTTGGAGTTCTTTCGTAATTGTTCTGACCGTTTTGGTGGAGAATGGAATTTTTCTCCAACTTTTTCGGCGAAAAATTGAATCTTGCTCCGACCGTTTCGGTGAAAAATAGTAAGTTGCACCAATTCAAAAAATTTCCTTTTCTTTTTTTTTTTCAAGAAAAAATTGTAAGTGTCAAAAGTAAGCATATGAAAGATGAAACAAACTCTGATTAAATTAAAAAATAAAGGAGGGTCCCTACAATTTTATAAAATTTTGGGGATCAGGTTGCAGTTGCAACAATTGGCGACTGGATGGTGAAAACAGATCTCTGAACAAATTATTCTTGAGGATCACAATTTCTTGTTTGTCATTAATTCTAATTGTAAAACTATGCCTCTAACATTTCCTTTCAGGATTTTAAAAGTCTAAAGTTATAAGCAGGGAGAGGAGCTTCTTGAATCATATTGGTCATTTGCTTTGGGAAGTGGGCAACCTGGACTAGATTTCCTGACCACTCTCCTGAGGCCATAATATGGGGTTCATTATCAGACCCGTCTTTTGGTTACCTTTACATATGACTCCACAGGATTGTAATAAAATCAGACAAATTTATTCCTTTGTTCTTCATTCCCATGCTATCATCATTTCTTTGGATGCTTTCTTTTGACGAGTTTTATCGTCCGAGTCCTTCAAAATAGCTTTATTTAGTCTTTAAACATTTGACATAGGTTCTTCCATCCATAATGTCCTTTTGTGTGAGTGATGAGTTTTCTTTATTTGTCATACTCACGTACGAAGAAGAACCTTATGGAATATCATCCGGTGTATTTTGTTGATTGGATATATTTGACTTTCCATACCATTTCTTTGATGGAGATGGAAATATTTTAGCAATTTTGACTCTTCATTATAAGCCTTTTGGCTGTAATTTTTGTAGCATGGGATCATTTTAACTGCCACACATCTGTAATAATTCTTCCTTTCCATGGGTCACTTATAGTAGGCCACCTGAGATGGTCATTTATGTGTAAGTGAGTGGAGCCCCAAGATAGTAATTTAGAATTCATGGATCCTGGTTATTTCACAAGGTTTATATTGACACAGATTGAAAGACGAAGAAGGTTTCCCCTTTTAAAACAAAGCAGCAATTAAAATCACTAATGACATTGTTGTTACAAAAAGAATTCATTTTGTTATGAAGCCAAATCTAATCCTTTGGTGATTATAATCATTTCACATGATATTGTTTAGATGTCTGCAATTCTGCACATCACTCTGAAAGTTGAGCTGGATTTTATTTAAACAAAAAGCAAGCAAACAAAGCAAAATTAAAACAAAAATGAGATAAGGTTGAAGCTAACTATCCTAGGAAAACAACAAACGAAATCAAATGGAAGGCTAAGAATCAACAAATTTTATTTATGTACAACAAGTTTCCCTAAACCTAGGAAAAATATTGTTTGAGGGCTAGGCCATTGACAGGGAGGTTTTCCTTATACCTTTGTAAATCTTGTAACTTATAAGTTGTTGGACCACGATTCTCCACAACTTGATAAGGACCAAGACACAATTCTTGAAATTTTGTATGTTTTCCCCTTTCTTCATGAGGATGGTCCCACTTTAGAACTAGGTCTCCTACCTCAAAAGTTTTCTTTCCATATTTTTGTTTATCAAACCACTTTTTAACAATGTCTTGGTGATGATTGAATCTATATTTGGCATTTTTCCATGCTTCCTCAAGTTTTAGCAAAGGATTAATCCTTGACTGCATGGTTTCTCTATTTGATCCTCGAGCTTCCTGAGATAACTGTAGGGGAGGGAGTAGTAAGTTTGGGGGAAGAATAGCCTCTTTCCCATAGACTAAGGTGTAAGTAGAAACCCCTAAAGAGTCTTTTGGAGTGACCCTATCTGCCCATAAAGCGTCGGGAAGGGCCACATGCCAATTTCTTTGGTTTTCAATAACTGTTTTCTTCAATATTCATATGAGATTTTTATTGTTCGATTCTGCCAATCCATTCCCTTGAGGATAATAGTTAGATGAATAATGCAATTTAATTCCCTTTCCATAGCAAATGTACTTAACTTAGCAGAAGAAAAATAAGATGCATTATAAAATACTAACGAAATTGGAACCCCAAACCTGGTTATGATGTTTTCTTGCAAAAATATGATGACCACATCTTCATTTACTTTGCGTAAAGGAGTTGCTTCAGTCCATCTCGTAAAATAATAAGTGGCGGTGAGAATGTACCGGTGTTGCAATAAAGAGTTGGGATTGATTTTCTCGATGATATCTAAACCCCATTGCTCGAATGGTTCTGAAATGATAACTAGTTTTAGTGGTTCTACTTATTTTGGTAGTCTTCCAACACTTCTCTGACATACATCACATCTCCTTGCATAATAATGAGCATATTTTAAAACAGTGGGCCAATAATATCCAACTCTCAATATTTTATGAGCAATAGTGTCTCCGAAATAATTCCCCCCTGCAGGGCCATCATGTAACTCCTTTACCACTTTATATGCATCATCCTTTTCAAGACATCTGAGAAAAATCCCATCGTAATTCTTTATAAATAGTACTCCATTTATTATTTGGTATGATGTTGACTTTAATCGGAGTGCCCTTCTTTACTTTGAATTCCAATGTTTCGAAAAATATACATTTTGAAGATAATGAATTAAATCTCTATACCAAGACTCTGGAGTGGTGAAAGTGGAGCATACTTCAATTAGATTCATTTTTTATTCATTTTCCCAGCCATGATCTTTATCAATTGCATTTTCAGTCATCAACTTGCATAATCCTTGACCTTTGATGATATTAGTTGGCTTAAATTCTAGGTCATATTCTTGTAGTGCAATCACCCAATTTCCTCGTCTTTATCCTAACTCTTTATGAATAAATCGAGATCTGACAATTGGGTGAGGTATTATAACCTTTGTTCTATTTTTCAGAATGTAAGGTCTGAACTGCTTCACTGCCTTGAAAACTACATATGCTTGTTTTTCTACAGCTGGGTAATTCACTTCATCTCCTTGTAACCCAGTGCTCATAAAAGATATTGGGTATTCATCTTCTTGTTCTCCTTTCTGTGTGAGAACTATTGCAAAAGAATAATCTGAAGCAAATGCATATATAATAAAATCCTTTTCAAAATTTGGAGTGCTCAATAAAGGTGCATGAGCAATGGCATTTTTTATATCCTTAAATGCATTCTTCTCAATATCAGTCCATTTGAACTGCACACTTTGCTTCACCATCTGCTGCAAAGGTTTTACAATTTGTGCAGAGTCCATTGTATAAACCTTTGCACAAAGTTTATTGTGCCCATAAATGATTGCATATTTTTCTTATTATGGGGCATGGGAATATGAGTTATAGTTTGAATTATTTTTGGGTCTATAGAGATTCCCTTTTTAGAGATGATGTGCCCTAACAATTTTCCTTCGAGAACAAAAAAAATGCTTTTCTTAGGATTCAAAGGTATACCATACTTCCTACAACGTTCAAAAATATTTTTTAAATGGAAAGCATGATCTTCAATTTTCTTAGGAAAAACGGTCACATCATCTAAATAACTGACAACACAGTGGCCGACCAAACCTCAGAATGCGATGTTTGTGGCCCTTTGAAATGTGGCTCCAACATTCATAAGGCCAAAAGGCATTCTTCTATAAGCAAATGTTCCCCATTTTGTGTGAAAGGTATTCTTGAGTCGATCCTTATCGGCCACTAACACTTGATTGTAACTTGAAAATCCATCCAATAGGGAGAACATTTCTGATCCTGATACCATCTGTAAAAAAAATTCCATGGGTGGGACCAAATAGTTGTCTTTATATGATGCCCTGTTCAAATTTCTAAAATCAACACACAATCTAATTTCTCCTGATTTCTTTCTTACAGGTACCAAGTTCGCCACCCATTCGAAATGTCTGACCTTGAAAATAATCTTAGCATCCAACAACTTCTTTAATTATTTCTGTATTAATGGTTCAAGCGTAGGATGCATCTTTCGAAGTTTCTTCTGAAATGGTTTTTATCCTTGTTTCATGGGTATCACATGCTGGATTATGCGTGTATCATAAGCCTTCAAATCTTCATATGGCCATGCAAAAATGTCCTTGTATTGCTGAAATAGTTTAATAAATTTGCATCTTTCTCCAGGTGAGGAACATTTTCCCAAATTAACATATTTAGGTTCATTTTCTGTCCCTAAGTTCACCAACTCATATTGCATCGAAGAGTTGTTTGTATTGACATTTGCAGGCTTCATGAACTTATGTTGTAAGTCAAATAATCCCTCAAGAGTTCACATTCCCTTTGGCATAAAATTTCCTTTGCTGGTACCCTCATTTTGCAATTATGACTACTTCTCATCTTCTTCAATAATGGATTCTTTGAAGGTATCCTCATTTGTCAAAAAACTGATAATTTGCTCATCATCATCGAACACTCTCAGATTTGTAATTTTGTCAGGTACAATGGCCTGAAAAGAAATTCAATAGAACATTTGTTATTGGTTGGTACTAACCGTGAAGCAGAGACAACTAGTAAATCGGTAGCAACATTTTGTAATGTAGGAAGGACATTTATATTAAAAGCATTAAAATTTGATATTAAATTCCATACTTCAAACTGATACCCTTTCAAGTATGGAGACACACAATGAATGGTGTTTCTTATTTTCCTAACAACTATTTCCCAGTCACCAAAAACTTTTAAATTTTTAACATTCAAACAAATGGCTTTTTTCAATCCTTGCACCAAGGCTTCATATTCAGCCGTCTTATTTTTGCATTCAAATTCTAATCTACAAGAGAGAGGTTGTATGTTCCCTTGAGAATCAACAAGAACACAACTAGATCTTGCACCCTATTGTGTTTTGGAGCCATCAAAGTATAAAATCCAAAATGTATCATCTAACTCAACTATGTTAGTCGGACTATCTAAGTCAGTAACTAATTCTACTATGTTACAGTCAATATCATCAGCCCGTGCAAATTGAAGGAGATCATACTAGTTGTCTGAATCATGGCCAACATTTTTTTCCTGATAATTTCCTGGCTCAATTTCTAAAAAATAATTTCCCAAAGCTGAAAATGAAAAATTCATTGGCTCATTTTTTCCTTCTAATTGAGTCACATTATGCTTCATATGAGGTTCCCTCAATACCTTGATTTCATTCTGCTTATTCTGATAAGGAAACCATAAATGAGACCAATCAGTTGCAAAATAACCATTCAACTTATTTGACCAATCTCTACTCAGTATTAACCCATAAGCTTCTGGTATATCCACTACCATAATATCGATAAATTGACACACTCTTGGGTCTACAGCCAATTTGATCAATACATTTTTCATTTCCCCAATAACTTTAACATCAGATCTATCTAGTTGTATAATCCGAGAAGGGGATGAAGTGAGTTGTCCATTTATCTTCTTGCAACTAGATAGTGGCATGATGTTAGATGAAGCCCCAGAGTCTACCAAGCACTTATGCACATTATAATTGAATATTTCAAAATTCAAAAGGAAAGGAAGAGTTTGATATTTCCATTTTCCACCAATACTTGCTTCGTTAATTTCGGTATCAAACTCAACCCTTTCTGACTGTTTATTTATTGTACTGCTTGATTTTACGTCAAAAGATTCTAATAATTTTTTCCTCTGTTGTGGCAGGTTACACAATTCAAATCAAGATATATTTGCTTTATTTTTCTTGATATCTTCTACAATGTCATACCCCATATTATGATTTTCTCCAACCTTTTTACCACTATCAGATTTGTTGATTACAGGGTTTACTTGTTTATTGCTTAATGGGTTTGTTTCCTTAATGATCCCAGAGTTTGCTTTTGGTTGTGGCTGATTTAAATTGTTATTCTTCTTTATATTTTTTTTGGATGTATTCATTTTGGGAAGTACCATACTTTGTTCTTCTATTGGTCCCTTACTTCTGGTGGCATAATCCACAAATGATATTTCTATTTCTTCCACCTTTTCTTCTTCAACTAAACGCAAAGTTGGTGCCCAATCCCATAATACCAAGGTAGTTTCTTCATTTTGTTCTTATGGTTCACTAGATTGGTCTTCTTCCTGATCTTCCTGGTCTATTATTTGTGTATCTAATAATTGATTCATTACCAGGGTAATTGAATTAATCCACTATGGGAAACTTTTCTCGGAATGATGCTCTTGATGAAATGTGTAAAAGTGGTCGATGCCAACTTCATTCAAATTAAAAACAACAGAATTATTTAATGGTGATTGTGATTGTGTGCTTTCTTCATTTTTCTTATAGGAAGGCTTAAATGGTTTTCTTACTGAAGAACTAGCACCCTTTTCTTTTTCCAAATATACTATTTTATTGGACAACTTTTGAATCATCTTGACCACATTTTCTAATTCATTTGCAGATTCTTCTTTAGTTCTGGTCAATATTAAAGGCTTCTTACTTACTATAGGTTTTACTTCCAAATCCAAAGAATGTTTGATGATACTGTCTATGTCTGCCTCTACTTTCTTTTCCTCTTCGTGATTTTTTTCTAAAGTAATTTTAATAGATATTTTGCCAAACATGGCTATGGATGGGAGAAGCACTGTAATATAATATTCTAGCAATGATTCTCCAGCAGGTTTAGTTGCAGCGCTAAAGCTATTCAAAATCATAGTAAATCTCTGATTAAACTCTTGAACTTTCTCTTTCTTTTCCATCCGCATAGACAATAATTATTTCATAAGTGAAGCCACGGTCTTTTGGGTAGAAAACTTATTCAGAAAAACCTTTTCAAAACTATCCCAATCTGCTATAGAATTAGCCTGTAAGCTAAAATACCAGGATGATGATATCGGTTCAAAAGTGTAAGGGAACAATCTACACACTACATCCTCATGTTCCATATTTAATAGGTTCAATGCTAAGTAAAAACTCTTTAGGTGATCTTCAACAGAGATCCCTTTTCTAGGGTCAAACTTAGGTAGCACTCACTCCGGATGCTTAGGCAAATCATGCAAAGGAGAAGCTAGGTTGAGTGGAACTATGGCTCTCCATGCAGGTGGTTGATTAACTTTGTGATCCATGTTAGCAATATGCCTAGGAGAATGTGGGGGTGTATGGGGTGGTGTATGGGGTGGTGTATGAGGTAGTGTATGAGTCTATGTGCGTGGAGTTGTGTTTGTTTCCGGAGAATTAGGCCTCAATATTCCACAAGCAAAGAATCCCTAGTTTGCACAACTTGTCTTCTAGGAGTTGTCCTTCTAGGTAGTAAATGCACCACTGATAATCCACCAAGTTTCCTCACATATGATCTAGTATGTCTCTTGAAATTGTCTACTTCTATGTGAAGGACAACATCTAAACGTTTGGTATGATCAGTTTCAGAATCCAACTTTTCTTGATAATCAGTTTAAGGAATTAATTCGTTTGGTTTGTTTGTTTCCAATGAAGACCTAGAAAAATTTCCTCTTGAGAACGGATTTCCTATGCCAGCCATGCACTGGCGGCCCTCCTTCTAGTTCCAAAACTGTTGATGCCCGAAAAATCCTAGCATCGACAGTAGGGATTCTCCCCAATGAATAATCCCAATTAGATCACTCATTGCTTAGTATGGGGAATCCGTTCGGTTAACAATCCGACTACCGTAGGTGTGTTTGTTTAATTATGTACCGGTTGCAGCCCGACCCGCCGTTTATATTTTATGTTTAAGGGTATAAATATGCGAGTCCTTCTAATCTAACTAATGCATTTAAACTATAATTGACAGGCATAAACCACACAAATGATGCATAAGTTCTTACATCCCGTGTTACTGCTTCTACCTTGTTAATTAGCTAATTATTGTTGGAGCATTTTCCAACCAAACATCATTTATTTGAGACTTACAGCTTAATTGTCCACTTATCCTAAGTATTTTGACTCCATCATGTGCTTACATCATCAGCAGATTACAGTTTCAATCAATTGGGCCTCCTCCTACATTCTAGGAGCCAACTGGGCCATCATCTGAGCTTCCTCCTACATTCTAGGATCCAATTGGGCCACCTACTAAGCCTGCTCCACCATTCAGGGGTGATTTGCATGACTAATGCGCACTACTCAGTCCAACTGACAACATTTACTACTTTATTCAGCCAACTAGTGATATTAGGGCACCTTACTACACTTTTTTACCTGATTTGGTGTTATTCTCACCTAACATTCAGTTCAACTGCAGACATATGGTGCCCTACCCTATTTTTGGGCAATTAGTTGAGCTCTGCATTGAGTTAGACACAGTTAGTCAGTTTCAGAGTCAGATAGAGTCAATTATTGATTAGTTAAGTGGTTAACTGATGTGCCGAGTGGTTAACTACCAATTAAGCCACTCTCATGCATTCAATTCGAATTCCCACCTTCGGAATTCAAATTGCTTGGTTTATTGTAGTCATTTTTAAACATTGTAAACAATATTCTGAGTATATGAGATTATTTTACTGTTGCAAACCTTCTGCACAATGTTTCCATACATTTTGTTGCATGCATCTCTAGTAACTGTCGTGTTTGTTCCATAGATCTGTTGTGCTTGATATTTTACATGGTATCAGAGCTCCATGGCAGGGACAAGACAACTTTTCTATGGTGATTCTGCACTAATGATTATGCACTTCTGCACTAGTGATTCTGCACTTATGCACCAGTGCTTTCTGCACCAAAAACACATATGAAGATTGAGCAAGTTTGCTAAAAAATATTCCAACTCTGCACCAGAAGCCGAAATTTTTCCACATAATTCCTGGATATTGTGCATCCGACTCTTCAAGCTTTCTTGATAGTCTATGTTGGGTGTGATGCAACTTAAAAAGTACAGGTTGTCGACCAAAATGGTTCTTGTTTGTTTGTGATTGTAGGTTTTTCACTCCCTCCTATTGCATTCGTTATTGTAGAAATGGACTCCTCTTCACAAATTATCCTCACTGCTTTCAGCTACCATCAATGAAAGGATGATGTTGAGATTGCATTGTGCTCTAAGGGCTTCTCCAGAGTCACCATGGGCCTAGAACCAAAGCCAAATTCTACAGTAGAGAAGTCCAAGTACTTCAACAAGCTTGATGAAGCTTATGGTTTTCTTTGTCTCAATATTTTGAAGGATCTTCTTTGCCATCTCAGTGGATTGACTACTCCAAAAGAAGTGTGGGAACAACTTGCCAAGCTTTTTGGTAAGTAGGATGAGATGAGGGCCTGTCAACTAAAGAATGAGTTGATTTCCCTAAATCCTGAGAATTTCGAAACCATCAATGATTTTTTCGCCAAGTTTAAGCATTTGGTACTACAGTTGAAGCAATGTGGTGTTGAGAAGGAAGATAAGCAATTGATTCTTTCTATTCTCACGAAGATAGGAAAATATTATTCAGTGTTTGTCTCTACTTTCAATTCGGTAAAACTCACCATTTCGAATTGGAAGATGCCTACCTTGAATGCATTCATTGAGTCCTTAACAAAAGAGCATGATAAGCTTGGTCAAATGGGATCCATTAAAACTTCAAAAGATCAAGCCCTTTTTGCTGGAGGACCTAAAGCTATGAATGGAAAATGAAAGCAAAAGAAAGAGAAGACCAAGTTTGCTCATCCGAAGAAAAAGGAGAAAAGCAAGTAGTCAGATGAGCCCTCCAGTTCAAGAAAAGACAAGCAAAAGGGAAAAGAGCAGACAAAGTGTTCTTATTGTTGTAGGGGCTTTCATCCTTAAAGCTCATGCATGAAGAAAACTATAGATAAGATGGACCTTCTCTTGAAAGAAGGACAACAATGATCATACAGACAGAGGTCAGGCACTCATGGCTAGTGTTTTTAATTCTACAGCTCTTCTCATAGATTCGGGAGCTTCGAATCACATGGTTGCAAGCAAAGAATCCTTCTCATCATTGGAATCCGATAGCTGCATCTCCATCCACATGGGAGATGACTCACAAATTTATTCGAAAGGAAAAGGTACTATTCATTTAGAACATGGCAGTTTTCAAAATGTTTTTTATGTTCCTTCTCTAGCTTCGAACCTACTTTCTGTGTATCAAATGACAAACACTAGTTTACCAAAGAAGGTTGTATTCAACCCTAATAATGTTGAAATTTCTTATATTTCTGGACTAGAAATCTCATTGCAGTAGGAAAGATAAATGATGCTACAAAAACATATGAGTTTTCCCACTTTTTGCCACATTCAAAGCCAAGTGTCCTTTTGACTCATGGAAATGAGGTTAGTAGGCTATGGCATGAGAGGTTTAGACACCTGAATTATAAATATTTGTAGCTGCTACAAAATAATTCCATGGTTGAAGGCCTTCCGAACATCAAATCCTCAAAAGGGATATGCAAGGGTTGCATCATTGGGAAGCACCCCGAGCACAAGTTTGATTGAGGAAAAGCTAGCACAAATTCTTGTATTTTGGGGATGATTCATAGTGATATCAGCGGTCTACTGCCACATACCTCCATGAATGGATCAAGGTATGTTCTGACATTTATTGATGATTTCTCCAAGTTCGCATGGGGCTACTTTCTCAAGAACAAATCGGAAGTGCTAGAAAAATTCAAAAATTTGGAGGCTTCTGTTGAGACTGATACTGAGAGAAATATCAAAGCTCTTAGATCTGATAATGGTGGAGAATATATCAAATCAGAGCTGCTACAACTTTATGTGGAAAATGGAATCCAAATCCAACACACAGTCCCCTACACACCTCAGCAGAATGGTGTAGCAGAGAGGAAAAACCGAGCACTGAAAGAGATGGCCACTTGTATGCTTGAGTCGAAAGGTTTGGATCCAAATATTTGGGATGAGGCCATGAATGTTGCTGCATACATTCAAAATAGAGTTCCACACTCATCCGTCAAAGGTACTACTCCCTTCAAAGCCTACACTGGTCACAAGCCTGATGTGTCCAATCTCAGGGTTTTTGGCTCCACTGCATGGGCTAGAATTCCGACTAAGAAGAGATCTTTGGAACCACAAAGTACTGAGTGCATCCTCATTGGATATGCTGAAGAATCCAAAGGATACAAACTCATGGATATCAGCTCCAAAAAAATTCATCGAGCGAAGTGTCAAATTTGAAGAACCGCTTCAAGATCTAAAACTAGTCAAGGAAAAAACTGCTGAATTGCCTCCTCTCCAAGAAGCCTAGATTCATAAGAAGATGATGAAAATTTGTGTTCTGATATTTCTGATATTTTATCAGACATTAATGAACATGAAATATCAGGTTCAGACACACTCTAGGCATGATATTTATTATGTCGTGATTGTTGTGTCAAGATATATGCAGCAACCCCATGAGCTTTACTAGAGGGCAACCAAAAAAATCTTGCACTATGTGCAGGGTACTAGACATTTTGGCATTCACTATGTTGTGGATTCCGATCTAGATTTGGTTGGATTCACTGATTCAGATTGGGAGGGTGATAGCATTGATCAGAAGTCCACTTTCGGATATGTTTTCATGATTGGCACAGGGCCTATTTTATGGTCAAGCAAAAAGCAGGCCATCATTGCCTTATCTTCAGCAGAGACAGAGTATCGAGGAGCAGTCAATGCTTGCATTCGGGTAGTTTGGTTGCAGGGTATTCTAGCAGAGTTTGATATTGGTAGCACCACTTATACTGTCATATTTTGTGACAATCAGAGTGCTATCAAGATCTCGACAGATCCAGTTCAAAGATAGAGGACCAAGCATATTGAGATCCACATGCACTACATCCGAGAGCTTGTGCATGATAGAACCATTGTATTGCAATATTGCCCTACAGAAGAGAAAATTGCAGACATCTTCACCAAGAGCTTCATTGAGAAGAAGTTCTCTTACCTTTATTCACTGTTGGGGGTGAGTTCTACTATGGTGAGGACATATTAGATCCTTCAGTGTTCAGTTTGAGGGGGGGTTTTCTTTCCCACTGGGTTTTTCCCTCTTTCCTCACGTAGAGTTTTTTCTAGCATTTTTGGATTATTTCTGTATTGGGTGACCTATGGCCTTTGTTGCTAGGGCCCTTTTATTATTTTTTATACCTCCATGAGATTAGCTTAAGATATGTGAATAATTACAGCTTAATTATTCACATATCCTAAGTATTTTGACTCCATCATGTGCTTACATCATCAGCAAATCATAGTTTCAGTAGCTTTGCAGCTTCTTGTGTCTTGCCAACTTTTACCATAGGTTCATGTTGGGGTTCTCTCATATGTTTTTCCCTTTAGCTAGGTGACCAAGGGTGAAGCCAAGGCCAAGTTTGTTGGGTTGAGGCATCATAGAAAGCATTTGAGGATTTGAACCGTTGCCAGTCCTCATTCTGCCAGATCGGTGATAACTATTCTAAATTATATACACTTTGAATTATGTAATTAGGTGTAGTGCTCACACAACATAGAACATGCAGTTTCCTATCATAGCGAGACATCTCTGACGCGGTTTGCAAATACCCCAGCAATGACAAGGAGCTTTACTCCATTGTCTAGGCTTGTTGGGAGTGGGAACATTTATTATGGGAAGGATACAATCGTCCACAACGATCACATACTTTTGCAAGTTATGCAGATGCAAGAAAAGTTGCAGAACGACCGACATTATAAGTGGTCCACATACCTTCAACAATTCCACTTTAAAATAAAGTACAACAAGGGAAACACCTGAGTTACACACTATTGCAGTGGACCTCCAGTTGTGGCATTGACCACATTCCTCAATCCTTGTGGACTTTAGACTTCATAGTGGATCCAACTGTATGACAAAAATCCTGATTTAATCGCTACATACTAGACACTGGTCACAAGTAAACAAGTTTTATACTTTCACCTCCAGGATGGACTTCTATGCTTTTTGGGCCATCTCTATGATCCTTCCGACAAGTGTGAGAAAAAATTTCAGTCAACTAGGCCTCCTCCTACATTCTAGGAGTCAACTGGGCCATCATCTAGCGGGACCCATGCAATGGATTTTTTTATCCCTCAATCGTGCCAAGAGATATCATCTTGTTCAACCCAATGCAGGAATCGATCACAGGACCTCACATATACGACACGGTAGTTAAGTTAGCTAAGCTAGCTCTCTTGGCTATATATATATATATATATATATATGGGTGTATTTTAAAGTGGTTCTGTTATTCTGTGAGTTACTGTTGAATTCATCCATATTGTCTATTTTAAAGTTGTTCTCCATGCATTTGGTATATTACTCTTTCTATATATTTGGTACATTAGATTTAATTTTTTTTTAAATGTACTTATGACGCAAGGGAAAAAATATATATATATAACGTTAACTAATGTCTTTTTCCTTTACAACCTCATTTGGACAATCATTGTTATTGATCCATTCTCAAACAATAAATCCTTGATCTCTTTTATGAAAAGGATGTTCTATCCTTTATGTCTACACTTTATTTTTATGCTCCATGGGAATAATGGCTACACTTTATTTTTATGCTCCATGGGAATAATGGCTATCCCATCTCCTCTTCATCACACTTATCTCCACTATGCATCATAAGAACCTCATCTTATGTCTCCACTTTATTTTATGCTCCATGGGAATAATGACAATCCCCATCTCCTCTTCATCATACTTATCTCCACTATGCATCATACGAACCTCGTTTGTTCTTAATTCCAACCATATCCATTAGAAAGTCAACACTATTTTCTATGCTCTTTTTTTACTCTCATGTGCTCGACAACATAATTGGTTACCAGCTGGTTTTGAACCTTTGACTTTCACGGAGATGCTTTTATGTTTTCTTTTTTAACAACATCCTTTATTTTTTAGCTAGAGTAGGGCACTTATATTTTTATTGCTTCTAGGATATTTCACTCTAAAAATCCCTATCCCTAGTTACTTATATATTTATTACTTCTAGGATATTTCACTCTAAGAATCCCTATCCCTAGTTAGATACAATGTACTCTCGCTATGAGAATAGAACCTAAGTTAGTAATGGAATGAACTCTAACTGATTTCCGGTTAAGCACAGCGCACCAGACCCCGCTAAAGTATAATATTAACACATAAATACCATTAATTATCTATATAAACAAAGTAACTTGACCTATTACATTCTCAAGATGACGTGGGCCTAAAATCCTCTAACATTGATTTATAACACAGGGAACACCAAGGGTGTCCAATCAAAATTCATACGAGCCCCTCTGGAAAGCTCCATTACATTCTTAGTATGACTTGGATCTAAAATACTCAAAGAATTTATTTATAACAAATCGGGAATAGCATTGGTGTCCGATCAATTCTCAATATCTCCTGCCTGCAAAACTCATTTGCGTGCCTCTTGAATGCTCGGTAGTAATCCCTTAGCCTTTATCACTGCTGTCTACGTCTTTAATCACAATAGTAATCAAGTAACACATGCAAAACTGCCACATTTGTGTTTTCTACAGCAATACATAGACAAAGGCCAATGATTGTCTCAAGCAAGCAGAGAATACAATCGAAGAGAAGGTGACGGATGCACTGCATACTCGATAAGAAGAACTAACGTTTTTTTGACCCCATAGTCGATTCTGAACTTAAAACTTCATAGTTCATCCATGGAATTCTTGTCGATCTTCTTATCGAAATTTTTTGACCGACTTTGGTTTTTGAAGAATGAGAGCTGTGAAATCCTCACTATCTATGCTTTTTGATGCTCAAGAATCACCCACAACCATGGTTGGTATATTGCTGAAAGATAAACAAGCTAAATGGGTATGGATATAATAAAGTTAATTAAATATAATTCAATTAACTATAATATAGTGGATTATGATTTGGAAGGCAACACCAGGGTTCGGAACGAGAAAATCCTGCAATAATTACCGTCATGATTGAAGATTGACTTATCGAGATATATCTCATTCCTAACAATTTATTTCGGAATTTGGTGACGAGTTGTAACACTCAAAGATTCCTGAGTGAAAAAAGATAAACTTGCTTTATTCAAACTTTCAAATGATAACAATCCAACAATTTGAGGGCCCATTATCCATTCTGTAACACGCTTAACATTGCACATGCAAATTCTATGGCCCCTTGTTTTGTTTTAGTTTGATCATTTGCTTTTCTAACTCCCCTCGTCCTAAAGTGTTTTTGTTTTCCTTTTCCTCATGAATTTGCTTCTCCCATAGGTTTAGTTCAATTTCAACTAATCTAGGAAAACCTGCTTTCTTTCTTTTAATTTTACATGACTTCTTTCTTTTAATTTTATAAATTGAGAACATAACATATATGTTACTACAAATCCAATTTATACCACGCAATCAACCAGTACAGCCTCAGTATATGTGCAGACTTGTATATAAACTATACTTGGCTTCTCTTGCAACTATTTTACTAATAATACAACGGAAGAAATTAGAGCGGTCAGTATACCATAGAAAAACGAAAAGATCCAGCAACGTCCCATTGATTGGAGGCTCGACGTGATTGAAGATCAGCAAGGAGGAAGGGGATCTCCACAGAGCCCGCTGTTATGAGAATAGGAAGATATTGGAAACTTCTTAAGCACGATCCCATCTGGAATTCTTCCCTGCAGCGAATTATGTGACACGTTCAATTGCAACAGAGACGTGAGATTCAGAAGCTCATTGGGTATTAGTCCCGTCAAGCGATTTCCATTGAGCTCCAAAGTGCTCAGTTGTGCCAAATTCCCCAGCGTATTGGGTATGCTGCCGGACAGTGTATTGGAGCTGAGATCCAGCACCTTCAATTGCTTCATCATGCCGACTGACGATGGTATTGCGCCGCCAAGAGAATTGTGCGACAGAACCAGATGTTCCATGCTATTCTGATCGCCTGAATTAGGAGGTATTGAACCCGTGAATTTGTTGTGGGACAAGTCCACGATCCTTAAGTTCCCGTCCGGAAACCGGCTTTTGATGGAGAATACGGAATCAATAGGCCCTGTGAGGTGGTTTGAATGGAGGTCCAGAATGCTAAGGTCTCGCAGATTTCGGATCTCCTCTGGAAGCGCGGATTTCAATGCGTTGTTCGACAAGTTCAGAGTATCTAATTCCGTCATGCTGCCTAGCCATGGCGGTATGGTGCCCGTGAGGCTGTTGCTCGACAAGTCAAGCAGAGAAAGACGCCCCGGCATTGTCGACAACCACTCCGGAATTCTCCCTTGAATGCCGCAACCGGCGAGGGAGAGCTCATACAGTCCAGGAAGCTTCGATACCACTTGGGGTACAGTCACAAACTTGAAATTATTGAATGAAATATCCAAGATTTGCAGATCAGAAATCTCTGATAATTCCTGCGGAAGGCTCCCGGAAAGATTATTGTGAGAGAGATAGAGAAACAGAAGATTGGAAATCTTTCCAAGAGATTTGGGAATCGACCCCGATAGCTTATTATCATTCATGTAGAGCTGCGTGAGACTCGAGAGCTTACCCCACGAATCAGGAATAGCGCCGCCGATCATGTTATTCGCTATCGAAAGGCGCTCCAGATTGACCAGACCGCCGATGGAAGATGGCAGAATCCCACTCAATTCATTTTCCTGAAGGCGAAGAAATCCCAGAGAAGTGATCTTCCCTATGGAGGGCGGGATGCTGCCGCTAAGTTTGTTTGTATTGAGAAACAGGATGGATAGATTCGATAACATACCGACAGAATCCGGTATGCTTCCCGTCAATCTATTGTCAGACATATCCAACAACTGAAGAGAACGCAATACTCCCAGAGACGGAGGAATGGAACCGCTAAGGAGGTTACCATGGATATCGAAAGTGATGAGCTTGCGGAGACGGGCAAGCGACGTGGGAAGCGGACCCGTCAGCCTGTTGGTGTAGAGATTCAAAACGCGCAGGTTCTTGAGGCGTCTAAAACTATCCGGAATGCGTCCCGTGAGACTGTTCTCCGACAGATGCAATTCCTGTAGATTGTGTAGATTTCCCAGAGTCAAGGGGATCGGACCGCGGAAATTATTGTTGTTAAGAATGAGCTTCTTCAGTCGCCAGAGCTTCCCGAGTGACGAGGGAATAGAGCTGGAGATTCTTTTCAAGTTCCCCATCTCCAAAATTTCGAGAAACTGGAGACCTCCCAAGGACTCCGAGAGTATGCCCTTCATCTGGGTATCCGATATGAAATCATCACCGGATACAACACCCGGAAGCAGAAGCCCTACAACACGACCCGTTCGCATGTCGCAGGATACTCCCTGCCACTGGCAGCAGTTGGAGCCATTCCATGACTTCAAACGCCCGGATGTGTCATCGATAATCCCCGCCTTAAACCCCAGCAGCGCCCTGAGGTCTCCTCCCCGACAGTGTGGCGCCCCAGCAGTGGTGAACGAGCCACTGGAATTCGGCGCGGCCAATATTATGGCAGTTGTGATAATAAACCAACTGCGCCCAAGCTGCAAGGAGCCGAACATTTTCAGTCACAACCGAGGCCTACAAAATCATTCAAGTCAAAGAGAAGCTTCTATATTACAGACGGATCTCCGACTGCTCTCCTTACAAGTTACAGCCTTCCTCTCGAGGGCGTTTTAAAAGCGAAAAAGAAATTAATGTCCCAATACCCTACGTGAACGACAGGGAAGGGGAAAGGGACCTCTCCACGGCTCTCTGTTCTTGGTAGTGGCAGTGGGATGTCAGTCCAGTGCTTCATAACTCTGTCGCACTGCCACTGCCCATCCCGCTTTAAATCTAATCCGGTGCAAAGGTTTTAGCTGATGTAAACATACGTAAATTATGGTTGGCCCACATAAACCGAGTCCGACCAGTCACCTATTGACATCAACTCGTTTTGGTACATTATCACATTAACTTTAAGCATTGTGTATTGGTAGATAGCAGTGTCAACAATTTTAGTATGCCATTCTTTACCAGTGGTAGGCCATTACACTTGAATGAAAGTGGACGCGGTGAAGGAAAAAGAGGAAGTGGGTCTCATACGCCATTATAGTCCATTCAATGACATTCGCCTTGTCTCATGCGGCATTACAGTCCATTCAATGACATTCGCATTGCCTCAACGTAGCATCACCCACATTCAACCCTCATCGTGACAAAACATTCCATCATCTCTTAACCTCATGTAGCCTGAGAATCGAGGGGAATAATTTGAACAGATGTCGGCTCAAAGAAGGTGCATGATAAAAGATAACCAAAATGCTTTGTTTTTTTTTTTTTTTTCATTTTGGGTAAAAAATTAATGAAATTTATGTATCGTCAAAATTGTGATTTGAGAATTTCAAATTGCTATCTTGACAAGAATTGCTCTGCAAAATTCCTACTAATCGGATTTTTGATTAGCCCTTATACAACTCCCTCAAAGAATCCAGAGGAATAATTTGATTAGATCATGAAAGATATAATGCATAAGGCATCGTCCTATCTTGTGTGTTTTAGATGAACCTGGGAAGGGTATGGAGTAAAGGTGTAGATGATTTATATTTTGTATTTTTAAGTGATTTTTGATGAAAACTTGCGATACCATTTTTACTATAATTGTAATTTTTATTGTAGAGATAGATTCAAATTTTGTTTACTCCATTCAAATTATAGAATTCCAACCACATGAAAAAAATAGTTTCAGTATTTTCTATCCAATTTTAACTTTAAAAAATAGCCCAAAAATAAATTCTAAATGTCAATCATTTAGCTTATACTTCCAGAATTCCCCATTGGCGACTAAAATAGAACTCCTTGTGTTGGTCAGTGACAAATTTAGAAGAGGCGCACTGTCGATTAAATGCGTATCACAAAGTTGTGACAAGGTGTCAAGTGGGCTTCTGGTGGCCATCGATCTCCCTCCCGACGACAACTTGAACTTGAAAAAGGGAAGAGTTGAGGTCCCACAAACCATGTGACCGCAGATCCGGGGACCGGATCCATTGAACAGATGGGAGCAGCGTTAGAACTGCGTAATTCCGAAATTGACGAGCTTGGGACTGGGGACCCCGTCCTGAAACCATGGAATATGTATAAACAAGTGTAACCAGGACTAAAGTGCGTCGGTGTGTGGCGGAAAACCCAAAGCTTCACATATGAGTCGTGACACAATTTATGGAGCACACGGAACATTTAATGGTCTCAGTTTGGCGATTAGGTTAAAGGCAAATTGAATATTCACGAAAAGACAGAGCGGGAGAAAGCCCCGAGAAACATTTAAAGGTTTTGGATTGGTAGTTGGGGAAAGTTGGGGTGAGGTTAAGCGATAATTGAATGTTCACGATAGACAGAGAGCAAGAAAGAACGGAAGTAGGGATGACTCTCCCTGGATTGATCACTCAGTAACAAAGGGAGGATAGGAGATAAAACCAATTAGCAAGCACCAGCAGCCTTTCTAGTTTTGTAAACCCTAAACCCTCGGGCACTTTTAGGTTAGGATCCACACATGGAGATATGGGGAAGCGCCGTGCTTTGAAATTTAGATGACATAGTTGTCATCGAAGTGTCCCTTGGGAATTAAAGGTTGCAAATTGCAACCAGGATTAAGCAGAGATGCCAGCGATCTGTCAAGTCCCCGTACAACCCAGTCAGAGGGCCATCCTTGGGCCAAGTTGGGCGATAGCTGCATCCCGATTCCCAACTAGTTGCAAAGCCATCGTCGGAAAGGTTGAGACGGCCCTTTTCATACATGTGGTCGTTTAAATCTTTCAGGTTTAAGAAAAAAGCTTGCGTCAACAAATAGATAATTTAAAAGGAGAGTAACAACTTTACTCAACCTTTAAAGTTATACCGAATTGACATGGCAACCTTAAATGAATCCAACAAGAAGTTTTAAGATTCAAATTACAGCGTGTCACCAAAATTAAATCAACCCAATAAAAAGTTTTAAGATTCAAATTAGCATGCACAGGTGTGGTTCATTGGCGATTCGCTTGATATGAAGTCACATGTTGTAAACAGAGGTCACGAGTTCAAATCACACGTAGGCTTGCTTGTGTCCCATGCTTGTCTCTTGCACTAGTTTGATCTCATGAGCTTGTGAAAAAACTTACTTGGTAAAATTGTTATGGGTGAAAAAATTACTTGGTAAATACTGACATGACACACAAAATATGAATAGGAATATTATCTTTATTGTACAACAAAAAAAAGTTGATGTATATAGAATTAATGAGTTGTTGAGGGTCATGAGGGTCATGTCTACATTAATGGATGACATAAAATTAGTTCACATAATGAGAGCTACAACTAGTATACCTTAAGTGACTTAGGATGAATGGTAACCATGAAGTCTCCATTTGGAGTTTTTTTTTCTACATTGAAACAATGCACTTGAAACATCAAAACACAACTTATAAAATTGAATTTGAAACAACTCTTAAAACATCAAAATAGCACTTCTTATAAAACTAAATTCATTGATTAACAATTGCCCAAACACATTTTTAAGATGGTGTTTTTTAAATGGCATTCATGTTGTTCTTAGTATGATGAAACACATCTTTCAAAGTATTTTTTTTACACTGGTTTTCAAAAGCATAGATAAAATGGCATTAATAATGTCAACAATTTATGTATTAATGGTTCTAAGATCACAATGGCATCGTTGTTCATTATACCTGTTTTTGTAAAACAACATTAATAATATTATCCCATAACGATTTCGACATGTATGCGACATAATAGACATTTTTTATGTCGAAGTAAAGGGTGTTTAAAATGTTGCTATATACCAAAACAATGATGAAGGAATCAATGAATCTATAGTGGTTTTTAAAAAAATCAAAACCACAAATTGTACCTAAATATGAAGGGACCTATAAATAATTGGCCAATTGATCCCAAAATGCAAATATTGCACATATTCAAGAGAAGATGCTACAAAATTGGTAGGAACTTAGGTAATAAATTCATAAGGTAAACAAACTTTGACAATTGATCTTAGTCACTACTAACTATTAAATATCATATTTTCTTGCTTAAGTTATTTCATGATATTGAAAGCCAAAAATGTCAAATATTCTACTACTTTTGGGAAGAGGACCTAAAGATTTATGTTCTTTGTGCACATGTATTGCTTTTGTAAAAATAAAGACAAATCTAACTAAGAGATAATAAAAGGATCTTGAGGAGGAGTTTGTTTGGTGATAGCGTTCTTCTATCACTGTGGTGACTATGCTATGATTTTTTACAATTAATAGATACTCCTTTTTTGGAAATGTTACATAGTCAATCCTTGGCAAGGTTGGCTATCGAGAAGGAATTTGATAGCCAAACTATCTATCAATGGGAATTTTGTGTTGTGTACCTTGGATATGAAAAATATGAAATCATATACAAGATATCTAAGAATATATAATGTTCCACCATTCTATTATCCAAACCCTTAAAGTAGGGAAACACCTTAAAATTAATCCTTTTATGGAATGATCCACTCTTGTTCACTTACCTCTTTCAGGGGACAACCTCCTATGAGCTAAGCTCCAAATACAATATGCTCCACACATGCATCATAAGAAGGAATCCATCCTTATTTATAGATTATAAATCAAATATAATCATAGCATCCTTTTAAGTATCCACTCGACCTTTTATTAATGAGGCCCCACTCCATTTATTCTCCTAGTAACTACCATAGTGGACCTTGTTTAATAATACCAAACATAGTGGACCTAGTCCACCTTACATTGAATGCCCCTCATTACTATCACCTTAATGGGCCCTTCAACCCCCCATTACACCCCTGGGGAGGGTCATAACACTCAAACCCCCTTAGAAAAGTGTTTCCCTCAACACTTGATGTGAAGAGGCACAACCATAAACTAGGGTCCCATGGACAAATGTTGACCACCATGTTGAAGTAGGCCAAGGAAATAGGGTTCCATGTACAAGCGTTAGCCAAAATGATGAAGTAGTCCAATAAGAACCATCTTAATCCTAGGTCCAATATCCATGTGCTCCAATTGATACCCCATTGATGACACCTAAGTACCATGCGCCAAAGAAAACATGTGTTAAATGCCCATGATGGTCATGTGGATCCAAATAAGATGGAGGCTACTTCCATGCCGAGACTTGAGGAAAGTTCAAAGTATGGTGATTTTAGTTTACAAAAATTACTACTTCGGGACTGTTTTGGGACTGAGGTCTGCTCAGGAGAGGCTACAGCTTATTATATGAGTTGAAAATTGGGTTAGGTTAGGGTTTGGAGCAGAAAATTAAAATATTTATACTTTAATGCATAATTAAATTCCTAAATCAATGCTAGAAATAAAATAGTACAGTTGTGACAAGGTAATATAAATTTAAACATAATTTTCATCTCTTTCAACTTTAACACTCCCAAAGGTCCCTGTGTTAAAGTTGAAGTAGACAAGGACAATAAATAACAACAACATTAATAAAGTAATGAACAAGTTAAATAGAACTAACAACTAGCATCAGTAATGCTGGTTTAGACCTTCCTTATAATCAAATATATTTTTCAATAAACCCTTTCTGCAATAGCTGACAGCCACCAGGGATCAACAACGTATGCCCCAACAAGGCCCATACGCTCAGAGTAGAGGCCAAAGACAGTTTGGATAGTACTGTTCCTATGGATACTGATTCTGAAGATAAGCATAATGTCGGGGTTGGAACTAGTGGATTGTCTCTTGAAAATATGAGTAATGAACGCTTTATAAAATTAAGCATTTGACATGCCATGGTGTTTGTGCATTTGGAAATGGAAAATCCTGAAACTTGTAGAATATTTGATGAGAAAAAGGGCATTGAAGCCCTTATGAGGTTCTTGACTCTTCCAAGTATTTCACTATCTTCGAAAGGGATGTCTGTAGCTATGCACATGGTTGCAGTTTGCAAAGCATTCACACAACAACACTCAGTTGCCCTTGCAACGGTATTTTGTGCTCATCTGAAGGAACATCTCAAGACTACATTAAATGTTTTGGATCACGTTGCAGGGACTAATTTATTAGCTGCAAAAGATGGACTGAATAGGAAAGTATTTTGGTGCTTGTTTGCGGTACAATTTTTTGTCTTTCTAGCTGATGATACTAAAGAGAATCGATGGTTGGTAGCATTAACGGTAGAGTTTGGAAATGATAGCATGGATGTGCTTCTTGATATTGGGATGATACATCAAGAAATACTATGGCAAGTTGCACTTATTGAGGATTCAAAGGCGCTGCTAAAGAAAGATGATGGCAATGTTTCCAGCAGTGTCACAACTGATTTGGATGCTCATGCAAATGAAATTGATGATCACTTGCCAACTTCTATTGGACACTCTATGGATCTTATTTTGAATCAACATAGGCAATCATCTGTTTGGAATGTTGCACATTTTAAATATAATAATTTGACCCAATTGTTGCTTCATTCATAGGGGGGCCTTTAAAAAGCACAATATAGGTCTATGGGCAGCTTATTAAAAGTAGTTATTTTCAGTCTAGCCATAGCTTCCTATGGAGGTTTAGATTCAGTCAATACAAATATGTGTTCCCTCTCCTACTTTCCCCCCTATGAAAAGAGGAATGAGTGCAAGTTTCTGCTTGGCCTATTATTATTTGTTGTTAGCTCGGATTGGTGCTTTAATGCAATAATGGAAACCTTAACTCGAGCCTGTGTGAATACAAGTACTCAGTCACAGTGAGAGCTTGGTAACTCTGCTTTATTGGGGTCATTAGTAATATCCCCCGCCCCCTCCTTCATGATAAAATAAGGGAGTCCATTGCAAGAACCTCAACTTTTTGATCTAATACATCTATTTCATGATATTGGTCATAGTGCTCGGCTTCAACGAAGGTTGAACATTGATTCCTCTACCCGAGGACAACAAGCCTATGTTCGTCAACCACGGTATTCTCATTCTGATGAAGGCCCTTCCAGAATCAAAATGCAAGGCAATAAGCAAAAGTCACTACATTCTTTTTGCTATGAGATATTAAGGCCATCATTTTCAGTTCACTACAAAGAGGTGAGGGTTCACCCATCAAACTAAAAAAAACAATAGATGCAATAAGATAAAAATACCCCAATGTAGATTGAATTAGCAATGAAACCCTCTTAGAAGATTGAATTAGCAATGAAACCATAGTGATTTGCTACCAAATTTTTAAATTTGTCAAATCAAAACAATTTAGGGCTTGGTACTCACGGACGTGGGAGGCATTTCCAGCTCCTCTTATAGTTTATTTGCTTGGACTCCAAACTGCCTCTCCCAATGCTTGCTCGTTGGGTCACTCCCACTGCTTGGTCGTTGGGTCACTCCCTCTCCCCTGCCACAATCACAAACTGCCTCTCCCACAATCGAACAGTCCAATCCAATTCGATAGCAGGTCCAAATCGCAGAGGCGCAGCTCCAAATCGAGGGTCACTCCAAATCGAGGTCACTCCAAATCTTAGGTCACTCCAAATTGAGGTCACTCGAGATCACTCCAAATCGCAAATCGCAAGTTTGTGAAATGCATATGGTCGCTGACTTTTCTATTTGTTCAATATATATGTTATGTAATGTTTGTTTTTTGGTTTTTTTAATTTGTTTTTAATTAAATATATATATAACATTATATATAACAATTAAAATTTAATTGTTATATATAATGTTATATATATATTTAATTAAAAACAAATTAAAAAACCATTGTTATATATTTATGTTGTAATTTTATTTATTCATGTTTTAATTCTATTTATTATATATTCATTTTTTTAATTTTAATTGTTTTTTTTTGTTATATATAATGTTTTTTTTTAATTGTTATATATAATGTTATATATATAATGATTTTTTAATTATTATCTAATTGTTATACATATAATGTTTTTTTAATGTTTGTTACATAATCATTTCCATCATAATGATCTTGGTATATGTTGACCATTCTTAACTACCTCCTATAGCCAATTGGCTACTAGGGAAGATAAGGAAAATATGCACCCTTCCTCCTCATACTTTCAAGAAGGGGCTTAAAAAATATGGTTCATGCCAGGCTCTGAAAAGTGGAAGGGTCATTGCAAAGGATAAAAGGAATCACCAAAACTCATGTTGACCTTAATGACTGTGGAAAGATATTTAGGAATATTTTCTTCATTCATGTGAATTTGGTGATAACTAGAGCGAAGGTCACGATCAATGAAGAATTTATCTCCATGTATCATATAAGAGATAATTAATGACTGGAATGATAAATTTATCTTTCACTATCAAGGAGTTCAGAGATAAAAAAAATTGGGACACATGTGCCAAGTGACTTGTTTTTTAAGGACCATGACAACCAAAGAAGAGTACGGTTGGTACTAGGATGAATGATACCAATAGCTAAGAACAACGATACAATATTTTTAATTTCATATATTATTTTGTTCAAAAGTATGAAAATATGATCACACATTGGATGGGAGGATACGATGAAGCAATGAGATGATATGATCATGCTCTCTCATTTGTAATTCCAATAAATCCATGGTGATATGACATAATCTTATTATCCATTCACACCGAGAATAATATCACGCCCACCCGTTTCAATGGAAAACATGTTAGTTATCCGGGAGTAATCACCCATTTGAACATTAATGAGGAGAAATCTAGTCAAATAATTAAGGGAGATATAGGGTTCTTCACAGGGTTAGGAAGAAAAACTTCCTCAATGATGGGAGGGGATTCCTTTTGAGTTCTTCCATCAAGTTCATCATCATAAATGTCCTCAAATATGTCCACAAATAATTGATGTTCCTTAAATCTATGCTCAAGAGAATATTTTTCATTACAATTGTAGCATAGAACCTTAAGTTGATGTTCCTCCATTTTGTCCTATGCCAACTTATGGACCTTGAAAGGTGGAAAAGGTTGTTGAAGAGCCACCATAGTTGGGGAAAGGAAATGAAATAAAGTTGGGGATTTTGGACTGAGCATAGGATATAACACAGGCATGACAATAAATATTATTGTCCTCCAACCAAGTAGTAGGGTGGTTCACCTCTAAGTGGGATTTAATTTCCTCTTTAAGACCACTAATAAGGAATTGCTTAAAAAATAATCAATTAATTTTTATGAAAAAACAAATGAACTTTGATGACTCCTATAATGAATTTCATTAGGTAATAAAATATTACATTAAGGGAAAGTTAGTGCTTCATTTGATCGATCGAACCAACCAATCGGATCTGACCCGCCAAACTTGTTTAGAATTACATCAGAAAAATGAGGCGTCATACTATTGGAAGAGTCGGAAAATGAGAAGTGATTATTGGTTTCCATTTTGCTAACTAATTGGGTGAGAGAATCAACCATTTTTTGTATGTCCTCTATAGTTTACATGTTATGAGTGTTTATCATGGGACCATTAGGTCCATCAAACAAGTTAGTGATGATTTATCCCAACACAATCAACGACCTAAGAGGATTTCCTTGTGAGGGTCCATAAGCAATGGTACTAGCGAGTCCACGAAAAAATTAGTTATTTCAGAGTGAAACCATGATGATCAAATTACTCCTTGTTGAGTATCATTACATGGTTTTTAATGCTCCATTAATGGTTGGTGTCAGTCATTTTTGAGTCTAGAAACCCTGCCACACCGTAAATGCGTGCATCTAGTCTAACCATGCCAAATTTCAGTCCAAGCCAACACATATTTAAAAAATTTCAACGTTGGCCCCATGTATCACATTATTTAATTTATAGGTATGGTTTCCGATGCTGCAATGGTGAGTGTCATTCATTCGAGTCTTGAAACCCTCCCACACCATCAATGCATGCATCTAATATCATACTTCTGACTTCAAAAGAATCCGACGAGATCGCTAAATCACCGACGACAAACACCATTGTTTTTTCTAGGTAATAGCTGCGTTGGATATCATATAACGATGGTTATCATGATGATGATGACGATTATGAAGATGACGATGATGATGAAGATGAATGATGATGACGATGATGATTACGATGATGATGAAGATGATCGATGATGACGATGATGATGACGACGACGATGATGATGATGATGATGATGACGATCGATGATGACGATGAAGACGATCAATGATGACGACGATGATGAAGATATTGCTGCTGATGATGAGGAAGATGATGATGATGATGATGGTGAGGATGATGACGATGATGCTGATCACAATGATGATGATGATGATGATGATGAAGATGATCACGATGACGACGACGACGACGATGATGATGATGATGTTTGAGTCTTGATAATTGTGCATTTCCTTACTAAGCTTCTCTCTGTTTCAAGAATAATTTAATATTCTCTACTAAACAGGGCCAACCACGTGAAGGTGGAAGCTCCTATGGCCCCTCCCCCCCCTCACATCACTCTCAATTCCCCATAACCCGACAAAAATATCTATGTACACTAGAAACTTTAAATGTGTTTTTTGACATACTCTAAAACAAACAATGTTTCTAATTATATCATATAGGAAAATGGAAACTCACTACGAAATAATTAATTTATTATTACTGCATACCTCGTAAACTTCAATGGTCTTCATCATCTTCTTCATCTGGGTCATCGTCTATACTATCATCCGATGATCCAGATTCAACATTGTAAGGATTGGCCATATCATCCTCATCATCGATGTCAGTTACGATCAACATGTCATCGTCGATATCATCTTCATGGACATTGTCTGATAGTACATCATCTGATTCAATAAGTTCTTTGACATCTTCTTCTGGACCATGATCATCTAACTCATGTTGATCATGATCATCTTCTATGGCGTCTTCTTCTTTGAGAATGTCTTCATTACCTTCATCAATGTTATACTTTACCGGCCTTCCCCTTGGATCGTGTCTCACAGCAAATGACCAACCCGCCTGGAACCTCAGAGTAAAATACCTGTTCACATTGGGTTGGAAGAACATAGGGCTCCATTCCTGGCTCAAACAACCTTGTATTTACCATGGTAAAACCATTATCATGTTCAATAATTGTTCTATCGAGATCACGTTGATTCAATCGACACCTGTACCATTTGACAATGAACATAAATACCTTGAAGGATTTAAAGTCACACTAAAGAATGTCTTCCAGATACCCATAGTATCGATTTTAAGATAGTTCTGGATGTCTGTCACTTCTAGAAGAAACATTGGTCACCTCAAAGACTGCAGATATCCCACAATCAGATGTTTTCTTTGTTTCATCCAACTTTTTGATGCGATATCTACATCCATTACACCACATAGCCTTATGGTGTTTTACCTAGTACAACAAGCCATATAGGAAAAGATTACATAATAATCACACCATATTTATGATAAAGTAGTGCATGTTTATTATAATGCCATAAAAGGAAAATAACCAGCATGACGTACAACGACAATATTTATAAAAATAAATAAATAGTGTCGTTGATTAATATGCTTACCTTCTTATCTTTTAAACCTCTTGCTAAATCGATTTCCCTTTGTGTTACATTGGTGTCTCCATTGCGATGTGCAGCTTTAACCAATGAAGACACACCTTCCCATGATATTCCATGACCAGATTGTTCACATTTTTCGATCCATACCTTCATCCAGTCAAGATTGTTTGCGATGTATAAATGAATCGCATCCCACTCTCAACCAACTGTTTGATGACAATAAAATTAAAATTCAATGAAAATGTATATTAGTCACTTAAAAAAGTATATAATTACAATATAAAATGATGCAAAATACTAAATAAAAAAATAGAATATATATGTATGATATATAAACATAAAAATCACCAGTGAAGTGTGTTATATTACCTTTCACCTTCCTCGATCTACCTTTCCCCTTCGGGAACTCCCCTTCGAAATCGTTTTTGGAGTCTGGATCACAATGCGACATAAATTGAGCTTTGACGCCAATATAGGAAGATATTCACTAATGTACAACATTTTTTGGTATACCATATATCCCTCCATCATAGAACCCTCAGCATATGCTCGTTGTATGACCAAACCCTTCATAAATTTCAAGTGCCTCTCAACCATCCACATGGACCTTGAGTGCTCAGGTCCACACAGTTCAATCTCCTCAACTTGGTGTATGAGGTAGTGTTCCTGTGCATTGAAAAATGCTAAAGGTAGATGCTTCTGCATTTCACACATGAGACGAGGAATTTCTCTCCTCCAATACTTTATGTCTTATTTATGGAATTCTTTAGATGACAACCATCTACAAGTGACATGACAACCGGCCAATCAAGAGATTAAAGAAAAAAGTCATTATATTACGTAACATGAAGTAGAGAATGAAAATCAAATTAAGAATAAGTTCTATGTTGAATTAAACAAACAGTAAGCACATGGAAAAATCACCACTTACCTCATGTATTTCCCGAGACTATATATTATTTGCTTGACATTGTTGTCAAAGTTGTCTGGGATAGAGAGAGGTAGAACATACTGTAACAATAATATACAAATAGTTTCAGTATATCGAAAAAGAGTACTAGAAAAAGAAAAATAATAATTCTTAAATGCATACCATATTAATTATTACCTTCATGAAGACATGCCAATTGTGCGTTTTCACCCCCGCAAAATCACCTTTCTTTGTTATGATATTCTTCATGTTCACACAAAATCCGGTGGGAAATTTAATTTTTCGAATGACTTCTTTTACAACATTACTTTGCTGGTCCGTTAACATCCATGGAAGTGAGTTTATATTAATTTTCTCTTCGTTGCTATGAAATTGAATGATGTCTTTCATTGCATGGTTGTTATCTTGAATGTCTTTGCAAATTTTGACAATTTTTTTCTGTGTCACTCCTTCCATCCAATATTCGCCATAATGTTTCAGTCACATTCTTTCCGATATGCATTGTATCAAATAGATGAACAATTTGTAGGTGCTCATAATAGGGCAACCTACTAAATTGTCTAGGATAAATTTTCATTCCTTGTGGAAGCCCATTAATGCCTTCATGATGATCACATGAACGACAATGATGAAATTAAATATTAAATCAATGTCAATTACACTAAACAACACACAATAATATAATAAAATACAATATGATCATATACAATGATTGATTATACGTACCTTGACGATTTCTATTATATTGCAACTTCCATAGCTGAGGTGTCATTCTCTTTGGTTTTAATGCAGTCTCTTGCTTGCCATTGAAAATATGTTTTTCGATAGTTCGATACTTGTGATTCTTGGAGAGAAAGTGCCTATACTCATCAAACACCTCCTTTCCTAAGCTTTTTGAATGACGAGATTTGATTTTAGGACCACAAACTGGACATGCAAATTTTCCCTTTGTCTGAAGACCTAAATAAAAAGATGGAATATCAATATTAATGTCTATTATAATTATATAAAAAATGACTGGATTATTGAGAAAAACATGCATGCGTATATTTATATTAACTAGTAGTTCATAAAATTAAATGCAACTAAAGTGGAACTTATAGTTACATACCACAGAAATGGGTTAACCCTGGGGCATCATGTATTGTCCATACAAGCATTGCATGGAATTGGAATTGCCTTTGTCGTATTGGTCTAGATAAGTCATACATAGTGATGCCATTCCATAACTTCAATAGCTCATCAATAAGAGATTCGATATATACATTCATATCTTTGAATTGGTACTTACCTAATTGATTTGAACATATAAAACAAATATTCTGATTATGAGACGTACCGTTTAGATATATAAACCATATTTCACAATAGTAAAAATTTAAATATATATATATAACATTATGAGACAAAAAACAACAAATGAGAATATACCACTGCAATAAAAAAAAACTACAGTGTTCATACTTGGAATAATCATTGACAACATTATGTGCTCCCTCTTTATTGTCAACCATAGAGGAATGTTGTTGTTGATAACAAAAATAGGCCACACTGAGTAAACAGATCTCATCTCTACAAAAGGATTGACACCATCCGCTGCCAAAGAAATCCTAAGATTACGAGGTTCGTCTTTAAAGTGAGGCCATTTTTCCTCCATATCTCTAAATGCAGACCCATCTGCAAGCATCCAAATAATGTCTTCTTGACTTCTGTTCCATGCATGGTAATCCATAAACTGCGCTATGCTTTTGCACCTCAACAGTCGTTGCAAACGGGGAATAATGGGAATATAATGTAGAACCTTGCGAGGCACCTTTTTAGTTACTTGCTCTGTGCGATATCTACTGATATGACATTCAGGACATTCTGTTGTAAATTCATGCTGGTTGTAATAAAGAACATAATCATCGGGGTATGCATGAATTGCTTCATACTGCATTCCAATTTCTTTCATGATGGTAGATAAATCTCGATATGTGCGAGGTAAAATATTTGAAGGTGGTAACAAATATTCACCTATCATGCTACAACAAATTAAAATAAAAATCTAGTTAATATAATATAGAAATAATATTAATGAAACAAATTTCATCCGTAGTAATTTGACTTATATATGAATTAACAATAAAATACATGACAATCATATATATTTTGTGATGGAATATATTACATACCTTAACATCCATGTGACTGATATGTTTGAAAAACCATTCATAACCTTCAATTTCATTACCAACAATATAGCAGAGAGAAGATATGTCTTGGATCCGTCATAAAGGGGTTCGTATGCCTTGTCAAGAAGAGGTATATCATGAATATCATCAAAATGTTCATCATTTTCATGATGATGATCATCATCCATTCCAACATTAAATGAATCATGGATCAAAGTATTTGTAACATCATCTTCAACTATGTTATCAGTATGATCATCTTCTTCAATGTGATCATTAACTTGTTTTCCATTAATATTCATAGCTCCATGTTCCTCCTATACTTGTTCTGGAAGCACTTGCTGATATGGACGATATGCCATAGGATGTCTTTCCTTTATAATTACATGAAACAATCAATAGATAAAAGTTAATATAAGAAATTCAAACGCAAAATATAAAAATTTATGTGATACATTGAAAATTTAACAAATTTTGTACTGTTGGGATGAAAAGAACAACGACCAATTGTATTGTTGGTCAAAAATAAGAAATATTATAATAATGCATAAATTTACAAAAGCAATCAAAATAAAAACATATATAATGCAAACTTACAAATGGATGGTATTCATGTCCCCCCTCAGCGTGCCCATGCTCCCTACAATGTTTTGTGGCTATTGTGATCAAAATTCTTCTCCTCTTAAAGCCTCTACATTGATTACATGGACAATAGCATTGACCATCACCCCTTCTTTCAACTCCTTCCCACAATATAGCAAGCAATTGCCGATTTTGTTCGTCTGGATCAGGAATATTCGTAGTTGACATTTTCTCATAAAGAGCTTAAATGAAGATTATCAATCTTAGAAAATGAAGCTACAGAGTACTTTGCTCACTTGAATAACAAAAACAACGAAAAAAAGTCTGCCGAACAAAAAAAATCCGCAAATCGTCGCTGGTATGGAAAACATGTCAAAATGGTTTGATATTTATAAATTGTAAAAGTCAAAAAGTCAAACCTACATCGGATATCTAACGACACTAATCTAGTGACCGTTGGGAAAAAATCCGTCAGATATCCGACCTCTACGGGTTCAAAATGAAGTCAGTTATCCAACATCCATTTCGTCGGATATCTGAATAGATGTCAGATATTAGTAGAGCCGTCGGATAGCCTAAATCCGATGACACAGTCCATTTTGTCAGAGGTCGTCGGATTTGCTTGTCGGATTTTGGGTTCAAATCTACTAGTGACTGCATAACCTTGTGCTTCCATAACATCGATGACAAGAAGACTTCCCTAGTTACAGAAAGAAAAGAACAAATATTTCATTAAAATTGGAAACATTTTATTCCAATCACAATAACAAAATTGAGTTTTTGAGTTATTTTCGGATTCTAGATCCATTGTTTAATTCCAAATTTAATGAAATATGTGTTAAAGTATTTATATTATCTTCCCCATAAATAGTGGAGAATTTTTTAATATTCATCAACTTCAGATGTTAGGTTCTAACATACCTTGATCGACTCCCCAACCATTTGAGGAGTTAAATACAAGCCCCTAAAGAGAATATGCATTACATCACCTGGGGTTTCTCTAGAGTCCACACCTATGCTCGGAGCTGAAAGACGAGTTGCTGCTATTTTGACCCATTGTTCCTTCCCGGCTACATAGCCTCCACAAGGTGCAATAGTACCTCATAGATTCTTGATCAGACTTCCTGCAATGAGATCTGCACCCTGGTGTAGACCAAATGAACATGTTTAAACATAGAGCATATCTCTACAAAATGATAAGAATGAATAAAGAAACACAAAAGTTGAAAATCTACTTTATGCATCCTATATCAGTAGACATGTATCTCATAGTGTTCAGATCCTTCACTACAGTATCAACATGGTTAGGGTCCAAGGCAGCATAAACATAAATTACCCACCACGGAAGTTGGTTCAGTGCTCTCAACAAATTCACCAAGATCACACATTCTTGACTCTGACTCTGCTAGAGATACCTTATTAAAATCAGCATGACTAAACAGAGACATAAAGAAAGCATATTTGTTTTAGCTACACTTGTAAAAAATATCAAAGTTGTTAATCCCGTGCTTGAAGACAAACCTTGATACTTTCTATTGCCATCTTGATATCGGATATGCTTAGGATTTTCCGCCATGCATAACCACAAGAACGTTGTATCAAAGCACATTTTGTATGTGGCTTCACTGCCATCGCAAGTGCTTCCAAATCTAGTCCACCATTAGCTATCTATCTATATTGTTTCATATGTGTTTAGCAGGAGCAAGGGTCGCTAGAGAAACAAGACAGCTGGAGCCAGCTGCAGCAGCTGAAGATAGCCTTCCTCCTTATGGTAAGGATAATTAAACTAGTATCGGTTGAGTGAACATACATCGTATATAATGGATCTAAAGGATGACTAAGAATTATCTGTAAACGTCAATATGTTTTAGCAACTTAATAGAATATAAAATCCATTAGATATAAATAGAAATTCTATTCATTACTTATGGTCACATAGATAAGCTTAGGGTTGGACCTCCCAGCAACGACCCGCATTTATACTTCCCACCTGTAATCCTGAAAGAAAGTGAAGAAGGTTATCCCTGATGCATTTCCACGAAACCCACTCGCCCCAGACCAATAAGCCCGCTTTAGAGCCATATTATGTGCGATGTGAAGGCCAAGAGAGATTATGTTACATGCCACGAAGGCTAAGCCGGAGAAGGAATAAACCCAGCAAAGCAACAGCTTACCGAACAATCCGGGCCCATGCCGTAGAATGCTCGAGAACGCCACCACCATGCAGTTCAGCTGAAGCAAACTGTGTATTGAAAGCGAAATAGAAAGTGAACTACTTATTGAAGGGATTGGGGAATGAGAGAAAACCCTCTTCAACAAAAAAAATGAAAAACCTAAGAAAACTCTTCAAATGCTGAAAGAACAACTCTTCTGTGGTATAATCCAATAATTAAAAAAATCGAACCCATCTTTCCATAACCCTATAAAATATAAAACCCCTCTTCAACTAAAAATGAAAACCCTAAGAAAACTCTGCAAATGCCTAAATAAAAAATGGTGAAATTGGGTTAAGGATTGAAAACCTTGATGAGCATATCATGATCCAATCTCCAATGATTCTCTCCGCTTCTCTCCGATCAATTCGTATGCTTAGGTTCTAATTAATTTCAACCTCTATGTCTTCAACTAGTTTAGGAGAACCCCAACCAAATTTTTCATTGATATACCCCTCCCTCTAATGTCCATCCATTCTCGTTTCATTGTGTTTGTTTTTTTTTGTTTTTTTTTTTTTGTCCATCCATTCCCGTTTCATTGTTGTTGTTTTGCTTTTTATTTTTTTTATTTGTTAACATTACATATGTTATAATATTTAGTTATAATATGTTATTATTATTTATACATTGTTTTATTATTATATTATATATTGTTATATTATATTACATATTGTTTAATTTGTATGTTGTGTATGTTAAATGTTTTAATAATATAGTTTTTATGTTTTTATATATAGAAATTGTATGTAGTAATATATTGTATGTTGAGTTATATATTGTAATATAAAAATTATATATATATTTTCAAGCATTTTATTTTTATTTTTTGGGGTAAGTTTATAAAGATACTAGGTATAAATATGAAAAGCAATCACATTCCATAGTTTTCACTCTACATTTTCTTAATTTGTTAATACTAGTTATATATATTAATTATATAAATATATATAATAACTATACAATATATTAATATTATATATGGATGAAAAGATATAGGGAAAATTTTTTTTGATAATTTATTTATTTTATATGTGAAAGGAGAAGGGGTTAGAGATTATGGGGGTATTTTTATTATTATTATTATTCAAGGAGATATGAACAAAGGGATTTTTACAAAAAGGGAGGAATTATTTTTTCTTCAAAATGGAGGATATTGGCTATTTCTTGTAAGGGAGAGACTTTAAATATTTTCAAACTCAGGTGCAAAAAGAACCATGGTGAATGAATGCAATATATGGCGAATTAATGGAGGTTATAAAATTGACAATTTTTAGTTAACATGACACAAAATACATGAACTTGTCGAAACTTTAACATATTGTCGAGATGGTCAAATGACAATGGTTTTGTTCAAACAAAATATGAACACAACCAGTGCAACAAGCTGAACGGAGTGACACTAACTTCGAGAACATGACAATTCCAAAAGGAAAAGACGAAAAATATATATCTAAGACTCAACTCAACCACATGCAGAAGAACTCATCTATCACTTGATAAACTATATGCAAGACATGATGTATTATCTAGATATCAACTCACCACACCCAAGGCACTAATTAGTAGAGAAACCCCTAAATGAGCATCTCAATGATTCTCCTATCAATATCTAACACAATAGGCATCAAGATGGCCTCAAAGAAATGATCCCTTAGAAGACATGTATTGAAAAATAATCAAAGTTGTACACTATTAATGTTACAATTTACTAAATTTTAACACTGCAGATGGATTCAGAGACCCCCTAAAATTTAGTAGGGGTCTCTGAATCCATCTGCAGTGTTACAATTTAGTAGGGGTCTCCGAATCCATTTGCAATGTTAAAATTTAGTAAATTGTACAAATTCATTATCAAAATTATAATTTTCCACTGTTGGAATGACACAACTAAAAATGACCACATAAATGACCAATTGTTATGTGGTCATTTTTAGTTTAGTTCTTATCTCGTGACCAAATTGGTCATTTATCTTGGTCATTTTTAGTTTAGTTTTTATTCCGTGACCAAATTGGTCATTTATCTTGGTCATTTTTAGTCAGTTCACTTAAAATTTCTCAATTTTGGTCATTTATCCCTTGAAAAAGCTATGGTGACCAAATTTTTTGGTCGCCTGGTCACTTATCTCTCATTTTGTACTAGTGTCTCTTTCGTAATTACCATGATTAATTATTGTAATTTTGGTAATTAGGAATTATTTACATGTAATTAGATGTTATCAAGACATTGGGATTGATAATTGATGGTTATTTTTTAAACAATTGGATTTGTGATAAGTGTCGTCATTTGCACACTAAGTGTTGTAATTAACACCTTAATTACTAGTTAAATGTGATTAAGAATAATTAGCCTTTAGAAGTGGTTATCATATCTGATATGGATTGGATTGAAGGTTTGATGATTTTAGATTATGTTAAGAAGAATTTCCATCCATTAGATCAGATGTTGGATGTGTTAATGAATTTATGTTAAATTTTTGTTAATTATTAGATTTTGTGTCGCAATTAATTTTGGAAAAATATAAATTAAATGATTATGGTTTATCTACTGCACTAAAAATCAGTTAATTAGCCTCAGAGAGCTAATGATATGTCCCTTAGACACTCTGATAGTCCTGGGGGACATTACAGGTGGTATCGGAGCTTAGGTTCCAACACTGTGGCTGTTGGGCTTTCCGTAGAGTTATAAATATTTTTCTTATATGCATTTGGAGATCATAAATGTGCATAGTGAAAGAAGTTTAACCTCCCTTATGTTAATGGAAGAATAATAAACTTCACTTCAGAGAAAATTTTGTTGTATTCTTTAGAATTAATTAATATTGCATATTTATTGCTCAATAGATTGATTGGTAAGTACTATGTGGTGCATATCTAATAATCGAGTAGATTGATTGGTTGATGCATGTTCACCTTGCATTGTCTGTTTTGTTGTTCAATGATTTGATTGGTCAATGCTTGTGCACTTCCTCTCTTACTGCTTCAATGGTTTGATTGATCGATGCTTATGCATTGCCTCTTTTACTCTTCAGTAACTTGATTGGTTGATGCTTGTGCATTTCCTCTTTTACTGTTAAGTGACTTAATTGGTCAATGCTTGTTCATCATGCATTTCCTCTTTTACTGCTCATTAAATTGTTAATATCGAAATGCTTCTTATGGTATGATTTATTTACTCGTACAATATGACTATTAATTGATAAGTAAATAATTTTCATTATAATAGTATGTACTATGTATCATTATCAATATTAATTTAATGATAAGTTATTAAGATTATATAGTTTTATTATTATTAAATATTAATATGATTTATTAACTGTCATTTATACCCTATATGGATTTTGGATTTTCTATTGGTGATGTGCTTTTATAGGCTTATTTATGCCACTTGGATGGTGGTTGTTACATTGATGAGTAACTCCTTATCTATTTTGGGGAAATATGCCACTTGTCTTAATAGTGGTTCCATTTTCCTTTTTATTTTATTTTTTTATTTTCAATGTATGTGAGTAATTCCTTGTCTGTTTTTGAAGGAAATGAGCCTATTGTCTTTAATGGTTCATATTCCCTTCTATTTTATTTATGGAAATGTAACTCCTTGTCTATTTTTGGAGGAAATGAGCCACTTGTCTTTAATGGTTCATATTGTCTTTATTTTATTTTATGTGTGTAACTAGGTAGTATAGTAGTGTATGACAATGTTATAGATATATGACATAAATTTAAATATGTATAATGTGATGTAAGATAGATGAGGGGTATATGATATTGAATATAGCATAATATAAATGTTATATATATATAATTGTATAATATGTCTGGTATATATATAGTTGTTAAAAGTATGTGTGTGTGTGTGTGCATTTATGTTTGTGTATACTGTAATATATATTTTAAAATATGCAATAATTATTAGTATTACGTGTATATGATATTGTGTATATACTGTATGTATTGATGTGAATGTATGTAATAAAGTAAGTGTAAAATATTGGAAGTATTTGAAAGGGTTTGGGAGTCTTTGAAAGTATTTGGAAGTGTTTTGGAAGTGTTTTGAAGTATTTGGGAGTCTTTGGACGTGTTTGGAAGTATTTGGGAGTATTTGGGAGTATTTGGGAGTATTAGGAAGTATAGTGTGATCAGAATTATTATGTTAGTATATATGTTATAATGCATACCTAATATGATATCATTGGATTAAGTGATTATAACGCTATAATTGTATGGATATTATGGTATAACATAATAATTATACAGGTGTATAAAATATAAGATATATAGGTTATATGACTAATATGTTGTGTGTATGATTAATAATAATATGATATATGATTGAAGAATTATAATATGTATGTAGACAAAATGGGCGTATGTATAGAAATAATACATAGTAATAGTAAGTATGGTGTATGGTATGAGTGTATGATGGTGCGTTGTATAGCTAGTATTTTTTTTTTTTAGAAGATTTTGGTGGCATGATGTTTGGTTGCTTGAGGTGACTATGTATTTACTTTGGTTGATAGTATAAGTAGTGTTCTATGTGTAAATAATTAGTAACGTAATGTATGGTTAGTATCTGGGGATTAGATGGGATTGTCGTCAAAGTATATATAACATTTCTATTGATGGAGTATGTATGCAGGAAATATGTATGATTGTGTATGTGTTGAGTGTTTACATAAGTGCAGTATTAGTAGTGTTTGTGTGATGTTGTTGGTTGTATACATGTATTATTAATATATGGATATTATATATATCGTCATGTGCTAACAATTATATATATAATGTTATGATAAATAGTAACTATTCGATATGATTGGTATGGTCGATGTATGGTGTTTGAATGGTTGATGTATGTTGTTTGATACTATTGGTTGTTATTGATTGACATTGGCTGATCAATGGTTGATACAAGTATGATATTATCATTACTGTATGTATGGCTATTATTGGTTTCTCTTGGTTGTCATGGTAATTGATGGGTGATCAAGGTATGATTAATGTAAGTACGGTTATCTTTGGTTGTTGTTGTTGATTAATTGTTTGTCATTAATTGATATTGATGATCGATGTATGGTTGATGTATTCTGATTGAAGTATTTTGGTTAATGCATTCTTATGGATGTATTTTGATTGATGTATTATGATTGAAGTATTCTGGTTGATGTAATATGGTTGATGTATTATGATTGATGTGTTCTGGTTGATGTGTTCTAGTTGATGTATTCCAGTTGATGTATTTTGCTTGTAGTTGGTGTATTATGATTTATTTTTTCTAGTTGATGTATTCTGGTTTATGTATTATAATTTATGTGTTCTGGTTGATGTACTATGATTGATGTTTGAATGGGAAGTTGATGCATGTATGGTTTTCATTAGTTTATATTATTGTATGCTTGATATAGGATAGACATATGATTAATATATGGTTGAGGTATTATGAATTCATGTATTATAGATCGATGTCTGTATGACTGATGTATGATTAATATTGGTTGATGTTACTAGTTGATTCTAATTATTATTAGTTGATGTCTAATGGATTTTTTAATGTTATTCAAATAAGACTTATGCTTTGTGTGGAGATGAAAGTGTTGGAATTGATTTAATACTGAGAGGGCAGGTGAATTAGTATTAGCGCAATTATTAGCATATTTTACCTTCTTTAAACAAATTAGCCTTTACTTAATCTTTATCTTCTGTTATGCATCAGTAAATAAACATTCACACATTTAACACACATGATTTTTACATGAAAACCAAAATGTGAGAAAACCATAGAATGCTTCTTTATAGTGAGAAATAATACATTCAAGGAAGCACCAATTTTCTGTGTTTACCAGTACCAACTGGAAGGAGGCACCAACCCCCTCTGTTTTATCCAACACCAAATGGAAGGAGGCATTGACCCCCTGTCGCTTTGTTTTACAAGCACCAACCTGAAGGAAGTTGCGACTCCCTGTCTCCTTGTTGTTTTACAGGCACCAACCTGAAGGAAGCTTCAAATCCATGTCTTCTTGCCCCGTCCGACCACCCTGATGTCCAATATATTTTTCTTTCTTATTGATCTTCAACTCTGCCCACTTCTTCAGGTCTTCTGATGATGTTTCTGTTGTGCGCTACCTTTGTATATAGATTGTACTCTGTCACTATGATGCATACATCCCTTGAATTCTCATTCTTCTCAAATCACAATTCTGTTGATGTCTTACTTCTTGTATTGTGTGCTATGTTGTATTTTCATTATGCGCTTATGATTTAGCGTTCTTTTCAACATGACTACAAGGATCAACCGATACTGTGCTTTCAATTGATAATTTGCTGGTCAAAGTGAATCACTAGCAGCAGATTGAATTGCGCACATTCTAATGTGTCCGTTCTAATGAGGTGCTACAGTTACTCAGATAATATGCAACATCCTGTTCATCAAATAGTTGGTCCATTCAATTTAACACACTTGTATCAGATCATCTGCATCGTGATGCACCTATTGAGTTCTGTTGATGCTCTATTGTTGTGCATCAGATGGAGTCTTCAACTTTGCACAATTTCACTTTTGTCCTTATGCACCAGCTATACATCTGCGGTGCAATGTTTGATAAACATTGGTTCTGTCTCTACGCTTCTGTCTTTACAAAATCTGTGACTATCGACGTGTTGAATCGCTGATTGCAATAATGTCCTTTGAGATATCCAACACTTGCGCATTGTTCACTATGTCTTCCTTTCGGTGTTTGCTTAATTGTCACAGATCTACAACATCATTCCATGCACCATCAAAACTCCATTCTGCTACATGTGCACATTTGGCCCTTCGCTAGATCATATGTTCTGTCCGTGAGCCCCTTGCTGCCCCGAAAAAAAACTAAAACTTTCATACAAAAACACTTATGTTCTTGTTGTTAATCTTTCTTCAAATCTTCAACTTGCATCACTATTTATACATGTCCTGCACAGATTGTATGTTTGCAAGTTGGTCGTGGCATCCCTTCTTCTATACTTCATGGATTGTGCATATTCTACGTGGCATCATATGCGCTATTGATGTGTCATCTCAGATGTGTCAAGTGCCCTTCAAGTCCACAACTCGGTGGGACTTTACACCTTCATTGCGCTATTGATGTACAGTTGCCTTATGGTGTGTGCGCAATCTTCCACATCATCTTGATCTTTCCATGACCTTTTATGCACCATCCTTTATGGTTAATGTGCCCTTGTGATATCAATACTCTGCGTGATATGCACATTCTCCAACTTCTGCTTAGTGAGATTTCGACCCATGCTTCATCATTGCATGAGAAAACCATGGGAGATATGACCACATTTAATCTGCATGGTAGACCCTATTGAGTTATGTTTGCTAATGTACCTTAAACTCTAGTGGAACCCTTGATCATGTTAATTTGAATGTTATAATTAATCCTAAGTTCACAACCTTGGCATATAATTTTATGGCATGTGATTGTGAAAGGTAATGGAATGGGATACATGGTTGCTTGGGAGGTGGCATGTGGTGCCCATGTTTCATGCAGTTTAATGTTAAGAACTTTGGGGAGGGGAAAATAGGGTGTGGAAAAACTGGTGGAGAGTGTACATTGTTCACTGGATGGATCTGTTGATGGAAAGGGATTCAATTTTTCTCTTCAAAGATCCATTTACTAGAGAACTAATGAGAACAAGTAACCTATGAGTCAATTAAGAGGTTGAACCATGAGAGTTGGAGAAATGGTTTTTCCTCAACTCCATGGAATTGGAAGTGTGAGAGAGCAGATTTTTTTAAATTTGTGAGGAGGTTGCTAATAGAAAATTATTCACGTTGGTGGGTTCATGGTCTCAACATGGGGGTTAGTACTGGTTGAGAGATATGGATTCAACTTCCTTAGGCTGGGAGGAGCATTCAATGTCCATAGCCTGTTACATAGGATAAGTTCATATATGCTAATCTTTTCCTTGAAATTTTCATTTTGATAGATTAATTTTCAAAATGTCTTTGATGTAATAATTTGTGCCTGGATGAATTCCCGTCATAAGAGCATCAATGTTTAAGGAAGCATTGTGTGTATTTCTAGAAAAAAATGATTATTCTAAATTAATATAATTTGTTATAAGACGAAGTCTCAAGTAGGATCCTTGAATGAATTCATGTGTAACTTCTAGTTAATTCCTCAGTGTAAAAACATTTTAAATGGAGGAACTAAGCTTTGAATTCATAATCCAAAATTGATGAAAGCGAATGATAGATGGGGGTGTTATTACCATGGTTACCATGAAAAATAATGGGTCATTTTGAGATCCATTAATTGTTTGGTTGGGTGTTGGAAGAGAAATCCTTTGACAAATTTCATGGTTTTAAACAATTAGAAAGTGGAAAATAATTTATTAATCTGCTACCTTCTCATTGTTATTTGTTGGGCATGGGTGTAATTTTTCCTTTGAATATTGCGGGCATGGGTTTATTTTTTTTATCTAGTTCAATGGGAAAGGATATCTCATGAAAATTTCCCAGCCTTCGTTTAGATTCCGATAGAGTTCGAATTATGATTTGTTGTAGCATAATGGAGGAAAATCGCCTTATTTAGTTATAAATATTGTTAGAGATTGGATTTTAAATTTGATGCAAATTTTACATAAACAAAACGTGGGAAATCACCCAATCTTCTTATATAATCCTATAGAAATTAGGACCCGTTGTGATCATTGTTGAAGAAAAAGATTGGACATGTGTTTTACTTACTTTCTTGCTTGATGATGTGATCTACTAAACCAGACCCAAATTCTAATAAAATATCTATTCAATCACCTAATGAATTCACTTGCTTCTTTCATCTTATTTACCAGATTTGATTATTAACCAAAATTGATCTTTAATATATATAGTTTAGTCTTCAAGGAGCATGTTTTCTCTATTAAACAAAGCCTAGAACTTGTGGTAAATTGTAATTTGTGCATATCACATTGTCTGTTAAATGTGTTGGTGCTTCTAGAATCATTCAAAGTTAAAGCATGTACTTGGTACTAAATGATGCTCAAAATAACACAATTTTTCCCATGGGATTATTACAAATAGGTGATCATTTATGTCAAATAAATAAGATGCACTTTTGAAGCCCGTTTTCTATTCAATGCAATAGAGAGCTTATACTTGAAAACTATGTGATGGAAAGGAAAATATGTTTGGTAGAATTGATTGGTTACTGACCACTTTGAAAATAGTTGAGTATTATGTGGGTCATCCAATAATTTGCATCTTTCTGAATGGAACTTAGTTTATTTTTTAGGACCCTCTTCTTCTAGTAAAATTTATGCATATAAATCCAAAATTGTTGAGAAAAAAATAGAATTTCCATAGCACCTTTAACCTTGGAATTCGGTATTAAAAATTGTAATGTTCTTGTGTCTTATGTTCACCTAGAAATTGACTTGGAAATGGGAAAAACATTGTCCAGTTTAATGAGTGCGCATTTGAAGCATTGTCAACATTGTTTATGGTCCATGCCTTTAAATCTTGCAAGGGTTGAGAAGAAGAACATTCCCAAGTATGTCTTGTTCGAATTATTCATTCCATTAAGGACACAAATACATTTAATAATAAGCAAGTCCTATTCAACATTAATTCCACGATTAATTCCAATTGCCTAGCTTTTGGTTGTCCTTTTTTCAATCTAAATGGAAAATTAATCCTATGAAAGGATGTTTATAGATGAGCCCATTAACCTATCAAAAACATATAAATTTTCTTTGTGGAAGTAGGGATCATCATCCTTAACTTTCTACAAGTTAGTTGGACTTACTTAGTGGCCTTTACCACTCTTTTTAATTCTCATGGCTAATGGTTTGCATTCATGAAGGGAGTTGTTACAGAAAATCTATGAACCTTCCATGTTGGACCATGAACTTGAGCAAGTATTACCCTCTATAGAGTACTTAGCACAAGAGGCTTCGGCAGAGTAAGTAGAAGACACATTTTTGTAGAAGAAGTCCAAATAACTAGGTGAGGTTAGTATGAAATCTGGCAGGTGGGGTTCAAAGTAAAACTTCCAGGTATTGCTAAATGGTACTCCAAGGAGAAGGTAGAGGAAAAATTTCCTCAACTCATTCAGTAAAATATTTTGGGGACCAAAATGCCTCCAAAAATGGGGAGGTGTGATATGAAATGGATCAATATATAATTTTTCATCAACTTTGGTTCTTTTAAGGTCGAAATATTGGATGGATTGTCTTGCAGGGCCCATTCTAGTGGTAGGTATCACTTTGCATATTTGGGGTCCATAACCTTCAGGGGCCTGTTTGAGGGTCTAAATGACATTTTTGGGGGTAAAAAAAACCATCACTTTGCAATATCCCTTCACATGATTCTAAACTCTGAGACCTTTCCAATGATCCAAGAAATACCTCAAATGGAGTATGTATGAAGAAGTTATGCCTCCCATAAGTTGACTTATCTAGTTGACCACCATGGTACCGAGTGGATTCCATGTCATCTCTCATTTCTCACACATGTGTAGTTACTCATGTGTTTACTTTCAAGAACATTCTAGAAGGTCTAAAACGGTAACCCTAATTGAGAGTCGGGGCATGCAAAAACCTTAAACCTAAGCCTAGACAACTATAGGGTTATGTTAAATATCAGGCCACTAGGAAAAGAAGGGGTTCCATCCTTTTGGTGACATTGTATTGTTATATAGTTGAGAAACAACATAGGAGTGGATATTAGAGCATAATAGAGGAGGTAGGAGAACCTGCATGGTCCATTCTGGCAGTAGATTCATAGGTAACTACATAGAGAGTACCCATTCCTTTGTATATGCATTCAATATAAAAGAGAAAGGCATAGTCTCCATTTTTGGTTGGGTTTTTCCCCATAAAGGGTTTTCCCACGGTATATCTTGTGTTATTGCATGGATTTTGTATTTCTTTGCTCTAGTTATTTTACTTTTAGTTTCAGTTATTTAGCATTCAGTGGAAATAAGCTAATAAAAAGAATTAAGTTGTAAGTTATGTTGTGACAAATGGTTCCAATGGAATATCCATGACATTTTACAGATCATGTATTTAATAGTAGGGTAGTTTTCTGTCAAGTTTTCAATTCATCTGGGATCAATAACTTGTGAGATGTTTATTGTTTGGCTATGATAGTTTTGAACCGTGAATTCATCAATAATTTCCAATCCTTCATTTTGGACAATAAAAAAATTAACCGGTGCTAACATGAAGATGATACCCAAAAGTGTTGCAATAGGAGCGCGTGACTGCTAAAAATTAGAAATATACGCGCACTCCTAAGACCGTGTGCATGCTACAGTTTGGTGAATCCTAAATTTCCAGTTAGGCGTCCATGTAGGCATTAAAGCATGCACAAATTAGGAGGGTGCACACTCTTTTAACGTGCACACACTATTAGTGCATTCACATTAATAACATGAACGCACTCTTATATATATTAAAAATTGGGTAGAGGCCCATTTCTATCCCATTCTACCCGACTCCACCAGTTTCCGACAATCCAAAATAGCCAATTGAACGCGCGCGCGTGCACAGCAACTCCACCACCAACACCTCCAAATCATCATCCAGGTAGGATTTTTATCCATGATTTGTAGTTTTTTTTTCAATGATTTAAAAAAAAAATTACATTCCAAAAAATTCAACCAAAATTGAAACAATTTTTTTTTAATTGTAGTTCATCTCTTCTCCATCACAATGGTCGAAAACCAAGAGCCAAACCTGCAAACAAAAAATCTATAGGATAACCCAACCACACAAATCCCCAAAGTAAAACATTAACCCTGAGGATAACCCAACCACAGAATCCCAAATTAACCAACATTTACACTAGTTAAGAACCTTGGTTCAAGAGATTAGAACCACTGGGGAACCATCGAGACTCTCCTTAGCCACATCTCTTGACAGCATCATTGCCTTAGTTGATAATACTCATTGTCAATTGGTGAGCATAACCAAGTATAGGGATAGGATGAGAGTGTATTATTCCACTAGTCTCAGTAGGGACCAAATCAGAGACGTGAATATCTCAAAAAAAACTCTAGTTAGTTTTTTCATTGACCTCATGACCAACCAACCCCCTTATCCATGCAAAATGTTCCTTTGCATGGATTTGTGCACATATGAGCCATGGAGACAAAATTTGATGAGTCATTGGTTTATGGTTTTCGACAAACCTCCTTGCAACAATAGCTAGGTTCCACTTTATTTTCTTCGGAAACTATCTGCGGAGTTCATGTTGGGTCTACATGTCAACTAATTTGACATTATTCAATTTCAGGGGGTTTATCTTGGATCTTCCTAGGGTTGACCCACTTCCAGGCGTAACCCAATGAGAGTGCCACCTGCACCTAGGTGTATTCCTAACCCCCCCCACAAACACCTAAGTTACTGGATCTCGTAGTGAGACTACCACTACCATATCACAACTTACTTATAGTGTATTGCAACATAGTACATTCATGGCATCATCTAGGCTTGACACATCAGAGCAACACAAAGAATGATTAGGTGCAGGTCCTTTAGTCCCCATTGGTCATGGACCATCCATGACAATTAGTGGGGAAAAGGACCCTTTTGAAAGTCAAGGATTACCCCATCGATGAACTCTCTATGGCCATAATTCCCATGGCCCTATAGAGGATCATGCACAAGATACTTTTATGTCTGAGGTTAGTACATGATTTGTAAATGGTTTTAAATGGTTGATTATATTTTTAACTGTACATTTTACAATTGTTAGATGACCATTGATTAGTGTATTTAATGTGTAATTGATGTTTTTGGCATGTGCATTTGTTTCGAGATGAAACAATAAAATCAAGGTGGGAGGACATTACTACTCCAACCTTGATTCTGCCATGGTGGCAGTGACAAATATTGCAGCACCTCACATATAGGTATCTAAAAGAGTGTATGGTTGTAGGATTTAAAAATTGTGTTAGTTGCAATTGTCATGTTTTATATGATAAATAAATATTAATGTTGTTGTGTTTCCACAGGTTCATGTGAAAGAGATTGAGCACAGGTCTCTACTTGGGCTAAGCAGATCATTTGTCATGCATGTAACTTGTGTGAAATTAATTATATATTTGACGTGAAATAAATTGTGTTTGTATGGTTAATTACATGTTTTTTTCTTCTAATGAAATGTATTTCATATATTTATGTAGGTTCCATATCCTACCATACGATCACCATACACACACATCCCTACATATATTCCACATAGTTCAGTTTTTCCACATTTCATGTCGAGTCATGTGAATGGACACTTCGCCCCTGTGATCGACATACCCATATCACCCCATACTCCCACCCATTTTACAGTCACTGGGGTTATATCACAACCCACACCCATCCCCTCATGTGTTTTCCCCGCCTATCCAACATTTGACTCCATCTGCTCCATGCACATCAACTCCATCCATTTCCCATACATCTACTCCCACCTATTTACCTACATCATCCCCACCCTCCCTACCTACATGAGCCCCCTCCACCACCATTGCCTCAAAGCAAGTTGTCCAGCCTAGTGCTCCACTTCCTATCTAGGAAGGGAAATCTCCCACATCACCTATCTAGGAAGGGAAATCTCCCGCATCGCCTCAGATATTCACGGTGAGATTTATAAGTTCATTAAAATTGTGTAAAGTATGAATGAATTTCATAAAATAATGTATTTTGGTATTAATACTAATGATTTTTCTAATTGTTGCAGGGAAGCATTGCTGAGAGACTTGGATCGAGGACATGGACACCCCCATCACAACATGTCTCATCTTAGGTGAGTACTCAAAATTTGAATTATAATTGTATTTTTTTTAAGTGTACTAATTGATAGAATTGTGGGAAAACTGACATGTTGTTTCCCTTTCAGAGCAAGGAGAGACACTCCAAACCTAGACGCGGGAGGCCTCAATCTTCCTCCAACTCAAAGAGGAGGAATATTTATTTTGGAAATGAGTGTCAGGGTGCCGATGGTGGTTAGGATGATTGAGACACCCACTATGCACATTATCCATGATGTGGCATTTTTGGCAAGCTATGTTTATTTGTGTATAGGCCATGAGCCTCCCTTATTCCATTTTTGGGAATGAGCATCCATTATTGGGAACGATATTCCATTTTGTATAAAAATGTAATTTTGGACATATTTCCAATACAAATTCACGACTTTCATCTGGTGTATATGACAGAGTGTTTATGGATTTTTACATTATTTGTGTGGATTTGATGTTATATATTATGATTGTTACATGGTTCATGGTGAATGTGATTGGTTCATGGTTCATGGTGAATGGTGAATGTGATGTTATATGTATTATGACTGTTACATGCCATATATTTTAGATCACAAACACATTCCATTAAACATGGGAGTGTGTTATGATGAATACAATCTTATAAAAGAAAATCAATCAAATAACTTGATCACCATATATGGCATGCATGTATTTATCATCCCTCTTCCAATCCACATCATAAGATATTATTAAAAAGAGTTAGGATTGAAAACTATGATATCTTAGGGCCTAAGACATTTGTTTTCATCATTGGACCATATCACGACCTTGCATATGTTTCCTTGTGTGCACAACCCCAAAGTATCCTTCTTGTAGGCCAAAAATTCATTTTATAGGATTGTCAATGGTTCAGGGCCTTGTACATTGGCCATGATCTCTAGAATAATTTATAGGTCTAACATATTAGTTTTTATCATTAGCCCATAGGCATGGCTGGGATACCTTACCCTCTAACCTAAACCACTCCACTATCTAACTTACCCTACCAAAACTACCCAAACCTAGATCACATTTAGCTTATCCATCCATAGCTTAGCCTACCATAACTGAACCTACACTACCCTCCACCCTCCATTATCTAACATACACTACCATGCCTACACTAACCGCATAACCTACTTTAACCAATCATACCTTATCCTAAACCACTCTAATCTAATACTTGCTTACACTAAACTTAAACTACCATAACCTAGCCTATCCTACCTTAACCATAATCTATCCTATACACTACCATATACTACCTTAAAGACCTCCATAATCCCTAGAGTCACCTTAATGACTTCAAATGCAATGTCACCATTGATAAAAATCTAGTAGCAAACATTCATACCTTTATAACTTAATCTAGCCCTAGAAATCTAACTTAGAAACCTAACCTAGCCCTATACACCTAATTTAGAAACCTAATCTAGGCCTACAACCCTAATATAGAAACCTTGAAGCCAAATTTACAAACCTAGAAATCTAATCTATCCCTAGAAACCTAATGTATCCCTAGAAACACTAATATAACCCTAGACCTCCGTTGATAATAAGCCCTTGGGAGATTTAAAGTCTACCATAGTTCCATTAGATGGTGGCATTTTTAACCATGTACTTTGTTCTTGGGATTTGTTACAATCTTCCCTACATTTGTCAAAAATTCATTATGGGGAAAGTAAAACCAGTTTTCCCCTCACACTGTTGTAAACAAAATCTCAAGGACCTTCAAAGTGTAATAAATCCAAGGAATGTCAATGATTATTTTCAAGGTCCACAAGATTGACTATTTTTGGTCATTGTCACTCTTACATTTCAATCTTCACATGGATGATTTTAGTAGACCCTAACACAAGCAATTTAGACATTTAAATTGCTTCTCACTTCAACAATTATGAAAGCACATGGTGATCCTCAACCTTCCTCTTAGTTCTTGCTAAGATGGTGTTTACCCAAAGGGTATTATCAAAAAGCACCATCAGGATATTTTGCAAAGGTACCTCTTTCTATGCAACACCACCTTATGTGCATGGTGATCTATGTGGTCATCAACCCACCAAATCCTTTATGGTCACAAGTGTTTCCTAATTGTTATTGATGATTTTGAAGAGGCATTTGGTTCATATTTTTCTTTCAATCTGATAATCAAGTGATAGCACCCAACCCTTTTCAATGCAAAAGGTCAAGTTGTACGATACAAGTAGAGCAATTGGGAAGCTAACACTAACACAAAGGAATATTCTACTTTGTGCGCAAGTAACTTACAAAGATATACACATTTAGAGGACTGCACCCTCTAATTAATTCCATAAATATCTTGCATTGAACATATTCATCCTTATTGCCTCATAATGGCATGTACTTTTTTAGTTTAAAATGAGCTAGATGTTGAGAACATAGATAACACTACTCCACTACTAGTGAGTATAAGATGGAACTTAGATGCTCCTACTTGTAGGACCCTCTATGTGGTTGAACATTGCATCTTTATATATTAGTAGGGATGCAAAAATAAAATATTTTTTTGGGGGTAGATATCAATAAAAAGGATACACTAGCGTTCCCTAGAAAAAAATGTATTTGTTGGACCTTAATGGGAGAGGAGGAGACATTGATCGAGATGTAATTTGCGCAAATTGGTTGTACATAGTGTGCATCGATTTTTGTTATGCTTCATCAATAACAAACCCAAGAGAGGTATGATTAAGGTTGGTGTTACTAGGTTCCACAATAGGAAACTAAAATGAGCCAAATAATAGAGTTGTAAGGGGAGATTTGTAATCCTTGTATCCTAACCTTGTCTAAATGAGTGTTAAACCCTGGTTTCCATTTTTACCATAATTTGGTCCATCATAAAGAACACTAAGGTTCTTACCAAGTTACAATTAAGGAGTTAATATCAATTATACTAATGCAAACATCTACTATAAAACCACTAATATAGATTCAATGCCTATATTTGATGGAAACATGAGGACTACAGATAACTGAGGGTTACACATAGAATCTAAAGGCACTATCTACAATATCTAAACAAACATGAATACAGATATCATAGTCGCTTAAGAGAGTTTGAAGAGGACAAGGTCACATGAAACAACAAATTTCATCACTAAAATGAGAGAATGCATAAGATTTTTTGAAGTTTGTAGGATAGAATTTAAATGTTCGAGCTATTCATTCTTTAATTTATAATAATCTAAGAGTGGAATGAGTGAACATGAAAGAACTCGGACAACATTTTATCTAAAAATATGTGGATGTGACAATATTCTATAAATATACTAGAGCATTTATTGTCATGGTGATGTTGATTATGAAAAAACAAATGCTCTTAGTTGGATTGGAGTGGGGTAGATTGCATCTAATGTGTATCAATGATTAGTTGAATTTCCATTTGCATGTTGGTTAGTTTTTTTTTTCCTTTTATGTGAAGATAAAGCGAGAGCACTAAGCCCTTTTTAGTGGAAGGTTAAGTTGCCTCTCATGCCTCAAGTGAATGCTAGTTTGTACTAACGATTAGTTGGAAATTTATTGTGCATAAATCATACTCAATTACATATTTCTTTTGTCGTTTGTCTAGTCTCTCTACTACGTGTCTACTATAGTCTAGCTTCTCATGGTACAATTGCTACAACTTATCAGGGTATAGTTGTTGCAACATCAATTGCCTCATCTAACATAAGTGGGTCGTTTGTTGGTCCTAGACAACTGGCCAAGGAATTCAAACACAATCCTAGGTTGGTTATATATTATCTTTCCCATCACAAATATTGGTATTAGGTTCTAGTATTGGGGTGTCTTTTAATACTTCTAATAATTAGTGGATTATTTGATCACAAATAGTGATGGATTTTGAATTTGGACCTATTGAAGGATAACAAGGATATAGCACAGTGATGGATTCTACTATGTGTATCAATGATTAGGCCCAAGGTATGTATGTTGATCAAGTTTGGCAAGTTATGTACAAATAGAGGAAGGTTCCCTCAATTTCCATCCCATTCGATTAGCCTACTAGAGTTGTGCATCTTGCTCCTTGGGAAAAACCATTCCAGGAAGTTGTGGCATATTCCCTAGTCAAGGGTGTCTCTTCCTTTGACAATGTGGGATTAAGTAGTAGATTCAGTACTATGCTCAACCATCTATTTCTTGAATGAATATTTGTCATCTTTCTTGGAATGTGAGATAGATGACAATCCCAGGATGTAAGCAGTTTATTTGGGGAGTTTTGCACAAGGTTATGCTAGATGTTGTATTTTTCCAGGAATTCAAGCCTACATCTTCAATTTATTTCCTAAATTATGAGATATTTTATGTTTTTCCTCATATTAACATATTTGTGGAAGAACTTGTATAGCATATTTTTCATTCTAACCAAAATCATGTCTTTCTTTACACACTTGTTACTCTATTAGTTATCTTAAATATGATGTGTCTTATATGGATTTTATATTTGGAATTGCAACATTCATGTACATATAGATCAATTTGAACAAAAGTCAAGCAAATATATACACTTTTTACAAATTATAATCTTTAAATTTGAATGAATACACCATGTCCAACCATTGGATATTACAAGGGGATAGAACTCATACAACTCATGTCGAAAATTTGTCACCATACCTTTCTTTAATAGCTCCTTACTTGCATTTCAAAACAAATGAACTCTAATGTGTTCAATAGTTATATGACAATGGTTCAATGTTACAAACTGAGCTCTGAGAATTGTCAAGTGTAGATGTTGTGTCCAAGATGGCTAACCTGGTTCCAATTTACCAAAGAATGCAAGTTGAATGTGTGAGTGCAAGAAGATGAGAACTAAAATTGCCTGAATCAAAAGGAGTTGACCGCGTAACACTTAAAAGGGAAATGGATGATGCACATGAAAAGTTTTACTGTCTTTTTCAGACAATGGAGCGCGCACACATTAATAACGTGCACACACTAATAGTGTGTGTGTGTGTTACTAACACGTACACGTGCTCCTATGTGCAATAACTAGCAAACGTTCACCACAAGCGTTCAACGTACGATTGTGGTGAACCTTTTCTATTAACCGTGTATAGGAGAACGTGTGCGTTATTAACGTGCACACAGTATTTGTGTGTGCGCGCTATTAACACACACACTCCTATAAGCATTGATATGTGGTTGGTGAACGTTCACTACATTGTATTTCGTGTGAACTCTTTTTTTTAACTAATTTCTAATAACACAATAGTACTCAATCAATGTTTAGAGAGAGAGACGATGGAGATTGTGGGTTATGGGTTTAGCAAGAGAGAGAGGGGGGGGAGATTGTGGGTTATGGGTTTATGGAGAGAGGGGGGGGGAGATTGTGGGTTATGGGTTTAGAGAGAGAGAGAGAGAGAGAGAGATTGTGGGTTAGGGATTGTGTGTGAGAGAGAGAGGGAGATTGTGGGTTAGGGTTTTAGGGAGAGAGACAGATTGGGGTTAGGGATTTAGACAGAGAGAGGGAGAGAGAGGGAGAGAGAGAGGGATATTGTGGGTTAGGGGTTTAGAGTGAGAGAGAGAGATTGGGGGTTAGGGGTTGAGAGAGATAGATCAAGGTGGGTTGGGGTTAAGGGAGAGAGATCAATGGGGTTAGGGGTATAGGGAGAGAGACATAGAGAGTGATTGACAGATAGAGAGAGATTGTGATAAAGAGAGAGATAGAGGTTATTAAAATGGTTGTACATTTGAAGATGTGTTGCACGAACATTAAGTTCACAATTTGTTATTGATGTCGATACATGCATTTAATATCCATGTAAAATCAAATATAATCTTTATTCTCGAAGTGATCCCTAAATAAGCGATAAAATTCGACATTAATCATGCTTTAATTCTGAGATTAGGGGTGAGAGAGAGAGAGAGATTGTGGGTTAGGGGTTGAGAGAGAGAGATATTGGGGGTTACGGGTTTAGAGTGAGAGTGAGAGAGAGATAGTATCCGACATGAAAGAGTGCGAAGTCTTGAAGGAAAAGATGCAGAAGCTGGCCAATATCTACTATTAAGTTTTGGATTCCCTGGAGAGAGAGAGAGAGAGAGAGAGAGAGAGAGAGAGAGATTGGGGGTTAGGGGTTTAGAGAGAGAGATAAAGTGAGAGATTGGGGGTTAAGGGTTTAGGGAGAGAGAGAGAGAGAGAGAGAGAGAGAGAGAGAGATTGTGGCTTAGGGGTTGAGAGAGAGAGAGACTAGGGGTTATAGGTTTAGAGAGAGAGAGAGAGAGTATATCAGACGTGAAAGAGTGGAAGTCATGAAGGAAAAGATGTAGAAGCTGACCAATATCTACTATGAATTTTTGAATGCCCTCAATACAGGGAGAGAGAGATTATGGGTTAGGGGTTGACAGAGAGAGATATTGGGGTTATGGGTTTAGAGTGTGTGAGAGAGAGAGACAATATCATACGTGAATGAGTGTGAAGTCTTGAAGGAAAAGATGTAGAAGCTGACCAATATCTATTATTAAGTTTTGGATGCCCCGAAGAGAGAGAGAGAGAGGGTTAGAGGTTTAGAGAGAGAGAGATTTGGGGTTAGCGATTTAGAGAGAGAGAGAGATTGGGGGTTAGCGATTTAGAGAGAGAGAGAGAGAGAGATTGTGGTTTAGGGAGATAGATAGAGAGAAAGATTGAGAAAGGGAGAGATTGAGAAAGAGAGAGAGGGTTAATGGTTTAGAGAGAGAGACTGGGGGTTAGGGGTTTAAAGAGAGAGAAAGAGAGAGATTGGGGGTTAGGAGTTTAGGGAGAGTGATATTGTGGCTTAGGGATTGAGAGAGGGAGAGAGTGACTTTGGGTTAGGGGGTTAAGAGAGAGAGAGAGAGTATCATACGTGAAAGAGTGTGAAGTCTTGAAGGAAAAGATGAAAAAGGTGACCAATATCTATTATGAAGTTTTGGATGCCTCGAAGAGAGAGAGAGAGATTATGGGTTAGGGGTTGAGAGAGAGAGAGATCGGGAGAGAGAGCGTGAGTGGGTGGCTAAGGGTAGGGGGAGTAAGGGGGGGGGAATATATATATATATATATATATATATATATATATATATATATATATATAGAGAGAGAGAGAGAGAGAGAGAGAGAGAGAGAGATGGATGGGGAGGTGGTTAGTGGTTTAGAGAGAGAAATTAGGAGTTCTGAGTTTAGAGAGAGAGAGAGAGTATCAAACATGAAAGGGTGTGAAGTATTGAAGGAAAAGATGCAGAAGATGACTAATATACACTATAAGTTTTGGATGCCCTGGATACATGAAAAGAGAGATTGTGGGTTAGGGATTGCAAGAGAGAGATATTGGGGTTATGGGTTTAGAGTGAGAGAGAGAGAGAGAGAGAGAAAATATCAGACATGAAAGTGTGTGAAGTCTTGAAGGAAAATATGGAAAATCTAACCAATATCTACTATTAATTTTTGGATGCCCGGGAGAGAGAGAGAGAGAGAGAGAGAGAGAGAGTATCAGATGTGAAATATTGCGAATTCTTGAAGGGGTTTAGAGAGTGAGAGAGGGTGAGGGGTTTAGAGAGAGAGAGAGAGATTGGGGTTTAGGGGTTTAGAGAGAGAGAGAGATTGGGGTTTAGGGGTTTAGAGATAGAGAGAGATGGATATTGTGGGATAAGGAGATAGAGAGAGAGATAACGATTGAGAAAGAGAGAGAGAGCGGCCAGTTAGGGGTTTAGAGAGAGAAAGAAAGAAAGAGAGAGATTTGGGGTTAGGGATTTAGAGAGAGAGGTATTGTGAGTTAGGGGTTTAGAGAGAGAGATGTATTGGGGGTTAGGGGTTTAGGGAGAGAGATAAAGAGATGGGGGTTATGGGTTTAGAGAGAAAGAGAGAGAGTGTGTGTGAGAGATAGATGGTTGCTTAGGGGCTGAGATAGAGAGAGAGTGGGGGTTAGGGTTTAGAGAGAGAGAGAGAGAGAGAGAGAGAGAGAGAGAGTATCAGACATGAAAGAGTGTGAAGTCTTAAAGGAAAATATGCAAAAGGTGACCAATATCTACTATGATATTTTGGATGCCCCGAATATATATATATATATATAGATAGAGAGAGAGAGAGAGAGAGAGAGAGAGAGAGAGAGAGAGAGAGAGAGAGAGAGAGAGAGATTTGTTGTAATCTCTAAGACACTGAGAGGGGGGGGTGAATCAGTGTAGGTAAGTTTTTACTTATTTTCAACTTGAATGTATTAACTTGCTATGAAACTTACTTATGCAAAACATTCAGATACATTCGAACTCAGTAATTTCAACGTGGAAACCCATAAAGGGAAAAAACCACATGACCTCATATATTAATTCAAGATCGTGAAGAGCAACTACTCTTCAGTTTATCATCCCCTACTGATGGGAAGCTACCACTCCCAGATTTCTCTATCTTCTACTAGATGAAATCCTCTACCTCCATAAACTGTACAAGTAGCAACTTGTACAGAGAAATTTTTATCTTCTCCTAGCACCTCCCAACCACCCTTACAAGCAATTTTAACATAATTACAAAGCAGATTTAAAACATCTATATGTTTCTTTTCTTTCTTGTTTTGAATCTGCATTTGTTGATACTAATTGTATGCATTGGAACAATTATTTGTTGAACAGGTGCAGCAATACTTACACTTTACAATACTTGTTTTTCAGTGTGGTCCAATGATAATCTTGTATTCATTTAGAGAATTTTACCTTTAAACTCCAACTGTATCTCTGCTCTGCCTTCAAACATAACTGTATCTCTGCTTTGCCTTAATACTTCAACTATATCTCTGCCTTGCCTTTAAACATCAACTGTACCTCTGCTCTGCCTTTGAACTCCAACTATATCTCTGCTCTGCCTTTAAATTAAGTGTATCTATGCTTCTGCCTTTGAACTTCAATTGTATCTATGCTCTGTTTCTGCAGCTATTTTTCAATGTATTTTTTAATCAAGCAAGTAAACTCTTGAACCTCTTGTAGAAAGCATATAACTCTTGAACTTCCTGTAGTCCATATCGTATATCCTTCAATTTTTTCTCTGGTTTATCTGAGTCACTTTCATCACACATTTTTCATCATTACTCAACTACTCAAAATTAAAAAACTGAAACCATTTTTCTTCATTTATATACATCGACCTCTTTACATTTTTTCGATGTGAATAGGCTATACTTTTAATATAACTGAATCCCTCTACTGGCGACTGCTTTACGCTTAGTTAAGGAAACTCAATCTTTTTTTTCTTTTAAAAGACAAACCCTAGCTCAATATGGACTCTTGATCTTATTGTTTATCCAATGGTTGTCCATATGTGCCAAACTGACTTCTCAACTACCTTGCCAGGTCATGACTGCATTGCTTAATTCGATCCTCAACTACCTTGCCAAGTCATTCAGGTGCTAAAATGACTTTTCTTCCAAGTGTGAGAAAAATGCTGCCAAATGTGACTGTCAGGCGTAAGTGGCTACGTTGTTGACCTCGATTCTCAACTTGCCAGGTCATTTAGTGAGGAATATGCATTCGAGCTTGAGGAATATGCATTCAAGCTTCTACAGCAACGAATTTTACAATGTTTACCCATATCGATCTTCTACAACAATAGATTTTACAATGTTTACCCATATCGATTTAAACTTCTACAACAATGGTGGTGAATTTTTCTACAACAACGGTCATCAATGGTGGTGACTTTTTCTACAGCAACGGTGGTGACTTTGACTACTTTGACAACAACGGTGGTGACTTTGTTTTTACAACTTTATGGTTTGAACTTCTTTGCTGGTTGACATCAATGACAATACCTTTTTCATTGTTGCTTTTACTGCCAACAAGCTCCCCCTTTGGCATTGATGGCAACCACCACCAACCGCTCCCCCTTTGACAACAATGACAAAGGTTTCTATCTCCATTTATTCATTCTCCTGTAATCTGCCATTACATTTGCTCCCCCTGCGAAGATGCTTTGTATCTGGTTCTTGTCTCTCCCCCTGTATATGCTCTTCTTCTTGATTGTTTAGTTTCACAGCATTTAGGATCCATTTCTCTGCAAAATCTTTGTTTTTGCTATTTTCTTTCTTTTCCAGCAGTGTAAATTCATCATTTACAAAGTGGATTCGAACATACACTTAGTTGTTTTCTGATATTTTCAAATTGCATTGTAGGCAATGGTTTTGTAAAGACATCAACAATTTGATCCTTTGTACCCACATATTCCAATTTGAGTAGCTTATTCAAAACTTGATCTCTTAAGAAATGAAATTTTATTGGAATGTGTTTAGTTTTAGAGTGCATAACGGGGTTCTTGGAGATACTTATTGCACTAGTGTTATCACAATAGATTGGAATAGGATTTGAATAAGTAACATGAATGTCAGTAAGAATTTGTGTCATCCATAACACTTGAGTGCAACAGTTTGCTGCTGCAATGTATTCTACTTCCGCTATAGATAATGACATAGTAGATTGTTTCTTGATGAACCAACTCACTAGACAACCTCCTAAGTAGAATGCAGTTCCACTAGTACTCTTTATATCATTTATATAGCCTGCCCAATCAGCATCAGTATATGCAAATAGACCTAGCTTATTTCCCTTTGGATACCATAGACCAAAATCAGCAGTACCTTTGAGATATCTGAATATTCTTTTAACTGCTAATAAATGTCTTTCTTTAGGCGCAGCTTGAAATCTTGCAACTTGACAAACTGCTTGCATTACATTTGGTCTAGTTGCAGTGGCATACAGTAGGCTTCCAATCATGGATCTATATAATTTTTGTTCAACTGAAGGAGAATCATCTTCTTTGCTAAGTTTGCAACATGTCACCATTGGAGTTCCTACAGGCTTGCAATCCTGCATCTTAAACTTCTTCAATATTTCATTAGTATATTTTGTCTGAGATATAAACAAGCCTTCATTATATTGTGAAACTTGAAGACCTAAAAAGAAGTTCAACTCACCAAGCATAGACATCTTGAATTCATTATGCATAGCTTGTGCAAACAGTTTACTGAGTTGTTCATTATTGCTTCCAAAAATAATATCATCAACATAAATTTCAACTATGATCAAACAATCATGTTCTTCCTTAATATACAGATTACTATCAGCATTACCCTTTCTGTAACCTTGATGTTGTAAATACTTATCAAGCCTGGAATACCAAGCTCTTGGAGCTTGTTTCATCCCATATAGAGTTTTATTTAACCTTGCACACAAAATTCTTATCTTTGGAATGCTGAATCCTTCTGGTTGTTCCATATAAACTTCCTTTTCCATCTCACCATTTAGAAATGATGATTTGACATCCATCTGGTAAACTTTAATCTTCTTAGAACATGAATAAGCTAACATTAGTCCGATTGCTTCCATTCTTGCAACAGGTGCAAATGTTTCATCATAATATATACCTTCAACTTGTGCATAACCTTTACATACTAACCTAGCTTTGTTTCTTGTCACATTTCCTGCTTCATCCATTTTATTTCTAAAGACCCATCTTGATCCTATAATATTTTTGTTTTCAGGTCTTGGAATTAACTCCCATGTGTTATTCTTTTCAATTTGGACAAGCTCTTCTTCCATTGCTTTAAGCCAATGCTCATTTTGGAGGGCTTCTTCAACACTTTTTGGTTCAAACAAGGATAATAATGCTACCTGTTCTTGATTTGCTATGTATTCTTGAGTTTTTCTTCTGGTTTCTACACCTGAATTCATATCACCAATAATCTGATCTGCAGGATGGTTTTTCTGTATTCTTTTACATGGTGTTTTTGAGAAATTTGGACTTTGTGCAGTAGAAGGAGCTGAAGATGTAGGACTATGTATTGCAGCAGAGATTTGTTTTTCTTTGCCTGTTGACTGAGTATTTTGTGTTTCACTAGGTTCTTCTTCATTTTTGTTCTCATCAAAAATATAATCTCTCTTTTCCCTTTTTGACTTCATTAAGTAGGATTCATCAATTTTGACATATATGGCTTCAACTACTTTGTTAAGTCTTAGATTATAGCATTTATAGGATCTTCTGGTACATGAGTGACCAACTAGAATTCCTTCATCAATTCTGGAGTCTAATTTTCCCAAAAAAGAATTATTTCTTTTAATGTAACATTTACTCCCAAAGATTCTAAAGTGCTTTACGTTTGCTGATTTTCCATTCCACAGTTCATAAGGTGTTTTTTCAGCATTAATCCTGAGTAGTCCTCTATTCAAAACATGTACAGCTGTGTGTACAGCTTGAGGCCAAAATATATCACTTAGTTTTGATTCTTTGAGCATTGTTCTGGCCATTTCCATAATAGTTCTGTTTTTCCTTCCTACTACTCCATTTTGTTGAGGAGTTTCTGTCACCGTGAAATGTCTTTTAATCCCATTTTTATCACAATAGTCATTGAATTCATTTGAGGTGAATTCACCTCCATTATCAGACCCGAGACATTTTATTCTCTGCTCTATTTCATTTTTTGTTGCTTCTTTAAAATTCCGAAAACACCTAAATGCTTCAGACTTCTTTTTAAGTAGATACATCCATGTCATGTGAGTAAAATCATCTATGAACAACAAGAAATACTTTTCACCATTCAGCCCTCTTGTTCTCATAGGTCCACAAATGTTAGTATGTACAAGCTCTAAGGGTTTTAATGTTGAGTACTCCTTAGTTTTGAACTTAGCTCTAGTTTGCTTACCATGTTGACACTGTTTGCAAATTGAACTTGATAGATTTTTTTATCTCAGGTAGACCTCTAACTGCATCTTTCTGATTCAACTTAACTAGGTTGTCAAAATTTATGTGTCCTAGTCTCTTATGCCATAACCAAGTTTCATCTTCTTTTCCAAAATGACATTCATCAATTGCTTCATCTAAAATGTAGGTATTGTTTGGTGTTCTAGTGGCTGTACCCACGAATTTGTTTGTCTTTTTATCCTTTATTTGACATTGTTTAGAATACAAAATCATGATATGTCCTCTCTCACAAGTTTGACTCACACTGAACAAATTATGCTTCATACCTTCTAATAGCACATTTCCACCCCTTAATTTCTTGTTATTTAGATTAACTGTGCCTTTACCAATTATTCTTGTTGAATTCTCATTTCCAAAAGTCACAGTCCCATCTTTTCCTTCATCTAAGGTGACAAAATGATTTCTGTTTCCTGTCATGTGTTTGGAGCATCCACTATCAACATACCAACTCACTTTGTGTTCAGATTGTAGGGCAAAGTTGCATTCTTCTATATTCAGATTTTGAGGTTTCCTTTTCCAAGTTTTTGTTTGAATTTGTGTTTGCTTGTCTATTACAGGTTTTGAAATTTCTATAAGATTTAAAGGGCAGTTCCTTGCTATATGTCCAAAATTGTTGCATTTATAGCACTCTAACTCAAAATTCAAGATATCAAAGTTGTTGTACAACCTGTTGTTTTCCTTTTTTTGAGTTTACAATTCAAATCTTTTATCAAAAATTGATCTGGCCTTTTCATAGGTAAGTCTTGAAAAATTGTCTCTTGGAATAGTTCTACAGAAAATAGCTTTATGCCCAAAACCATTACAGGAATAACAGTATCCATAGAAACTAGAATAATACCTGGTATATGGTCTTCTCTCTGTCAGTTGATTTTTGAATTTGTTATTTCTCTCCTGACTTTTCTTTAACAATCTGTGCTGCATTGAAACTTCAGGCTGATTGTCTATCTTTTTTCACATCTTTTTGCTCAGTTTCCTTCTTCAACTTTGTGATACTAGTATCTGTATCTGTAACATTTTGCTTGTAGCCCAATCCAAATTTGCCAGTAGTAGGTTTTTGACAATCAATAATCTGATCCAATAATTTGGAACTGCTTTCAAAAGAATATAAAGTGTCTCTATCCTTTACTTTCTTTCTTAAAAGAGTGATCTCACATTTCAAACTTTCAGTTTCTTTGTCTCTTTCAACAATCATGCTATTCAAAACTTCCTCAACTAGTTTAGCTTCTTCCAACTTTATTTTCAGATCTACAATTACTATTTCCGTTTCCTTAGTTGTCTTATTTGACTTCAGTGTGTCAGCTCCTAAACTTTCCATTTCCTTTTTAAGTGTTTTATATTTCTTTCTAGTTTTTCTAAGTTCAGTTAGAGCACTAACCAATTCAGCTTCCAAGTCAACTATAGCTTCTTCTTCCTCCATATTTTCTTCATTTTTATTTTCAAAAGCCATGAAAAGTCTATAATATGTACCATCATCACTTCTTTCTTCATTATCAGATGTATTGCTATCTTCCTTGGAATACATATTCTTTTTCTTGTATGAATTACTATAAGATTGGTTTGTATGTTTCTTCATATATTTATTGGCTTTTCTATTGCATTCCTCTTCACCATCTGATTTTTTATTGAATGGACACTTAGATGCAAAATGTCCTATCCTACCACATTCAAAACATTTAAGAGGAAGCTTACCTTTATATCTGCCAGTACTCCTTTTTAATTTCCTAACAAAGTTTGCTTCTTCTTCATATTCTTCAGTGTCTTCTTGATTACTGTCCTCAACCACCATCTTCTTTTTGTCCTTTTTGGATGCTTTAAAATTTGCCTCTCTCCTGGGAGTATTCTCATTTACAGTTCTCATTTCATAAGAAGTTAGTATTCCCTGTAGTTCATCCATTCCTAGAGTAGCAAGATCAGTCCTTTCTTCTAAGGCAGAAATTTTTGCATTAAATCTCATAGGTAACGATCTTAAAACCTTCTGAACGATAACAATGTTTTCAGTTTTTTCTCCTAAACCTCTCATGGTTTTAACTATTTCATCAATACGTAAGAAATATACTGCTATGTCTTCATTTTCTTCCATTTTCAGATCTTCAAATTGACTCCTGTAAGTTTGAAGCTTAGCACTCTTGACTTTGACATATCCTTCATAAACACTCTTAAGTTTGTCCCACAACTCTTTTGCAAACTCACAGTGCATAACTTTTACAAATTCAGAACCAGCTAGACCTCCAAGAATAGCATACATTGCTTTAGAATTATTTTCATAAAGTTTCTTACCTGCAATATCCGTTGGAATACTTGTTGGAACTTGATATTCATTTAATACTGCTTGCCAAACTTCTACTCCTTGAGACTGTAAAAATAGTTTCATTCTAATACTCCAAAAAGCATAGTTCTGTCCATCAAACAGAGGCAATCCATGTTTAGTAAACTCATATTTTTTATCCATAATAAATGATCAAACTTCCAGTGGTTAAACTGACTTTGAAGCAACCTCTCTCTAATACCAATTGTTGTAATCTCTAAGACATTGAGAGGGGAAGGTGACTCAGTGTAGGTAAGTTTTTACTTATTTCAACTTGAACGTATTAACTTGCTATGAAACTTACTTATGCAAAACATTAAGATACATTCGAACTCAGTGATTTCAACGTGGAAACCCATAAAGGGAAAAAACCACAAGACCTCATATATTAATTCAAGATCATGAAGAGCAACTACTCTTCAGTTTATCATCCCCTACTGATGGGAAGTTACCACTCCCAAATTTCTCCAGCTTCTACTAGATGAAAGCCTCTACCTCCATAAACTGTACAAGCATCTACTTGTACAGAGAAATTTTTATCTTCTCCTAGCACCTCTCAACCACCCTTACAAGCAATTTTAACATAATTACAAATCAGATTTAAAACATCTATATGTTTCTTTTCTGTCTTGTTTTGACTCTGCATTTGTTGATACTGATTGTATGCATTGGAACAATTATTTGTTGAACAGGTGCAACAATACTTACACTTTACAATACTTGTTTTGCAGTGTGGTCCAATGATAATCTTGTCTTCATTTAGAGAATTTTACCTTTAAACTCCAACTGTATCTCTGCTTTGCCTTCAAACATAACTGTATCTCTGCTTTGCCTTTATACTTCAACTGTATCTCCGCCCTGCCTTTAAAAATCAACTGTACCTCTGCTCTTCCTTTGAACTCCAACTATATCTCTGATCTACCTTTAAATTAAGTGTATCTCTGCTTCTGCCTTTGAACTTCAACTGTATCTCTGCTCTATTCTGCAGCTGTTTTTCAATGTATTTTTTAATCAAGCAAGTAAACTCTTGAACCTCCTGTAGCAAGCATGTACACTCTTGAACCTCCTGTAGTCCATATCGTATATCCTTCAATTTTTTCTCTGGTTTATCTGAGTCACTTTCATCACACATTTTTCATCATTACTCAACTACTCAAAATTAAAAAACTGAAACTGTTTTTCTTCATTTATATACATTGACCTCTGTACATTTTTTCGATGTGAATAGGCTATACTTTTTAATATAACTGAATACCTCTACTGGCAACTGTTTTACGCTTAGTTAAGGAAACTCAATCTTGTTTTTCTTTTAAAATACAAACCCTAGCTCAATATGGACTCTTGATCTTATTGTTTATCCAATGGTTGTCCATATGTGCCAAAATGACATCTCAACTAACTTGCCAGGTCATGACTGCGTTGCTTAATTCGATCCTCAACTACCGTGATAGGTCATTCAGGTGCTAAACTGACTTTTCTGCCAAGTGTGAGCAAAATGCTGCGAAATGTGACTACCAGGCATGAGTGGCTACGTTGCGGAACTCGATTCTCAACTTGCCATGTCATTTAGTGAGGAATATGCATTCAAGCTTCTACATCAACGAATTTTACAATGTTTACCCATATTGATCTTCTACAGCAACAAATTTTACAATGTTTACCCATATCGATTTAAACTTCTACAGCAACGGTGGTGACTTTTTCTATAGCAACAGTGGTGACTTTGACTACTTTGATAGCAACGATGGTGACTTTGTTTTTACAACTTTATGGTTTGAACTTCTTTGCTGGTTGACATCAATGACAATACCTTTTTCACTATTGCTTTTACTGCCAACAATATTGGGGTTTACAGGTTTAGAGTGAGAGAGAGAGAGAGAGATCAAAAGAGATAGCGTGAGTGGGTGGATAAGGGTAGGGGGTATTAAGGGGGAGATGCATATAGAGAGTGAGAGGGATGAGGAGTCGGTCAGTGGTTTAGAGAGAGAAATTAGGAGTTGTGGGTTTAGAGAGAGAGAGAGATATTGGGGGTTAGGGGATTAGAGAGAGAGAGAGAGAGATAGAGATTAGGGGTTAGGGGAGAGAAGGGGGGTTAGGGGTTGAGAGAGAGGGAGAGAGAGGGGGGGTTAGGGGTTGAGAGAGAGAGAGAGAGAGAGAGAGAGAGAGAGAGAGAGGGTTAGGGGTTGAGAGAGAGAGAGAGAGAGAGAGAGAGAGAGATTGGGAGTTAGGGGTTTAGAGAGAGAGAGAGAGTATTAGATGTGAAAGAGTGTGAATTCTTGAAGGAAAAGATGCAAAATATTACCAATATATACTATGAAGTCTTGGATGCCTTAAATATAGGGAGAGAGAGATTGTGGGTTAGGGGTTGAGAGAGAGAGATATTGGGGTTATGGGTTTAGAGTGAGTGAGAGAGAGAGAGAGAGACATACATTATCAGATGTGAAAGAGTGTGATGTCTTAAAGGAAAAGATGTAGAAGCTTACCAATATCTACTATTAAGTTTTGGATGCCCCAAAGAGAGAGAGAGGGAGAGGGAGAGAGAGTTAAGAGTTTACAAAGAGAGAGAGATTGTGGCTTAGGGGTTGAGAGAGAGAGAGAAAGAGAGTATCAGATGTGAAAGAGTGTGAAGTCTTGAAGGAAAAGATGCATAAGGTGACTAGTATCTACTATGAAGTTTTGGATGCCCCTAATAAAGAGAGATATTGTGGGTTAGGGGTTGAGAGAGAGTTATATTGGGGGTTACAGGTTTAGAGTGAGAGAGAGAGAGAGAGAGAGAGAGAGAGATCGGCAAAGAGACCGTGAGTGGGTGGCTAAGGGTTGGAGGAGTAAGGGGGAAAGACATATATAGAGAGAGGGGGGGGGATTGGAAGGTGGTTAGTGGTTTAGAGAGAGAAATTAGGATTTATGGGTTTAGAGAGAGAGAGATTTGGGGTTATGGGTGTTAGGACTCAGAAATGTCGTATTTTCATCCACCTTTGCCTTCACTATTCCTTACATTTCATCGCCCTATTAAACCTTCATCATATCATTTGCATAAATACATTTGGGTTTCACATTATTATTTTCCACTTTATTCATTTTAGTATTAAGAGTGAATTTATGATTAAATATTAGAAAATATACATGTTTTCATATATATCTCAATTATGTGTGAGCTTTGTAATGTGTAGGAATATGTGAATGATTAAATCAAAGAGACTTCTCAAATATCTCTTACACCATTCCAAAGGAGATAGTTATTCAAGCCTATTCTTAAGGAGAAGGTCATGGAAGATTTGGTTGGCATATCTTATCTAGGATTCATGAGAGACATGTGGAGGATTTGAAGGAACCATATCTTGTAATAATAGAAAAATGGTTGAGAGTAGTTGAGAGAATAATGGATTTGTAATTAATGCATTCTTATCTTTTTCTTAAGGACTCTCATGTATAAAGGAGAGTGCTCCCTCTCCATTCCATTAAGTTGTAATTAAGTTAGATTAAGCTTGTAAGAGGGTTGTAATGAAGTTGGATTGGATTGGATTTTGTACTTGTCAGATTAGTCTTTGATTTGAGATTCTTAATGTGATTTAAGCTTCCATTGTTATGCTTTCATGTTTGCCATTTGATTATGGATTTATAGATGTGAGCTCACTTATGTCATTGTTGTTAACTCTTCACATGTTGTATTTCCCTTATGCAATTTCCTGCTTTCCTAGTTAGTGTTTCAATGTTTCCCTAGATTAATTTGATTTCAGCAAATTAGATTAAGTTAGATTAGATCTACTTCAGTCCTGCACAAACAGTGCACGTGCTTCGTCAGTTCAAGTACCCTGGGTTGACAAGTAAATAGTTGGGAAACTCTACTGCAACGTAATTATTACGACATATATTTTGCCTAACATTTTGGCGTCGTTGCCAGGGAAGCACAAGGGATTGAGGTATTAATTTATTTTCCATACAAGTGTGATTATTCATGCTCCTAACTCTGAGGTGACATATGGGTAAGGGAATGAAGGGTGTGTTTCAATTTCTGCAAATTAGCGTAAATTTCAATTTCTGCAATTTAGAATAAATTTCAATTTCTGCAAATTAGTGTAAATTTCAATTTCTGCAAGTGTGTTTCAATTTCTGCAATTTAGCGTAAATTTCAATTTCTGTAAGCATGTTTTTGCAATTTCAATTTCTGCAACTGTGAAGAGGTTTTCATGTGTTTTAACAAGAGTGTTTTATTTTTAGCAAGTGTGATTTTCAGTTTTCAAATTTTGATTTGGATGATGTAAGAACCCCTTTTACAATATGATTTAACTATGAGTATCAGCTTGGAACAACTTGCTCACATCCTTGCAAAAATCGGAGTCTCCTCTTCTCTGGAAGAGGAGATCCTGACAGCAGCCGAAAGTTTAAATACTCCTTCAGAAACGAACGAGGAATCAGCATCTGAAGACTCCTGCATATTTGATGACGAACAATCATTCGAACAAGAGATTGAGGAAGATGACAAGGAGCTGCAGCATGATCTGAGTGACAGAAATTGCACCTACGAAAGCCTTATCGAAAAATGGTTTCAAGTAAGTATTAGGTTAGATCAGTCTTTTTGTTTTTATTTTGTTAAATCAGAGTTTCCGCAACTAATTTCACACATTTTTGTTTATCTTCATCGTCCATTTCCAAAATTAACCTTGAACATATTTCTATTACTGTTGCGTGAATGGTTAAACTGGAAGTTTGCTTACACGTAATTAATTTTTAAATTCCAATTAGCATAGTGTAGGTAGGGCATTGTTTTCAAGTTTTTTTAAGAATAAGTATGCTCTCCTCCTTCGTGTGATCGCGAGGATCAGAAAGTAGGATGTATGTTTTATGTTTTTAACATTTTCAGGAATGAATCATTTAATGTTTTGCAAACATGCTTAATTGATTTTATCTTTAATTTGCAAATCATTTATCTCCATTTGCTAAAAAAAAAATTGTTTTACCGTCTAATTTTTAGTGTGACTAAAACAATGGCTGCAATAGTGTCACAATTGAATCGAGTCTTTTCAGTCTGGTTTATTTCTGGTTTGCGTAATGTCGTCTCTAATTCCATGCTGAAACTGTCACTCCATGCTGAAATAGCAGTTGAAACAGTGTCACGCCTATAAACTTCTCGTTGATTTGAGTCATAGCGATACCATCTCTTTGCCTTTGTCCTTCATCCTATAGCTGCCTGGAAATTTTAACTCTGCCACAAAAGCAAGAACAAAATGCTTAGGCCAAAACCATTTATGTAAATTGTTGTATCCGCACGCTCCATCCACCTGCAATCCCTTGAAAAAAAAAAAAAAAAAAAAAGCCCCTTCAACCTGGAGTAAAACTTGCAACAACAAAATAAGTTTATAAGAAAAAAAAATTCGAGGTTTTTCTTTTGGTCTTCTCCCGAATCCATGATAGCTTAAATTTCAGCAATATCACAGCTGCAACATCGTGGACAGGTAAGGGATAGGATATGCATCCAAATTCGCACGAATAATTGACCAAATCCCACTTATTCTTTACGAATGATAAGGGACGTTATTCATTTTTGGATTCTTTTTGCTATAAAAAGGAAATTGAACGAGAATTTTCAGAAATAAATAATGAAACCCTATCCAAAATATATTCCATTACGAACTGCTCTGCGCTTTTCAATCCTTGTTTTGTTAGAAGATCTCATAAAATTTGGGAGCCAGCATTTTTGTGAGGGCGATGAGACTCGATATCTTGGCATTCACATCTGTGCCGCATCTACGAATTACCCATCAATAAGTAGATCCTACCTTCAATTTCTAGAGCCATAGTACCACCCAAGAACCTAACTATCGTGGTTTCCATTTGAGCTTTCCTTGCTGCTGTAATTGAATCGTATTGAGATTAGGACTACAATGGATCTAATCTCTGTTGGTTCAATTTCTTATCCTTCCCCATAGGTTTGGTCCTCAACGATTTCCCCAAAAACACAGAGTTCCTTTTTCAATGTGTGTGTCAGGATGTTGTTCGGATCACCCAGCGTTGAGAGGTCTCATTCCCATGCAGCTATCCACACACTCCAAATCGCCCGTTATCAGAGGTTTCATGCATTTTTTTACGTAGGGTGTCCTGTTATGATTGGTCAGTGGTGATTTTTCATTTAACTTCACGGTCCCTTTTCGCACGAGTTGTATTTAAGACATAAAATTTGGTTGAGCGGTTTCTCACACCCATCTATGATTCGTTGTCCCATACTTATTCTCTGATCTCCCTTGATATATATCACATTTTGAAGGGATGAGTAAGTTGTATTCAACAACTTGCAAATCAAACGCCCAGGAGATAGTCTGAATATGGATGGCATCAACAAAGTGTGATCCTTATGCCGTCTCGGAAAATTTGGATCCTTCCACTGAATTGCAGGAGAAAATCCTGTCTCTTTCTGTCAAAAAAAAATGTTAATACTCTCGGGGAACACTTATTATTCATGAAGTGACCAATCTAATCTCACCCAGCAGAATCTATTCAACTGCTAAAAGTCAATCACATGAGGAAACAAGGAAGGTGGCGAGTCTACTGGATAAAACGAGATTGTTTCGTTTCATCTCCCATCTCAATATGCATGGTAGCTTGGCTTGGCTTCTTCATGATACCAAGACTCGGGCGCTGGAATGGTCAAATTGGTATAAGGTAGCAATTGGAACAGCACGTGGTTCGCATTATTTGCACAAATGATATCAACAACTGGATTTCAACTATGTTATTGTGCTGGAGCAAGAAGAAGAACTGTGAGGCCCATTATTGGAGTTCGAGCTAAGCTGCGGACCAAACATGTCGGTCATTCCCAGACTCCAGATCCATAATTTGATGAAAATTTGATCATCCATCCTTCACGCTTCATCTCTGCGGGCCATTTCACGACAAATCAATTGCACAAATAACTCATCGATCTCCATGCCATGTGTAGTTGCAGAAGAAAAGCTTGTCTCTCTCGGTCAAAAATGATTTCGGGGTTCCATGCCTTTGAGGTTTCTGTCAACAAGCAATTGAATGAAAAAGAACAAGTTGCTGCAGCTTTGGAGAATCCTAATCTTTTGCAACTTATTGATGAATTCCTCGCATCAAATAACCTGTGAATGAAGCAAAATATTTACAGAAATCTAATGGGCTCTTCCAAATCTAGATGATGGTCCAGCTGCACCTGGAGCTTCTGACAGTACGCCTTTCAGGCTATCTTTTAATACTGAACATACAAAGTGCCTTCTTGAATATTATATGACTGTTTTCTTTATAAAGTGTCATGTTTACACACTGAAGCTTGACGACGTACACTATGAACCTGTTGTAGAGTAAGAGCAAAATCCTCCTTGAGTTATAATCGTTTTTTTTTAAATGGAATGCACGGAGCACGCAGTGTTGACTAAGTTAATATAACTATGAATAAATATATCTCAATCTCGCGTTGGTCGTTGATTATATTCATAGAAATTATTGTCTCATTTGTGATATGCTTCAGTCAAGCTTTCAAGTGCCTTCTACTCAGTTACTCAGGGGGATAATACATGCTGATACACGTCGACCGATACACATGGAGAATTACACAATGTTTTTTGTCGCGACGATACAATCACACGATGAAATTTTCAAGGAAAGAGCTCCGAATACTCAACAGCCAAAGCAACGTCACGTTGATATATGAATCCATTGGGCTAAGAGGTGTACTCTTCCAAGTCTGCAGCAACACAAAACACCCATTGAATGAAGGAGACGAGTATTAATGAACCATTTTTATCATTCTGCATTTTGGTTTTGTGTGTTTTTTATGATCGGAAACAGTATTTCGTTTATCGTGTTGTTCTTACAGTGGTATGTGGCCGCAGGTTGAAAGAAGGAAGCACGCCTGATCTCAAAATATTTGTTGACTGATCCAATCTCCCACGATCTTGGCGATTACTCACATGCACAAAACTGACAGGCTTAAGGATGAGACAATTGCTAGGAGAATCAACAAACTGTTACTTATGCCCATGGGAAGATTTGATGAAGCTGAGACAAGCAGTGTTATTGGAAGCTTTAAGGATATGAGGGCATGCAGATCTGTAGATCAGTTCTTTGATTTTGAGTATTTTTGACATCTTGCATCATTTTTAAATTTCTTTTTGTGTGAAGAACAAAAACAATAAAAATCATAAAACTATCAAAGAGGAAAAGAAGAAGAAATGCACGGTTTGCTATGATTTTCATGATTTCGATAGTTATTTTTACTGCTTCACTTTGCATGGTGCAATTTGACAATAACGACCTATCTTTTTCTGTCAAAAATGTTAAAAATTCCCAGGAAAGAAGTCTATCGATAAACACACACCTTTTTGCTTGTTTTTACAGGTTTGAAAAATCTAAGATTTACTGCAATTTGGTAATTTTGAGTGTTTTTTTTCAGAAGGAATTCAAAAACAACAAGGAATGCAAATTTGTCGATTTTGATTTTGAGTGCTTTGTTTTCCATTCTTTTCCCTTTAATATCATTTTTTTTAAATTTCTTTATGCGTTTTCCTTTGATGTGTGAAAAATAAAAACAATAAAAATTATAAAAACCATGATCAGAAATATAAAAATAAGAAAATAATTAAAAATAAAAAAACATTGTAAAAATTAGAAATTGCAAATGGACATTCTATCATTCCTGAAAACAATACAAATGCATGGTTATTTACGCTTCACGCTAATTTGTTTTTCTCAAGTCACTTCAAACAGGAATCAATGAAGAAACTAGATTCGCCATGACCGCCAGGTAAAAATGCATTTCATTTTATTTGAATTTGATTTTCTAAACACATATTTTTCCTGCATTTTATATTTTTCGATGCTCTCACACAAAATTTGCAGCAGGATTAGTACTCACATTTTTCAGGTTTCGGAGACAATCACATTTCATGCCAAAATGATTTTCGAGAATCACAAAAATTTTCAAAGACACATGCTTTGATTGACAGCTTGAAGGAGCTGATCTTCATCGACGTTTGATGCTACACAGAGACCTTTCATAAACCCAATTGCGTCATGAATGTTTACCACATCTCTCCTTCAAAGCACATTAGTCATCCATGTGAAGTCCACTTCCCATTGCCTTATCTGTCATGACTTCACACACACCTATCTTTCTGAGTTGCATACATCCCTTTATCTTCAGCCATGTAACAGCCATTTGAGTATAGCTGCGCATTGAACAGCTGCGCGTAGTATAGCTGCGCGTTGAACAGCTGCGCATTGTATAGATGCGCATTGAACAGCTGCGCATTGAACAGCTGCGCGTAGTATAGCTGCGCGTTGAACAGCTGCGCATTGTATAGCTGCGCATTGAACAGCTGCGCGTTGAACAACCATTTGAGTATAGCTGCGCATTGAACAGCCATTTGAGCGTAGCTGCGCGTTGAACAGCTGCGCATTGTATAGCTGCGCATTGAACAACTACGCATTGTATAGCTGCGCATTGAACAGCTGCGCATTGTATAGCTACGCATTGAACAGCTGTGCATTGAACAACCATTTGAGTATAGCTGCGCATTGAACAGCTACGCATTGAACAGCCATTTGAGTGTAGCTGCGCATTGAACAGCTGCGCAAGCACAACGGCAACAGGTAACAATGTCTTTTATTTTTAATTTGCCGCATTAATACTTATTTCTGCATGTTATATTTTCGAAACTCTGACAGTTTTCATGCAGGATTGGTACTAAGTTTCTTTTCAGATTCACAGACGATCAATTTTAATGCTGCAGTGATTCTCAAAAATAAAAAATAAAAATAAAAAAAATCAGAGAAAACATGATTTGTTGATAGGTTGAAGGAGCTGCTTCTCATCGCACATTTCATGACATTTGCAGTTACACAGAAACCAATTGCGTCATGATTTGTTTACCCACATTTGTCCTTCAAAGCACATTAGTCATCCATGCTGGAGTCCAATATTCCATTGCCTTATCTGTCATGACTTCACACATGCCTATTTTTCTGAATTGCATACAGTTTACCCCATTTTTCAGTTCATCTTTTTCCTCGCAAATAAAACCATTCCGCTCCCTCTCCATAATTACATTCCCTTGCCATAAGCATTGTTGCTACTGAGATCTTTCCTATAGTCCTACCAACTTTTTTGTAAAAACTCGCGTTGACTGATATGGGATTCCTTAAGGCCCACCTTTCTACAGTCTTGCCCCATCGACTTCAGCACCTTATCTGGGATATAGACTAGAGTCCATTTTGAGTACCTAGAGGCTTGCATGCCTTAATGGAAAGTTCTCTCGCTGACGATCATGGGAATACATCAATGTCCCTTGATCATCAGATCTTGCAAGTGGCTCGACCTCAGCACATCCATTCGCACTTCGCAAGATGTACTCGGGTACCTTGGCACTCATTGACATCAATGGTGAGTTGCCTCACACTGGTTAACGGCATTCATCAATGGTCGGTAATCCAGTGATTTCTCTTCATGCTCGACATCGACACATCCATTCGCATGATTAGAATTGTACCATCAGGTTTGTAGCGGATGAAGACCATACACTTTTTCCTGATTCCCTCAGCAATTACAGCAGCTTGAATTCATCTATGAGAGTCTGACAGTTCCACAGCACCAGTTCAGATTCCTCCACTTCCCATTCTCTGATTCAGCAGTGATAGTCGTTGCAGTTCCCGCAGTTGCTGTTACAACCATCATTGGTATAGTAGTCGTTGTTACGACAGTTACATCAGTTCCGGCGGTTGTTGTTTTAGCAGTTCTAGCGGTTTCCACAGTAGCTGTCACATTTCACATGGTATTAAATTCGTGACATCTTCCATGTCCCAGCAGCAGCGACATTCACAGTTACATTTTCATGATCCTACACCAGTGACACCTTCCATCTTCCAACAGTCGCAGTCACATATTCTTTGTGCCCGCCGATACAGTAGTTGCAGCTACAGTACCAATCACGATTTCCTGATCCAGCAGCTGCAACAGCTACATTCCTATTACATAGTTCATCTATATTTTGGGTGAGTGAAGGTATGTTGTTTTCTAAGCTTTAATCATGTCATTCCTTATATGTTGAATTGAATATTTTGGAAAATTTCCTCACCATACACCATTTCGTTTTCCCTTCCATGACCTACACTATGTTGCATGAGGGCATGCAACCGATTCAGTTGGGGGGGGGGAACTATCGTCATAATCACCACATTTTTCCATTATCATCATTCCATTTTCATCTCATTTACCATTCCCAAAAATTTCTTTTCCAACGATCCCCTGATGCACTTTACTTCATGCATTGATATACATTGGCATGATTCATACCAGATTGAGAAACGGATTTCTTATACTCAGTGATGCTCTCTTATGCACATTGATAGCTTATGATTTCCAGTGAAGTGTGTGGTTACAATTATTATCATAACAGCAAGAAAAAAAAATAAAAAATAATAATAATAATAATAATAAAATAATAAAAAAAAATATAATGAAATGAATGTTGTTAACACAAGAACCAACATTCGTATATTCATGGTTGTTACACAAGAACCAACCAAAGAAAAATGCCAGCTGTTACTCATGTCTCCCACATATCTTGGAAACATTCATCATTAAAAAGACATCATCAATCAAAGCCAAAGTTTAGATGCCAAAGGTTCTTCAGAAGATCCATGCATGGTTGCATGAGGACATGCAACACCTTCAGTTGGGGAGGATGTTAGGACTCAGAAATGTCGTATTTTTATCCACCTTTCCCTTCACTATTCCTTACATTTCATCGCCCTATTAAACCTTCATCATATCATTTGCATAAATACATTTGGGTTTCACATTATTATTTTCCACTTTATTCATTTTAGTATTAAGAGTGAATTTATGATTAAATATTAGAAAATATACATGTTTTCATATATATCTCAATTATGTGTGAGCTTTGTAATGTGTAGGAATATGTGAATGATTAAATCAAAGAGTCTTCTCAAATATCTCTTACACCATTCCAAAGGAGATAGTTATTCAAGCCTATTCTTAAGGAGAAGATCATGGAAGATTTGGTTGGCATATCTTATCTAGGATTCATGAGAGACATGTGGAGGATTTGAAGGAACCATATCTTGTAATAATAGAAAAATGGTTGAGAGTAGTTGAGAGAATAATGGATCTGTAATTAATGCATTCTTATCTTTTTCTTAAGGACTCTCATGTATAAAGGAGAGTGCTCCCTCTCCATTCCATTAAGTTGTAATTAAGTTAGATTAAGCTTGTAAGAGGGTTGTAATGAAGTTGGATTGGATTGGATTTTGTACTTGTTAGATTAGTCTTTGATTTGAGATTCTTAATGTGATTTAAGCTTCAATTGTTATGCTTTCATGTTTGCCATTTGATTATGGATTTATAGATGTGAGCTCACTTATGTCATTGTTGTTAACTCTTCACATGTTGTATTTCCCTTATGCAATTTCATGCTTTCCTAGTTAGTGTTTCAATGTTTCCCTAGATTAATTTGATTTCAGCAAATTAGATTAAGTTAGATTAGATCTACTTCAGTTCTGCACAAACAGTGCACGTGCTTCGTCAGTTCACGTACCCTGGGTTGACAAGTAAATAGTTGGGCAAATCTACTGCAACGTAATTATTACGACATATATTTCGCCTAACATTTGGGTTTACAGAGAGAGAGAGATTGTGGCTTAGGGGTTGAGAGAGAGAGAGAAAGAGAGTATCAGATGTGAAAGAGTGTGAAGTCTTGAAGGAAAAGATGCATAAGGTGACTAGTATCTACTATGAAGTTTTGGATGCCCCTAATAAAGAGAGATATTGTGGGTTAGGGGTTGAGAGAGAGTTATATTGGGGGTTACGGGTTTAGAGTGAGAGAGAGAGAGAGAGATCGGAAAAGAGACCGTGAGTGGGTGGCTAAGGGTTGGAGGAGTAAGGGGGAAAGACATATATAGAGAGAGGGGGGGGGGATTGGAAGGTGGTTAGTGGTTTAGAGAGAGAAATTAGGATTTATGGGTTTAGAGAGAGAGATTTGGGGTTATGGGTTTAGAGAGAGATCGAAAGTGAGAGAGTGCGTGGGTGGATAAGGGTAGGGGTAGTAAGGGGAAGATGCATATAATGAGTGGGTGGTTAAGGGTAGGGGTCAGAGTGATATATATATATATATATGTATGTGGGGGGGTTAGTGGTAGGAATAGGTGAGAGGCTGGGAGAGAGAGAGTGAGTGGGTGGATAAGGGTAGGGGGTATATATATATATATATATATATATATATATATATATATATATATATATATATATATATATATAGAGAGAGAGAGAGAGAGAGAGAGAGAGAGAGAGAGGGGAGGGGGGGGGGGATAGGGGTAGGAGGGTGAGGAATGGGGGGTTTGGGGAAGAGAGAGAGAGAGAGAGGGGAAAGTTAGTGGTATGGGGGAGGGGGATTAGGAGAAAGAGGGGTGATGGTTTAGAGATATAGGGCATGAAGGGTGATGGTCAAGGGGACAAAGAGAGAGATAGCCAAGGTGAAGACGAGAGAGGGGTGGTTAACGAAATAGAGAAAGGAGGGGGTTAGTGTTTAGGGTAACAGAGAGATGGGGGATTAGGATTTATGGTATAGGGAGAGATGGCGGGATTATGCTTTATGGAATAGGGATAGATGGGGGGTTGATAGAGAGAGAGGGGGTAGGGTTCTAAAGAGGGAGGGGGCGTGAGATTATATTGAGAAAGAGAGATATGGCTATAAGGGGGGGGAAACAAAATAAATAAAATTAGCGTGTGTGCGCCATTAGTGCGTGCGCGCTATTAGTGTGTGCACGTCATTAGTGCACACACACTCTTAGTACGCAGTCGTTAATAGCATGCACACACTATTAGTGCACATGCATTACTAACATGTGCGCACTCCAATTTTTTTATTTTTTTTGCACTTTCCTTTTTCCATTCTGTGTGTAATGACTTGGCAGGTTTGGTTTTAGGTTCAAATTGCCAAACCTTGTTCCTTGGAATGCATTATAGTAAAACACATCATGTTCTGTAACTTCATGTTTTTCAACGTTGAATCTGTATATGCTCTACTTGTCCACTATTAATGAAACTACACACACTTATAGAACTCTTTGTGTAGATTCCAAATATCTAATTTTTGAATAAATTTTTTAGTATTTCTATTTTTAATTCATTTTTGTTTGAAATCATGTCATATTTACATAAAACATAGGTTAGGCATTTCAGCTATAACTTTTGACTAGCTCGTTTATTTCAAAAACGGAAAAGAAAATGCACAAGTATACTGGAAGACCTACAAACTAAAAAAAAGAGTAAATTGATTGTGTTAAGACCATGATAGTGGGGCCTAACACTCGACCTTGTCTTTTTAGGGCTTCGTTGACTTCTTTAATTTTTTTAAATTATAAAATTAGCTTGGAAAATTTTGGAAAAATAGCGTTGCACTAGAACTGCCTGTTATCTACAACTCTACATAATTTTTTATGAATTTGGACAGTTTACATACCAAACCTGGGGCTTAACGCAAACATGTGCATTATGTTTTAGAAAAAAAATACCAATCTTAGAAGAATGCCATTTTGAGGGAGTTATAACTATTCTCCATATATAAAAGTTATATATTCTGGAAGGTGATTTGTTTGTCTACGTTTCATCTTTTTACACCATATTCTAAAAAGTTGTGTAGGTGCCTCTCAAAATTCATTTTAATGGTCAGATTTCTATTTTTCAAGAATTCCATTGCAACTAACGCATCATAAGTGGGTATCATTACCTTGCACCATCCCTGACAACATTTCTACTTGCTAGCTCATTGTTGGAAAAATAAGGTAGCAACGTTTATGATGTTGGATGATATAATTGAAACAAAAGATTTATTTTCAAACCAAAAAATTAAAATTATGTTAGCATAACAATTGTCTGTCAATAAATTTTAAATGAAACAAATCTAATTTAATCCACTTTACCTCTTGGATTAGATGCCATAATGGAATTATTAAGGTCAAAATAGTGGTGGAGAAAGCTAAGGGTCTTTGTATGCAAATGCTTGATTGAAAATTCCTTGCTTGCAATAGTTCAAATGAAAAAAAATGCAGTCACACTTGTTTTTGACATTTTTTTTAATTAAAAAAGGATCCTTTATCGAGCGATAGGTCTTGATCAAGGTCCCAATTCTCAATCAATCTCTATAACTTAATCAAGGTCCTAACTCTCGATCAATCACTTTAACTCAATTAAGGGTTTTCTTAACCCAACCTAGAACCTCAATTGAGAGTTTTCCATGTCCATAAAAAGATCTCGATCAAGGGATTATTTAAGTGCTTGATCAAAAAATTAAAAATACCCCAATTGAGGGTATGAAAAAAGTTATAAACCCCCTTTCCAAAAAGATATACGACCACCTCCATGAAAACAATAATTATTTTATATCTACTCATTAAAAATAAGTATGACCACGATTTTCAAAGAAATAAACCCAAATGAATAACTTGGATGCAAGACTCAAAAACACTCAAAATGGTGTACTTAAGTGAATAATACATAACCGATAATAGCAACAACACACATGTAGATTTCAAATCCGAAACCATTGATAGAGAAATATCCCTAAATAAACAAATCACCTCAACCAATATACTAAAAATTCCACATTCTCCACCTAAACTAAGTTGAGATTCAAGCGACCACCACGAGCATAGTTCACCTTGAGTTTGTTTCTAATGGTTCTAAAAGCATTTTTTCCCACCTACTCTACTCTTCCTCGTAATCTTTCCAAAACCAATTTACTCAACTAAGAAATGATGAATCCAAGTGCGAGGATAAACCCATACAACAAGTTTCCCAAGTGATGCTCAACATTTGTTTAGTTGCCTCTTTTGTTGGGTTTCATGAGGACAGTGAATCGAAAAAAGTTCAAGAAAGAAAGAGAGAATCAATCAATTTATTTGTGAATTTTCACATAAACTTGTGGGATTAGAATGGCATTAAGTAGCCTATTAAAAACAAAATTTGGAAAAAGAAAGCAACATTGGGTAGTACGCAAACACAGATGGAAGAATAATTAGTAATTGAGCCCTCTGAGATCCAAATAATTCAATCCAAATTCTTCGATTTCCCCCATCTAGATAAGAGAACGGATTTTTTTGTTTTCACAAGATAATAAAAAGGCTCCTCTTGCACAAATCAAAACAAAATTCTACGTGATTATCTTCACTTACCTCGCTCACATTTGATCTTGGACATCTAAAATGCTCTTGGCTATGGGAAATCTAGTCAGAGGACAAGTGGTAAGGGCCATTTGAAGTAGTGGAATTGATGGCCAACAATGCATCGACGATCATCTAACAAATCTAGATGGTTGTGGTTAGTGCACATGTCAAATTAATACACATGGTTCATAGGAGGGAAATGCTTTACAGCATACTTAAGAAGAGAACAAACTATTGAAATCACGAGTTCTACCTACAACAATAACATGAAATGTTATATATAGAAGCCAATGATAATATAGGAAGTGTTACAATTTCATAAAGTGTCAAATGGTGACAAACTCAGGTTTACATTGTCTTAAAATGCATGTGGATTGATTATAGTAATTTAACATCATTCCAATCAATTTATAATCAATTTATAATCAAGGTTAGTAATTTTTTTGTAACTACCAATGTCATTTTACGATTATCACAATTAGCACAACTAGCACAACCATTTAACTTGTGGCAGGTGAACACTGATAGGTTATAAGTTAGTGTCATGAACAAATTACTTATTTTCTATGTGTAGTTGCTTATCAACTACCAATTATCCATGGATAGCTACCAATTGTTTTTGATATTTTTTTTTATAATTGTTTATTTTAAATTTGGAATTACTGCTATAGTAGGCTGGTCTCATCCTCATACAATTTAGAAAAAACATAGATACTAGTCCACCCCCAATTTTAAAATATAAACATGGAATAAACAAAGTGCTAAGTACTAGTACACCCCAAATGTTGGAATAATGCAACACAATGACGAGCCGACGAGTCATCACTATTCTAGAAAACACAAAAACAAAAATACGCTGGCAACCGGCAATATGGTTCAGAGTCTCGAACTGTGGAAGAATATTAATTGATCAGCAAGCAGGAAGAGGATCTCCACAGAGTCCGCTGTTATCGGAGTATGAGGACATTGGAAACTTTTGAAGCGGTATCCCATTTGGAATCCTTCCTGATAGGGAATTATGCGACAGGTTCAGTTGCAACAGAGACGTGAGACTCAGAAACGCATCGGGTATTCCTTTGCTCAAGTGATTTTCATTCAGGTTCAGAGTATTCAATTGTACCAAACTCCCCAGGGTACTGGGTATGGCGCCGGACAATGTATTGGAGCTGAGATCCAGCACCATCAACTGCGTCATCATGCCGAGTGAAGAGGGTATTGCTCCGCTCAGTGAATTGTGGAACAGAACCAGCTGTTGCATACTATTCTGATCACCCGCTTTCAAAGGTATTGAGCCCGTGAATTTGTTGTGGGACAAGTCCACGGTATCTAAATTCCCGCTTGGAAACAGGCTCTCTATGGAGAATACGGCAGTTATAAGCCCTGTTAGCTGATTTGAATGGAGGTCCAGTACGCCAAGCCTTTGTATGTTACGCATCTCCTCTGGAATCGTCGATGTCAATGCATTGTTTGACAAGTTGAGAGAATATAATCCTGTCATGTTGACCACCCATGGCGGTATGGTGCCGCTGAGGCTGTTGCTTGACAAGTCAAGCGTATTAAGACCTGCCGGCATTGTCGACAACCATTCGGGTATTCTACCCTTGATGCCGCATCCAGCGAGAGAGAGCTGAAGCAATCCGGTGAGGTTCGATATCGCTGTGGGCACACTGAAAAACTTGAAGTTATTGAATGAAATATCCAAGTTTTGCAGAAAAGAAAGATCTGATAATTCCTTCGGAAGCTCCCCAGAGAGACTGTTGTGAGAGAGATAAAGAAACTGAAGTCTGGAAAGGTTTCCTACAGACTTGGAAATCGAACCCGATAGCCTGTTATTGTTTAGGTAGAGATCCGTGAGGCTTGATAGGTTGCCCCACGAAGCAGGAATGCAGGGGCCAATGATCTTGTTTTTCGCCATCGTAACGTGCTGCAGATTGACCAGACGCCCCATAGTGGATGGCAGAACTCCGCTCAATTCATTCTCTTCAAGACGAAGAAATCCCACAGACGTGATATTCCCCATTGAGGGCGGGATGCTGCCGCTGAGATTGTTTGTATAGAGGTACAGGATGAACAGATTCGATAACATACCGATAGCAGACATATCCAACGTCTGCAGAGAACGCAATTCCCCCAGAGACGAAGGAATGGAGCCGCTGAGGAGGTTGGCATGGAGATCGAGAGTAGTGAGGTTGCGGAGAAGGGTTATAGAGGCGGGAACCCGACCCGTCAACCTGTTGCTGAAGAGATCCAAAATGCGAAGATTCTTGAGACCTCCAAAAATATCCGGAATTCTTCCGCTGAGCCCGTTATCTGACAGATACAATCCTTGAAGATTGTCGAGGTTTCCGAGAGACCGAGGGATCGAATAGCTGAGCTTATTCGTGTCCAGAATGAGCTTGTTCAACCGGCGGAGCTTCCCTAGTGACGAGGGAATGGAGCCGGTGACTTCCTTCAAGTCATCCAGGTTCAAAATTTCGAGAAATTTGAGATCTCCCAAGGACTTAGAGAGCGTGCCCTTCATCTGGGTATCAGATATGAAGACATCACCGGATATGAGACCCGGCAGCAGAAGCTCAACAACGCGTCCGGTTTGGTTATTGCAGGATACTCCCTGCCACTGGCAGCAGTTGGAGTCGTTCCATGAGTTCAAACGCCCGGAGGTGTCATCGATAATCCCGGCCTTGAAGCGCAGCAAGGCCCTGAGGTCTCCTCTTTCACACTGCGGCGGCCCAGTAGTAGTGGACGAGCCACTGCAATTGAGAGTCATAATTGCCAATATAATGGCAGTGGCAGTGATGATAAAGAAACTGCGTTGGAGCTGCGAGGAGCAAAACATTTTCGATCACGATCGAAGAGCGACGAAATAATCTTGGAGTGGTCGAAGAAGGGAAAACAGATCTTGGAGTGCTCTTCTTATGACATCTCGAAGGCGTTTTAAAGGAGTTCTGTCGACGAAAGTGGGGAAAGGAAGAAGAGGCCTTCGTGGGATGTAAGGCGAGGTGGACATCTCGTGGCGGATTGCACTGAATGCAGAGTTGTGAGGAGGCTGTCAACCAAATGCAAAGAGTGCACCAAAATTGGTTTTGGGTGCCTCTGCCCGTGTTCAATTTTTAAGTGACATGCGTAACGATAAGAAGATAGAGGCTGGAGACGAGGGCCGAGGCGGTTCAAGTTGTATAGAGAACACCCAAACCAATTGGCACATTGTTACAGACCCCCTCGTTAATATTGAACCGTGGACTTCTTAGTTCCCTCTTCACTACATCAATGAGTCAAGATAACTTGGGGTTAATTGCAGGTATTGCATGGCGTCTCCTCCCATTTGTATTTAAGTTTTTTAAGTCTCTGTCCAAGATCTCATCTCTTCTTGATATTCATGATAATATTTATTTTTTCTCTTAATCTCATCAAGTAGTGTTTTATGATGCTTTCTTAAGTTATAGATCTCTCCATCTTTATTGAATTTGTTCATCTTTTCTTTTGCAGGTATTGCATGGCGTCTCCTCCCATTTGTATTTAAGTTTTTTAAGTCTCTCTGTCCAAGATCTTGTCCAAGATCTCATCTCTTCTTGATATTGATAATATTTATTTTTTTCTCTTAATCTCATCCAGTAGTGTTTTATGATGCTTTCTTAAGTTATAGATCTCTCCATCTTTATTGAATTTGTTCATCTTTTCTTTTGCAGGTATTGCATGGCGTCTCCTCCCATTTGTATTTAAGTTTTTTAAGTCTCTCTGTCCAAGATCTTGTCCAAGATCTCATCTCTTCTTGATATTGATAATATTTTTTTTTTCTCTTAATCTCATCAAGTAGTGTTTTATGATGCTTTCTTAAGTTATAAATCTCTCCATCTTTATTGAATTTGTTCATCTTTTCTTGCTTTAAAATTTTAATCCCCTTAATGACTTATTTATTAAGGGGTTGCATCTTAGACAAATGATCACACTTCTTCTTCAACTATTCTTTTAGTTTTTTTTTGTCATTCTCTAATTTGGAAATTTCTTCCTAACGTGGTTGAATTCATCTTCTACTTTATGCATATCCTTCAATTTTTTTCTTATTATATTTATTTATTTGACAATATTTTTTCAAACTCATCCCAAATGAAGTGTTAACATATATCTTTATGAAAGCTATACCACTAATAGCATCACCATAAAAATAAAGTTGTGAATACAAAGGACTACACTTTCCTTTGCCATCCTCACTAATAGCATCACCATAAAAATAAAGCTGTGAATACAAAGGACTATACTTTCTTTTGCCATCCTCACTAATAGCATCACCATAAAAAGGACTATACTTTCCTTTGCCATCCTCAACCATTTTGTAGCATCAACTTCATTGTCACATCCACTTAATATATGTATTGCAATTAGTTCTTATTAAGGATCTAACCCAACCCCTCAACTTAAAGCCTCACTATATTAGCAATGATGAACTGCAAATTAATTGTAATCCTCTTCCCCATATATTATCCTAGCGTTTTGCTTTGTTCCAAACTTCTATATTTGAAGTACCAATACTGCCGAATTATTTTACTATGGAATGTATTGACTCGAGCGATGAGTATAGAATGTATTGACTCCAAATTAAAAAATGACAAACATAACACTAAGGATTGGACTTTCCATTCTCATTTATTCGAATGATAAAGCTAATCTCATTATATAAATTTAACCTTTCACACAACTACTACAAATTCTACTCATATAACCAATATAAAAGGAAACTCAATAATATTGACCCTGTCCAGATGGTTGATCTCGCAATAGACGATAATGTTGGAATCGATTGAAGCCGCTCCAATCCAACCTACGATCATCAACAAATTTTCGAATGACTCCTCGGTTATCCTCCCTACCTTACCAGGAGTACTCTCCTTCCTCCCGATCCCCCGAGCAATTAGGACCGTAGAGAAAACACACTCAGCAAGAATTCAGAAGTGAGATTCCCCACTCACCAAAATTCCTTTCCAAACTCACAATAGAAGCATGTTCAAAACTTAGACAACATTACGGAAGTCATCCAACAATAGGGCCCTTCCCCCCCCCCCTTTTTTTCTTAAATAGAGAAATTCCCTGCGACACACGTCGCTCCATGCAAAATGATCTTTTATTTATAATTATTTAATTAAAATTGCTCACCCAACCACGTGTCGCTCTCCCATGAGAGTGCACATACCTCCCACATTTTACTCTTAGATGTTCCCTGATGCATTGATTATAATCCCTATTTGTGTGGGTGCAAGTGGAGTTAACTACATACAACCCTTGGTCCAATATTTTGTTCCATATCTAATTATTCCTAATTATTAATTTATAATTAAGCATTTTATGCACGATTTTTCTAAATGAAGACTGTATGAAAAATCCATAGGTTTTTCTTTTAATTGTCTATATACCACATCGTCGAGTCCTTCCGACAATAATTCTCTTTTATCATCTCGGTACCACATCATTGGGTCCTTCCGACAATAATTTCCCATCTATCTAATGTGCAGGGATTCTGTGTAGTGATTTAGGAATCATTACAGTAAATCATCCAACTACACTCCATGTGAAACTAATGGCGCTAAGGAGTATGTTCGTTCTTACTGCGCGCCCCTCAACCTCGTACATGACCAAACCGTTATGGTCTCATCCGTACGACTTCATGCTCACCCGAGTAAAGCTGAAAGGATTTCAACTAGTGTGTGGATGTTATCAGGATTCGACATCATCGTCGTACCCCTATGTGTGTTTTTCCCCCTCCTCTACGACCCCATTTTATTCCTTTGTGAGTCTGTAATATCCCTTGTTAGGAATTTTATTAAAATGACAAATTTTCACTTTTTTCCCTAGTTAGACCTTTGACTAGTTTTGAGCACTAGGTTCCCAAATTGCTCCAATTGCTCCCAAATCTTCTGAGAAGGTATATGGATGATGTTAGAACATAAATATGTGTTTCAGGGATGCTTTTGGACCTTTAAAATACTTCTGCAAATCATCTTTCAATTCTGGCCAACGTAGGGAATTTTACTAGTAATTCCCTTTGACTAATATTGGTCTCTAGGTCTCAAAATGACTCCAAATGCCTTCAAATTTTCAAGGAAGGTGTATGAATGATATTAGGACTTGAATATGATGTTCAGGGATGATATATGGCCACCAAAAGACCTTTTCAAACTCTCTTAAGATTTTGGACCAAGTATGCAATTTTACTAGTAATTTGGGGTTCAAATCCCCCTGGAATAAGTACTAAAAATGGCTTCCCAAATGCCTCCAAACCCACTCAAATTTCTGAAAAAAGGTAGGTAATGTATTAAGGATGTTATTAAGGTCTCATGTGCACCATTAATTGATTAACCCTCTCCCATTCAGCTACAAAAATCACCCATTCGACCCTTGGGGAAATGACACTATTTCTTCTCCCAATGCAATTAAACTGAGTAAAAATACTTAAAATGCTCAAGTACAGTACAAGAAACTTGTAAAACCATGGCAGCATATTAATCACAAATGTATCAGAGAATCATCCATTCATTTGAAATCATTAGCAGTATATTGGTTCACAACAAAGTAGTGGGGAAATGGCACTGTTCTTTCATTAAAAATGAGATTTCCACATTTCTACTTGGAATTTCGACCTAAAACTTTTTGGATATGAAGAACAAAGTATTTAATTCATATTAAAAATAAATGGGGCATTAGAATCTCCCCTAAATATTACAATAGCTCACCAAAAACGCCCTCCCTCAAGGATCAAGAATATGCCATCAAAACTGGAAATGGTTGAAGGAGTGAGATGCAATAGAAGAAACGATGAGCTACCCTATATCTTACACCTACAAATAAAGAATCCATTAAAGCTCCAAATGAAAGGTCTGAATGGCCTTTTTAATTACCAACTTGGATGGGAATCTTTCACCCTCGAAATTGGCTAAGGCAAGAAACTAGTCATCCACTAGCTCTCCTTCTTCACAAATGCAATTGCAAATTATACAAATGATCAAAAGATACTTTCATTCTTTGTTATTGAAATTTATAAACTTCTAATGTCCTCCATGGGTCGAAATCCTTCCAAGAGACTCATGCCAACTCAAGTTGGGAAGAGATTCTAAATAACGCCACTTGTACAACAATTCCTAGTCTCCCACTTCCACCAAATCACATATGGAAGCATCTTAGTTTCCCTAACACCCTTGAGCGCCCTCTTGGAGTCTATTTTTAGCCCTGACATGTCATATATGTCATATGCCAGCCTTCAGGTCTGATTTGTGTCATAGGTGTCATAGCATCTTCGTCATTGTTGTCATAGAGCTAGGGAATTTAGCCCAAGTGTCTCACTAGCTCCAAATTGCCTCTTCCTCTTCCATGGGAGTTACTCTTCCTCTATATTTCAACCTCATTGACTCATGCCAAGTATTATTGACCTTATAACTCATCCCAAGAACATTAGGCTTCCCATGGATTCGAAATTGCAAGAAGAGGATGCCATGTGGCACATAAATTCTAGCTTGTGTGGGTCCCACTTCCTCCATGTGTCTTCATGATCAAATGGCACTTTGATTTTCACTTGTATATATTTATTTATCTCCTTTATTAAATATTTTTTCCATCCTAATGTTTCAACATCATTTATTATCCCCATTATTCCAAATCCCAAAGCTTCCACCCCAAACCTAGGAAACTAGTAAATTTCCTCGGCAATTATTTGGCCTTTAGCATCAATTTGACAAACTCTAATGAATAGGGCCAATTTGCTTAGGCCATTGTGACCCAATGCCAAATTTGGGACATGACAAATCCTCCCTTCCCAATATTGCTTGTCCTCAAGCAATTTCAAAAATGGGTGTTGAAGAACCTGCTTTCTGTATAATTCTCTGAAGTTGCCATTGAATTACCCAACCTTGAGTCTTTGAGTTTCCATGAAGATTTTAGAGAGAAACCACCATGCTTGTTGCTGCACTACTCTGATAAAAATCACTTTATTAAGTGGGGAATCCATCTCCCATACTGCTTGTTTCCCAAAAAAATTTGAAACCAATGAGATAAAAATTATTCCAAGGTCCCATTGCTTGTATTGCACCCCAACAATTAAGAGTTCTCTCCAACCCACACCATTAGATAAGAGGATTCATGGATCCCATTTTCTTGTATGCATCATTCCAAACATCATGAGTACCAAATATATATAATCAAAGTACATAACAACATAATGAAAATGTACATCAAGGATATGCTTCATCAAAGAGTCATGAAAGTACTTATACCTCCAAGCAAGTAGACCACCATTTTCCAAGTGCATACAAGCTTCAAGCAACCAATCAAATCTGCTCCAATGACATAGGTGATGATCCCATGTCCTATAATGATGCTCCAAAAAGATGTGATATGCATCAAAATATTCATCCATGTATTCTTTCATCCAAGAAGTGAATGAATGATCTCCACTAAAATCTGAACCAAATAATGAGCAGAAAAAACAAGGAGACTTCAAATGACTCAAAGAAGTCTCACCTATACATCCCAGAATGTTAGAATCATAAAGATATAACAAAGTATGTGGCTGTCAACAAAAATGTTCTCCAATCATAAATCTATTCACCCAAGTGTTGGATGAAGTTCCTCCAACATAAAATGAATCAAGTGTTGAGCAAGAAAAACCATGAGTCTTCAAGTGACTCAAATGCATATCATAGGTGCATCCATGTAGATGTGCATCATCATAAAGTAACAAAGGATGCTTCTGCAAATGTGAATAAAAATGTGCTCCAACCATATCACCATAAAAAGTAAATCTAGGAGTTCCATACTCCTCATGTGGCACCATAAAAAAGAACCCTTTCACCCATTCTTCATTGAGACTAATGCTGTAGAACATGGAATTGTAGGATGTAGGAGAATTAACTAAATCACCCAAATGATCAAAAAGTGCATAATTTTCATCATGGGAAGAATCCATATGGCTAGTATCATGCAGCTCCTTCAAAAGTGTGAAACCTTTGTCATAGATTGGTTCCAATGTAGAGGAATCAGGCTCTTCTTTAAAAATTGCATAACCTTCATCAATAGACAATTCAAGTTCCTCTTCCACCACATCAAGTGTTTGGATCTCTTCAAGTTCATCTTCATACACATCAAGCACATTCAATTTTCCACATTTCTCATGATCCACCATGTCATGAGAATCCTCCAAACAATCTACCATTTGACAATCTGAAACATAGGAGGAAAAACAAGTATCTTGCAACTTTTCAAGAAGTTGCTCATTTTGAATTGTGAGCTTATGATTATCCTCATTATTATTCAAGTATGCATCATGTAACAATTCATTAATCTCAATCAAATGGTTTCTATCACAAAAACAAAGACATGAAATTACCTTTGATGTGGCACATTGCTCTTTGAATCTTCTCCATGTCTTCAAGGAAGGATGTTTCCTCCAATGAAGTGGCTCTCCAACAAGGATTTGACACCAATGCTTGAGTGTCATGGAGAATGCTGAGGGACTCTTAGATCTTCTTTTCATTCATCTTTAAGGACCCTTCAAGAAAATGAGGCTCTTGCAAATGAACCTCCTCATCTTCTTCATTTTTGCTTGGACCAACTTCATGAAGCTCAAGTGGTGATGGATAAGTTGATATTGGTTCTTCTTCAACTGCTACAAGGTCTTCATTATCATGATTAATGGAACTTGGGCTTGCAACAACACTTTCAAAAGTGATCTCTATGTCACCAACATAGAGGTGTGAGCACCCATCAGTAGGTACTCCTTCATAGTTTAAGCATCCATCAGTAGATGCTCTTTGTTCATGTCTAAGCTAGACGGTGTCTCGAAATGATCTTCCATATTTTCAATAGAATCTTCTTCATGCTCTTGTGTTGTCTCTTCATTTTTATCCTTCAAGCAAGCTGATGCATTTTTTCCCTTGTTTTCCTTACGATCAATATCTTTGGAATCTCTTTTTGATGAATTCCCAAAATCTCTCCTCAAGTGAGACATTATTTCATGCACACATATATGATACTCACTCCAAGGTTCTTTACAAGAAGGGCTTAAACGTTTCTTTACTAACTCCACATCTTCATTTTTGGGTCTATTTTCAAAAATATGTTCAGCATAGTACTCAAAAGACATGGCATTTTGTGTATTTTTGCTCAAAGCAATATATTCTTGATATTTTTGATATCGTTGGGGCAAGGTTTTATATGTTGCTCTCCATCTTTGGAACTCACTCATAGAATTATCCTTGGTTGGTGTAACACACTCATATTCATCAGATTTAAAGTCATAATAATAATATTCATTTCTCCTGAAATTGTAAGAATTTTTGCATGATGGCACTTCTTCCTCGTACCATTCACATTCTACTTCCTATTGCTCATAAGCATCTGCATATTCCTCAAAAGAATTGTACTCATAGGATTCATCATAATAGTAAGACATGGTTGCCAATTATTCTTGAATGTATGTACCTAATACACAGGTGAAAGGACCATGCTCTGATACCACTGTAATGTACCTTGTTAGGAATTTTATTAAAATGGCAATTTTTCACTTTTTCCCCTAGTTAGACCTTTGACTAGTTTTGAGCACTAGGTCCCCAAATTGCTCCAATTGCTCCCAAATATTCTGAGAAGATATATGGATGATGTTAGAACATAAATATGTGTTTCAGGGATTCTTTTGGTCCTTTAAAATATATCTGCAAATCCTCTTTCAATTCTGGCCAATGTAGGGAATTTTACTAGTAATTCCCTTTGACTAGTATTGGTCTCTAGGTCTCAAATTGACTCCAAATGCCTTCAAATATTCAAGGAAGGTGTATGAATAATATTAGGGCTTGAATATGATGTTAAGGGATGATATATGGCCACCAAAATACCTCTGCAAACTCTCTTAAGATTCTGGACCAAGTATGCAATTTTACTAGTAATTTGGGGTTCAAATTCCCCTGGGATAAGTACTGAAAATGGCTTCCCAAATACCTCCAAACCCACTCAAATTTCTGAACAGAGATATGGAATGTATTAAGGATGTTATTAAGGTCTCATGTGCACCATTAATTTATTATTATATCTGTTCCAACCCTCTCCCATTCAGCTGCAAAAATCACCCATTCGACCCTTGGGGAAATGACACTATTTCTTTTCCCAATGTAATTAAACTGAGTAAAAATACTTCAAATGCTCAAGTAAAGTACATGAAACTTGTAAAATACATCCATGGCAGTATATTAATCACAAATGTATCATAGAATCATCCATTCATTCGAAATCATCAGCAGTACATTGGTTCACAACAAGGTAGTGGGGAAATGGCATTGTTATTTCATTAGAAATGAGATTTACACATTTCTACTTGGAATTTTGACATGAAATTTTTTGGACATGAAGAATAGAGTATTTAATTCATATTAAAAAAGAAATGGGGCATTATAAGCTCCCCCAAATAGTACAATAGCTCACCAAAAATTCTCTCCCTCAAGGATCAAGAATATGTCATCAAAACTGGAAATGGTTGAAGGAGTGAGATGCAATAGGAGAAACCATGAGCTTCCTTGTCGCTCACACCTGCAAATAAAGACTCCATTAAAGCTCCAAATGAAAGGTCTGAATGGCATTTCCAATTACCAACTTGGATGGCAATCTTTCACCCTCGAAATTGGCTAAGGCAAGAAACTAGTCATCCACTAGCTCTCCCTCTTCACAAATGCAATTGCAAATTCTACAAATGATCAAAAGCTTCTTTCATTCTTTTTTATTGACATTTATAAACTTCTAATGTCCTCCATGGGTCGAAATCCTTCCAAGAGACTCATTCCAACTCAAGTTGGGAAGAGATTTCAAAGAACGCCACTTGTACAACAATTCCTAGTCTCCCACTTCTACCAAATCACATGTGGAAGCATCTTAGCTTCCCTAACACCCTTGAGTGCCCTCTTGGAGTCTGTTTTTATCCCTGACATGTCATATATGTCATATGTCAGCCTTCAGGTCTAATTTGTGTCATAGGTGTCATAACATCTTCATCATTGTTGTCATAGAGCTAGGGAATCTAGCCCAAGTGTCTCACTAGCTCCAAATTGCCTCTTTCTCTTCCATGGGAGTTACTCTTCCTCTATATTTCGACCTCATTGACTCATGCCAAGTATTATTGACCTTATAACTCATCCCAAGAACATTAGGCTTCCCATGGATTCGAAATTGCAAGAAGAGAATGCCATGTGGCACATAAATTCTAGCTTGTGTGGGTCCCACTTCCTCCTTGTGTATTCATGATCAAATGCCACTTTGATTTTCACTTGTATATACTTATTTATCTCCTTTATTAAATATTTATGCCATCCTAATGTTCCAATAGCATTTATTGTCCCCATTATTCCAAATCCCAAAGCTTCCACCCCAAACCTAGGAAACTAGTAATTTTCCTCCTTGGCAATTATTTGACCTTTAGCATCAATTTGACAAACTCTAATGAATAGGGCCAATTTGCTTAGGCCTTTATGACCCAATGCCAAATTTGGGACATGACAGAGTCAGTCAGTGAACATTTTTACCTGTCACTACACACATGCTCAGATCACACATTAATAGAATTGCTCACCATCATCATAAGTTGTTTCATAAAATTGCTAGTTATTAAACAAAACATTAATCTACTCATAATCATCACTCATTTCATAAATTTGCTAGTCGTTAAGCAAAACATTTAAATCTGTTCATAATCATAACTCATTTCATGAAATTGATAATCGTTAAGCAAAACATAATTCTCATTATATTCCAAAATTATCCATAATTACCATCTAAACCAAGAGTCTAGCTGAAGCATAATCAATTACCACATGAATCTAAAATCATCAAACAATTTTATTCTAAATCACACATAAGTGTCATTTTATTAAGAATTTATTTAGTCGGGTCACTTGGAAAGTGCCCTCGAGGTCTCTATCCAATCTAGGGGCATTACATGTCTTCATTTGTAATACCAAATTCTAATATTCTAAGGAAAAGTTATGGTAACTTTACTTGTTTATTTTGACCAGTTTAGGAAAGCAAACTTGCACAACCTTCTATGTGTCCATTTTTTTAGATTTTCTTCTTACCTACCTAAACCATTATGGCTTATTTTCAATACAATGCAACTAGTGGAACTCAATTTCGATCTCACTATAATCAGATATGTTTGTCTTTCCGAGAACATTTGTTTGAAACAAGTTTTAGGACTAACAAAAAACCCTAACTTCCATTGGATGTAACTTTGAAATTATAGGGAAACACAACCTATTTTTTTTTTACCATAGGTACTTTTCGATGTATCCAAGCATCACTTTAAAAAGAGTGATAACTGAAAATTTCTTGAAAAAATGCTATAGTGAAAATGGTAAGATGACTTGTTTTTAAGGAGCCAATGAAGGACCATATGATTTGATACCAAATGTAATGTACATAAACCTTAAAATATCATAATATAGCAGAGTGCATAAAATTTAGATAATATGTAAACATGGAACATCACTCCAAAATGAATAAGAGAGATGAGTTACACAATAACACCTTAATAATAAGAGAACATCCTCCAAATACCCTAACACATTCATACAACCAAATCACATGTTCATCTCAAAAAAGACTACATAACCTCTCTATATACCTATTCACTCATTGCACATGGGACTTTATTAATCCAACCCCTGCTACGTATACAATTAACCCATTACACAGTTAACCCCATATATACCCCCTTGGGGTTGTATCACTTTTATCTAGGTATTGTCTTGATAACCCTTTTTCAAAGGGAACAAGTGAAAAGAGGCGCAAAAACTAACTGTGCCACATCGAGTATTAAGTTTTCTCTTTAAGACATTTTTTTGTTTTCTTAAGGCATTACTAACACATTTCTTATTTTTTTTCTCTAACTTGTAAATACAATGTTGATTTTAGAAAATGACACTTAATTCGAATGTGCACACAAAAATTTCTAAGTGTGCTCACTTTGGCTCAATCATAGCACCTCTAGTAGCAAATTCACACAACTACTTAACTGGAATCTACATTTAAGGCGTCATCTAATTACACACACAATAATAGTTATTTTCAAATTTCTCCAATCTCTTGATATTTCCTCTATCTGCTATAATATGGTTAGAAAAATATATTAATGTATCGGTTATGTTTTGGAATGCAAGTTCCTCTCTCCATCATTTTGATGGTAAGAAATTAGAGTTGAATATGCTCATTAATGTTTGTGGCATATAAACCCTAAATACCAAGATAAGGGTAAATATTATCTATTTGCTAAAGCTAAATATGTAGATGATGAAGTAGAATACTCTTGTAAAGACCTCACCATCGTCTTTATAGACTACTGTTGCAAAGACCTCACCATTGTCTTTATAAAGAATTTTTTGTTTTGTATTTGAAACAAGAGATGCGTGCAGCTTAGTCCCTGCCCTAAAGGATTTAATTAGAAATAAATACTGGATATTATGAATTGATGTTTATTAAAAAATAACAAAAAAACCACGCAATGGTTGTCTACCATAAATGATTTATTGCATGAAAACAACAAAGCAATGGCTCCCTTCCCTTAATGCATAAATAAATACTAAATTCTATGTCTTGTTTATTAAAAAACAACAAAGCAATGGATCTCTACCCTAGAGGATTTAATGCACAAATAAATACTAAATATTCTAAATTGTTGTTTATAAAAAAAACAAAAACAAAGCAATGTTATTGAGCTTAAAAGAAACAAAAATATTCATTTGAAATGCTACAATATACAAAAGTCTAGGAACATACAATAAAGGGGTATTGAACAGAAATACATTCAAGTCAATTGGAATCCAAGCTCCTATAATAGTGAACAAAAAAAATTCTTGATATTGAGAAATTTTAAAAAAATCCACTTACTCGTGCCTGTGCAGGCCACCACTAGTAAACACTTTCCCTTGATAACCAAAAGTTATGTCAAATGCATGATCCTTGGTACATAGCAGTGGCAATCTATGTGAGCTTTGACACATACTATTAAGTCCCTTGCACTATAGAGCCCTACCTCTTTTGAAGGGCGTGTTAGTGGGGCTACCGAATTCATGGTAGAGAGCATAGGAGTGTGCAAGGTTTGTGCACTTGACAAGCATGCCAAGACTACTTTTATAAGCAACAAGCACTGATAAAAGGGGATTTTGGATATGGTACATTTGAATGTGTGTGGACATACATCATCAACTGGAAATATTTATTATGTTTATGTCATTTATTGCACTTTTAGGAAAACCTAGATCCATCTTATGAAGACCAATGATGGGGTCTTTAGCAAGTTCCAAGAGTTCAATGGAGGTCTTTATCTCTTGTGGAGAACCAAATAGGTAATAAGATCAAGGCATGAAGATCTAACAATGGAGGAGAGTATACCTCCAAGGAATTGGATTCTTTTGCAAAGAAGCAAGGATCAAGAGGAAGTTGATAATGTATTACAATCCACAACATAATGGGGTGGATAAAAGAAAGAATAGATCCATAGGGGAGAAAACCAAGACAATGGTGCATGAATTAGATTTAAGTATGTTCATTTGGGTAGAAACTTGCAGTATGACAATCTATAATTGAATAAGGGTCCTCACAAGGCATTGAAGGGAAAGAGACCCGAGGGAGATTTTAAACTAAGCTTGAACATTGTAGTTTGATGGGCGAGTATGTTGGTTATAATGAGTCCACCAATCTTATAGAGTATACATTTTGCCTCAACAGAAGAAAATAGCGAGCTAAGATATGGAGTTTGATAATGATGCATGGAGGCACCTCTAGCAAAGGTTGAGGAAATAGGAACACTTATATTGTTGAACCACATAACCAAAATCGTATTAACAAGGATGTAGAGGTGGATTTGATGCTTCCATACCTTTTGATTCAACTAGGAAGCCTTGGTGGCTTACCGGGAGATTGCAATACATAGAGGAGCAAGTTGGAGCTCCTAAACTTCTTTCCAAGTGAGTCATCCTCCTAAGAAATTTTCTAATTATGTTGCACTAAGATCTTCCATTATTACTCTAGAGATTTCTAGTTATAAGGAGGAAACACGTGATAATTAGTTATAACAATATGCCATGGTGGAGTAAAAAGCCATCATGAAGAATGATGTGGGAGATTGTGTCACAACTAGAGGAGAAATTTGTAATTAATTCCATGTGGCTTTACAAGGTGAAAGTATTCAACTAATGGCAGTGTTGAGAAGTACAAGTTTTAATTCATAGTGAGAATATTCTCCCTAAAAGAGGGAGTTGACTATGAGGAGACATTTGCTTTATTTGTTAAGAATAAATCCATCAAATCTATCATGTCCTTAACATCAGTTTTTGGTTGGTCTCAATATTAGATGGATGTTAAGAGTGCATTTTTGAATGCACTAGTTGAGTAGGATGTTTACATAAGTTAGGCTATAGTTTTTGAGGGGCAAAGGCATGGAACCCATGTATGCAAATTAAAGAAGGAATTTTACGAGCTTAAGTAGGAACCATGTGCTTGATCTCTAGGATTGATGATTTTTTATTAGGTTAGGGATTCATAAAATTGTTGTTGGCCACAATATTTATTATATATTTGATAAACCAAATATGTGTGTTTTAGTCCTTCTGCATGTAGGTGATTCAATACTCACAATAAGTTCAAAAAATATCATAACATGGTGCAATATAGAGTTGGAATGCAAGTTTGACATGAAGGAATCAATTGTATGCAGTGTTTCTTGGGTTTGGAGGTTTGGCAAAGTCCATGCAAGGCATTCCTTGGATAGGGTAAGTATGCAATTGAAATTTTGGAGGTTTTATATGATGCACTATAAATCCTTTACTACTCCTATGATACCTATTGTGAGGTTATCAACATATTCAAATTTAGATTTTAATCCAATAGGGTACAAATAGTCGATAACTTCTATCATGTCTCTAGTAAATATTGGCATGATATTTGTTTTGTGGTGAACACATTGAGGCAATATATGGTTTATTTAGAGAAGATCCAGTAGATTGTTGTAAAGCATATGTTTTATTAATTGAAGGCCATAATGGATCATGGTCCAAGGAACATCCTAAGTGGGCCTAATGGTTAAGAACTCATTCTAGGATGTTATAGGTTCAAATTTGGAGGAGGGTAGGGTATGCACACCTCCATAGAATTTAGTAGTCAAATCATTGGGTGGAGGGAGATCCATTCTCCCACAAACAAGGGAGTCTCATACTCCAAATTGGTGTCTAACTAGGTTGTGACCTTAAAACTATATTATTTATTTATTTATTTATATAGGATGTGGTTATTTGATGCTACATGGTTTTTGGATTTTGATTAAGTTATACAAGCGGTAGGAAAATTAATTCTAGGTTATATTTTAGTTTGGTTTCACATATGATATCTTGTCTCAACTGGAAGAAGGTAGTGGCACTTAGTTTGACAAAGGAAATAGATATCGTATCCAACGCGACTAGTTGTGAATCTATATAGCTTTGCAAGTTAATTCTAGTGTTGACCGATCTGAGGTTGGAGCACATGGTTATGAAAATTCCATTTTTTCATCATCAACATAAACATAAGGTACCATTTCCTCAAGGATATAATTCATAAGCATGCAGTGACCCTAGAGCTTGTTTCTTCAAATTCACAAGCTGCAGACATTTTGGATAATCCCTTGGAAAAGGGTAAATTTGAGATACTTCAAGACAAACTAGGTGTGAGGGAGTGAGTTCTTTCTAGGTTCTCAACTAGTGATTCTCCCAATGATGGAGCAACAAAATAGATGATAGAGATGGTGCCTTTAGCCTTTGCTTACAATAGTGATGACCAAGTTGAATGAGGGTGTTGGAGACAATGCTACATATTTTTGTTTGGTATAGGGCACATACCTTCAATTAATTCCAGTTTAGATATTGTTTCAAATTTGCAAGTCCAATTTTTGTGAGTGCCTTGAATTTGTTTGTTAATGAAATATGATATATTATGATTTTTTTCTCAAAATCTTATTTAATATTTTGTGGAAAATTTTAATTTCAAAATTAGTTTTTTCTCTACAAAGGTATTCTATCAAAGTTTAGATTTGAATTCCATAAAACACAATAGAAAAAAGTAATTTAAGAATACCAACATTGCATAATCTAATTTCACTATAAATATTCAAAAATACTAAATCTATATCTACATAAAAATGACAATTTCAACAAAAATAATAGCATATTGAAAAAGATTAAAAACATAAAACATTCAACCTTTTTCAATTGCTAAATCCCCTCAATTATTATTAAGTAATTAGAACATTAAAAAATTCAACCATATTTTCTACATTAAAAAATCTATGTCTTTGTCGGAAATATCTCTCCAACTAAAACATAAAATTTATAAAATGAAAACATTCTTAAATAATTGAATATTTATGTTATTGCTATATTAAATGCCTACAACGTTGGCAACCCACTCCTTTTACAACAAATTTAAAACACTAGGTAAAAAATGATTGCTATTAAGTAAAATAAAATTTGATATTAGTTGACAACTTATTCATATTACAACAAATCTAAAAGGCTAGTTAAAAAGTGACTTTTATTAAGTAAAATAAAATTTTATATTAATTCACAACTCATTCCTATTACAACAAGTCCATATTAAAACAAAAGCCACATAATGGCAATATTCCTGTAACATTGCAAAACTAAAACTAGATTTTAAAAACAATGTAAAAAGCAAGTGTTTTTTTAACTTTAACAACAAGAAACACCTAAAAATAAATTATTGCATATGCATTTATAAGTGGAATACTTTTATAATTGAAAGAGAAAATTGAATTGAAACAACAACACAACATCGTCCATAACAATGACAAGATTTTCTTGTCATGTGTAATGTCACCGGCTTCGATTAGCTATTTTCAGAAGCCTCCATGATAAGATGCCCAACTTGAGTCAACCCTATAAATGACATCTGAATACAACCCAATATTATATATTTCAAGTCAAACACATGCTTAGCTTTCATTGTTTTTCACAATATTCAATGAATGAACTACTGCATCTAGAAAAATTTTACAGATCATGGATCAATAGGAAGGGGATCAAATCAATAACGTATCTTAATTCTAAGGGAAGAAAGCAAAATTTAATGAATAAATGGCGAATTACATTTCCTTATAAATTTCCAGTATGAAGATATCAACTTACCTTATCAATATCCATGTGACTTCTTATGGAAACGCCCTTAGTTTCACCAAAACTAGAGAGCACATTTAGAACGCCAGGGGGTATTCCTCCCTGTGGTAGAGAGGATATTTCATTAACAAAGTACTGGACATGAAAATCATGGCCCTGTTGATTAAGCAGAAACTCATACCATAGATAAAGATTCAAGATGAACAAAGAAAATAATGCTACCTCCTTGGACAAATGTGCACAGTAAATTGTACATAATAAGGGTGTCTGCTTAGTAGATTTGATAACTACTATACATTCTACAGCTAAGGTAGGAGCGACCTTATAGAAAAAATATCACCATTTGGAAGTTCCACGGTATTATCTAACCAACTCCTCCAATGGGTGCATGCAACGTATGAACCTGATACTTCCTATTCATCTTCAACGTTAGTCCATGAATTTTAGCAACTGACCTTGCACATCATATTCATTGCAAAATCATCCAAATCTGGAAAAGAATTCTTGAGAAATAATACTCAGCTAATTTAATCCCTCTTAAGATGATTTTATTGAAATGATTTCTTACATATCCTGACATGTAAGGCCATGGACCATGATTGAAGGTCGCACGAGCTACTTTGACAGCCAAATCCACATCTTCTTTCTGATCCTTTGATACAAACGTTTTCGATTCCCCTGTTCGAGGATACTAGTCTCAAATGTTTTCCTTACAACATTAATATAATAAATTGACTAATGATTCAGTTATGAATACAAATAACTTGTGTTAAGAACCTCAAACTAAAAATCATGAAAAAATCTTAAAAATACTTCATGCCAACTTTTTTATTTGATTTGATGCCTAATAAATAAAATTGATTTCGCATACCTGAAACTGTATCTACAAACTCTCCGTTGATGGAGAGCTTCGTATATTTGACTGTAACTGGTGTTTAGAACCTCAAACTAAAAATCATGAAAGAATCTTAAAAATACTTCATGCCAACTTTTTTATTTGATTTGATGCCTAATAAATAAAATTGATTTCGCATACCTGAAACTGTATCTACAAACTCTCCGTTGATGGAGAGCTTCGTATATTTGACTGTAACTGGTGTTTAGAACCTCAAACTAAAAATCATGAAAGAATCTTAAAAATAATTCATGCTAACTTTTGTATTTATTTGATGCCTAATTAATAAAATTAATTTGTCATACCTGAAACTGTATCTACAAACTCGAGCTTCGTATATTTGACTGTAAGCATTTATGAAGTCAAGGATTGAAGCCACAACCAGAGATTACTTCATTTACCCTATCAAAGTAGCACATAACCTTATCAAATTGCCTAAAAAATGGAGGTATAACCTGAGAGGCATTAAAATGGCTGGCTATGGAAATTAATTTAGAGTAAATTTTTGTTGTGGCGCAAACTACTTCCAGTTTCTTTGTTGGGAAGCTTTCAAGCCTTGCCAAAACCTATGCATCACTAAACATGAATATGGTCCACAATATTCGAAATCAAGACACATTTAAGAGGAGTTTGGAAAGCATAAATTGTCATTTCAAAGACTGAAATGTTATTTTGTTCTTCAAGCCAACTCTATTTATAGATTCAATTGAGAACACTGGGAAGTCTTACCCAAATATACAATATATAAATATCTTGCCCCTATTAATTTCATCACAAACCAATCTTCCTGCAGCCAGCATGCCGATAAAGCCAACCGCACAAAGCCAACAAACCTCAAAACCTAAATATCGGGAGAAAGAAAAGATGAGAAGAATTCATTAAAAACAAATAGCAGAAAATTCATTTCATCACAAACCAATCTTCCTGCAGCCAACATGCCGATAAAGCCAACCGCACAAAGCCAACAATAGTTACAACAAACCTCAAAACCTAAATATCGGGAGAAAGAAAAGATGAGGAGAATTCATTAAAAACAAATAGCAGAAAATTCATGGAAAACGTCAGGCTTCAATTATTCTGGAATTATCCTGTAATTTGGAGGATAATTCCATAGTCAGGCTTCAGACTCTCAGAGTGATCGCAAACAAGCCCACAAAGAGTAAGATAATCAATTACAAAATTCCAAAAGCCAAAAAAGATCACAGAGGAGCCAGGAAGGCAGTCAAGTAGAATTTGAAGAAACTCGTGGAAGTTCACATGGAACCCAAAACAGTGATTTCAGCAGATCAGGATAACAAACACGAATGATTGGCGAAAAACGATACCTAAATTATACTGTAGAATGAATTTCGGGTGAAGTTCGGGGAGATCCTTTGTGTAGGATCCTTCTAACTAGGTAAGTAATTTTTTTTTTTTTAAATAAAAAGAAAGTTAATTTCTATACAAGATTATGTATTCCACCTACATAAAGTGTTTAAACTCTAAACTATTTTCTTTTACATATAATTACTTATTTCACATAAGCCTTTGCACTATAACTTCATGAAGTGTAATCATTCAAACTAATTACTATGCAAAATAAACATAATTATAACTTTTATAAAAGATTATGTATTCTACCCACATAAAAGTGTTTAAATTCTAAACTATTTTCTTTTACATATAATTACTTATTTCACAGAAGCCTTTACACCATAATTTCACAAAGTATAATCACTCAAACTAATTACTATACAAAATAATCATAATTATAATTTCTATAAAAAAATTATATATTCTACCCACATAAAATGTTTAAACTCTAAACTATTTTCTTTTACATATAATTACATAAGCCATAATCATTTGAATAACCATAATTAATCACTATAGTAATTCTTGTATGCCATAATACTAAATGTTCCTTTATTTTTATTTTTATTAAAAAGTGTTATCAAAATGCCAATGACTATCACAACTAATAATTGAAATCTTATAGTTTCTTATCACATCCACTACTACCATAGATTCTCATACTACTTTTCCAAATTCAATATCAACGGTGAACAATAAAGAAAAAAAAACATTGGAAACTTTCATAATAAGTCAATTATTATCCAATTACTTGTTTATCAAATAATTATACGTTTCAACAATTATAAGCCTCACCAATACTATAAACAAGCTTGATCAATCTATTGTTAACAACGACACGGTGATACATTTTAAACAATAAAAAAAACATCATTAATATAACAATGAACATTAGCCAATTTCATTACTTCTCGCTGGAATAATGCATTGAACTCAATTTTTAAAGTCCAAGTCAACCCTCTTTATGACGGAGTACTGCAATAACACAAATATAGAGCTATATTAAATAAATGGTTGAACTATTGAATAACGTGTTTAACAAAATATAAAGCATTATTATGTAATAGAAGAATATCAAACATCGCACAGACAAGTCAAACTCCATTGTGAATGAATAATGCATTTTTGACAAATACAAGCATTGATAAAATAATGAAAAGAAAACGTTAGTCGGTCTCTCTCATTAATCATCCGATAGACGTAAGAGAGGTAGACGTGGAGTAGGGCAGAAGAGTGGAATATGGAGGAGATACGAGAGATGAATGGAGTGGAGGACGATGGACAGATCCTTGCACTAGAAACTTCACGCAGTGAACACTGGAGCGAAGACTTGCCGAGAGCCGAACGAGCTTTGATACCAAATGCAACAGAAAAACTAGGACACGAAATCCATATTGAATAAAAAGATATATTATTGAATTGATAAGATGCTTAACGTTTTACAAGAGCTCACCTTTTATAAGGTTTGAGCATTCTTAAGAAGGGTTACATCCCTTCAATTAAAATAATTAATAATTTATTGATTAATTTAATACAATATTTAATATTCATAGCAGGGAGAGGGAGAAATGGCCACAAAGTGGAGCACATGGAACAACTGCACTAGTTCCATTACAAATATAAATTTAATGTCAAGTTGCAAATCAAACTCGGTCTCTATTTAGTGAAATAGATCCATATTGTGTAGGCCCCCCTTTTTTACTTCTTTACAAACAATCAATAACATATCATGACCTAGGTATCCATAATGAATTAGCGAGGAAAGTGCTAGGTCAATGAAAACATTTAGTGACACACAAAATATACATAGTACCAAAACATGATTTGCAAACAACAAAAGAGGATGCCGAATTACCTTATTTCACCAAAATCAAGCTTCCTAAACTCTCTATAGTTTGTGACCCCCAATCCTTGTTCTGCAACTTTTCTTTAGCTTTGTCGATAAATAGGAAACAACAATGATGTTTTAAAGGGAAAAATGGATAGTTACAGTTGAGGATTAGTTTAATGAGGGTAAATTATCCATCACAAGGGCCTAAGGTGGTCGAAATGGAGGTCGAAATGCAGATGAGGGAGTGATTATGGTGCAAAAGGTGGTGAAACTCTCCATAATCCAGATGAATAGTCAAGTTTAAGTTTTGACAAAACCCTTCACAATCAAATTAATTCCATCTAAGAATGGTACCGTGGAGTCTGAGGTGGCATGCATCTAGGTGGGAGACCATTCATGTTGGCAATTTTGAGCATGAACAAATTAATTAACAAGTCCTAGTGAAGTCCTTCACAATGTTAACATTCAATGCCCAAGACCATTATTAATCCTATGCAATATGTAATACAATGTCACTAGTAGGCATTTAAAACAAGATTCATATCTTACGTACTACCAATAAAAGCATACCTTGGGACTATATTAAGGAGAGTACAATTCATACATTTTCATTTTTTCATCTACCAATGTAGCATATCAACCTTCCACCACTTTGTAGTACACCATTATATCAATGTTCAGGCATATTTTTCCATCCTACATTATCATGCCATCCATTGTCATCTTCAAAGTGACTTGCTATTACTTTCATCTAGATTGTAATCCATCCTATGAAAATATATTTTCCAAACTCATTTATATCACCGCCAATGATCCACGCATGTTAAAGGTTTCAAGGACATCACATTGTAGTGCACAATGAGACTATCTGCATGAAACTTCTTGAAGTATCATAATGCAAAAAGTGTGATATATCCATAACATGAAAACATATTCAAAGGAATACAAGACTCTTTTATGGAATAATCATGGTGTTGGAAACACATAACCAACCAATCATCCAATGAAACAAGACCCAAAATTGTGCAACCTCGTCACTAAATATCTCTTATGTCTCCCCAAGGTCTAGAAAAATGGAAAAACGCAAAGAAGAGTATAGCTCTTGCTCCACACCTACATGGGGTTTCTTGGTAGGCCCCATCTAACAAACCCCAATCCTTTTAATAATCTATGCTAGGCTCTAAAATTTTAAGGTGAGTCTTTTACAATGGTTTTCAACTTCCTTCTAAAGATACCCTTATTTTATCTACTAATCAGGCAAGTGATAGGACAATATTAGAGAAGATTGTTTGAAATATATATAGATAGATAGAAATTCCATTTTGGATGATTGATAGAAAAAACATTTATCACCTCCACCCAATTTTAAATTTTGATTATCACATGTTTTTTTCTTTTTGAGCCTATTGTTGATTGATCCTCTCCATGAGTCATGAGGAATGTCTCACCCTTTCTTATGGGTTATAGGATGAGGTTTTGGCTACACCGATTTTAAATCTTGATGGTTAGCTCGCTTGGTTTTATGCTAAGATCACGGGGACAAAAATTTAGATTAGATATATTCCTAAAAGAAAATGAAGACTCTCGATCTTTGCTTTTCACATATAATGTGGCTGAAGATCTTTAGAAAACTTGGGTCTCGAATACAGCTTGGCACAAGACAAAAGTGTAACCAATAATGGGTAAAGGAATCATCTTACTCAACACGAAGCAAGGTGAGAAGTCTATTATGATGTTTATTATGTCCCTAGTTTGGAACACAATTTGCTTAGTGTTGGGAAGCCAATTGAAAAAGGCTATCAAGTGGTGTTTCAAAACAATGTATTATTTATAATAATGCTAGTAACATTGAAGTTAATGTACAAGTGTTGATAGAAAACAATCAAATGTTATATGTTTAAACCCTTTCAAGTGAAGAAATGCGTATAAATTCTCAAGCAAACATAACATAATCAATGGATCACATATAATACATAGTGGTTTACATTGCTTTTAATTGGAAATAAAAACAAAACATAAAGTGACACCTCTATCTTTTCCATTTTATGTTCTTAATTATTCACCATAAAATATTTAGTTATTCAGTGCCTCCCCCAAACTAATGTAGATAATATTGAATTTTTGCTTAGCCTAGCTAACACTTCATGGATGAATGCATAATCTACATATTACAACTAATGTTTCATAAATGAATGCACAATTCAAATGTTGTAGCTAATAACTTGTGGATAATTGCATAGTCTATATGTTGTAGTTAATATCACATGGATGAATATACATTCCACATACAAAGAATATTATAACACATATCCCATAGATTTTTCTACTAAAACTTGAGAGTGGAATCCCTCACATATGAAGTTTAGACATTTAAATTTTCATGGTTTACCTTACAAGAAACATATAGTGAAAGGGTTATTAACGATGGAGAACAAAGATTTGATAGCATATAAAGGTTGCGTTCTTGGAAAACAACACAATGATAATTTTTTAATCGGAAGAGCATGGAGGGCCAAGGCATCTCTGCATATATATATGGCCAAGGCATCTCTGCATATATATATATGTGGCACAATGCAAATGCCAATATAAATACAAATGTTGCATTGTTTTAATGATGATTTAGTATAAGAACATAGCAGTTGTTTTTAATGAGAAAACAGGAGCTTCCTGTTTTTTCAAGCTTTCAATCGATTTAAGACTATTGCAAAGTAACAAATCAGATTGAGTTGCATACAAAGAGAGGGGAAATCTACCTCAAGCAATTTGCATTATTTTTGCAAAGAGAATGGAATAGAGAAGAAACTAACTCCAAGTTATACCCTCAACAACCTGGGGTGGCAGAATGCAACAATAGAACAATAGCTGAAATGGAGAAGAGTATGATTAAGGCCGAGGGACTTCCAAACTCTAGAATGATGTACCTCAATACATTGAGCAACAATTGAGGTCTTTACTACAAATTATCGATTCACTGATCCGTATTCTGTCTGCTTCAAGAAATTTTACTGGGCTCAATTGAAATATTGGTTACTTTCATCTGCCGAAGATTTGCAGGGCTCAATTGAAATATTGGCTACTTTCAAAAGCAACAATCAAAGGAAAGCATTGCCACTTCTAATAAGATATGGACACCGTTTTTGCATCCAGCAACAGAGCAAACAAAATTACATTGCATACAGCACACAACCAATGTTTCTTCTGCGTTGGATACACATCATAATGACTTTATAGAAACTGAATTGTTCCGCAAGGATTTTTGAATTTGTTGTGGACTTGCAGAAGCTATCAAGTCATGGAAGGGATCTCGATTCTTAACAGGTCAGTTAACGATTTTGAATCATAGATTGTAGCTGTTGTCGTGATTTCATTTTTAGAGCGAAATTAGTTCACATTTCATAAAACATGAGATTTTCTGATGGAATGCTACTGAGAAAACCCTGATTTAATGCTATCTCACGGAGGAAGACCACCATCCCCATTCACCCATGTTCAAATCCTATGGTGGTATTCTGTACGTGAATAGTTAACTCCAAAAAAAAAAATTTGGATGAACAGCAGTTTCCAATGGGATGCCAATAAAATTTAAAATTGAAATTATTGGGATATTAACTGTTTTTCATGCCGGCTTAATAATCAAATACACAATCCACTCTGCAATTCTGGCACTACATATTCTCTTTTACTCAGTCAGGAGTAATTGCTAATCAATTAAGCAACCCCTTCGTCTTCATGCATTCCACAGCGTCATCAAAGATCTCGTCGATGCCAAATTTGAAGGAGAAACCGCTCTCCACCAACTTCTTAGACGAAATGTTCACCCTTGGTTTGTCTGGCACATCCTCCAACCTGGACGTATACACACGAATACTCAATTGCTCAATAATCGGATATACATACATATCCACACAATAGAAGACTCAGATTGATACTCACTGGGTTGGGACATTGTACTGCGGATAGCCATCATCATCCTCAACATCATCATCATCCTCGTTTTCTTCAACCGAGATACTCCAAAAATCCAGCAAAGTTCCAGTTCCAGATGGATGAGAACTCTACCAAAATCAAGTTACCGAATTCCGGCCATGTCTATTACTCTTTTCAATTATAGATTCTTAGAATGCCACATGTGAGTTCTCGTTAATTTACTGCATTCATGCGATTTATTTGAATAAAAACGAAATCATCAAAAATATCCAGCAATGGCAATTAAATTTGCTAATTTCGTCTTATTTAATAGCCATCAATCTATTTCATAACGCAAAATCCTAGTGTCAGAAAATTACAGAATTTGCACTATTCTCATGTCGGCAAAATTGAATTCACTCTTGCTGGATTTGCAAGTTCCTCCAGTACAAAATAGTACCCAACTTAAAGACCATGGACGGATTTGTGCACTATTCATGTTCTTCACTCCTCATCGTCCACTATCTTCTTGGATGTCCTTTACAGAAACAAATCCGCCACCATAACCAGACGTTGCAAACTTAAATTTATGAACAAGAAGGATAAGAAGACTTATGAATTGCCGACGCTGGCCTAGGAATTGCTTAATTCCAGAAATCGCTTTGAGCAAGAGAGTTAATCTAAGTCTGTAAATTGTTTGCCTTGTCAATTCCGATAGAAGTAATATGTGAGCTAGAAGTTGTAGTGCGGACTGAATACACGGAATTATCTGGTAATTTATTACAGAAGGCTCTTGGATGCAGATAATTAGGGGGAGTCATGACAAATAAACTGTTGCTACCGACTAGTCCGGCCGCTTTCGCTGTGGCTTCAAGAGAGAGAGGGGGCCGCTTTGCTGCTCTTTTCGATGGGGAAACCCGCCGTCATAATTGTGATCGGAGCCCTGTTTCTCTTTCGCGACTGCTTCTTGCCAATGAAAGTATTCATCGCCCGAATGGATCTCTGATTATTACAGGATCTTGACAACGCCTCAGCGGGCGGGGTTTTTGTCCCCGGAGCCTCAGATTGGCTCTCCATGGAATCCAAAAATTCCACGCTTGCGCTTGCTTTTGCTTCGACGGAGGCCTGGGAAGGGCCGCCCGGGTTGCAACTGGACATGGACGACGACACTACCTCGCTCGTGGTACTTCCCTCGATTTTTTCATTTGAATTCTCGCTGATGACTCCTTCCTCTAGTCTAGAGTTCAATTCCCTCACGAGCGCTCTGATTACGATTTCCATGTCGCGGTGGGAGGCCTGGAAGATCCACGCAACGTCATCCTCCTGGTCTTTGGTCGTATCAGAGAGCTGGAAACACCAGGCATACAAGGCTTGTTCCCTCAATACGCCTTTGCTTCACGTCCATCGTAATTGCCTCCGATCTCCAAAACATCGCCATGATTGTTCGCTTCCTTCCGTCCTCAGTCATTTAGCTCTCGCATGCTCCGACCTCCGTCGCTGAATCCAACCTCCCTTCGCATTTCTTCGTAATTCATTCTGCAGTCTACAATGTTGCCACATGCCCCCTCTAGTTGTCACACATGCATCTCTCCTTTGATGAGATCGCTCTGCAATCACTTATTGAGAATACTGATTTTTGTTGCAATCACTTATTGAGAATACTGATTTTTGTTGACTTGCTGCTTGCACCAATGGTTAATTGATTCTTACCAGGTAAGAATAAGATTAAGAAGTTGCACAATAGCATGAACCCGCTCAAATTCAAATCCAGATGAATGGAATGGGCGGGCGTTATCCTACGCGGGCGTGAATACTTCGTTTCAAATTCAAATTTAAATTTTTGTGATTGACGTACCATTTTCATCTCTGTGTTGTCCTCCGATCAACATTAAATAGTATCAGGTGGATTGGACATCGAATTTTTCCGTCGCCGGAGCCCGTGAATACCATGAACGTCCATACCTCATGCGATGGATGGGTGCGGCTCATATCATAGATGGGTGCGGATGGTCTAGCACCTGACAGGGTCGCCTTAATGGCGAGTGTGTCTGTTTAATAAGGCTCGCCTACAGCTACAGGTGTTAACTCTGGCATCTAATACTGCCAACACCACAGTGACGACTATTAAACAGGAACACAGAAAATCACGAAGATCAACTCGTCACCTACGCAGCAATAGCTGTACACGTGGCTAGACTTACACAAGGCTCGGCATTGAGAAGACGAGGAAAAATAGATCCAACAACAAGGTACCCAAGATTTCGGGTTGGTTAAACGGTCACTTAACTGGATATCGGAATCGCAAAGAGCGGGATACGGTGCTAGACATCTGGTAAATCTTGTCCTGTTGAATTATTGTTACGGCCCACTACATGGGTGTGTTAAACACACTGTTTATCAGCAGAAGAAGTGGACAATCCAACCTTAGCGTTTGCCAGGTGGTAATTGGATGGGGTTATCAATACGGTATCTAACAGAAAGCTGGAGGGATCTGATCTTCGACTGACCACGAAAGATTTTAACTCAGGGTTAGTCTAAAGAAGGGATTTGGCTTTCTATTATGTATAAAGAAAAATATTGTAGCAAGTAGAGACTCTTATTTTGATAGGTCGCCTCTCTTTTTCCACCGTGCAGAGATAAAAGATAAATTAAGAGAGCTTACCTTTAGCGATCTAATAATCATTGAAAGGATAATATGAAAATGAATTCGAAGAAAAGCAAAGATAATATAAGAATAGAAATGGGCTCCTACAGAATTTGGTAATCCATAAGGTGTATCAGGATGACCTGTCCTTCACAAGAATTTCAAATAATCGCAAACAATCGCTGGAAAATTAAGGAAGGTAAGTTCGATCCGACATAAAGACTGAACTCTGTAATTAATGTACAGAGTCGGCCTGAGCACCGATTTTCTTCAGAATAAAAAGATAAACCAAATCTAAAATCTTTTTACTAATGACTGAATTCGATCTAGCTTCCATATAACGAAAAATGAGTCAGGTAGTTGAGACGGAGCCTTGTGAAGGCAATTTTAAAACTGATCTGTATCGTCATACAGTTTTAAGTGTCTAAGACGAAGCTCTGTAATAGAGAATACAGAGTCGATCTTAACACTGGATATTCAGTCGATCTTATCACCGAACTCAACCTTGAGATAGGTATCCTTATTCGATCTAAATTTAAAGACGGATATCTCTAATTGGGACACGAAGCCAGTCTATACACTTATTTAAATTCCAGAATATACATATAGAAATCGATAAAAAAAAATTAACGTCTTAATATAAAAAAAAAAGGATCTAAGCGAAATTTTTAAAAAGAAAAATCAACACACGAGATGCCGATCCCAACTAGGGCGTTTGCATTCTCATCAACTAGTATTGATCGGATTCGGAGATCGAACTCTATCATCAAAAGACAGAGCCGATCTATACCAGGGGATCGACCACTGTAAATGAATGTACAACATCGATCTGGAATTTAAAAGAACAAATCTTACCACTTAACACAGTTAAGTTTGCATACAGTTCCTCAGGTTGAGATATGCAGTTAAGTTTTAATAATCAATTTCATTAGGATACCGGTGCCGCACCGTTGGGCTTTCCCGTTCCTTAACTTCAATTCCCCAACATGGCACCACTCCGTCAAGTCCAGTCATCCTTGGTTTCCATTCCTCGGCAAGGTACCGCATCGTTGGGTCCTTGCGTCCATTCTTTCCGTTCTCGACAGGGTACCTCACCGTTGGGCCCTTCTGCCATCATCCTTCTGTTTTGACTTGCGGGAACTTCATGTAGGGATTTCAGGAATCGTTACCATCCATCCTCCGTCTACACGCTATTAGGGACTAATGGCGCTGAGGAGTGAGTGTGTTCTCACTGCGCGCCCCCCAACTCGTACGTGACCAGCTCTGTTGTGGCCCACCTCATACGCCCTCACGCATTCCTCTTAAGCAAGCGGATCAGTGCTTATCTGCCCATGCGTGGTATTCCATCGGAAGTCGACATCGTCATCGCTCCCCCTATGTATGTTTTACCCGTACTCTACGACCCTTCTTATTCCTTTGTGTGTCCGTCGGTGAACCATTTCACCTGTCACTACACACATTTCTCACAAACAAATTATTAGTAGTATTGTCCTCAATAATCATCATTTTATTCATAAATATGCTACTTCGTTAAGCATTAAAATTCATTCAAACATTACTCATTCATCAGTTAAATATGCATTTCGTCGGTAAACTTTCTTCGTTCTCATCATATAATTGTTGTTTAACTAGTCGTTAAGCATCATTCATAAACATATTTTTCATAAACATAGTTAATCGTTAAACACATTTAGTCATTCATTTACATCTACTGTTCCGATATACATACTCAAAATAAGATTAAAAATTTATTTTATTAATGTTTCAAATAGTCATGTCACTCAACAGGTTCCCTCAATGTCTATAGTAGTTTAGGGACACTACACTTTGTGCCAATCCCCTATCAAATTTAAGGAACAGAGATAAGGATCTATCATTATAATCCTTAATGTAATCCTTAATGTACTGCACAACGCAATTGCCACGGAGGGAAATTATCAAAAGTATCACACACATATCACAACCTGCAACCCACAAAACGTCCAGGACAAAAATTGGGAAGTAGCTTGTCTTTTTGTACCGCGACTTGTAAGGATTTTAGAGTGATGATTATGGAATGAAAATGCTCACACGGTAAACTTCATGGAAAAATTTGCAGTTTATGAGATGCAACCTTTTTATTATTTAATACCTCCGAGTTTGTAAAAGCATCTTCGACATCATCCAAACAAGTGTTCTCCACCACAAACTTCGCTGGTGAATAGCCTTGCTTAAACCATTCATCTTCCACTATTTCTGATAAACTTATGCATTGTATATCAATCAACACAAAGATTAATAATAAGCCTTTGGGATCAAACCAACGCTCAATCAAATCTGCAACGGTTGGTTTCCACTTACCGTCTTTGAATTGGGATTGAGTATTTTTTTATCAATCTTCGAGCGCCAATAGAGAGCCATTTTGGAAACTTGAACTTGCCTTTGAAGATCTGCAGACGACATTATATTAAAAATAAAATCGTCCAACATAATCTATAAAAAAATCTTAAACTAGGATTTTTGATTTTGTGTTTTGGTAGTTACCTTATGATACAACACTACAAGATTGTTGTCGTCGAATGGAAACCAGCCTGCCAAAAGAACAAAGAGAATAACACCACTAGACCAAACATCCGTAGTAGGACCATCGTATCCTCTTCCAGCAATCACCTACACACACCCATTAAACAACCCAAATCTAATTATGAGCAGTTACAATTTAGATTTCTCAAACACCCCACCCTCATCTCTCTTTATATATATAATATCTGCTTGAAGACATGAAGCATTGATTAATTTATTCTCAGAGGACTTCTAATAGAATTATTAACACCCAATTTGCAGGAAACGTTTGGTGTGAAATCCTTACAGGGAAACAATGATAAATTCAAGACTGCATTGTACTTGCAAGTCAGTATTGTGAACCAGGCCTTAGGTTAGTAAGCTATCAAGCATCAACACTATATAAAGAAGGATAGCAATGATTAGGACCATGAAGGCAGAACAATCAAATTTCCATATGAGGGTGATGAGCATGAAGCCGAGTTGTACCCATGATACAAACATGTCATTATTTCTTATGTTATACACCTAGTTTAATCAAATATACTAGCCAGAATTCCAATTCCACCACATATCTCTACTTACCACAATATAGATTGTAATGGACACATCATAGATCTACAACAAAAACAAGATCACCATGTTTTAATTTTTACTTATTAAGTATATTAACCTTGATCCACAGGTATCCAAAATCTTGGGGGTGACCATGAATATTTGGTGAAAAAATCCAATGGGTGCAAACATCTACTTGAGACGATGTTTCCAAATGCTTAACAATGATTAAGCTAACCCTTTAACTACATCATAAAAACATACTAAGTAACCAACAAATCCCCTGATCCTAGTGCACCTCCCTTCTCTTGGGCACAAATAAGAAATATTAGGGCTACTGAGAAAGCGTTTTTATTAAACTTTCAGTGTAATTTTTCATTCTTTGGAAAATGCAACGACTCGTAATGACAACATGGATAATGACACTAAGCCCCGGTTCTGTAAGTACAAATATTAATGCACTTCTTGCAGCATCGGTGGCATCAACCACTGGAATTCTGATATCTGCCTTGGGGATCATGTTTAATGGTTTTGTTATTTACTTTCTATTTATGTATGAAGAATAAAATGCTCAATTCAAGTGTAAGCTGGATGTGAGTTACATCACTTGAATGGAATACCTGGCTAGCCACACCGAGGGATCGAAATCCACATTCTGCAAATTTATCAATCAGAGAGTGTACCTTATTTCTCATATATGTAGTGCAGTTGTAGAGTACAAGGATGCGTGGGCATAAATAGTTACGAGCCAAAACACAACGACTCAAGAAATTAGTCGATTGCAAAAAATGATAAATAAACTTATTTAAACATATTTAAATAGAAATTATATCTGAAAACAATTCCATGCAAATATAAGCCTAGAATGATCACCTTTGCAAATTATTTTGCATCATGTGAATGCATCCCAAGGGTGGCATGGACCACTCATAATTTAATCATGTTTTCAAATAATCAAATCAGAGACCCTCAAATAATTTATCTTTCACCTACAAAAAAAGCCACCTCTTATTATAGAAGGCTTTGTTAAACAATGTTAAGATATTGCAATATAGTGTTGAAGAATGTAACTTTGGAAGATATTATTATTTGTATTATTTGTATCATTTGTATTGTACACCCTGCAGGGATTATTATTGATGTAATTGATCATGTAAAAGTCACTAAAAGAGTCAATATAAACCCTAACTATTAGGTCGGCTTGAAAAAATCTAGAAAAGAATATTTTATTATGAATTAGACAAGTCAAGTCGACCCTCTTTAGTAAAAAGGTCTACCCTGTTTGGTAAAAAGGTCAAGTCAGTTGATTAGTATAAATGAGGAGCTCGCCCTCCTCATTTGCTAACCTCATTCACTCATTGAGTTCGCATGAGTAGGAGAGATAGAGTCAAGTGAGTAGTTGATTTTGGAGTATTCTTGTTTTGGGTCTTTGCACAAGGAATACTATTGTACATTTTGACGAATCTATATAGAAGAAGTTTGCTAGGTTTTTCTTCCCCCGAGAGGGTTTTCCCAAGATAAAATTATTTTGTACTATTGTCTATGCTATGGTTTTTTATCTTTCAGTGATCCTTATTGTTATTGCACTTAAAATTCTAACATGGTATCAGAGCTATCCTGAAAGAAAACATTGTGCAACTACTGCAATTGCAGAAACTAGGGTTTTTATTTCCGGACTCAGCTCTCTCCATAGATTAGCTGAAAAAACAGGGTGCAAGCAACTCGCCTCAGTAGGGATCATCTTTCTGTCAAAGGAGAATTCAATTCTGAGAATTTTCATTTCTGGGCCCACCACTACAGCTCGGAGAACTAGGGCATCAAGTTTTTGGAGGATCTATCCACAAAATCAGAAGAAAAGTACCTTTGCTCAGCTCACCTTGGGGAGGCACATATTTTCCTCCAATCAATTTCTCAAGATCCTGAAGTTGATAAATTAGGGTTGCTCTGAAAAACCCTAGTTCATCTTGCAGCCAGATCTCAGAAATCAACTTTTGGTTGGAGCATCTCATTTGGTAAGTTATACTCTCTCTATTTCCATTTGAGATTCCCATTTATCAAGTTTATCAAGATGACAAATCATACCAAGCTTGAGGATAAGCTTGAAGGGGCAGAAAACTTTCGAGCATGGAAGTATAGGGCGATGCTCATCCTAGAGGAGCATGAATTGGACAAGTATGTCATAGAAGTGTTTGTGCAACCAGAGGGAGATGGTGGGGAGATGAGGCCAAAGAAAAGCACAAGAAGAACCTAATCAAAGCTAAGAGGATCATAGTTGACTCCATCAAGGATCACTTGATCCCACACATCTCTTCTATGAAGACTCCGAAAGAGATGTTTGATGCATTGAAGGGACTATTTGGAGAAACAAACGTCAATAGGAAGATGACCTTGAGGACTCAACTCAAGGCTGTGAATATGAAAAGCAACGAAAGTATCCAATCTTACTTCACAAGGGTCTCCAACATTAAAAATCAATTAAGTACCATTGGATACGAGGTTGAAAATGCAGAAATAATGATGACTACCCTGAATGGTCTTCCAAGATAATGGGAGTCATATATTCAATCGGATATGTTCCGGGAAGAAGCTTATTTTGTTCAGCGCACTCTTGGAATCATGGACCCAAGAAGAAGCAAGGATTGCTGCTAGAGAAGAAAAGTTAGGAGATGAAGATAATCAAGCCCTGGAAGCTCATAGAAGCAAGAAAGAAGATCATCATCACAAGGATAGAATACCTCCTAAAGACTATTCAAGTTTCAGATGCTACCATTGTGATGAGATGGGACACATTGCTAGGAATTGTCCCAAGAATAAAGGAAAAAAGAAAAGACATCATGCTCATGTTGCAGAGGATGATCAACTAGTTAAGAAGAAGGCTAAAGAAGATTCCTCCAGTGATGAGGAATATGTATTTTGATCCAGAAGAATTCAAACCAGGAAGATGGAAGAACCTCTTATCCATTTCAACATTGGATAAGAAGGGACACAATTATGATTGGTAATGAAGAAGAAGGGACACACAGATTCAACACCAGTACATAGTTCCATGTGATCTATTGTGTAGAAGACTTGCTCAGCATTGTCGATCACAAGAAAGAAAGGAATAGGTCCTCAGAATCAGATGATGGAGTAGATCACACTGTCATGGACTCAAGTAATTCCTGCTAGGATCAAGAGGGATCCTACCAAACAAACAAAGATAAGTATTTGAATTGTCATTTCCTGTATATCTAATTTATTAAATGATATTGTTTAGTTGTGTACATATTTATATTCCTAGATTTAGGAAGTGTATTATGCATGTTGGAGTGTTTTCATTGATGAAAAGTGCACTACTAATATGCATGTGATGGGTAAGTGGCTTATAGTGTTGTACAACATTATATTGCTACTTATTTAGAATCAAAACTCTTTGCTTACATGTTGGGAGTAGTGCACTCTCTTAATAATGTGTGGGTAGAGATGGAAGGAATTTATAAAGTTACCGTATGAATGCGGGGTATGGATGAATGTTGTGGCTAAGATAGATGCTTGCCTATGTGACCTATGTATTTATGCATAATAATTTGTCATTATTAATATGCTTTGAAAATTATGAAATGTTTCTAATCATGAAACTAAATTTGACTTGTAGGAAAGATCGTGTACCATCACCTACAAGAGAATACTGATAAGACTTGTTCCGAAGAACAAGTGACGATGGTTCAGCTATGACATTCAGATTTATGAAATCAAGCATACTATAGAAGTACAAATAAATGGTTCTCTTAGAAAGAGGGAGTTGACTATGACGAGACATTGCTCTAGTGGAAGACACACTTCCTCAATGGTGGATATTACACTAGATAGATGGTGTAATCGAAGTAGAAGTGTATATCGAGCAATCTCCAGGATTTGGGATTCTCTACAGAGAACTACATGTGCGCAGATTGAAGATGGCTTTGTACAGGATCAGAAGGAACCCATGGGATATCATGATGAGCTCGAGGATCACCTAGAGTGATGAGATATCAACCTTTTCTACAAGTTGAAGATGAGGATCTCATAGATGGGTGCAAGAGAGAACTTGAAACAAAGTTCGAGATCTTGGTATGCAGTGACCTAGAGAGATGACATCGATGGATACACAGAAGATCATCATAAGAGAAGGCTACCAGTCACTCCAGTGAAAAATGTTCTGATGCAAAGAATACAAGACGCAGAGGGAGGATAGTGCTCAGTTGTATAGGGAGCAGGAAAGCTCTGCTTCAGAGGAAGTGACTACAAAATAGATTGAGAGACATTATCACTTAGCCTCTATATGTGGAAAAGGTTTTTTGCCTCAGTATCTTAGGGATATGCTTAGAGTGATACCCGATGTCTCCACTCACGAAGAGGAAGTATATGTGTTGCAGTCTCATACAAATACCCAGAACATGATACAACAATATAGATGGATTTCTGACAAGCTTGGGATTTACCAAGAGTAAAGCGGATTCCAACTTTGACTTCAAGGTTGAGGATGTGAAACCATTGATATTATTATTGTATGTAGATGATATATTTCTCACAGGTGATGAGAAGCTCATAGCAGAAATGAAGAGGAAGCTTTCCGCAGAGTTTGAGATGAAAGACTTGAGTATGATGCATTATTTCTTAGGTCTTGAGGTGTGGCAAAATCCAGACTGATTTTTCCCTAAGTCAAGGAAAATATGCGGTAGAGATCCTGGAGAGATTCAGGATGATGGATTGTAAGGCCATGACCACACCTATGGCATCAAATCTGAAGTTGATGAGTGATACTTCTTAAGAACTGGTGGATGCCACGATATATAGGAAGATGATTGGTTCATTGATGTACTTGATGAACATGAGGCTAGATTTGTGCATTGCGGTGAACACTCTGAGTCGGTATATGGTAGAGTTGAGACATGTTCACCTGGTTGCAAAAGCATCTGTTGAGGTACCTAAAGGGTACGGCTGATTATGACCTGAGATATGCATCAGATTAGAATATTAACCTACAAGGTTATGTTGATGCGGATTGGGCCGGGAATGTCACAGATAGAAAGAGTACATCAAGGTGTTGCTTCAGTTTGGGATTTGGTATGATCTCATGGTTCAGTAGGAAGCAAATGAGTGTGGCACTCAGTATAGTCGAAGCCAAGTATATGGAAGCTTGTTCTGCAAGGTGGGAGGCGGTGTGGCTTCAGAAGTTGCTATCAGGGTTGTTTGATCTTGAGTTATAGGTGACTTGTGTCTTTTGTGACAACCAGAGTTGTGTGAAGTTGTCAAAGAACCTAGTGTTCCATGACAAGTCGAAGCACAACCAGATCAGGTATCACTATATCCAGGATATGGTGCAGAAAGGAGCAGTGATGCTCCAGTATATAGCAATAGAGGAGCAGATAGCCAATGTGATGACCAAGCCTCCATCGAGGGTGAAGTTCGAGTACTTCAGGGACAATATTGGAGTGGTCCAGATCAAGAGGGAGTGATGAGCTCGGATGAGGTAGCAGGTAGTCACAGGTCATGTGATGTAATTGAGTCTCCTAGGCTACAAGAGGTTCTGGAAAAGCAATGAGGTAACACAAGTAGTTGCGGTGTGCAATGTAGTGAAGATCCTGGGCTGGACCCACTAGATGGCTTGCTCGATTCGTGGAAGAGGACCAGCTCTGCAAGAAAGTTGCATCTAGTATGAAAAAGGACCAGCTCTGCAAGATATCTACATATAGTATGAAAAAGGACTGGCTCTGTAGTGGTGTGCATCCAGTATGAAAAAGGATTGGCTTTGCAGGATATCTACATCCACTATGAAAAAGGACTGGCTCTGTAGAGGTGTGCATCTAGTCTGAAAAAGGACTGGCTCTGCAGGATTTCTACATCCAGTATGAAAAAGGATTGGCTCTATAGTGGTGTGCATCCAGTATGAAAACAGAATGGCTCTACAGGATATATACATCCAGTATGAAAAAGGATTGGCTCTGTAGTGGTGTACACCCAGTATGAAAAAGGACTAGTCACTATACGGGATGATCCCAAATTGGTTGGTTATATCTCCGAGTTAACAGTTGTATCTCTAGGGGTATATCCCAACATGGTTGGTGGTATCACCGGGGGATATCCCAGTGTAGGTACCCTCACGGATTGGGTTGAACTTGCGCAGTAGGATCTTCGACAAACTAGATTGAGCAAGTTCATGTTGACTGGTGGTTTCCAGTGTGGTTGGTTGTATCTCCAAGGGTGGATCCCAATATGAATGGCTGTATCACCAAGGGGAGATCCCAACATGGATGTTAAAGTGCTAAATTGGATCTATGCCACATCCAACATGAAAAAGGGTTGGCTTTGTGGAGAGTTGCATCCATCATGAAAAAGGGCTAGCATTACAAGGCACATCCAACATGAAAAAGGGCTATCTCTGTCAAAATTCTTATGATATATAGATCATGTAGATGTCAGATGTCAATAGTCTATGTACAAGAAGTGCAGCAGCTAGAAGACGATGGCGACGATGTCAAAATAATACCTTCCTTGTTAAGAGGGAGTGTTGAAGAATGTAACTTCGGAAGATATTCTTGTTTGTATTATTTGTATCATTTGTATTGTACACCCTACGGGGATTATTATTGATGTAATTGATCATGTTAAAGTCATTGAAAGAGTCAATGTAAACCCTAACTATTAGGTCGGCGTGGAAAAATCTAGAAAATAATATTTTATTGTGAATTAGACAAGTTGGCCATGTTTGGTAAAAAGTCAAGTCAGTTGATTAGTATAAATGAGGAGATCTCCCTCCTCATTTGGTCACCTCATTCACTCATTGAGTTCACATGAGTAGGAGAGATAGAGTCAAGTGAGTAGCTTCTTTTGGAGTCTTCTTGTTTTGGGTCTTTGCACAAGGAGTACTATTGTACATTCTGACGAATCTATATAGAAGAAATTTGTTGGGTTTTTCTGCCTCAAGAGGGTTTTCCCAGGATAAAATTATTTTCTACTATTGTCTATGTTGTTCTCATTTATATTTCAGTGATCCTTATTTTTATTACACTTAAAATTATAATATATAGGAGGTCTCTTCCCATTCATCTCTTATGTATTTGAGGATACATGCCAAATTCTAATTCACTCACTTAAAAAATAAAAAGAAATTCCTCTCAATTAGTAAGATTTCTTCCTTGGAATCAATATTTACAACAGAGACATTTAGGAAAGCATATCTCCAAAGAATTGATAAGGAAAAAACCAATGGAACTTCAAATGCTCAATCAACGAGACACAATTTTTAGGCCTCAATTTTTAAAATCAAATAAATTCGACTGAATATCATTGCGACAGAACTTCTGTGCAATCTTTTTCAACTCCCTAGACTCCAGACTTGGGAGTGAAAGCATGAAAAAAAATTCAATCAACACCATCATCAAAGTTGTCATTGTATCCATCTTAAGACAAGCAGTTGTACGCGAGAGTCTTCCCAACAATATCTTGCAATATTTGTCAACACCCTTGACAGAAGCTTGAAGACAAGCATCCCCATATTCACCTTCCAAGGCATGTTGATTATGTGACATAAGATTAATGTTAATATTAGAAATTATAAAATTTTGTAGCACACAAAACTGTTCACATAAATTAGTGCCATTTCACAAACTTCTAGTACTGTACTACCCTGTGATTCCAATCCACTGGGGTATGCAAATAGATGCATCTCAAGTTCAACTAGAAACATTATTTACACTTCATATAGAAAGCTTTCCTCTGTATCCTATTAATCAAGGGTCAAGATACATGAATTAGTGCCATTTCATAAAGGTTCAATGCTATGGATTACGACTTACTCCAAACTACCCCGCAGTAAGTCCCCATAAGTCAAAAACAATTTTATATTGATGTTTTGCATCATGCTTAGAATATGCTTGTTTTGCATTTTTCTTTATTAAGTTGTCTGGATATTTAAACTAAATCATCTTTACAATCTATTAAATGAACGTTTATAAGGCACACTTGGATTATATTCCCAATGGTTTTTATACACCGACTTTAATTCAAAATTAGTGAGGAGATGCACTTGGATCATATTTCCTTTTGTTTTTATACTTTGATGAAACTATTTTTAATTCAAAATTAGTACCTGGAGGGATACTTCAGAGAGCACTTGAATCTATAGAATTTATCTAATCCTAGCTGGCTATAATCTTAACATAAAACACTGAGATAATGTTGTGATATGTTTATGAAAAGTGGCCCTTCACATAATAATTTGATCAAAAAGCTCAAGTGATATATGCATGTTTGGGTTTTCCACTAAACAATATAGCATAGGAAGTTGTTTCCAAAGATCTATTTCACATCATATAAATACAAATATAAAAGGGAATCTTCTTACCTGCTCTATGAGCATAGAGTACAACATCTCCATTCCAACCATCACCAACCATTTGTGGAAGAAATTCAACATCTTGAGCATGCACACTACCACTTAAGTTCATTGGAGATGAATTGTGAATCCAATTATTCTTTTAAACTTTGCACCATTCTATGCTCCTTGGTAATTGAATATACATAGTATTCTAGTATATTTGTTTAGGTTCCATATTTTCAGCAAGTTGCAAAGACAAATGGTCATTTGGCAAAAAAGAAAGCACATAATGGTCAACAAAGTTTACATGTTAGTGACCAAGATACCTTGATATAGAGCCCCACCTTTTCCCAACTCTGGCTGGACCTACGAAGAGACAGTCCCGTGTAGGTCTTCCAAGAAAGCGTGTATGCAAAATGAATACATTGGGGAAGACTACCTTTTTCAAAATCCCAAAGTAGTGAACCCCTAGCTTGTCACTGAAATTTAAAATGACCATGAAAACAATGTTTTCATAAATTTTCCAAAACCATCGACTAAGAAAGAATAGATTAGAGGAAAAGGGGAATAAATAGGTGATTGCACACTAGAAAAACTACTCTGACAACACATGTCTTAAAATTGTCATGCAATAGAAAATGGTTATTGAACTATTCCTACAACTCACATATATATTAACCTAACAGAAAGGTTGAAGTTTTACTTGATATAAATTGCACAGCCACCAACAGCTCGAGCATCACCATGGTATTTAGCTACAACTAGACAATGTATCCGCCCATTCGACACCATGGAAGCCTGCTTGACACCACATAAGGCATTTGTTTTTGCTAGGGAGGGGATGGGAGGGAAATCCTCACATACTCTGTAATTAAGGTCCTCCTCTATAAAATATTCATTCATATGACAAATATTTAGTGTTGATTGTAGCTCTTCTTAGGCCCTTCGAAGTAGTCTTCATAATATTATCTGTAAAAAATTATAAAAAAATTGCAGGGAGCTCCATTGTACTGGCTTTACCATCTACACTTGCACCCCTCAAGTTTGGAAGTGAGGGCTTCATTTGAATCTAAAATGGAGTGACATGGTACATATGTCAGTGAGGGTTCTTATGGGGTGCCATAGGAGAGGTATGGAGAACCTAATCATTGTAAAAATGTACAGGCGTACAAGCCGCGTAGTGGAGAAAAATTTGGCAACACAAACCCGCTCGGATGCACGCCCCGAGAATGCGAGCAAAACGAGCTGACATGAGTGAACAACCAGCGGGTAAGCACTAAAAGCATGAAACAATGTACAATGTGGTGGATGACACGTGGAAAAAATTGATTAGATAGAGGGATGACGAAAGTGAGTAGTGTTTTTCAAACTCCCCTCTGAGAAAAAATTTCTTATCGACATAAATATATATATAATTCATATAAAAAAATTATTGCCTTTCTTAAATTTTGTGCTTTTGAATATATGTATCTCTAAGTATTTTGAGCCTCATAAAATTTTCAGTCAGTTGATATTAAAAGAAAAACATTCTCCACAAACAGGTGAAGGACACATCATAAGGCAAACAAAGCTGTATGTGAAACTGGATGTCTCCTATGTACCCAACGCTCAAGGAGAATACAATCACCAGGGTGTAAAGGGTATTCTTTCATGGTTAATATTATCCACCTTAGAGAATTAAATATTGTGGGTAGACTATTAAATATTATTGGTGTTGTATGAGTCATGTTTCCAAGCAACATTTAATACTCATTTATATGATAGTTAATGGTCTCCTTTTCTAATTAAAGATGTTGATTTTAAGTGAATTTAACAATCCATCCGAGATTTTGAATTCCATTTGAAAAAGTAGACTTTTACACTAATATATATTATTTAGTTATTAACTATTAAATTAACATAATATATTTTTCCAATTTACAATTAGTACAACCATTTAATTTTTGGCGGGTGAATACTGATAGGCCACAAGTTAAGTGCCATTAATAAGTTATAGGTCACTTGTTCTAGCCTTCTTAAGTTATTTGTTAGGATTTTCCCATTATCCATGCATCAACTAAGAGTTATCTATGCATCAACTACCACTTATCCATGCATCAATTACAAGTTATTTTTTATATTATTTTTTTTATAATTGTTTATTTTGAATTTGGAATGACTTCCATAGAATCAATCTAGAAACATACTCGTGCAATCTAGGAAAAACATAGGTGCTAGTCCACCCTAAATTCTAAAATATAAACACCTATTGGTGTAACTAAGTAAAATAAAAGATATATGTGTTATATTTTTTTAGTTACTGGTGACCTTTATCTTTCTAAATTATTATTTTTAATTATTAACTCTTGGAATCATTGTTATAAATTATTTCAATTTGTAAACTTCTCATTTTATACTCTTTCTTTTTTTTTAATCAATTAAGACTTCCTATTTTTCTTATTTATTTTTTTCACAGAAAAAAGTAAAAAGTACTATAATTGTATTAGTGAGGAAACAACTATACATATATCTTTCCAGAGATGCTTCAGCAAACCAGACAGAAACGTAATGAAAATCATACAGATTAGATCCAAAAAAGAACAACGAGATGGCACGTAGGCCAAAGAGAAGATCCCATAGAGAAACTCAGAAACATTCTTGAACAAACTATCCACATCCAAAGACAAACAGATCTCATAAAAAGGGGATTGAGCCACGGGAGATGGAATCATCACTTCTCTCCTCAAACTGGATAATGCCTTTCGGCTCGTTTAAAGCAACATTGGAAAGAGAATCAACGACAACATTAAGCTCAAGGAGCATATGCTGAAAAGTAATAATGCAAAAACTTTCCTGGATATTCCTTATACGCCGCTACCACCATTCCAGAATTAGAACATTTAGATTACCTTTCTCTTGAGCCATTGAATGATGATATTGGAATCGCCATAAACCGCAAGGGTATTTAATAGCCTGGACTTGGAGAAGAAAAGAAGAGCCATGACAGCCAAGAGCTCACTACGATTATTTGATCTAGGGCCACATCCCATCCATCCTTTGATGGAATGGGAAAGAGATAAGTATAAAACAAAGCCAGCTCCATAAATGTTACATGAATCCTGAGACTATAACAACCCTCATGTAAAATAATGAAATAAAAGGGGTAAAATAATAAAAAGGGAATATATATAATGAAATGTAAAATTATAAATAAAAGGGGTAAATAATATAATGGGGAATATGAAAGAAAAAGGATGGAAAACAAATTGCATTAAAATAAATTAAGAAAAAGGGGAGAAGGGGGAGATGAAAGGAGGACAAGAAGAAAAGTGGAGGATATTTTTGTCTTTTGGCATTTTGGAAGGAGTGCTCTAGAGGAGCCAAGAAAGATGAAAGCAAGAAAGATCTAGCATAGGGTTAATTGTTGGGGGCTCGGGGGCCTCATCCATTAGCTAGGGGTTAGTTGGGTGGATAGTCATTCCCCCACCTTCAGTTGGAGGCATTGGAGCTGTCAAAGTAATGGTAGTTGCTAGGTCATATAACCAGGTATGGCTCCTTAAAATCTCCATGGAACATTTTTTGTTATATTGTTGATTATATCCACTCTTTGTATACAGATCCTCTATGCCAGCAACTCTTGACTTTAGTACCAAAAGCTGAGAAGGTGGAAATGCCATGGATACTTCTCGGAGAACTTCTGATGTGACCAGATTCCACGGTTGGAGACATACTCACCGGGAGGGAGGTTTATGTAAAAGGATTTCTAATGCCTAGGGCTAGTGCCTTGAGGGTGTTGTGGAGGATGTTAGGCTATCCTTCTAAGATGCCGAGGTATAATGATCTTGATATCAGTATTGGGGTATTGGGAACTAGATGTCGGTTAATACTGATGAAGTTGTACTATTACAAAAAGTTGGGAAGGTGGGAAATGTCGCGGTAACTTCCCGGAGACCTTTTGATGCTTACTATATGATGATTCCAGTTAGATACCGATGAGGCCGTATTATTACCATAAGTTGGGAAGGTGGCAATGTCGCGGTAACTTCCTGGGGAACTTCTGATGCCTATTGTATGATCCATGGACATGTTACAATAGAGGGCCCATTCCATGGCGAGCAAGACCATCCGGAGTTGAAGGGGAGGTTTATGGAGGTGGTAGATGGTATGACTCTCAGGGAGAGGGTGAGTAAGGAAAGAGGAATTAAACATATTCACAATTATAAATTATTAATTAATTGTTATGTGTGTGTGTGATGCATAATTGTTGCTATGGTTCCATACTAGACTCATAGGGAATTACTTAAGAGCATGTTGTAACTTAGGGCGTTTGATTGTATTAGTGTGGTTTGGAGACTTATATGTGGTGGTCACACATATAAATCTCTTAACTTCACAATAGTACTAGCTACCTATATACTCTAGTATTTACTTGATTGATTGATTGAATAAGTATTGTATTTATTGCTTGAAGATTATAACTTCGGGACGAAGTTTCCTGAAGGGGGGAAGTATGTAACAACCCTCATGTAAAATAATGAAATAAAAGGGGTAAAATAACAAAAAGGGAATATATATAATGAAATGTAAAATAATAAATAAAAGGGGTAAATAATATAATGGGGAATATGAAAGAAAAAGGATGGAAAACAAATTGCATTAAAATAAATTAAGAAAAAGGGGAGAAGGGGGAGATAAAAGGAGGACAAGAAGAAGAGTGGAGGATCTTTTTGTATTTTGGCATTTTGGAAGGAGAGCTCTGGAGGAGCCAAGAAAGAGGAAAGCAAGAAAGCTCTGGAATAGGGTTAAATGTTGAGGGCTCGGGGGCCCTCAACCATTTGCTGGGGGTTGGTTGGGTGGAGAGTCATCCCCCCACATTCAGTTGCGAGCATTGGAGCTGTCAACGTAATGGTAGCTTCTAGGTCATCTAACCAGGTATGACTCCCTAAATCTCCATAGAATATTTTTTTGTTATATTGTTGATTAGAGCCATTCTTTGTATACAGACCTTCTATGCATGATGTTTCTTCTTGTATACTGGTTTTTATGAGTTTACAGGAAATCATATACTTTGTGTTGGTACATAGATCTCCTTGCATGTTGTTTATTATTTTTTATTTAGTGGGTTTTATGAATTTAAGGTTGTTACATGGTTTTATGAATTTAAGGTTGTTACAGAGACACCCATTGAACATCCCATAAGGCAACTGCCAGTTGCTGAAAGAGATGGGATGAATAGCTATTTGTCAAGGCTGATTGACAAATTTATGATCATTGCGAGCATGAAAAATAGCTTTCAAAACTGAAAACATATTCTAGGGATGGTTTTCAAAGATCATTAGATTCCTATATTTCCAGATGGCCCAGCAGATGTGAACTGGAATACAAGCTTGGACTTTGTTATTGGTCAGCCACAGTTTCATGGTGAGTTTGACTGGATCTCCATGCCAACAGTTTATGAAATTGAGAGCCTTTGATATTTTGTCGACAACTAGTTTATGGTTACTTCTCATAAATGAGAGATTCGTCGTGTTAATTAAATTGATGTTGTGAAAAAAACAAATTTTCTAGTAATGTGAAGGTTGATTTAATTAGAAGCTTTGTATTTGTAATTATCCAAACATGTAGTATTAATTTTATTCAATGTGATTAACTCTTTCATAAATTATGTCAAATTTGATAGTATGATTAATGATATTTAACACTAATTCCAATGTCGAGTAGATTGAGGCTATTAGACATCCAATTTGAAACATGGGAATGTACCAAGGTGTAAATAATGACAACATAGTAGTGTTTTATGGGATGACATCTTAGGGATACTGACGCGATTTGAAATTGGAACTAAGTCTTAGTGACAAACATATCAGAGAGATTCATAATAATTGATGTATTTTTAAGTCGCTTAAGTCATAATGGAACTTAAAACATAACTATTAAAAATGATTATGAAGGTGAAGAAACATGAGTTATTGTAAGGAAAATAAATAAAATGATAGGATTCATGTTGTTATCGGTCAAATTAGCACTTCTCCGTCCGTGATCACATCGCCTTGTAGATCACAAAAAAGGACACTATGGATGGAAGAGCTTACTTGACCTTGAATGATTTGGAGCTGAATCCTTACTCCTTTAGCTTAAAACCTTATTTTCTGACACCTTCACCATAAAGCCGCGACTCTTATACTTGACACATCGCGAGTCACTTGTGGGTCTCTATACTGACAACCCGCAAGTATCAATTAAAAGCTGCATTTGCGAGTCGCTGAGCCCATATGCTGCGAGTCACTCTCTAGTTGCTAGTTGTCATAATTGCAGGTTTCTTAAGGAAAGTTTGAAAAATATATTTAAAACACGAATTGGGATTAGTTGAGTTAGGTATTCCAAATTCCCTAAATTCCTAATTCAACTTCCTTTTGAAACCAACCCTCCTTTCCTTGCCATAAATGCAAGAAGAGGCCATGATAAAGGGACCAATGGATTGAGAGATATTGTTATGCTGAAGAAATTCCAAGTCTAGAGAGAGGAGCAGGAGCCTAGGGCCTGGTTATGAAGATGCTTGATGCAGAGTCAGGTATAACATTTGTACTTACTGCATTCTTTTGACAATAAAAGATTGAGATACTCTTCCTTTCCAATAAAGTGTTAATCTCTATTGTGTTTTGATTATAATTTGGTGTTATTGCATTCATTAATATCAATATTTATTTATAGTCAAACTGGTTTGAGGAAGGTCTATGTGTTTTGCAGGTTTGTTGCTATGAAGATCTAGAGGAAATCTTGGACCGACCGTCATAATCAAGGTACATTTTCTCTAAACCTTGATCTTATTTATTTAGAGTAATGTATGCAGAACCCTATGTATCTATCTATCAACCCCTTGTATGTTAGTAGTATTTATCCCCTACTATAAGGTAAATTCCCTAACAACACATGCTAATGCCTATATGATGGCATGTAGTTATGTTTCTTATAACTTAGTTTTTGTTTTGGAGTAAGCATAAAAAACTTGTTTGGGTTGACATGGAGGAAGATTTTATCTACGCAAGTGTGAAATTTTTGTCGTTAATTATAGCTGATAGATAAGGAAGGGAAGGCTAACAAATATATTTTTCATATTGGGTTGATGTTTGAGTAGATGTATTTTTTTTGTTCATAACCTCATACAAGGATAATGAAGTTTTGAATATGAAACAAGGAACATGTGGAGCAAGTTATTGGAGAGATTAATGTTCAAATTAATCAACAAAGAAGTTGACGTCCCTTTCAAGGTATTGAGTGTTTACAACTGCTAGTTGTAAATTACACAATACCTACACATGGCTTGATGCACAACAGTCATGGGGGAAAACAACATATTTAATATGAATACACTTAATCCAATGGATTCTTGATATAAAAAATAAATGAATTGAGTGGATAAATACATTATTATAGAGACAAATTAATGCCAAATATGAATGGTAGCATTAATAGTTATGATTATACTAATTGGTGGAAAGATATAAGAAATGGTAAGAATTCTTGGCATTCAATGTGTTGCCATATCTTATGGGTCTAAATCAACCATCTTGTAGGCATACTTATGTCGATGAATCTATATATACCATTCTCAATTAGAAGGTATGGTAGAGAATCTATGTAATTAATCAATGTTTTAGATATATAAATCTAACCAAGAGGGATTTTTTTTTAAACAAAGAGTAGAATAAGAGAATCACTACATCATATTAATAAGTTAATGTGTTGTTCAATGCAAATAATTCTTAATGGGTTAGTTTCTCTTTGATGTAAGGTAGCATTATAAATGGACTCCAATGGAATAGCAAAGGAACAATCATAATTTTTTTTTTAAACAAAAACAGGGTATATATATATTCGAAAAAAGGATGTGCAAAGCCATTCAATACATAAAAAGGATTTTTTCTTCAAAAAAGGGGAGCATTATAGGTCATACAGGCATGCCTAGATTAGCTATGAAATTCATGTTTTGTTGTTGCCTATATTTTTATGTAGTAGAGGTGGAATAAATCCTTACAAGATCTAAGATTTCCATGGTGGATGGTGTTTGATGAACAGGTTTCCGAAATGTCCACGGTATTCATTTTGAGTCGACATTTCGAATCCTAAGCTAGATTCATCATCGGGACATAAAAGATGAGGGAAGAGTTACAGTCCAGGTGTCTGGAAACCTGTTCATCAAATCTTTACAAACTGAAAATTTAACCGTATACAAAAAACATTCAAAGATGAAGCTAAATGAAGAACCATGCTGAGAAAAGACCAAACTATCCATAGTTTTTGTTGCTACACAGAGGCTGCATCCACCATTTCTTCTTTCACAGTGGGGGATTCCTGGTATTGACTACATTGGGTCATTCTAACCATGCTTGTGACATATTCCTTGATTATGTCAACTTTTCCCATAATTTCGAAGAGATATCTCTAAATCATCAATTCTGGAGTCTTGACAGGCGAGTTGTTGAGAATTGTACCTGAAGTCGGAGGCAATTTCGCTATTCTATTTTACATTGGTGCAAATTGCCTCAAATATTTTAGAGAGGTGATCCTTGATGTCGACAATGGAAGCTCTCAGGCTGCAACTCCTTCCAACGCGCTGACCATGTTGTTGCAAGAGGGGATAGGACAGGAGAAAGGCTCAGGGAAGCTAAAACTAGAAGGAGCGGAGCCAAAATTCAGGAGGAGGTTGTTGAAGTCGGCCGAGATCTGAAGAGCAGTGGAGCGCGAAGGGGAGTCCATGGTGCCGAATAAACCCTGGGGGAGGGAGGGAGGAGTTAAGGCCAGCTCGCGTGAGCTAACAGGAGTGGAGAGGGCCATGTGAGGGCCATGTGCCTTCAATAAAATTGCGGGGAGGGGCATAACCAAACTAAATTCAAAAATTCCAAAGTGGCTAAAACAAAAGAAAGGGAAAGGGTTAGGGTATAAATATGAAATCCTTTCTCATTGTTGTAAATGGTTTTGACCCATAGTTAGGGTGACTCCCTTATTGGCTGCTTCATCTGCTTCAATATTAATCCCCCAGAGAATGTGGTAGTAATGTAAATCCTGTGGTAGAGATAGGAGATCGATTCTTCTTTGAATTCTGTGGCTTTTTGAGCCTCTTGTTCTTATCCTAGATCTCATTCTTTGGATGACATGCCTTGAGTCACCAAAGACCTTCATTTTGTCCATGTTGAGGGTAGCAACTAATTCGAGGGAGTGGAGCAGGGCAAGCCATTCAACTTCGCTGTTAGTTTTCTTTCCAAGTCCCCATGAGAACGAGATGACTTTGTTTCATCTGGGATCGAAGATGATCCCACCCACACTTGCCTCCCCGAGGAATAATCATAATTTACCAAACAAGGCTAATCCTAATTTTCTAGTCCAAAATGTAAATTGTGTTAGTTTTGTTGGAGATATGGTCTTGATATGAAGGATAATCTGAAAATATTTAATATAGAAAATTAAATAAACAAAATTGAATTCAAAGGATTGAAAGTATTGATTTTTAAAGGAAATCTAAAGTGGATACAGAATCATGTAGGAAATTTTTTAAGTCAAATTTCAACCAATTTATGAATACTTTACAAGTTTTTATATTTCAGCGAAAGATTCACCAAGATTTTTCAAAATTTGGAAGATTCACCAAAAAATTTACAAGGTTTTGTAATTTTGTGAAAGATTTGTCATGATTTTACAAGATTTTATAATTTTGTGAAAGATTCTCCCATATTTTACAAGATTTCATCATTCTGTGAAATATTCACCAATTGTTGTTTATACATATTATATTATTGGTAAAATAGCATTCACACTTTCCCTTGTATCATGGGGTTTCACCCATTTATTATACATATAAATTTAGGGGGGGTTCTTAAATTTTCCCTGGTCTGGATTGCCTTCAAATGACTGTGTATTATGGTTGTTGATCAGCTCTCTAAGATGAAAATTTTAACTCCCTAGAAGAAGAGAATAATAGAAGAGACCACTTCTAAGCTCTCCTTTGAGCATGGTTGGGTTCACTTTTCCCTCCCATGGACCATTATTTTGGATTGAGGCAGTAGATTCCTGAGTACTTTCTGGTCTAGCCTATTATCAATGATGGACACCAAGTTGTCCAAATTGACTGCGTTCCACCCCTAAATTGATGGATATAAAGATGTGGTCAACAAGATGATTGTGCATATCTTGAGAACACACAACTCCAAACATCCACACACTTGGGATGAGAAACTTACTTATGTTCAACATAGCTACAATTAAGCATGGCATGGATTTATTGACCATAACATATTTTAGTTGTGCTTGGGGTTCCAACCATTAGCCCCAATTAACATAGTAGTTCCCAATACTTCTACTCAGGATAAATCCACCCATGCTCTAACCAAGGCTATTAAGGTAACCAAATTTGTTGAATGGATCCATCAGATCCAACAACAAGTTCACGATATTTTTTAGAAATCTAATGATAAGTATAAGCAACACCATTATTAGCATCAGGTTCCACACAAGTTCCAAGTGGGAGATAAGGTATGGTTGCATTTGCAAAAAGAGTGCCTCATAAAACATACCCCATCAAAAAGTATGACCAGTCCAATATGGGACTTACACTATCACCAAGGCCTTGGGTGAGAATGCTTTAAGTATTACCCTTAATGGGTAATACTATATAGGGTGAGAAGGCACCTTATATTTAATTTGGAGCTACTCGACCATATTTTCCACCTCACCTAAGAGGTATCCAAGCACTTGGCCCCTACATAACTCAATCATGACTACATTGAGCAAGTGACAATTGACTAGATCATGGCCACTGAGATGAAGCACACTCACCAATAGAACATCCGACTATATCGAGTCATGAAAGAAGGGCGATTTCTTTGCCAAGGAAAGTGGCTCACTAGGATTCCAATTCAACAGAAGTTTCCCCATTTGATGGAGGAACTTGACACAATGGGCACCATTTCTTCCTAAGGGGGAGATCTAATCTAGGTGGATACTAGTGGCCACTCAACTGTTCCATTAAGTTACAATGGTTCTCCACCTTCTTGGAAAATTTCCATGGCTTTTTGGGTCCTAAACTTCTAGGGTTGTTTTGAGGCACTAAACGATGTTTTTTGGCCATTCAAGGAAGAGGGTGGGGGGGGGGCATGGGTTACCATTGAATTTCCTAACCCCCCAAAAAGGTTGTAATTCTTAGTGAGTTCTTTCGTGCGAGCCATCGCGCAACCAAAATGAATATCATATGCAAAATTTGTGCCCTCGGGAAGTCAGGTAGCAACCTCAAGGTCCACAAATCCTTTTGGCACTTCATCTCCTATGGTTATATTTTTGGATGTTTAGGGATTTTTCTCTATTCTTATTATAAAAATGTATTTTTAGTCTCTTTATAATCAACTCTTGCAAATTAGCATAGTTGACCAATCTCTCTTTAAAGATAAGTTGTCACCATTCGAGCTAGTTTGTATTGCTTGCAATTTACAATGTTTTTCCATTCCATTCATTCATAGAAATTTGATTTTACTATACTATTGAGCACTCTACAACATATGCGTGTGTTTCCATTTTTGTACTATTTCCTTCATTTGTTTCTCTAAATAATCCATATCACTTGATTAATATATATAGCTCTATGCTCCTAATTCTCATCAAGCTATATAGCTCAATCAAGGTCTTAACCCTTGATTGAGCTCTATGACTCTATTAATAGTTTTCTTAACCCAACCTAGAACCTTGATTGAGGGTTTTCCATTTCCATCAAAAACTTTCGATTAAGGGATTATTTAAGTGCTTGATCAAGCACTTAAAAACACCTCAATCAAGGGTATGAAAAACATATTTTCATGCTTTCCCTTTCCAAAAGGTGTTACCAAGCTTCATGGATTAACCCTTATAAAAGATATACGATCACCCCCATATAAACAATAAACTTCAAAGTTTAGCGTATATCTACTCATTAAAAATTAAATGTACAACCATGTTGTTCAAAGAAATAAACCTAAATGAATAGTTGGGATGGAAGACTCAAAAACACTGAAGTGGTGTACTTAACTAAATAATTCATAGTCAATAATAGCAACAACACACACATAAACTTCAAATCCAAGGCCATTGCTAGAAAAACTCCCTAAATAAATAAATAAAATCATTTCAACCAATATACTCAAAATTCCACAGGCTCCACATGTACTGAATTGAGAATCAAGAAACTACCATCAGCATAGTTCACCTCATTTTTTATTATACTAAAATAAATCCATTCCACCTACTCTACTCCTCTTCCTTATCCTTCCAAAACCAATTTACTAAAGTAAGAAATGGTGAATCCAAGTGCAAGGATAATCCCATATAACACAAGTTTTCCAAGTGAGGCCCAACACTTGTTTAGTTGTTTGTTTTATTGGGTTTCATGAGGACAAGGAATTGAAAAAATTTCAAGAAAGAAAGAGAGAATCAATCTATCTGTCTATGAATTTCACATAAACTTGTAAGATAAGAATGGCATTAAGTATCCTATCGTCAACAAAAGTTGGAAAGAGTAAACAACACTAGATAATGTGAGGAGACAAATGGGAGAACACTCAAGAATAAAGCACCATGAGGTCTAAATAATTTTGTCCAAATTCTTTAATTTTCCCTACACTGATATGAAAATGGATTGTTTCTTCTCACGAGATAATTAATATTCCTCTTGCACAAATTAAAACAAAATTCTCAGTGATTACATTCACTCAACCTACCTGGCTTATGTTTGATCTTAGACGATTCTCAACATTGAGATATTCAATGTCATACTTGAGATCTACAATGCTCTTAGCTATGGGAAATCTAACTAGAGGACAAGTGGTAAGGGCCGTTTGAAGCAATGGTTTTGATGGCCCATAATGCATCAATAATCGTCTAACAAATCTAGACGGTTGTGATTGGTGCATAAGTTAAATCAATACATATGGTTCATAGGAAGGAAACACCTTATAACATTTAAGAAGAGAAAAAACGTGACTAAAATCATGAGTGCCACCTACAACACTAACATATATACTAAAATCATGACTACCACCTCCAACACTAACATAAAATGTTATATATATATAGATTATTGTGTTACAATGTCATAAAGTGTCAAGCTACGAGAAACTTATGTTCAAATTATGTTATTAAGGTACACATTTTGATTAATTATAGCAATTTAACATCATTCCAAACAATTCATATCTATTTCAAGACCTTGGTAATGTGTTTGAAACTACCAATGCCATTTTAAGAGATCTCCACGTTCTTATACACTTAAATGTGTTATAAACTATAATTAATTGCTTTAGTTCTCGAAGAGTGTTATTTAGTCCGTTGTAGGCTATTTAATGCAACTGCAACAGGTCTGTTCATCATCCAACAGTCAACAAGCCTACTGCATCTGCATTAAATGGCCTGCAACAAGCTGAATAATATTCGCCATCTCGTTATGGCATGCTGTACCACCCACAAATTGCAAACATTTACATTTAAGCTATCCAAGTAAATCTACTATTATTCCTGTGAAAATATTTTTAAAAAAAGCACGTATCTTGCCTATACTATTCCAAAATCAAAGTTTGGACTTCTGTAATAATAGTGAGCACATTAATATTATTCTGTAAAAATATAGTTGTAGGTTTCAATGCCTCCATATGAATCTTAAACACCATGTACTGAATCGACCCGTTGCCTAGCCAAAACAAAAATTGACTGAATCTAAGTCAGTTCCACTTGACTCGAGTTGCTGCAGCTGCTGCTATGACCTCTGGTTCATAGATGCCGCCCTTTAAAAACGAGAGACTAAAAAGAAGCCAGAGCCGCTTCCAGCCTTAAAGATTGACCAGATTCAAAGATCTTTCTTCATACACCATTGGCACGTTGATGAGACAAAAAACTGACAAATGATATGGCGGGTGCCAAGTTGCAAAAACGTATTAACAAATTACGAAATAATCGAATAAAACCTCGCCAAAAACGCTTTCAACATAATTTTGCACAATGTTGGGTCTATCGCTTTTAGATAATTTTGCAAGTGCATGGTAAAGCTTCGGTGGGAGTATACAAGGTTTTGTATAACAACATTTATTTATTTATCCTTACGGTATAATTAATTATAATTGATAGTTATATGTTTATAGGTATATTTTAGATTTTGTTTTTTGAATGGATCAAAAAATTAATTTAAGCATAATAAGTATATCAATCAGATTAATTTAAGTGTAATAAGTATAAAGTTAAAATTTATTTCATGGTTGTGGTATTTTATTATACTTAAATACATCTTAATTAAGATTTAAATAAACTTGAATTAAACAATACTTAAAAAATGAATAACAATAATGACTAACCTTTGTTTAACAGAACAAAACTAAGTAACCAGCTGAACCATCGGGCTTCACGAACCACTTTACTTGGGATTGTTTGTGGCTGTGATAGTTTATTAAATGAAATATCCCATGTGATTACAAATTAGATTTATGGTAACAAATACATCCATGGTATATGTGTCTATGAGATTTGAAAAATGCAGGCAGAGCATGATTGAATTCTGTAGAGGATACTTGAATTCTGCCTACCATTGAAAGTTCACAAATAGTGCAACATAAGGAAGAGCCATCACTACTCTAGAAAACACAAAAACGAACTTACGCGGGCAACCTGGCATGGTTCTGAGTCTCGAACTGTGGAAGAATATTAATGGATCAGCAAGCAGGAAGAGGATTTCCACAGAGTCCGCTGTTATAAGAGTATGAAGATATTGGAAACTTTTGAAGCAGCCCCCCAATTGGAATCCTTCCTGACAAGGAATTATGCGACAGATTCAGTTGCAACAGAGACGTGAGATTTACAAAAGCATTGGGTATTCCTCTGCTCAAATGATTTTCATTCAGATCCAGCGTATTCAATTGTACCAAACTCCCCAACGTACTGGGTATGGCGCCGGACAATGTGTTGTAGCTGAGATCCAGCACCATCAATTCCGTCATCATGCCGAGTGAAGAGGGTATTGCTCCCCTAAGTGAATTGTGGGACAGAACCAGCTGTTGCATACTGTTCTGATCACCCGCTTTCAAAGGTATTGAACCCGTGAATTTGTTGTGGGACAAGTCCACGGTGTCTAAATTCCCGCTAGGAAACAGGCCCTTCATGGAGAATACGGCAGTTATAGGCCCCGTTAGGTGATTGGAATGGAGGTCCAGTACGCCGAGCCTTTGCATGTTACGTATCTCCTCTGGAATCGTCGACAGCAATGCATTGTTTGACAAGTTGAGAGAATATAATCCCGTCATGTTGCCCACCCATGGCGGTATGGTGCCGCTGAGGCTGTTGCTTGACAAGTCAAGCGTATTAAGACCAGCCGGCATTGTCGACAACCATTCGGGCATTCTACCCTTGATGCCGCAACCAGCGAGAAAGAGCTGAAGCAATCCGGTGAGGTTCGATATCACTGTGGGCACACTAACAAACTTGAAGTTATTGAACGAAATATCCAAGTTTTGCAGAAAAGAAAGATCTGATCATTCCTTTGGGAGCTTCCCAGAGAGACTGTTGTGAGAGAGATCAAGAAACTGAAGCTTGGAAAGGTTTCCTACAGACTTGGAAATCGAACCCGATAGCCTGTTATCGTTTAGGTAGAGATCCGTGAGGCTTGATAGGTTTCCCCACGAAGCAGGAATGCAGGGACCGACGATCTTGTTTTTCGCCATCGAAACGCGCTGCAGATTGACCAGACGTCCCATAGTGGATGGCAGAACTCCGCTCAATTCATTCTCTTCAAGACGAAGAAATCCCAGAGACGCCATATCACCCATTGAGGGCGGGATGCTGCCGCTGAGATTGTTTGTATAGAGGTACAGGAGGGACAGATTCGATAACATACCGATAGAATCCGGTATGCTCCCCGTGAGCCTATTCTCAGACATATCCAACGTCTGCAGAGAACGCAATTCCCCCATAGACGAAGGAATGGAGCCGCTGAGGAGGTTGGCATGTAGATCGAGAGTAGTGAGATTGCGGAGAAGGGTTATAGAGGTGGGAACCCGACCCGTCAACCTGTTGTCGAAGAGATCCAAAATGCGGAGATTCTTGAGACCTCCAAAAATATCCGGAATGCTTCCGCTGAGCCCGTTATCTGACAGATACAATTCTTGAAGATTGTGGAGGTTTCCGAGAGACCGAGGGATCGAACCGCTGAGCTTATTAGTGTCCAGAATGAGCTTCTTCAACCGGTGGAGCTTCCCTAGTGACGAGGGAATGGAGCCGGTAATTTCTTTCAAGTCCTCCAGGTTCAAAATTTCGAGAAATTGGAGATCTCCCAAGGACTTAGAAAGCGTGCCTTTCATTTGGGTATCCAATATGAAGTCATCACCGGATATGAGACCCGGCAGCAGAAGCTCAACAACGCGTCCGGTTTGGTTATTGCAGGATACTCCCTGCCACTGGCAGCAGTTGGAGCCGTTCCATGAGTTCAAACGCCCGGAGCTGTCATCGATAATCCCGGCCTTGAAGCGCAGCAGGGCCCTCAGGTCTCCTCTTTCACACTGCGGCGGCCCAGTAGTAGTGGACGAGCCACTACAATTGAGAGTCAGACTTGCCAATAGAATGATAGTGGCGGTGATGATAAACAAACTGCGTTGGAGCTGCGAGGAGCAAAACATTTTCGATCACGATCGAGAAGTGACGAAATAATTGGGGTCGAATAAGTAAGTGAAAACAGATCTTAGAGTGCTTTTCTTACGACTCCTTGAAGGCCCTTTTAAAGGCGGTTTCTCGACGGAAGTGGGGAAAGGAAGAAGAGGCCTTCGAGTGAACTGGGATGGACATCTTGAGGCGGACTGCATTGAATGCAGAGTCATGGGTTGGCTGTCAGCCAAATTTGACTTGGCTTTTGAGTCGAATGCCCATGCAAAGAGTGCAGAGTTTGGGGATGAGAGTGTCAACTAAAATTGATTTGGGCTGCCGCTGCATGTGTTCTTCAATTTTTAAGTGAAGTGACGTGCGTAACGTTTTTAAGTGAAGTGACGTGCGTAACGATGAAGTGACGTGGGTAACGATGAGAAAATGTAGGCTGAAAACAAGGGCCGAGGCTTAACGATGAGAAGATGTCGGCTGGACACGAAAACCGAGTGGATTTCTTATGTGCCTCTTCATTACTTCAATGAGACGAGATAACGTCCACTAGACCATTGACTTTGGGTTAGCATCCATTATCAAAGTGTGCAAGATTTATTTTCATGTGCTATGCCATTAAATAAGCTTTGTTGGTTTGGGGCTTGGGTTTAATAAGTATTTTGCAGTAATGTATTTAATGTTGCTGCTAGATTATGAATTGTTGGATTTGAATTAACAATAAATTTTATGGTCCATAATCTCGTAGCAACAACATGGGATACTAAATAACATTCTGCGATCAATAGCATCCCACAACAATACATTTAATATTGTTGCGGGATTATGAGTTGTTGGATCTGAACCAATTATAGATACAACGACAGATAATCCCGTAGCATCAACATTAAATGTGTTGATGCAAGGTGCATATTTAACACCATGTTCTACTATATGCATATTATTGTTTATTCTGTTATCTTAACAAATAATATTGTTCAACATTTTTTTTGTCTTTCTTGATTTTTTTGGAATGAATGTGATTTTATATTTAATAATTTATTTCAATTTATGCATCCACATCATCAATTTTTGAGAGATAATGACATATTATATCCTTTTTGCACAACCTTTGATTACAATTTTTGTTAGGGAATTCAACTACTTTAAATATTTTCAAGTGATTTTCTTGAATCTTACTTCATTCTTATTTTAAAGTTATATTGTCATCTCATCCATCATTTTTTTATCTGAACTTTACAATGCATTTACAATTTGTTGTTTTTTTTACTAAGCACTTTTTCAATTTTTTTGCAAATTTCCACTTAAGTTTGGTTGGTAGTCTTTTCATTAAGATTCATGTTTCTTCTCCATAATATTGATAATACTTATTTCTTCTTTCGATCTCTTAACTCATCAAGTAGTGTTTGATTATGCTTTTCTAAGCTATAGATCTCTACATCCTTATTGAATATGTTCATCTTTTCTTGTCTTAAATTTTTATCCTCCTTAATGAGTTAATTATTAAGAGGTCCCATCTTAGACAAATTATCACACTTCTTCTTAAACTCTTCTTTTAGTTCCTCTTTGCCTTTCTTTAATTTTGGAAATTTCTTCTTTTAACATTATTGAATTCATCTTCCACTTTATGCATCTCCTCCAAATTTTCCTCTTGGATCCATATGTTTGATAATATTTTTTCAAACTCATCCCAAGTGGGGGAGTCAACATATCCAATAAAAAAGATTATATTTTCCTTTATCATCTTTAGCCATTTTGTAGCATCAACTTCATCTTCACCTCATCTTAATCTAGGTATTGCAATTAGTTCTTATTTGGGATCTAACTCAACCCCCTAACTTAAAGCCTCACTATTTCAGCATTTATGATCCTAATTAATAATTATCCTCTTCCCAATATATTCTCCTCTGTTTTCTCTTTCCAACAACTTTTGGATAGAACATCCCAATCAAAAGTTATGCTAATTTTAATAATATATCTTTTAAAACCCTAATTTGCATATTGTCTTGCTAGCTGACCTTACATCTAATGTGACTCTAACACTTTGGAACATATGAGTCTTAAGGTTTGGCCTATAGGGGCCCTTTATGTTTTCATTAAAATACCAAATTCTAATATGCTAGGGGAAAGTTGCAATACCTTTCCCAAAACTTATTGATTTTGCCTATTTTAGGAAAGCAAACTTGTACAACCTACCATGTGTCCAGTATTTTTGGATATGCTTATGAAATTTTTACGAGAACCACTATGACCCATTTTCTATACAGTGCAACTAATGGAACTCAATTTGGATCAATTAGATATATTTGTTTTACCAAGAGCATTAGTTTGAAACTAGTTTTAGGACTAGAAAAAAACCCTGAACTTCCACTTGCTGTAACTTTGAAATTATAGGGAAACAGAACCTAAATTTTTTTACCATAGGTACTTTTATGTCTCCTCATCACTCTAAAAATAACGATGACTAAAAATTTCTTGAAAAAAATGGTAAAGTGAAAATGGTAGGATGACTTGTTTTGAACTTGAGCCAACCAAGGACCGTATGCTCTGATACTAAATGTAATGCACCTAAACCTTAAAATATCATAATATATCAGAGTGCACATAATTTAAATAAAATATAAACATGGAACAATACTCCAAAATAAATAAGAGAGATGAGTTACACAATAATTTCCTAAGAATAGGAGAACCTCCTCCAAATACCCTAATACATTCATACATCCAAATCACATGTTCATCTCAAAAATGACTACATGGGCTCTCTATATACCTATTCATCCATTGCACATGGACATGTATTAGGCCAACCCATGTTACATATACAATTACTCTATTACACATAATTTAACAGACCATATATGTCCCACTTGGGGCCATATCACTTGCATAGGTATTGTCTTGATAACCCTTTTTCAAAGAATACAAATGAAAGAGACACAACAATTAATATTGTACCACACAAAGAATTCAATTTTATTAGGACAACCCCTATTACATATACAATTACCCTATTATACATTTAGCATGCCATATATACCCCTGGTAAAGGAAACAAATGAAAGAGACGCAACAAATAATGTTGTGTCACATGGAGTAGTCAATTTTCTTTTGAAAACATTTTTTTTTGTCTTCTTAAGATATTACTAATACATTTATTTTTTTCCTTTCTCTAACTTATAACTTGTAAATAAAATAATAGTTGATTTCAAAAAATGACAAATTAATTTGATAAATGTGCATACACAGTAATTTCTAAGTGTGGTCACTTTGACTCAATCATAACACCTCTAGTAGCATATTCACACAACTTTAACTTCAATTTACATTTAAAACGTCAGTTATGTTTTGGAATACAAGTCCCCCTTTCGGTAAAAAAATAGAGTTGAATATGCTCGGTAAAGATGATCTATTTACTAAAGCTAAATTTGTAGATGGATAAGTAGAATGTTGATGCAAAGACCTCACCATAGTCTTTAAAAATAATTTTTGTTAAGTTGCAGTTAAAAACTATTAAATTCATCAATAACGAATTCCTAGGAGATTTAACTATATATTAGGATCGAGTTAAAGAATATTAAATTCATCAATAAGGGATTCCTAGGAGATTTAACTATATATTAGGATCGAATTAAAGAGAAAAGGTTTACAATAATATGTGTAAATTTTGAAATTTAACTAATTTAGGGTTTGTGTTTTGTAATTGTGGAAAGAATGAATCCACCAATATATTCAAAATAAGAAAATTACATGAATATGAAAATTCTAAGTGAATGAAAAGTAATTTGTAAATTTCTTTTTGTTGAGTGGCATGCTTAAAACTTTGAAATTTTGGTAATCATCTCTTTGTTCACTCAAACAAAGTTTTATCCTTTTTTATTATCTTGTTAAAATCTTGGTAATGTTACAATTTGTAATGTTTAATGCATATATTAGCACAAAATTTGGTGGAGAAACTTAAAACAAATGTTATGTTGAGTTTAAGTCTCATAATGCAAACCACTAAAATTTAGCTCAGTAAAATTGTGTGAAAGCAACTCTTAATGAATAGGTTTTGTGGAAACAATTTACAATTCTAAGATCTAATAAAAGAAAAAGAAAAACACAAGATTTTAATGAAAAGGTGAAGAGTGAGAAAAGCATACCCACAAAGTCATTGATATTAGTGTTCATGACTTTGATCCTTCCTAAGCTTGCACTCCAAGTGTGTTTCAATCCATATGGTGTTAAGAGGCCAATTCTTAGCTAATATGAATTAAGAATAAAATGTATTTACATCTTTCACACATTACTAAGAAGGATTCAAGCATCTATAGAAGCTTGTTGCTTGTTGACTCGTAATCTCTCATAGAATATTTTCTATCTCTTGAGATCAATATTTGCTCGATGTTTTTATTTAACGAGAAGGAATTTGTGAGAAATAAACAACTTGTATTTTTATAGATTTAGAAATCGAATGAACATACTTACCTTGATTCTCGCTTCATGCTTGAGATTGTTTTTATTTAAAATTTATTCAACATTTCTTTTGGAAATTATTCAAGTTCAATATGACACCATGAAAATCTCTAGCATACCTTTCAAAAATGTAGATAACATCAAATATTTCGATTGGTTTTCTATTGAATCCTAGATAGAATGTGTCTATCTAATAAGCATATCCTAAACAATGTTTGAGGGGCTTGAGTGAAAATGTGCTTAGGCCTAGACCATACCCTTTGTTATAGGTCAAATCAACACTTCTCCATCCATGATCACATTGCCCTGTCAATCACACAAATGGACACTATGGATGGAAGAGCTAGATTAATCTTAGATGATTTGATACTGAGATAACACATCCCCAGCTGAAAACTATATTTTTTCTGCATATTTCATTGGAAATGCGTGACTCTTATAACTGGCATCTAACGCATCATGTGATGGTTCCACTATGGACAACTCGCGCACATATCCTAAAAGTTGTATGCGCCACTCATTAAGAGCACTAGCAACACACCATGCGCAAGTTGGCTAGTATCATACCCACGCACATCTTAATATGAAATGGAAAAATATATTAAGAATATGAATTGGGAATAGTTGAGTTTGGTATTATAACTCCCCCAACTTCCCAATTCAACTACCTCACGAATCTAACTTCCTGCCTTGGCCATAAATACAAGGGGAAGCCATGAGGAAGGGGCCAATATAGAGAGAAAGCTATTGTTATGCTAAAGGAATTTCTAATCAAGAGAGAAGCATGAGCCCAGAACTTGGTTGCAGAAGTCCTTGGAACAAGATAAGGTATATCAGTTGTATTTTGTTGCATTTCTTTGACAATAAAGATCGAGATATCCTTCCCGTCCCAATTAAATGTCAATTTCATTGGATGTTTGATTATAATTAATGTTATATTGCTTTGTCAATATCATTATATGTTTATAGTGAAATCATTTTGAGGAAGGTTGATTGGTTTTGCAGGTGTGTTGCCGTAGAGATCGGGAGAAAGCTAGGACCAACCGCCATAAATAAGGTACTCTTTCTCAAACCCTAAATCTTATTTGCTTAAGTAATTAGTGTAAAACCCTAATATATCTATATGTCAGCCCCATGTACATTGATAGCATCCATCCCCTGCTATAGGGTATAATCCTTAACAACAGAACTGGCGACTCCGCTAGGGAGCACCTTTTAGTTTCTGCTCTAGGGGTCTTCTTTAGTTTTTCTTCAGTCTTTACAGCTTTCTGGATTTCTGTGAGGTTTCCAAAGGTTGCTTTGTTGCTTTCCTTTGCTTTGATTTAGTCCAGTGTTGAATTTTGCAAAGATTTTCTTTTCCTTTCAGTCCCCATGCGCGTGTCCCCTGTACATACAGGCACACATTTCTGACTTGTGCGCTAGTTGTTCTCATTACAACCCGCACATTTAAGTTGCATGCCCCGGCTGTTAGCATATACATCGCGTACTTTCCTGTAGGATTGAACCTTTTACAATAAGGTTTGGTCTTTGGTTGTTGGGTCTACCTTTGGTCTTTGCTTTGTTCTTCTAGTTGTTGATTAGACACCCATGTGTCTTTCTGAGTCTTGGTATAGCCTCTTGGAAGTCCTTTGTGATATTTTCATTTGATTCAGTCACTGTTTTGGTGTCCTTTCTTCTTTTTTTAGGTCTTTTGAAACTTGTGCGCGACTTCCTACTAGTTACAGTAGTGCATGTTTTTCCCTAGGCGCGAGTTGTCTGCTTACGGACCCGCACATCAACCACGAGTTGTCTAATACCATACCCGCACACTTTTCCTGAGTTTTACCTTTTAATTTAGGGTTTGATCTCAGTTAGGTCTTTTGGTGGTTTTGAAGATCCTGGATTTCCTGGATACCTCTTGAACACTTGTTCAGATCAGCCTGAGTTTGTTTGAAGTCTTTTTGATAGCTTTTATTTTTGAGTCTTTGTGATTGTAGAGTTTCCCTAGTTTGCTTGCCTACCTTTCCTGTTTGGCGGGTGCTTTTCTTTGGTTTCTAATGTTTAGGACCAACTTAGTTTTCTACCTTTCCGATTTACACATCATTTTATCCCTTTTTCTTTTGCATCTTGTTCCAAATTTCAGGTTTTTTTAATGAAACAACCCCGTATGTTAAAGTCTTTGTCAGTCTTCGGATTGGTTTGTTATAAGCCTTGGGCTCTTTATCTTTACTCACATTTTTTAAAATTCTTTCTTGTTCATTTTCATGTTTATTCTCTTTTCATAGTTAGAGAAAAAATGTCAAAATTGAAAAATTAAGAACTTGTATACAAGACTTGTCATTTGTTTCGAAGTAGGATAGTTTTATTTACTATTAACTTTGAAAATTAAAAAATGAAAAATAAAAAATGTTTTATGTTTAGGAATGCTTAGTTTTATTTCGAAAGCTTAAACAAAAAAAGAATTTTGTTATGCATCATAATACGCACTTTACTTTTGTCATAACCATACCACACACATCACTACCCATTGAGTAAGAAACAACCTCTAAAAAGAACATATAATAAAATAAATTAGTAACTTTTCTTTTTAGGTTTGACACTACATCAACTAGCTTAGGCTAGGATTTCGGGGTAGATCACTTTAAACTGGCCTAAATCATTTTATTGCTCAACAATCATAGTGAGACAATATTTTAGGTAAACCCACTTATATCAAAGTATCCTAGGAATGCTCCACTCAAACCGGATTAAAGCATGAGTTTGTGTGATACTAGAACTATTGAGGATACCCCCTCACTTTCCTTTCAAGCATACACCAGAGCTGATTCACGTACAGGGGTCCACTAGTACTTCAAGTGCTCTTGGATTTCGGGCTTTTCTACCCTGCCCATGCATCTTGGCTAGACTGATGACTGTTGCACCAGGTATTTTCGTCTTTGTGGTATCCTTAGTATCTTAACCTTAGGGATATTCACAGGTATAGTGGAAGGCTATTTCCACTGCACCTAGGACAGGCACGCAAGGTAACCCTTTACAGTAATCCCAGGAGGTCGGTTTGGTGATTCAAACGCTTACACCCAGAGGACCTACATTGGACGTCGTGTAACTAACCTTCGGTATTCTATTGGTTTGTTCTGGGCCCTCATCATCCCAGACTAACTTCTGAGAATATTAGCTTTGTTTGCCTGGTTTTGATCACTTTAGGACATTTTTTAGTGGTATGTTGTTTGCTCCTTAGTCGATTAGTGGCCACTAGGTTTTCACACTTAGTTTGTTTTTTATATAACTATGGAGGACCAACCTCTCCATAGTTCAAGAAGGTTGAAAAACCTTCCACCACACACTGTGGAGCCTCCACCGCCACCTCGACGCCAGAGGACTGATTCTCGTGGTTCATACAAACTTACGGACGTAACAAAACCACCTGGAGAACCTCTGATCATAATTAAGGATCAACAAGTTTTTGATACTATTGAGGTTGAGGACTTAAATTCTCAAGAGTTTAGAACACCTTAAACCCTCCTTTGACTGGACCCCACGATCCATTACTTGTAAATGTAGAATCTCTAGGTCAACCGAAGTTTAGTGCGTACCGGTTTACCCCTGGTTATTCCATGGCTAGTTCTGGAGATGAAATAGGAGTTCCCCAAACTCCTACTGCATCTATGATTATGAGAGCTCTCTCTCATTCTTTTGCAAGCACATTGGTACCAAGCTCTGTGCAGGTCACCCCTCCTTCGAGCCCTTCTTTTAGTTTCAAAATTAGTTCCATAGGTATGTCTAGCTCTCAAGCTTCGTCATCACCTACTCCTTTTGGTTCCACTAGTGGATTTTCAAATATCCCTTTTACCGGGATACCTTCAGTATCGCTCACATCATCTCCTTTTTCGCAATAGCCCTAGGTTAATCCACAATCCGCTCCTTTTAGTCAGGGTTTTCCTTGGTTTGGAGGGCATATAGCTCCTTCTACACCTTTTGTAGGCTCGATGCCTGTGTCGTCCGTTACATCTATTCCTAGCTTTAACCCCTCGACAGGTCATAATGTACATTCATCGAATGTGCAAAAGTCTCATATACCTGTAGGGAGTATCCCTTTTTCATTATTTGGTGGAGGAGGTGGTAACACATTTAACCCACATTACAGAGGGGCTAACACCCAGCTGCAATGGACGAACACTTTAGGAAGCAATCCATTAACTTTCGGTTGGAGCAACTTTGGTAATGCTTACACTTCACAATCGATGGTCAGGGGAAACCCCAACCAACAATTTGGGAACCTGGCCTTTGGAGGTTCCCCCTACCAAGCTCCCGTTAACCAAACACCATCGTTCAGACCTCATTTACCTTTTCTGGAAACATTGAACTTTCCATACCTTTCGAAACTAACGAATGATCTTGTGCACCATAACACGGCATGGCCACCAGTTCCAACTAAGCTACCGTTAGACATTCCGAAGTTTGAGGGCAAAACTGGGGAAGATCCTGGTGACCATGTCACTACTTTCCATCTCTGGTGCTCTTCTAACTCTCTGAATGATGATTCCATCAGGTTGAGGCTTTTTTAGAGGACCTTAACTAGTGTCGTGGCTAAGTCATACATTGAACTACCTGCCGCAAGTTATGACAACTTTTGGGATTTGGAAACAGTCTGCTTGAACCATTTCCAAATCCCTGTCCGGTATGACACCAGCACAGACCTTCTGTCTACTTTTAGGCAGAATAAAGCCACTCACTTATCTGACCACATTCAGGAGTGCCAAAGGTGGAAGAGGCTCATTAAGGCTAAAATCCCTCCAGAGTTTCTGTTGGAGTGGCATTTGAAATCACTCCTACCTTATGTTTCTAACGATGTAGCAACTTCTGGAGTGTCTTCAGAGGAAGAAGCAATACTCAGGACCCAACAACTTGATCTTGTATGTGATCAATCTGAAATTATGTACGATATTATACCCGATGTGCCACGATCTAATATTGATCTAAGTAAACCTAATCCTGGACCGCATGCCAATGGCATTGTTGGTTCAGTAGATACAACAGCATTCGAAGCCCTAACCAAGAAAGTTCATGCTTTATCTGTGAGGCAATCTGTTGTAGATGCAACTACTGTTGCAACCTCCCCTTCTACTACTGAATCTGTACAGCAAGTGTAGACAAACCAAAAGGGTCCTCGAAAACCCAACAACAAAAAGGAGGGAAAGAAAGGGAAGGGGAACCATCCAAAGCCCAAAAATATTGAAAATGTCGACGAGATTAAGAAGGATAAAAAGAAGGTTAAGTTTCCTTGCAAGTTATGTAAGGAAGATCACCTTACCCACCAGTTCCCTCTGATGGAAGAAGCCTAGACGCTCCTCTGTGAGAAGAAACCAGTTGTTCTAAAGGACCCATTCCCTCACGGACAAGGTTCCACTTCTGGAAACTCTAGTGTTGGGGGCACAACTTGTGCCTCATCAGCTGATCAATCGTTCATAAACATGGTTAACTCATATATGCTTTTGCAAACTCGATCTAGGAACTATTCCTCGGGTTCGCAGCAGAAAGATAAGGACGTTCCCAAAACGTCTACACCTCTTCACATTGAGAGACCTGTAGATACTTTGCCAAAGATCCCGAACTGTGTTTTCAAATGGGCGGTGCACAACCCTAACGCACGGGTTGCTCCTAACTACAATGTTGTAGAGGATCTGGCCCAAACACCTTGTGTTATGTCCACACTAGAATTCTTGCAGAGTTTTCCATTGCAGTGAAATGCACTTCTAACAGCAATAGGGAGCCTCGACTCATCTAGTATGCTTGCTCAGTTTGATATGTCTAATATCAAACCCCAGTTTCCATATCACGTAGCCCTCCAGATAAAAGTAGTCCATGGTTCTAAAACCATTGGATGAACTGTGGTGGATGAGGGTGCGTCTACATGCGTAATGTCGATTTCCTACTAGAAGGCCTTGGGCTCACCCGAGTTAGCCCCTTCTACCACTATACTTATGGATTTTGATGGGATATCTTTCCATCCACATGGAGTCTTCCCCACTTTCGAGGTTGAACTTTCTAGTAAGTTGGTGTCTGTGGAGTTTGAAGTGTTGGACGCTCCCCTTGATAACAATTTGTTGTTAGGGAGGAGCTGGACGTACGCGATGCAAGCTGTCCCGTCATCCATTTTCCAAGCTTCCCTAGTGACGAGGGAATGGAGCTGGTAATTTCTTTCAAGTCCTCCAGGTTCAAAATTTTGAGAAATTGGAGATCTCCCAAGGAATTAAAGAGCGTGCCTTTCATCTTGGTATCCAATATGAAGTCATCACTGGATATGAGACCCGATAGCAGAAGCTCAACAACGCATCCAGTTTGATTATTGCAAGATACTCCCTGCCACTGGCAGTAGTTGGATCCGTTCCATGACTTCAAACGCCCGGAGGTGTCATCGATAATCCCGGCCTTGAAGCGCAGCAGCGCCCTGAGGTCTCCTTTCCCACACTGCGGCGGCCCAGTAGTAGTGGACGAGTCACTACAATTGAGAGTCAGACTTGCCAATAGAATGATAATGGCGGTGATGATAAATAAAATGCGTTGGAGCTGCGAGGAGCAAAACATTTTCGATCACGATCGAAGAGCGACGAAATAATTGGGGTTGAAGAAGTGAAAACAGATCTTGGAGTGATTTTGTTATGACTCCTTGAAGGCCTTTTTAAAGGCGGCTTATCGACGAAAGTGGGGAAAGGAAGAAGAGGCCTTCATGGGATGGACATCTTGAGGCGGAGTGCATTGAATGTAGAGTTACGGGTTTGGTTCACTGTCAACCAAAACTAACTTTGGCTGTCGCTACATGTGTTCTTCAATTTTTAAGTGAAGTAACGTGCGTAATGATGAGAAAATGTAGGATGAAAACAAGGGCCGAGGCTTAATGATGATAAGATGTAGGCTAGACACAACAACCAAGTGGACTTCTTATGTGTCGCTTCATTACTTCAATGAGATGAGATAACGTCCACTAGACCATTGACTTTGGGTTATTTCAAATTGCTGGTGTTTAATGGCGTCTCCTCCCATTTAAATTAGCATCCATTATCAAAGTGTGCAAGATTTATTTTCATGTGCTATGGCATTAAATAAGATGCCATAAAGCATCTTGGGCTTGGGTTTGGGTTCAATAAGTATTTTGCAGTAGTGTAACAACATATTTCACAGCAACAACATGGGATACTCAATAAGTATCATGGGCTCAATAAGCATCCCATAACAATACATTTAATGTTGTTGTGGGATTATTGAGTGCAGGTGCTTATTGAGTATCCCATGTTGTTGCTGCGGGATTATTTAATGTTGATGTTATGGGATTATGAGTCATTGGATCTAAACCAATTGTAGATCCAATGACTCATAATCCCATAACATCAACATTAAATAATCCCGCAACAACAACATGGGATACTCAATAAGTAACTTGCAACAGTACATTTAATGTTGTTGCGGGATTATGAGTCATTGGAACTAAACCAAGTGTAGATCCAACTACTCATAATCTCGTAGCATCAACATTAAATGCGCTGATGCGAGGTGTATATTTAGCACCATGTTCTATTATATGAATATTGTTGTTTATTCTATTATCTTAATAAATAATATTGTTCGACATTTTTTTGTCTTTCTTAATTTTTTCAAAATGAATATGATTTTAAATTTGATGGTTTATTTCAATTTATGCATCCACATTATCAATTTTTTAGAGATAATGACAGCTTATATCCTTTTTGCACAACCTTTGATTGCAATTTTTGTTCGGGAATTCAACTACTTTAAATATTTTCAAGTCATTTTCTTGAATCTTACTTCATTCTTATTTTAAAGTTATATTGTCATCTCATCCATCAATTTTTCTTCTCTAAACTTTACAATGCATTTACAATTTGATGTGTTTTTTTGTATCTAGCACTTTTTCAATCTTTTTGCAAATTTCCACTTAAGTTTTGTTGGTAGTCTCTTCATTAATATTCATGTTTCTTCCCCATATTGATAATACTTATTTCTTCTTTCGATCTCTTAACTCATTAAGTAGTGTTTGATTATACTTTTCTAAGTTATAGATCTCTTCATCCTTATTAAATTTGATCATCTTTTTTTGTCTAATTGTTTATCTTCCTTAATGAGTTAATTATTAAGAGGTCCCATTTTAGACAAATTATCAAGCTTCTTCTTGAACTCTTCTTTTAGTTCCTCTTTGTCTTTCTTTAATTTGGAAATTTATTCCTTAACATCATTGAATTCATCTTCCCCTTCATGCATCTCCTCCAAATTTTCCTCTTGGATCCATATGTTTGATAATATTTTTTCAAACTCATCCCAAGTGGGGGAGTCAACATAGCCAATAAAAAATATTATATTTTCCTTTATCATCTTTAGCCATTTTGTAGAATCAACTTCATCTTCACCTCCTCTTAATCTAGGTATTGCAATTAGTTCTTATTTGGGATCTAACTCAACCCCCTAACTTAAAGCCTCACTATTTCAGCATTTATGATCCTAATTAATAATTATCCTCTTCCCAATATATTCTCCTATGTTTTCTCTTTCCAAGAACTTTAGGATCGAGCATCCCAATCAAAAGTTATGCTAATTTTAATAATATATCTTTTAAAACCCTAATTTTCATATTGTCTTGCTAGCTGACCTTACATCTAATGTGACTCTAACGTTTTGGAACATATGAGTCTTAAGGTTTGGCCTATAGTGGTCCTTTATGTTTTCATTAAAATACCAAATTCTAATACTCTAGGGGAAAGTTACAATACCTTTCCCAAAACTTATTGATTTTGTCTATTTTAGGAAAGCAAACTTGTACAACCTATCACGTGTCTAGTATTTTTAGATTTGCTTATGAAATTTTTACGAGAACCACTATGACCCATTTTCTATACAATGCAACTAGTGGAACTCAATTTGGATCAATTAGATATATTTGTTTTACCAAGAACATTAGTTTGAAACTAGTTTTAGGACTAGAAAAAAACCCTGAACTTCCACTTGTTGTAACTTTGAAATTATAGGGAACCAGAACCTAATTTTTTTACCATAGGTACTTTTATGTCTCTTCATCACTCTAAAAATAACGATGACTAAAAATTTCTTGAAAAAATTGGTAAAGTGAAAATGGTAGGATGACTTGTTTTGAACTTGAGCCAACCAAAGACCGTATGCTCTAATACCAAATGTAATGCACCTAAACCTTAAAATATCATAATATAGCATAGTGCACATAATTTACATAAAATATAAACATGGAACAATACTCCAAAATAAATAAGAGAGATGAGTCAAACAATAATGTCCTAAGAATAGGAGAACCTCCTCCAAATACCCAAATACATTCATACATCCAAATCACATTTTCATATAAAAAATGACTACATGGGTTCTCTATATACATATTCATCCATTGCACATGGACATGGGTAAAAACGTGAAGGTGGGTAACACTTTCGTGAGAAACTAGTGCAAAATCTTCTTAGCGGAGGTTATTCGGCCGAATAATATTTATTATTCGGTCGAATAATAAATATTATTCGGTCGAATAATGTAGAGGTTATTCGGCCGAATAACTACTAACAGTTCTCCGTTTAGTTTGACGGGTATCCTTGAAATGCGTGCAAACCACTGCCGGACGGGAAAAAAATTTTGATGGTAGTTTATTCGGCCGAATAATTGTTTGGCCGAACAATTGTTCGGCTTAACGATTGTTCGGTCCGAACAATTATTCGGCCGAACAATCGTTTGGCCGAACAATTTTTCTGCATAAAAAGCTGGCATCGTCCGCCATTAGGCTGTTGCTATTGCATAATTCTGGACCTCGCAAGCGGGCCCCTCCTTGTTCCTTGCCACCACCCTGCATGTTCGACGACGACGTTCATCTCCTGTTGCGTCGACGACGCTCGGCCCGCTGTTGCTCCACCCCTTCCCTGATCCGCTGGTTGCTTGGCCGCTGTTGCTCCACCCTTTCCCAGATCCGGTTGCGTCGACGACGCTCGGCTGCTGTTGATTCACCGTTTCCGCGATCCGCTGCTTGCTGTGTTCGTCGACGAGTGTGCCTGGTGGATCCGCAACTCTGAAATTGGTGTTTGTTTGCAGCTCGGCGTAATGACGTGGGGTTATCGGCTGTTAAGGTAAATAAGTTTTATCTCCTGTTATTGGTTTTCGAATTTTAAGTTTGTTTTATGTGGTAGTTTTAGAATTTTATAATTCTTTTCTGTCTTCTAATAGTTTGTTGAAATGCGGTAGTTTGGTAGGTTAGTTCGTTTGTTTTTCTGGGGTTGTGATCGGTGTGTCATTGGTGTTTCGCCTTTCCGCGCAGGGTTGATTGTTCGCCATCTGAAGGTACGTTTTCTCGTTTTGTTGTGTTCTTTTGATTTTGTTTTCGAATTTTTAAAGTTTTCAGTTGCTAACATAATTTGTCGATTTGTGAAGGAAACATTTGTCGTTTTGCGAGTTGGTGGTCTGACCTGCTGCAACATTGTGGATTGACGATCTCTTCACTGCATGTTTGGGTTACAGGTATGTATCTTTTGGCAAAATTCGTTATTGGTAAAAATGGTTGTCTTTATTTTTATCTTTTTATTTTATGGCCAGAGCAAAGTTTTTTGGCAAGAATAGTTTTTTGTATTGGCAAGAATAGTTGTTTTATATGTAATTTTGTATTGGCAAGAATATTTTTTTATATGTAATTTTATTTTCATGAGTTTACTCTGTATACCCTTTAACAGAGTTCTTGAACAGAGTTCAAGAACGCTGTTCTTGAACAGAGTTCTTGAACTCTGTTCTTGAACAGAGTTCAAGAACTCTATTCTTAGGGATATTTTGTGTGATACATAGTGTAAAATAAAAGGAATTTTAAATTGACAGTTTAAGTATGTCGATGTTTCATACTAATTCATTAAATCGTTATTTTTCTTAGTAAGTTAATAAGCAGTGTTTCATGTTATTAGAATTTAATCTAAATTTTATAAAAGTTAGTATTTGTAATATTTATAGTATTATAAATTATAAATTAACTGTTATTTATATTTTTTATATATTTTTTAGTTATATTTTTTATTTTATATATATTATTAAATTATTATAAAAGCATTTAAAATATATATATATAATTTAATTTATATTGTTTGTCAATGAAAAAGTTATATTGATGTAAGTCCTTAATTATTTTTTTTTAATAAATATTAAGAAATGTTTGTTTATTGAGATATAGAATGAAATTATAAGTGATCAATGAAGAATTTGTAAGGTTACTATACTACTACAATTAACTGCATTATAGTTTTTATCTGAATATGAGATGATTATTAATGTTATCTTTATGGTGCAATAGTAGTGCTGCTAGAGTTAGGAGAGGGACTTACAAAAAAATTAAGTTATACTACTCTAGGCACCACCACATTTGGTATGCAGTTCTTTATGAGAAATGTTTTTAAGTCTGAAGAATTAACAATTCCAATTTCAATATGTGTAAATTTTTTTTATCATGAATATAAAGTAGGAATCTTTTAATAAGTGTATATATATATATATTTTGTGAGATGTTTGTACATTGATATATATAATTCGATCATATTTGATGGATGAAAAGTTTTTAAGGCTACTATAATACTACAATTAACTTCGTTATAACTTATATTTGATAATGAAATGATTATTAAATATGTCTTTACGTTTTTGTTTTTTTTTCCTTGGAAAAAGTCCGTAATTTTATTTCAAAAAGATGATTAAAATTACATATTGCACATGTAGTAGAATCAACAAGGATCCCTACATTTTCACATATTTCTGTCCCATCATATAAGCAGAAACAACATCTTATCAAGAGCTTGACCAAAAAAGAAACCCAGAGAGAAGAACAGATGCATCTAGAAGAAACCCGCTCAAATCCATCATAGCCACCCAAGAACAAGAAGCTTTGACCCATCACAGCTCACATTGCAGCAAACTCTCCACAGAAGATAAAGATCCGTCAAAACCGAAACCCCCATCAGAGTAAGCAGAAGATCCATGTCTGTGGACAGAGCAGCAGACACGGTAGACCTCCCAAACCGGCAAAAACTGCCAGCAAGCAAACCCCTGATGAAGAATCAACCAGAGAAACCCCAATTTGGCTGGAGCAGTCCGCCGAAGCAAGTTGAGCGTCCCAGAATCAAGCCCCAGACTCAATCCCCAGATGCCTCCACACGACGAAGTGTAGAAAGCTTGTGGTCAATTCGAGACCAGAATCCAGGTTGGAGAGCCACCGATGGTAGCCGTTGTTTTTGACACCCAATAGAATGAATTGTCTGGAGCCGGTCAGTAAAGAAATACCCAATGTGCAGGTAGCCAGTCTGTTGTCATGAAACAATAAAGAAGATGCCAAGAAAACTTGCATTGAAAAAGATCTGCCATGCTACTGCACTGCTGATGAGGGTGGTCCAGTCGCCCAGTTTTTCATGGCTATCGGGCGTCCAAAATCTCCGTCGATAATCAGTCCTCCCCAGCTACTTTTGTCAACGCAGATGACTGCAAGAAAATACTGGTGAAATTTCCCAGTGGGATAAGCAGTCCATCGATTGCAGTAAAAACAAAGCCCAAAAGACAAAGCCCAAAATGAAGCAGCTTCTGGTTTTCTCGTCTTTTCTTTCCACTGGAGCAGATTCGAGACACAGCTGCAGAAGATAACAACGCTCCGAAAACCGTAGGTGGCGCAGAGAAGAGAAGAACCGGAGGAGAAAAGCAGTGAGATCCCACAGGAATGGTGTGGCCGATGCCTTGTCAGGAGAGTTCGTAAGACTCGGTTATAGGAAGCCGCCGTTGGAGATCTCTCCGCCATGAGAGCCACCGTTGGAAGCCGCAGAGCCGCCATTGAATAGTAGCCGCCGAAGAAGAAGCAGGAGCCTGTAACCCCACGCCGTCAAGGGTGAATGCCGTCGAAAGGCTGGGATGATGCCCCAGCACCCGCCGCACTCAGGGTCTGCTCACACAAGCTCATCGGTTCTGAGAATGATGGAAATCAATTTAGCAATGAATCACCATCATGCATTCCAGTAGTCCTCAGTTCCAGTCCCAATTTCATGGTCTTCAAAGCTCAGCAGCCAGAGCTTTCAAATGCTTGAGAATGAAAGAAATAGAGACCATACGAACAGGAGCCAATGTTGGAGGGATCTCCATCGCTGATGTCAGACTCAGACGTCTGTATGATCTTCAATATCTCTCCCCATCCTTTTCTTCCCTCCAACACACGCGCTCTGCCCTCCATCGCGCCGTGCAGCCAAGCCCTGCCAACCATCTCCGCCGTTGTGGGTCTCCCGGAAACCGCCGTCATATCAGCCTACCCGGCCAAGAACTTCACCTCCTGTGTGGACGCCCCAGCCGGCATCAAGATCCGGCGCAGATCGCCAAATCCGTCGGATCTCGGATGCCCCTGCCTCATTCCACGCTGAAACTCATCACAACGCTACATCAAATCGTTCAGCCATTGCCCTGAGTGCGGCAGTGACGCCTCCACCCAAATATGTCTTTACGTTGCAATAGTTTAGTTAATTAATTAGAGTTAGGAGAGGGACTTACAAAAAAAATTCACTTATACTACTTTAGACACCTTTACATTTGGTATGTAGTTCTTATTAGATATGTCTTTATGCTTGTAGAATAAACATGTACAATTTCAATATGTTATGAGTTGACGTTTGTGTAAATTTAGAAATCATATCAAATGGATAGAGTGGAGTCTTCGAAGCGAAAGCGTAGGAGGTCATCACATTCATTAGGAATTGGTGTTCCAATTGGTAGTCAGAGGTTGTCGAATTCACCGCGGGGTTCGAGTTTATTGTATGGGTCACAGTCAACTGATCACCAACAAGTTGATAGGGGTACAAATGATTCTCCTTTGTCTTCTGTGGGAGAGCGTCGATCTCAACCTTCTGTTGGTATGAACATTAATGTTTAATCATGTATAATTTGTATTTTTGTGTGTTTTGAATTTTTGGACAAGGTTAATTCTTGACTACGGCTATATTTGAAGCAGAGCGAGGTTCAGAAGATGTGCGTAATTCGACAGAGCGAGAGGAAGATCAAGATAGGATTGTAGATGATGGAATAGGTGTGGGTGCAGAGTAGGGTCCTGAAGATCCTCCTAGAGCTAGGACGACATATGTTCCACTAGCTGAGGGTTGTACACCCATATCAACTTATCCGTCTGATTTACCTGATGAGCTTCCATGGGAAGGTGTTGTGCAACAAACTATTCTTGAAAGTTGTAGATCCCACTATGACAGGTTGAACAATGATCTTTGTTCTTTGGATCTCCCTCCAGAGAGCTGACAAAGTCTAGAGATTGTTTTGGGGTCTTTGCAAAAATTCATTGACGCATACGAGGAACTTGGACCAACTACGAATGGTTTTGTTCATTTGATGCGGATGCGAAGGGACCAAGTTATGGGTCTAGACAAGTGGGAGGTTGTGAAGGAGAGAGTCACCAGAGAACAAGCCAATTCAATGTTTAATTTCAAAGAAGGCCTTAAGCGAAAAATGTTGAAAGTGCAATATTTCAAGCATCCTCAAATTGCACATTTAATATATGATCGGTTTCTTGTAGCTTATGGTCGATTGCCATGGAACGATGAGGTTCCTAATTATTTTGCTAGATTTTTCTATGCGGAGTTTTTTTAGGTATGAAGCCTAACTATACTGATGTTCCTTTTGACTTTTATGGAGTTGGAAAGGGTCGAATATATAATCGAAAAGGTGCTCTCAGAGACCCTACGACTATTCAACCTCCACCTGAGATACCTCGTCCACCAAGGGTTGTGGCTTTAAGATCAGAGATGGAGCCCACATCCCAACTAGGGACAACTGGAAGGGAATCGGTAGGTGATGGTTTAGCATCAGCTCTTGTTGGAGTAGAAGTGGGTTTGGGTCGAGAGAGGGCTCGTGCTACTGTTCGTCAAAATTTTGTTTACAAGACGAATGACGAGGTAGATGCATTGAGTATCGATGATCTCAGGGCTTATGCTAAGTCTTGTCGAGATATAGCTTCAGATGTGTTATCCAATGACACATCGAGTATGGGAGAGGTTTGTTGATTATGCTATGACAATCTATTTGATTTTTTATTATTCATTTTGAATTGAATTTTTTGCTACATAGTAATAAATATATTAAGCAAATGTATTTTGTTTGCAGTTTTCTAGAATGTTAAATGCACATAATTTTCGAGTCTCCAGTAGTCAAAATGAAGAGCATCCTAGTCAAAATGAAGAGCGCTTTGGAGAGGTATTTTAATTATAATATTTATGATTGAACTTGATATTTTTTTGTTTGTTTGAATTTTAATAATTATCAATGTATCTTATTGTTAATTTGACTTATCTATGCAGGTTTCTTTAGATTCCAACTTTTTAGATGATTTACCATCTCTTGTGAGCTAATGATTTTAATTTTTTTGTTTTGGTTTTAAGTTAATTGCTTAATTTATTATATGTATCTACTATGTTTTATTCATTAACAAAATTTAAATTTTAGGGGAGAGACCATTTGGAAATTGGGGGTGAAGATGTGGGTTCTTTGATGAATGCGGATATTGGCACCGAGGTAATTTTGTTGAACTAGAAATGATCTCTAATATAAGTTTAATGTTTTATATTTTTTGGATTTATTTGAAAATTGTTTACATGCTTTAGGATTCATAAATTACTTTTGTACATGTTGCAGCTTGGCTCTTTGAGATCCTTTGGAGCCAAAGGGAAGGCTCTAATGGAAAAAAGTGGTGGACATGCATTCAAAGAATTTGATGTACGATTTTTTTAATAATTGAATTGTTTTTTAGATAAGTTTAATATCTTAATATCTTGAATTTAGTTTAAAATTGTTTAAATAATTTATGATCTAGATTTATAATTTTTTTTTCTGTGTATTGTAGGCTGAGTTGAGTCCCAGGGAAGGTCCTAGTGGAAAATAGTGGAAAGATATTGGTCCAGATGGACAGTGGTTCAGACTTTATTGTTTTTGTTGATATATATATATTGTAGTTGTTTTGAACATGGAGGGTATTTATTTTTTGATTATACATATATGTACATTGAACTCACATGTTCATTAACTTTTTTTTGGATTATATATGAGTACATGTTAATTATTTCTCATTTGGTAAAATGTTTAGAATATGTTTTGCATGAATGTTTAAAATGTTTTGATAATGTTTATAATATGTTTTGCATGAATGTTTAAAATGTCTTGATAGGTGCAATCTAAGGTTAGGAAATGTTGAATGATAAGAATGAATGTTATGGAAGAATGAATGTTGAGAAAGAATGAATGGGAGGTGTTAGGAATGTTTAAAATGTTAATCTAAGTTAGGAAATGTTCAATGTTGAGAATGAATGTTATGGTAAGAATCAATGTTGGGAAAAAATGAATGGGAGGTGTCAAAAATGTTTGAAATGTTAAGAGTGAATGAAACATTTGATAGGTAATTTAAAGTTGTTAAGAGTGAATGAAACATTGAATAGGTAATTTAAAGTTTGGAAATGTTTAATTTGTAAAAAAAATTCATTTTGTTATGTTGAGAAATGTTATGGAAAGAATGAATGTTGAGAAAGTGTTGAATCATAAGAATGAAGGTTTAAAATGAACTAAGAAATGAGATGTTAAAATGTAAAGAAATGAAATGATAGGAATTTTTGATAGAAAATCTACGAATTGTTTGATAAAAGTTTCAATTTTTAGGTAGTTTGATTCATATGTAAATTTTAAATTTCAATTAATGTTTTTCATATGTTTATTGTTTGATATGCATATGTAAATTTCAAAATTTAACTAATGTTTTTCATATGTTCATTGTTCAGGTACTTTGTAGTTCGTGAATTTCTAAATGTTGAAATCATGGCAAATGGGGATAATGATTTTTTGTTTTTTAATCACAAGTGAGGATTTCCGGATTGTGAAGCTTATGCTAAGTTAGAGCAATGAATTTTAGACAACAATTTGATGAATTTTTATCGATTTGTTGTAAATAATCATTGCTCTAATTTAGCATAAGCTTCACAATCCAGGAATTCTTGTTTGTGATTAAAAATCAAATGATTGTTATCTTCATTTGCCATGATTTCAGTTATGTGAACTTACATGTGAGAGATATATTATTTTTGTGCAACAATCATATATTTAAAAATTATATAGATTAACAACTTGTTTTAAAAAATTCATTCAGATCATATTTATTGGTGAAGTATATTAAAGAAACATGTTCGATGGATTAAAAGAATACAAAATTTAGTATGTGTTTTGGTGATTTTTCATTGGCATCAATCAATCAAAAGTAAAAATTCGGGGCGGAGTGGGGATAGCCACATCCGTTATCTCATCCCTTAGTGGTCTAATAGACATATGGGGACCCGAATAAAGTACTTTTGAATTCCCAAATAATATTTGAATTCATTTTGAAGCATGTTAAAGTACAACCATTTAAGCTTTTATGTTAGTTGTCAGTCAAGAAAATATTCATAAAAACTCAATGAAAAAATATACTGTGCACAACAATTGTGACACAGGAACAAAAAATATATTGTACACAACAATTGACATGGACAAAAATATAGATCAATTTATTTTTGATATGTAGTTAAAAACATCGCAATGGAATGCCATCCTCAACTATCTGTTCATGGTCACATATGGATAGTTTCCATTTTTTGGTTTTTAACTGTTTTTTTTATGGAACTTGTATCAACTTTATTCGAGATGCACATACTAAATGACTATACTGAAAACATATAACATCGGGCTCATAATCTTGAAAGTAGACATAATTTTTAGTCATATGCATTTGCTGAAAAAAAATAGCCTTTTAAAATGATGGATCCTCTTTCGTATGTAAATCCGTTGTCGTTGTAGTCCTCCAATAACTTCATTTTTCCTTCAGTGCATCGCATCAAATAATATTTGACATTTTCGTTGTTGTCTATAGGTGCAATCTGTAGTGCCCATAGACTTGTGTAGACATTGAGGGCACCTGCTGAGTGACACGGCTGATTGAAACATTAATTAAATAACCTTTTGACCTTATTTTTTTTGAGTATGTGTATCTGAACTGTTGAGGTAAATGAATAATTGCATATGTTAAACAATTAGCTATGACTATGGAAAATTATGCTGATGGATAATGCTTAACGACTAGCTGTATGGTGATTATGTATTTGGCGACGAAATGTATATTTGATAAGATGAATGAGCAGTTTGAATAAATCATAAATGTTTAACAATGCTAGAGTTAGAAACCAGATGATGATTGTTGAGAATAGTGCTACTAATAATTTGTTGTGAGAAGTGTATGTAGAAACAAGTGAGACGGTTCACCAACGGACACACAAAGGAACATGGAGGGTCGTAGAGTATGGGTAAATCACACACGAGGGAAGCGACGACGATGTTGACTTCCGACAAGAATACCACGCATGAGCAGATAAGCATTGATCCGCTTGCTCAAGAGGAATGCGTGAGGGCGTACGAGGTGGGCCATGACGGAACTAGTCACGTATGATTTGAGGGGCGCGCAGTGAGAACGGACTCACTCCTCAGCTCCATTAGTCCCTACATAGCATGTAGACGGAGGATGGATGGTAACGATTCCTAAAATCCCTACAAGAGTTCCCGCAAGTCAAAACGGAAAGATGGTGGCAGAAGGGCCCAACGATGCGGTACCCTGTCGAGAATGAAAGAATGGACGCAAGGACCCAATGAGGTGGTACCATGCCAAGGAATGGAAACCATGGATGATTGGACCCGACGGAGTGGTGCCATGTCAGGGGATAAAAAAATTAAGGAACCAGGAGCCCAACAACGCGGCACCGTGATCCTAGTGAGTTTGATTGTTAAATTAAACTGCATAAAAACTTAGGAGAATAACTCTAGATTATTACTTAGCAAATGCATAACAATAGCTTAGACATTTGCACATGAATAGTTATTTTGTTGAGCATTTAAAATAATAGAAATTATTATTTAGGAGCAAAATAGATTAGACACCTAGTCAACTAAAAGCTAGGAGTTGATTAAAATATCTGGGGGACAAACTAGAGCAAACTTAGGGATGTAGGTGCACTTCCCAGAGAAACTGACACTTGGATGGGTGAGTGTTTTAATTAAATAAATAATTAAAAATATTTATTTATGCATGAAGCGACATGTGTCGCAGGAGATTTCCCTTTATAAGGAAGGCTTAAGGAATGGGTAAGGGCCGATAATTTGGACGATTGCCGTAATTTTCGAATGCCTCAAAGACTTGCTGCTATCTAAGGGTTTGGCTTAGAAATCCTGGTGGGAAGGGAAGCCCAAGCTGAATTTCTGAAATACTTGTGTGAGCTCTACAACCCAAAGCTCGGGGGAGGCCATGCGACTGAAAGCATGAGCCTATGGTTGGGTGGCGAAGCTAACGGTTGCTTCGCCTATGGTTAAACGAGCTTTGCTGGAGGGATCCTACGGAAGACGCAGACAACAATGGACCAGCTGGATCGGGTTGACAGGTTAAGGTTTTGCTTATTTTTGTTAAGTTATTCACTCTTTTATTTTATTTTTCCAATAACTATAATGGCTAATTCGTTTGTATGAAGTTGTTAAAGTTTCAGGTTCAGTTCAAGGGGACCTTAAAGGAGGGGTCTTACATTTGGTATCAGAGCCGGTCAACCCTTGAGGGCACCGGACTCATATTCTTTAGGGGTCTACGGTAAATCTAGAAGGCTTGGACTCGACTGGGAAACCAGCTACCTCGACATATTTTTCAAAATTTTTGGATCGGCCATCGAATCAGGTTTGATGCATTTCAGTATTATATTGTATTTCCAAATTTGAGAATCGTTTTCTTTTAAAAATATGGATGATCTGCGACATTTCAAATACTTTGTTCTTGAATCCGAAATCTAGAAATCATCTTTCTTACATGTATAGGTGAACTGTAAGCATTGTGACGAATATACTGCATTTTATAAATATTAGAATCGTTTTCTTTAAAAACATGAATGACCTGCAATTATTTTCAATACTCTGTTCTCAAACCCAAGATCTGGACATCACCTTATTCCTTATATAGATTTGATACGAATATACTGCAATTGTAAATCTGAGAAAGTATCACTTAGGTGTAAATCGTAGATCTCTTCAAACGCTTAAACGATCGTATACATCAATTTGAACCCTGCCAACCCTTAATGTGTTTCTCTGTAATTTATTGGTTTTCAAATTCTTTGTGCATTAAATCATTATTGTGGAATCTCTCAAAAACTACAAATTTTTTCTACACCGAACGCCGCTCCTAATTCTGCGATTGACAACCGACTGATACTTGTTAAAACTCTGTGATCTCACCACCTAATTAAGGCTCTGTTTTAGAATACTTATAGAACGAGCATCTTGTAGAGGGTGCGGAGGAACCGAGCTTAGCGTGTGTGTTGGTCCATTAATTGCGGATCTGAAATTCTGTGTAACCAAAATTATAGTTTTAGGGCCCTGCGTTTAGCGCTGAAGTATCAAACCAAGAGCTATACGTAGACCCAGATGCCTGAGGATTCTCCATATTTGGTTACCGTATTCAGTATTCTTTAATACGATCAGATCAAACTTGATGTCGACCTATATTCTTCCCAGTAATCCTATCTCTGGAAGACCCGATCCGATCTTTCTAAGGGATGTCTCTTAAGTATAGTGTTCTACTCCTTAGATTTAAATCTTGTGTCTCATGGCATAAACCAGACTCAACCCCGCCTGAATTTCTACTGTAACTCTGGGTCAGCTAAGTTTCAGCTCTCAACCCCTCGTAAGTTTCGTATTCCAATCTCTGAACTGAGTTTTATGAACCTGTACGCCCTCTATTCTTTGACTCATTTTTTTTTCTTGAGATTTAAATTATGTCGAGTCACCTGGAAGTCATATTTATTTCTTAAATCCTCTGCGTTTATTCAAATTTCAACCAAATGAAATTTAAACTCTGTCATGTCGCCTGGAAATCAGATTTATTGTTAATCTCTGCGTTTATTTCTAGATTGAACTGAGATCTTATTCTTTTAATTCTTTGCGTTTATCCCTGTTTCAACCGAATGAAATTTAAACTCTGTACAGATTGTATTCAAATTGTTAATCCCTGTGTATTGAAGTTAAGGATGTATGTATTTTTGTAGATCTCTGCGATAAGTTAAAGAAGCCGAGATCACTGGACACAACCGATTCTTTTTATTGAGTATCCAAACTCTGTACTGCCTATTTCTTTTAAATTTTAAACCTCCATGTATTACCTTGAGGGGTCCTTTGTGTATTTCTTTTCGGGGACTAAAACTATGGCTGGATCAACTAATTCTACTGGTTACAAGTAAGTAGAGTCGACTGTTGTTCCCTACTTGTGAGAATAATCTGGCAGCCATAGATTATTGAATGCGTGAATTTGTTGATAATCCGAAGCAACCATTGCAAACTTGTATGAAAGATCCGTACTTGTCCATTGCAAACTTTTATGACAGACCCATACTCAATATTTTTAGTAAGCAACCTGGTTCCATAGGTTGTTGACAGTGTAAATCCGCAGGTATTATGACATAGTATTATACAGCTTGCATGGAAGATCTGTATTTTGTTCCTTTTCTTTAACTCTGTGAAATAATTTTGTCGATTTATAATCAATATTACGGCCTGCAAATCTGAGGTCAATAGATTAATGGCTGTGTAAATCCGTAGGAGATACGGATGAACAAATCCTAGCTTGTAACGAATCCTTCGGTTATTCCACATTGCAGGGGAACAATCTAATCTCATAGATTGATTTGCCCTGAATGGAACTAGCCGCGACTCCAGATCGTCTCATACCTAGAAGCAGTAATAGGCGACCTGTGCGCGTATGTGTAATCGTTGTAAACTTGCTCGTATGCTTCTGCTACCTCTAGTAATATGAGATCTATCTTAATGTCTACTTTTCTCGGTATTTTACTTCTCCATTCTGTTATAATAACCTCTATACAGAATGCGAACCGCTATCCTGCTTTAGAAATGCCCTTCATAGGACTTAGATAACCACTCTATGTAGACAACGCTATTTTTTAATCCACGGACGCATCTCCTTTTAGATATTGATTCGCTCCAGGGCGACATGTGGGTAGCCTACCCGATCTACCTTCGTAAATTCTTCTCACCTGTATTCACATAAACCCATGGTTCTTGATTATGTCATTATTTAGAATTGTTTTATTTTAATTCTGAAAAAGTTATGCATTCGACCAACATGTTGGAATCATGGTCCCTGTCGGTTATCTCTCTGGAAATCAGGTTGTGCATTGTGCACTACCACGGACGGAACCTCCGCATTTATTTTTACTGGTAGTCCAGGTCAACCACATGAACTCCACCTAAAATTGAATAATCAATGAATTAGCTAAGATTTAACAGGTCTTACCAGCCACCTGTTAAATGTGATACTGCCTATTAAGCCTCCGACTTAGCAGCAATGTTGTCTCCTTTGAGAATTAGGCAATCAGCCACCGTCGATGCTTTCCGCATTTATCACTTGTGTTGTTTATTAATTAATCAGCGTCTAACCGATTGCTTCTCGAATAGCTCAGGATCTCATGGTTATATCATCTCAGGCCATGAGTGTCTGCCATGGGGATTGCTTAAGAGATTGGGCTTGAAGAGGACGACTATCGCAGATTATGACCTCACGTTGATGTCGCCATATATCCCCAGGTAGTTGAACAGAACCACTCAACTCGGGTTCACCGACGGTGGGCATATTACCCTCCTTGCAGCGACGGTGTTGTCCTCCCAACAACCGTTTAACCCAGTGGTGCACTCTCACCCTGTACAATCGAACTCTGCCTTGATTTGTCCTTGATATACTTGAGGTCAAATCCCGATTTGAAATCTGTTCTGGTTCTGAATGTGTAATTCATCTCTGCCTTTGAACATCGATTTAATACTCTGCTATGAACTGAATGTTTTATTTATCCCTATATTGGATTCGTTGTGTGGTTGTTGATCTCCCTATTCCTGTGTAATCAAGTCAACGGAGGAATCGCACTGCGAAGTATCCATCGTGAAATCTCTGTATATTCAAATGTCAATCGTGGAGTCATTGTGGGAGAGCCGATCTACCTTTCTGCATATTTACAACTCTGTCTAATATCAGTTATAGATCTTAAATTAAACGAATGACTGACGGTGAGGGCGTCGATCCCTTGACTGTAAGATGTTTAAAATAGAACGCCTACATTTTCGATCTCTGTGAAATTGAATGGATGGCTTACAAATTGATCTCTGTTGATTGAATGGAGCGCTATTCTTTTTATCTCTGTCAATTCAGATTATGTTTTGATCTCTGTAAAATTAAAATGGATCGCCCTAATTTCTTAGACCTCTGTCAATTAAGAACGAACTTGATTCAAGGCCTTGCCTATGGAGACCGAGATCTGAGCTAGCCTACCGCTTAGATCTGGTTCATTTAAAAGAAAAATTTCAGTCAAGGTTAAAGGATTCTGAATTAGGCGTCCTCAAGGGAGTCAATTTTTTCTGTTTCAATTTTTTTTATAAAACCTCTGTCTGCTTTTCCTTAGATCGCACCAGTGTGTACATGATCTCTGTTGAGATTATAGCATTGATTTTATTCATGTATTTGAACCCTGGTCTTATACTCTGTCTCTTTTATCTTTTGATATCTGTAACTTAATTTTTGGATCATGAACTCTGTCAATCTAATTAAACTTCGCTAGGGCAAGATTTCTAGATCCTAATATCTGCCCAGACTTGAGTGTTGATTTTATTTTATATTTATGGATTCAGAATTTCACTTTGTCTACTTTTATCATTTTAATATCTATAACTAAAATCCGGACCTTGAACTCTGTAAAACAAATATCTCAGTATGTGTGTTATTGTACAAGGAAAATGTAATTCTCTGCTAGCGTCATGGATGATATCGCTTGACCAGATCTAGATCTCTGTTTTATTTTTATTACATAATGAAATATGTGATCCAAGTTACGGATCTATCTATGTGTGTTATTTGTACCAAAAATCGTAGTTCTCTATTTTCGTTTTATGGATGAAAACGCTCGACCCAGGACTGGATCCCGGTTGCTATGTTGTGATGCGATTTCACTTGATACTGGGTCGATAGATTTTTTTTTGGGGGGAAACCTCTCATCACGGTTTTGTAAAGGAAGCGAATTTTTCTCTGTTGATGATTACTAAAAACTTAAATCCGTTCTATAGGATGAGAATATAGATTCTTGGTTTGTCTATAAGATCTCAATGGTTGAAAAGAAAAAAATCGTAATTCTCTGTGTGATCGGCAGTAGTGCCTGAAGGAACACACTATTTATGTTTGTTTGAGATTCCGTGAATGCAAGGAAGCACTCAACTTATTGCTTGAGAGTCTCTGTGAATGGTGGAAGAAAATTCAACTTTTATGTTAGATAATGTTTCTGATTTATGTTGGAAGTCATAGTTCTATGTGGAATGTTGAAATAGGAATGGTATATCTCTGCAATTTTAATATTGGATTCAAGTATATTATAACAGTGATCTTGTTATCTTAACTCTGTACTCGCTGTCCATCATTTCTCTGTCGATTTGAATCCTGTCGATCTCTCCAATTTTAGCATTAGATTCATTTATTATTATAGCAGTGATCTTGTTATGTGAATCCTGGAATAGCTGCCCTCTATCTCTGTCCTTTCGAAACATGATAATCTCTGAGATTACAGTGTGGATTCATTTAGGTATTAATCACAGCTTATACCCTGTTTAATGTATTGAATCCTCTACTCTATTTCAATTTCATTAAAAACTTTGTAGACCACTGCTGCAACCGACTGTGGATTTACCAATTGTGGTTTGCCCAAAATCTCGGCGTCTTTTGCTATTCATCTATAGATAATCATCTTCCTCCTTCCTTGAGCGTTATGATTATGAATTTAGATCCCTGTTTACAAATGTCACTGGCGATCGATCCATGCTCCATCTTTATGAGTCAACCGAAACCACGATCTTCAAGGAGTAACTATTATCCTACTCTCACGGTTTTCCTTTCTGCCAGCTTGAATTTTGGGATTGCCGAACTAATGAATAGGAACGCTATCAACTTCCTTTTATTGTCTACTTTACATATGTTGGACTACACGAGTCCATCCGGTCGTTAGCCAGCCCTTGTGTCATCACTTCTCCTTTTGTTGAACAGGTGATAGGTGCCTTACGTGGCAAGATATATTGGTGTTGCTTTATGTAAAAATCTATTCATATATCAGTGCCTATACTATACTCTTTCTTGAAAAGTTAATGCAGGTTTGAGATATTCAACACTGGTGTCCCTTCCTTTTATCCTTCCTTTTATGATTTATGATTGAGAATATTTATTTGTTTATGCAAAATTAATCTGGATAAACAATTAGTTATCTCATTCTCAATACATCACCTAGTTTTAAAAAAAAAAAAAATTTGATAAATAATGTACCATAATTATTTATGGATAAATTATGACCACCTACCACTTTATGTAAGTTTAGTTTTTTTTAGTATGTGATAGTTAATATTATAATTAATGTATCACTGTTAGTTAATAAATGATGGACCATGAACTCCTGATTGGTAGTTATGATGTAATCTTTTACTTTACTCTTTAGGTAAACTAAAACTTGAGTGGTAGCTATTTTGATTTGAAAGTCATCACTATTAGTTTTTAAAGATAATGAATAATACATTATAATTCTCTATAGCATGATGTGAGAAACTTATAAATTTTAAATATTGAAATTTGATAGTAAATTTTATTATCGATGCTTCACTATTAATTAATTAATGACGGTCGCCATTTTGAGGATACATTATATTTAGTCATAGTAAGTTGAAAATATATTACTTCTCTTTGTAAGTTTTATTATTGGTTTACGATGAATAACAACAGTATCTTTACCTCACCTTCAATTATTTTGATGACTGATTTTGTTGAGTTAAACTTATCGAACGGGTTTTACTAAAAAAAAAAAAAAAAAAAAAAAAGGGGGAAAATTGAATATATTGCTGCACATGTAGACTTTAAAAAGAGAAATTGTGGGACATACTTTTGGTTAATTGAAAAAAAAAAAAAAAATTATTTGTATATGGACTTGAATAAGAAAGGGTCATGAGTTAAAGTTATACACTTACCTATACAAACAAAGGAAGAAAAATCATGTGTTGTAGTCAGAGGAAATTTTGTTGTAATCTAGTTAGGTATCTAAAGGTCGTGTATATATAGAAGTATATATTCCACTTTAATTATGACTAGTAGATAGAAGGTGTAACATTTTGGAGAAATGATATCCAAATGAATTTGAAACCTTGCTTAGAATTATTGTGCAAAATGATGATTAGGTAACTATGATATGGCTATGGATGCAAGATAACCTGTAGTTAAAATGGGATATCATGGGTCTTCATAGATAAATTGAAGATATAGGAAACCTAGTTGGGACTAACAATTACTAAATGTATTATTGGATTGGCATTACACGAAATTGCGATTGAGTTCCTAGGAGTGTATTGGAACCATGTTGGATGATTTGGAAAAATAAACGATTTAGGATTATTGAGAAAAATAGAAGAACTGATTAGAAGATTTGGAAAACTAATGATTAGAACCACTAGTGCTCATAGCCATGATTGCTTAAGAGAAATAGAATAAAATGATAGAAGATGAGAATAGAAATTAAGATAAAGCCTAGCATCGAAAGTACAAAAAAAAAAAAAAACTTCGAGACGAAGTTCTATTTAGGAGGGGGTGTATGTAATTCCCCTAGAATGACTGTGGACCTTAAGGGCACCTGTCGAGTGACCCGGCTAAAAATGTCGATATAATGGTCTCTTGAGCCTTGTCATGTCTTAAATGATTGAGGAAAACCTGAAGATGGGAATGACGACAGTAACTGATAAATGAATTAAGGAATTAAATTATACGTGTGGAGTGGGATAATTGATTGATTACATCATGCTTAATGATTAGCCCTGATTGATCAAGTCAAAGTGCAGTAGGACAGTTACAGTCCTAGCTCTGCAACTTGGGAGGACGCAACTGAGATGCGTCGTAGCTTTCCATTTTTATTCTGAACTTCGGGACGAAGTTCTAAATAAGTAGGGGTGTATGTAGTGCCCCTAGACTTGTGTAGACATTGAGGGCACCTGCTGAGTGACCCGGCTGATTGAAACATTAATTAAATAACCTTTTGACCTTATTTTTTTTGAGTATGTGTATCTGAACTGTTGAGGTAAATGAATAATTGCATATGTTAAACGATTAGCTATGACTATGGAAAATTATGCTGATGGATAATGTTTAACGACTAGCTGTATGGTGATTATCTATTTGGCGATGAAATGTATATTTGATAAGATGAATGAGCAGTTTGAATAAATCATAAATGTTTAACAATGCTAGAGTTAGAAACCAGATGATGATTGTTGAGAATAATGCTACTAATAATTTGTTGTGAGAAGTGTGTGCAAAAACAAGTGAGACGGTTCACCAACGGACACACAAAGGAACATGGAGGGTCGTAGAGTACGGGTAAATCACACACGAGGGAAGCGACGACGATGTTGACTTCCGACAAGAATACCACGCATGAGCAGATAAGCATTGATCCGCTTGCTCAAGAGGAATGCGTGAGGGCGTATGAGGTGGGCCACGATGGAGCTGGTCACGTACGAGTTGAGGGGCGCGCAGTGAGAACGGACTCACTCCTCAGCGCAATTAGTCCCTAGATAGCATGTAGATGGAGGATGGATGGTAACGATTCCTAAAATCCCTACAAGAGTTCCCGCAAGTCAAAACGGAAAGATGGTGGCAGAAGGGCCCAACGATGCGGTACCCTGTCGAGAACGGAAGAATGGATGCAAGGACCCAACGAGGTGGTACCATGCTAAGGAATGGAAACCATGGATGATTGGACCCGATGGAGTGGTGCCATGTCAGGGGATAAAAAAATTAAGGAACCAGGAGCCCAACGACGCGGCACCGTGATCCTAGTGAGTTTGATTGTTAAATTAAACTGCATAAAAACTTAGGAGAATAACTCTAGATTATTAATTAGCAAATGCATAACAATAGCTTAGACATTTGCACATGAATAGTTATTTTGTTGAGCATTTAAAATAATAGAAATGATTATTTAGGAGCAAAATAGATTAGACACCTAGTCAACTAAAAGCTAGGAGTTGATTAAAATATCTGGGGGACAAACTAGAGCAAACTTAGGGATGTAGGTGCACTTCCCAGAGAAACTGACACTTGGATGGGTGAGTGTTTTAATTAAATAAATAATTAAAAATATTTATTTATGCATGAAGCGACATGTGTCGCAGGAGATTTCCCTTTATAAGGAAGGCTTAAGGAATGGGTAAGGGCCGATAATTTGGACGATTGTCGTAATTTTTGAATGCCTCAAAGACTTGCTGCTATCTAAGGGTTTGGCTTAGAAATCCTGGTGGGAAGGGAAGCCCAAGCTGAATTTCTGAAATACTTGTATGAGCTCTACGACCCAAAGCTCGGGGGAGGCCATGCGACTGAAAGCATGAGTCTATGGTTGGGTGGCTAAGATAACGGTTGCTTCGCCTATGGTTAAACGAGCTTTGCTGGAGGGATCCTACGGAAGACGCAGACAACAATGGACCAGCTGGATCGGGTTGACAGGTTAAGGTTTTGCTTATTTTTGTTAAGTTATTCACTCTTTTATTTTATTTTTCCAATAACTATAATGGCTAATTCGTTTGTATGAAGTTGTTAAAGTTTCAGGTTCAGTTCAAGGGGACTCTAAAGGAGGGGTCTTACACAATCACAGTGAAAACATCTCCTGCGCAAATTATAATTGGTGTTAGCGTTTTTAAATGAATTAAATTGACTATACTTATGGCGATGGACTTGAATGAACAATTAACTTAAAAGTCAAGAACAAGTTTATTACCTTCTCTAACGAGATCTGAAATTCTATAGCCATCAGACAATATTGCTATTTCTTCTGATTCTAACTCTTCTACACTTGCTAGTGGCATTTTTCCTTTTGGATTAATCTCTGTGTGTCTCCAAGATTTTACGTAGTTGTTTGTTATGTTTTCACAAACTTCTGTAGATTCAACATTTTCAATGCAAATATGACAAAAGCATGATTGCTTTCTACTGTCAAATGAAAACATGTTGTGAAATGATTTTGTTTGAATAGAGTGAAGATCTCTAGTCCCATGTATGGTGCTAGCGTCATATGGTATTGATCTATTTATATATTGGACCCCAAAAAGCCAAAAAAACCTACACAATAAATGATGAATCACTTTCAAAGAACAACTTTTAATGTTAGTGTACATGTACTTAAATGTTAGTACATACATTTTTTTAAATTTCAAGAAATAATATAAATTAAAAAAATAGTGGACATACCTGCGCACATCTTTTGATTGTTGATTATAATCATGGATTAGATTTAATTGACACCATTGGACAACCTCTGCAGTTGAATGAAACTATGCAGAAGAATAGTTCATTTGCCATCTTCGAAGTGCTCTTTTTACGCATGCTCCTGCACCATCGTGCTCACCTTTTCCATGCCCAGTTTCAAAGAAATTCCAACGATGTTTAATGTTCAGCGCTTTATGAAGTCGACATAACCAAAAAAATGATCGTGAAGATTTAAATTGACCCGCACATCCATCAGACCATATCCAATGCTCATTGAATTTGACTTCGCGTTTTTTCAGTGAGTCATAGAAAAGATTTTCTATACAATGTTGAACAAAATGTGTATCGTGTGTATGATCATCGCTGATATAGAAGTGATATTCTTTAATCACATCTCGATTGTCACATGTGCTTTCAATGCCATCAACATCCTATTGAGAATGTCTATATACAACATGGACAAATATCGAAACTTGGTCAGAGTGATAGTATTCACTCTGTATCTCTTTTTGTGCAGCAAATGTATAGTTTTCAGCAAAATCAACCACCGACAAAATTGTTCCGGGTGGAAAAATTTCACGAGACTGTTTGAATTGAAGATCTTGCCATCGTGCTCTATGTGAATGCTGGGTGTATTTATAAATTTCGCTTTCAAATTTTTTGAGAAAATCTGTGACGCATATCTTGTCTTCTAGAAAATCAATTCTTTTGGAATGTGAATCACTAGAACTTGTACTATAGTTGATGTATTCGTATCTCCTCCAATCAACATTTACATTTGACAACGATTGATCATTATCGATAGGATATTTATTGTGGAATAGCACCAAATTTCCACAATGATGACAATGTTTTCCATTGACACATTTATTTGAATAAAATACTTCATCGTGATTTCTCTCACATAAAATTTGAGATATGAATTCATGTATCATCGGTGGAGGTGGTGAATTTGTCCAAAACATTTTACCAAATTCAAGAAACGTGTCATAATATAACTGAAATTGCACATGATAACGGCAACAACATGTATCACGTATAGTAATAGGTCGAACATACCATGGTTTTTGTTGCACAAATGTAGTGATTGATATATTAATTCCACAATGATCTTCCTTGAATTTATTGAACAATTGTACTTGTGTCATGTCCATTATATGTTTTGGTTGGCTTTCATATACATTTCGTGATATTCTTTTGCGTATCACATCTCTTGAATTTGGTGAAACTCGAGCATGTTCCAACCAATATTCTCGTACAATATCTTTAACACCTGCTCCTAATCTATCTTTGTAAGGTTGTCTACAAATAATTGCCCAGCAAGCAAGTTCATTATTTTCATCTATTTGCATTCTGAATTTGCTATGTTTGTATAATGTCTTTCTTGATGTTCCAACTGCTTTTGCTAGTTCTGTTGTCAAACGCTTTTGTTTAGTACTAGCTGAAAGAATTGCTGTATGAATTGCTTTACGTGCAGCACTGATATCTTTCTTCCTGGATTTTCCAAATTTTTTTATTGCATCACCTATATTTTCCATCACATTTTGTTTCAATTTCGACTCTTTTGTCGCTTTGTGAATACCCAATAATGATGTAGCACCTTCTAACTTCTTGGACACTAATAAACATATCAAAATTTGTGCTTGTCCTGCTATTGAGTAATCCTTGAGAACTTCATTATAAATTTTTGTAGCACGATATCGTGCAACATGTATTGGTAGTTTTTCTCCATATTTGTCGCAATCAATGTCTTCTAACATTTCATCATCAATAGTAAAAGTACCTATACATCAAGTTAAATTTAATTTAGCATATATCCAGAAATAAAATTCATTATAAAAAATGAATTTGAAAAATATATGATATATACATACCAGGTCCAATTTCTGGATCTTGAACTTGATCTTCAATATTGACTTCATCGACATTAGCATGTAAATCACTATTTACATCTTCTACAATGTTCTTTTCAACTTCAATTTGTTCTTCTTGTACTCTATTTTCAATTTCCATCTCTTCAACATTATCATGTAAATCTGTATTTATATCTTCAATAGTTCTCTCTTCCATTTCGGCAACCCTTTGTTTTTTGGCAATATATCTGAGTTTTTGTTTCTCTCTATTATCATCATCATCACATTTACGATCACCTTTTCTTTGACGTTTTCTCTTATTTCCCATGGTTGTTTAATCTATAGATGATAAATTAAAGAATCATGTTACTTTATAGTAAAAATAAATAAATTAAGATTTAAAAACATTTACGGAATTTATAAAAACATGAACTGAAATTTACTTTACCTTATAAAAATTTTGTAAGAGTCTTTTGAAGAAGATCTCTTTGAAATTAACTTTCCTTTGAAAAAACTCTCTGAACAAAAATCTTCTTTGAAAAAAACCTTCTTGGAAAGAAATAAGAAACTCCTTGACAATAAATTACCTACCCATTGGAAAATAATAAAAACACCTTGTAAATAAATATTTGTTGTAAAAATCATTGCAAAAAAACCTCTTTGAAAAAATATCTATGAAAAAAACCATTAGAAAAAAGTACTCTGAATAAAAACTTATTTGTAAACATATCTGGGAAAAAACCATTGTAAAGAAATAACTCTTTGAAAAAACCCATTTCAAAGAAATAAGAAGTACAAAACTACCTTGCAAAAAATCCTTTGCAAAATACCTTAGCAACATAACTATTTGAAAAAACTCCTTTCAAATAAATAAGAAGTGCAAAACTACTTTGGAAAAAAACCCTTTGCAAAATACCTTAGCAAAACAACTATTTGAAAAAACTTCTTTCAATTAAATAAGAAGTGCAAAACTACTTTGGAAAAAAACCATTTGTAAATTATCTTACCAAAACAACTCTTTGAAAAAATCCCTTTCCAAGAAAGAAGAAGGAAAAATACATTTTTTTTGCAAAAATACTTTCGAATACACACTTTTTAAATACAATCCTTGCAAAGAACCTCCTTGCAAACATGTCTAAGAAAAGAAATATTTTGAAAAAACTCCTTGCAAATATGCCTTAAAAAAAACACTTTCAATGTGTCTTTTGGAAAAAAGAAGAAGAAACATACTTTGTAAAAACCTCATTTTGCAAAAAATGTCTTCTTTGCAAATATGCAATAAGAAAAGAAATATTTTGAAAAAACTCCTTGCAAATATGCCTTAGAAAAAAATCACCTTCAATGTGCCTTTCGAAAAAGAAAAAAAAACATACTTTGTAAAAACCTCCTTTTGCAAAAAATGTCTTCTTTGAAAATATGCAATAAGAAAAAAAATATTTTGAAAAAACTCCTTGCAAATATGCCTTAGAAAAAAAAATCCTTCAATGTGCCTTTTGTAAAAAAAAAAAGAAACATACCTTGTAAAAACCTCCTTTTGCAAAAAATGTCTCCTCCTTTCAAAATTAGTTTGACAAAAAAATGCGAAGTTAAAACATGCGAAAATAATGAATCAACTTTAGGTTTATTTATATGAGTATAAAAAACTTTTAACTTTTTTTTTTTTTTTATCGGCCGACGAGTTTTTTTTTTTTTCTGTTTCATTATTCGGCCGAATAATCTTCACCATAATTCACGGCGCCGTTACGGAAAAACGTTATTCGACCGAATAATTATTCGGCCGAATAATCTCTGAAACATGAAAGATTCACATCTCTGCAAAATTTTCAGGTTTCTCCATTTTCGGAAGGGAAAAACCACCTCTTACACAACAAAACGAATGTCGGACTTCATACCAGTAGATTCATCATTGAATCTACTTTACGTGGATATAAATTTTGTTGTATATAGATAAGAATTGATATTTTTAAGTTTTATTTTCGTAACATGTGTCGAGTTATGATTCAACTCTTTAAAAAAATGGCGAAAAGAAAAATCCATAACTTTAAAAATACCACACCAAAAAAATAGAAAAAAATGTGGGACTCTTCATTGGCGTGTCTACTTCAAAAGGGTGTTCATAGATTTTTTGCTTTTATAGCGGATTGAGAGAAAAGTGGTGCAACAAAAAAGTTATTGAAAATCGACTGAGTTTCCCCATTGATCGACTTTAAAAAAAATAATAATTAGTATATAGATCCATTGGATTCAAACTTATAGTCAGGCACTAGTACATTGTGTGTAGATTGTCGTAGCATTTTCTGTTTTTGCAAAAAACAAGTCTAACAACGATTTTAGTGGCGCAACAAATCATAACTCTTTTGTAGTCTTTTCATTTTATAAGAACACACTATCAAACATTTGCGAAATCGACATATCAAATCTTAATAAAAAAAATTGAAAAAAATATAAATAGAAAGCTAACATAATTCTATAAAAGTTTTCTTTTTACGACAAAGTAAAATTTTAAACAAAAATATCACTTTTGTTCGCCCGAAGTTGAAAAACATAAAAAAACCAGAATTATTTTCTCACGAGACCCTCCAAAATAGACACCTATCTACATTTTTTCACCGTATGTATTAGGCTAACCCATGTTACATATAAATTACTCTATTACACATAATTTAACGGGTCATATATGCCCCCTTGGGGCCATATCACTTGCATAGGTATTGTCTTGATAACCTTTTTTCAAAGAATACAAATGAAAGAGACACAACAATTAATATTGTGCTACACGAAGTATTCAATTTTATTAGACCAACCCCTATTACATATATAATTACCCATTATACATTTAACATGCCATATATACCTCTTGGGGCCATATCACTTCCATATATATTGTCTTGATAACCTTTTTTCAAAGGAAACAAATGAAAGAGACGCAATAAATAATGTTGTGTCACATGGAGTAGTCAATTTTCTCATGAAAACATATTTTTTTGTCTTCTTAAGATATCAGTGATACATTTTTTTTTTCCTTTCTCTAACTTGTAACTTGTAAATAAAATAATAGTTGATTTCAAAAAATGACCAATTAATTTGATAAATGTGCATACACAACAATTTCTAAGTGTGGTCACTTTGACTCAATCATAACACCTCTAGTAGCATATTCACACAACAACTTTAACTTGAATTTACATTTAAAACGTCAGTTATGTTTTGGAATACAAGTCCCCCTCTCGGTACAAAAAATAGAGTTGAATATGCTCGTTAATGTTTATGGCATACAAATCCTAAAAACCAAGATAAGGGTAAATATGATCTATTTACTAAAGCTAAATTTGTAGATGGATAAGTAGAATGTTGATGCAAAGACCTCACCATAGTCTTTAAAAATAATTTTTGTTAAGTTGCAGTTAAAAAATATTAAATTCATCAATGCACAAAATTTGGTGGAGAAATTTAAAACAAATTTTATGTTGAGTTTAAGTCTCTTAATGCAAACCACTAAAATTTAGCTCAGTAAAATTGTGCGAAAGCAACTCTTAATGAATAGGTTTTGTAAAAACAATTTACAATTCTAAGATCTAATAAAAGAAGAAGAAAAAAACACAAGATTTTAATGAAAAGGTGAAGAGTGAGAAAAGCATACCCACAAAGTCATCGATATTAGTGTTCATGACTTTGATCCTTCCTAAGCTTGCACTCCAAGTGTGTTTCAATCCATATGGTGTTAAGAGGCCAATTCTTAGCTAATATGAATTAAGAATAAAACATATTCACATATTTCACACATTACTAAGAAGGATTCAAGCATCTATAGAAGCTTGTTGCTTGTTGATGCGTAATCTCTCATAGAATATTTTCTATCTCTTGAGATCAATATTTGCCTAATGTTTTTATTTAATGCGAATGAATTTGTGAGAAATAGACAACTTGTATTTTTATAGATCTAGAAATCAAATGAACATACTTACCTTGATTCTCGCTTCATGTTTGAGAGGGTTTTTATTTAAAATTTATTCAACATTTCTTTTGGAAATTATTCAAGTTCAATATGACACCATGAAAATCTCTAGCATACCTTTCAAAAATGTAGATAACATCAAATATTTCGATTGGTTTTCTATTGATTCCTAGATAGAATGTGTCTATCTAATAAGCATATCCTAAACAATGTTTGAGGGGCTTGAGTGAAAATGTGCTTAGGCCTAGACCATACCCTTGAACATCGATATATGTTATATAGTATCAATCCTTTGTTGGGTCCATGATCAGGCATTGCGCCGCCCATGAGGGGCGGCCCTTTGGCACCCAAGTGAGCGGAGCACCGCTCACTTGGGCACCAAAGGGCCTCCCGTGAGAGGTGGCCCTTTGGTGCCCAACTGAGTGGGGCTTGGAGCAGGAGGAAGAGAGGGGCGGCGAGAGGAAGGGGAAGGGAACAGTGGGGAGGAGGGGGAAGGGAGGAGGGGGGAGGAGGGGGGAGGGAGGAGGAGGGTGGGGGGGAGGAGGGAGAAGGGAGGAGGAGGAGGAGGGGGGAGGGAGAAGGGAGGAGGAGGAGGGTGGGGGGAGGAGGGAGAAGGGAGGAGGAGGGTGGGGGGAGGAGGGAGAAGGGAGGAGGAGGAGGAGGGAGGAGGAGGAGGAAGGGAGGGGTGGTGGGAAGGGAGGGGTGGTGGGAAGAGGAGGAAGGGAGGGGGTGGAAGGAGGGGGAAGGGTTAGCGGGGTAGGTTTTAATTGTTTGTAAAAAAAATTATTATATAGTTTAGGGGGGTTTAGGGGTTAGATTTATTTCTATTTTTATTTTTAAATATATTATATAATTTAGCGGGTTGGGGGTAGTTTTTAATTTTAATTTTAATTTTTTTATTATATAGTTTAGGGGATTAGGGGGTAGGGTTTATTTTTATTTTAAATTTTATTATATAGGTTATGGTGGTTTAGGGGGTAGGTTTTAATTATTTGTTTTAATTTTTTATAATATAGTTTAGGGAGGGGGTTAGGAGGCAGGTTTAAAATATATATATATATATAGTTTAGGGGGGAGTTTAGGGGATAGGTTTTAATTTGTTTTTTAAATTTTTTATTATATAGTTTAGGGGGGGTTAGGGGGGGTTTAGGAGGGGTGTTTGGAAAGGAGCACTTTGGGCATCTTGCAAACATAGAAGACCCAATGGAAGAGTACATTGATGTCCCTGAAGAAATCCAAGCTCCAGAAAATTCCAATTTCGATGAAGAATTTGACCTGCATGATATTGATGATTAGTTTCATGTCTTGAAGAAAATGTTGAATTTGACAATTTTTTGATAAGATATATTAGTAATGTTTTGACTTTTAGACTTTATTTTAAAAATAAAATTTCTATATATAATGTTTTAATATGTTTTTTTACAAATATATGGTATAGGTTTTCTTGAATTTATATGAATCGTCACTTTTCGGAAAATAATATGAAATAGTATCATTTTATACAAAAAATCTATGAAAAATCATTGAAAATGGTTTTAAATGTCTTTATTTTCTGGATTTCTTTACAATTTTGTCAATAAAAATGTCTTATTTTGTCCATAAAAATGTCTTATTTTCTAGAAAAATTGCAAAATGTATATGTTTTTCATTATAAATTGCTTATAAATGTATGTTATTTTGTTAAATTTCTAAAAACACACTTGAAAATAGAAATTAAAAATATTTTACGACAAAGATAATTCAAAGGCCCAAAAAATGCCTCAAAATGAAAATGTGTGATACTGGTATCAACCCTTTCTGAAATGGAGGTAAAAATAGCTACTAAAATTAGGAGAGAGAAAAACGAGAACCGTGTCGAGTTCTCGTTTCATAGTATAAGTGATTTGAATAGGAAAAATTGATCCAGTCCCATACACGACTTGAAAAGGAAGCATACCAATATATTTCTTTGTACTAATTATGTATTCCCACAATGCATACTTAAGTCTTGTGTCCCATGTTCTTTTATTTTCTGATAACAATTTTTTAATAATAGTGATGAGATTTTTGTTGGTATATTTAGCAAGGCCATTCCCCTGTGGATAATAGGGTGCAGATTGCTTAAGGGTAACATTATAATTTTCACAAAACTGAACCATATCAGCAGACTTAGAAGCAGGGGTGTTATGAGTCAACAATCTATGTGGACATTCAAATCATGCAAAAATATGTTCTTCTATGAAATCAATGATTACCTTATATGTTGCTTTCCTTGTTGGAATAACTTCTACCCATTTTCTGAAAAAATATGTTGTTGTCAAAATCCATCTGTGTTGTCCACTTGATGGGGGATGAATTTCTCCAATAAAATATAACCCCCACTATTGTAAAGGGGCATCAATCACAATAGCTTTTAATGGTAATGGTAAAAGCTTCAGTTTCCCTGCAAATTTTTGACACTCTACACAAACTCTAACTTTGGAAAATACGTCAGAAAATAAGGATGGCCAATAATATCCAGCTCTCAAGAATATGTATGTTGTTGTCTTCCAATAGTGGTGACCTCCAAAAACACCATTATGAAATTATATTATGATCAAATCAACTTCATCATGATCTATGCATCTTAGTAATATGCCTCTTGGATATTTCCATAACAAAGTTGTGTCAACAATACAATATTTTCGAGCCTTTAACTTCAAAGATCTAATTTTTTTCTTATTAAGATAAGGTGGAAACTTAAAATTCAATAGGAAAAATACAATATCTTTATGAACTCCCATCATTCTCTCATGCTTGATAAACAACAAACTGATTCAGAGCCAGATTTAACCCCAATGCCTTACAATTTGAATCAATAAGAAATTTAGCTAAGCCTTGACCTTTTATCAGTTTTGTCGGTTTGATTTCAACATCATATTCGATCAATTTATCTATCCACTTACCTATTTTACCTTCGTTGTTGATCTGAATCAATATACCCTTCACAGTGCTACTTGGGACATAGGAAACTATCTTCCATTGAAGAATGTACAGTCTAAAATATTTTAAGGCCTTTATCAGAGTATAATCATGTTTCTCCAAAATATTATACTTCAATTCTGCATCTCTCAAAACCTTACTAAAAAAGGCAATAGGTTGTTCATATCCATCTTCATTTTTTTGCAATAACACTACAACAATAGTGTCCTATGAAGCAAAGAAAAATGTCTGAAATTATTCTGAATAATCTGGACTAACAAGTACTGGAGCCTCAATTAAATCATGTTTAATTTTCTCAAAAGAAACCCTAGATTCTTTAGTCCATTTAACTTCAACGTATTTCTTTAACATAACTGTAATGTGCTTAATAATCTTAGTGAAATTGGACACAAACCTTATAAAAAGGTTAATCTTACCGACGAAAGATTGAATTCCATTTTTGTTTCTTGGAAGACCAATTTTTAAAATTTCTGCTACCCTGTATGGATCAATTTTGATTCCTTGATGGGAGACAATATGCCCAAGAATTCTACCCTCCATCATTGCAAAATTTGACTTTTTGGGATTTAAAGAGAGACCATACCTCTCGCACTTTAAAAAGGTTTTCTTGAGATGTTGAAGATGTTCTTTGTCTGATTTGGAAAATACTATGACATCATCCAAATAAATAACAATGAATTTGTCCATTTCCCCTAGGAAATCTATATCCATAGATCTCTGAAATGTTGCATCGGAATTTATCAAACCAAAAGGCATTCTGTCATACATAAATGTTCCATAGAAGGTTACAAAGGAAGTCTTCTCCTTATCTTGTTCATGAAAGACAACCTGATTATAACCTGAGAACCCGTCTATTAGAGAAATTTGTTGTTCTCCAACTACCCTTTGTAAAATTTGTTCCATCTTCGATAGAGGGTAACTATCCTTTAAAGAACTTCTGTTTAAATTCTGAAAATCAACACAGAGTCTGATTTTTCCATTTTTCTTCCTCACTGGCACTAAATTAGTCACCCAGGTAGAAAATCTCAAGGAATGATAATCTTTGTGTCAAATAGATTTTTCAGTTCTTTTTCAATGACTAGTAACAACATTGGATTCACTTTTCTTAATTTCTTCATGAATGGTTTTGTAGTGGGATTTAAAAGTATTTTATGTTGAACAATACTTGTATCAAAAGTCTTTAAATATTCATAAGACCATGCAAATACATCGACAAAATCCTTCATTAATTCCACATACATTTTCCATTGTTCATCTAACAAAGCTTTATATAATTTGACCATTTTGGGATCAAATTTTGTACCAATATTGCAATCTATAGTGATGTCTCCTACAAGTTAAACCAAAGGATTGCAAAGTGTATCACGATTATCAAACAGCCTGTCAAGTGGGACCAAACCTTTAGGTATAAAATTACTTTTGAGATCAATGACATCATGACTAGCAACTTTATTTGAATAAACTAAATTCTGTGACTCCTCAATTTCCTCTTCTTGTTGAACCAAATATCCAGAAAACCCACCAATTGATTGCAAAAATATGTTAATTTCTTAGTCATCCTCGAATACCTGCCAATTTTTAATGTTATCTTGAACTAAAGGTCTATGTTTGACTTCCGCAACATATTTAAGATGAGGTTCGGTTGGGACCCTGAAGCAACTAGCATCCATTGCTAAAGAATCTGAGTTTCATTGTTGTTCGTGAAAATAAAAGAAATATTGAAAGCTGAGAAATAATTTTCAATTAAGTCTTAAACTTCATTCTGATAAACCTTAATACTTTTATGTTTAACCTGATAGATTTTCCTAACCTACTGAACAACCAATTATGAATCACCATATGCTACTAATTCTTGTATGTTCGTATCTTTAGCAGCTCTTAAACCCAAAACTAAAGCCTCATAATCAGCTATATTATAGGTAGCTTCAAAATTGAGTTTATACATCAGGGTAATTTTCTCATTAACAAGGGAAATAAGTGAGAATAGCTGCTCCAGAACCCTCTCTAGAAGATGCTCCATCAAAATACATTCTCCAAAGCTTATTTTCAAGTCCTGTGGACTGCCTTTTATGGACCTCCTTCTCAACCTGACCTAAAGCTGAAACTTGATCATCAAACTGTAAAACACATGAATCAATACCTTCCTGTACTGCATATAAAGGATTATTAGCTAGATTTCGATGATCACTAACCATATACGCCAATTGGATTCCTATGTATAACCATCTAGTTTCACCTCCATACATAGGAATTGTGGAATAAGAATAATCCATTTGTAATGTTCCTCCCATTTTCATGGTGCAAGACCTAGACAAATGCATCCCATACTTTGGAGGAATATCATCCACTACCACATCCAACAGAATACTTTTCATGGGAAGTTGATCCAAAATGAGTACCAAATCTTTAATGACCCCCAAACATTTAACAACTCTTGAAGCAAAGACATATAGATCATGGAAGGGTTTGGTGATATTTAAATCAAGGTCTTCCATTACTGCTTTCGACATTAGATTATGGGATGCTCCAGAGTCTAGAAGAAAATTATGTAACATCTTATCATGGACAAGCATTGTAATATAAAATGGGGGAGGAGGACATGCTTTTTCATCCAATTGATGACCAAAAACAATGGTTTGGTTTTCATCATGGAGATTCACTACATCAGAGGAGGGAAGATCTGCAGGAGGCTGTAAAATATTTAAAATGGACTCTTTGAAGGATTGGTTTTTTACTAGCTTAGTCAAAGGAATAGGAATCTTAATTTTGTTAATTTCCTGCTTAAAATTAAAAGAACTTGATACTTTTTCATCATCCTTTATTTCCCAATTCCTGCTTTTATTACCCAGTTGATCATGTTTCTTTTCCACTTCCTTACCTGATAACTATTTTTCTAAATTTGCAGCTTTTTTCCGAGGTGTTTCAAAACCTGGATTTTTCCCTGATCTAAGATCATATTTCCTTTGTTGTTTTAATTGAGCTGCATTTTTGTAATTCTCCTAAATTTGATTTGTCATAAAAAATTCTTCATATTCTTCCCATGTGAGGAAATTCACCAATTGATCTTCATCAAGAAGTTGTTCCTCTGGATGTGGTTTTTCACCTTCTATACCACTGTTGGCTAGATTTGCTATCAATGGCAAACTACGAAGGTATATCCCAGACAAGGCACTTAATGCAGCTCCCGGTGTGTTTGAAATAGCTAACTCTTGCAGGGTATAGGTCATGGTACCTTGTTTCTTCTCTCAGAAGAGAGTCTTCGAGTTTGTATTATTTTATGAAAAATCCTAAAGTTGTTACTTCCTATATACTAATTATCAAATAGAACAATTATCCAACTAATCTAGTTTATAAAATTAAACTTAAATAGTTCACAACTGTTAATTATAACTAAGATATATCTAACTAACCTATGGGCTATTACTAAGTATCTTGGCCAGGAGCATTTTAAGGAATACTATCTTTTTCTATCCCATAAACAAAAATATTAATATTTAAGGTTTAACATGATCCAAGAGAAATCTAATGGATCAAAGTATAACCTCAATATAAAACAATCCACATTCGCGGATTCAAGAGATAATAATGTAGATCATCACCAAACTTGAGGTCCAATGTAAACTGATACAGTAACAACAAATATCTACATATTCAGAATCCAAAGTTCTTTTAATTAATCATCACTTACGAAAATACCTCTATACAAACAGATCCTTTTATAAATGAGCCATTTTATAATTTGATATCAAAATCTAATTTAAATAACCATAGTAATTATAATAAGATCAGAGATATCATATAATTAGAAACCAAATATGATGTGTGCTCGATTTTTTTTTTTTAACCTTCAATGCATTACAACCAAGTATAACAACATATCATTTAACATAAGAGAAAATTGAAAATAGAAAGAAGTCATATATATATATATATATATATATGAAAACCAAAATCAAACATGATACCAGTTTCCAAGAAGATCCATAAAAGTTTGACAACGAAAAATTCTCAGTGCGAATAAGTCATTTAGGATTTGAGAAATATTTGAACTCCAATGATACCAGTTTCTATCATCTACTCAAACCCCCTATAAGACTAGATGGACTTGATTTTTATAATCATATGGCATAACTAACAAACCTAATGAATAGGTCTAATCATCAACCAGTTTACAACTAACACTCCCAAAATAGATCACCATAAACGAAGTGTTTTAAAATTTGTGATAATGACATCTCTAACTGTCCTCGTCCAAAAGTAAATTTTATAACAAATAATGGCCACATGTCTTTAACTGTGAGGAAGATTATTGAAGATGATCAATCATTGAACTTACTTGATCATAAAGTCAAATTCCAACTATAGGAGATATCTTTTGATGTATGTTCCAGTCTTCATAATGAGAGAAGGAATATAGTAGACACCTGGCCTGATCTAGAAACACGAGCATCTTCAAAATGATATCCAAAAATAACATTGAGTGATCCCTAGAAATAGCCAAGATGCCCAACAAAAAACTCGGATAGGCACAACTGATCCATATAAATGCTATCCAATGAGAAGAAGTTATCCCCGAAAAGAAGCAGGCATCAAAACCAGGTAGATGTTAATCATTCGGTCCCGTAACACACAATAAGGAAGTATAACCATCGCATTAAGTAATCCACAATGATTTCATATTCAAGATGCCATCTATGATATAACAAATAAAAATACTTAATAAATTGTTGCTATCACAAATATGGAATAACTGAAAGCAAAACAATAAATAATAAGCACTCCTACAGAATCTATGATTATGTATGTGTGCTAATAATAGCTTACTAGACTGAAAGAGATGATACTTGAGACGCACGAAGCTTATATTCCTTTATATAATAAAACTTGGAAAAATTGATACAAAATAAAAGGTTATATAGTCAGGATTCAATAGCTACTTGAATTTGAGGAGCTCTTCTGGCTTCCGCCAATTTGACTTTCAATTTCAGAATCTTAGCCTTATGGAATTCATCTTGTTTCAATAATCTTTCATTTTCAGACACCAATACCTTCTTGACAGCTTTATATTATCCTTCTTCATTTTCAAATTTTGCCATCGATCAACCCATGATAACAATTCATTTTTTAGCTTTTGAATATCATCCTTCATCATATCTTTATTCAACTGATATTCGTCAAGTTCCTTTTATTTCAAAAGGTAGCTTGATAGATCGTTTTATGTTTCTAATAGCTTGGTCCAAGAATTGATCATTTCAACTAGGGTTAGGAAAGGATGGGATTCGTCTCTTCACACGAGTTTTAGGGAGAGGGGGCGGCCAGAATTGTTATTCCCCAAAACCATTTTCCACTAAAAATTCTTCCCAATTTTTACCCTCTGAGGCTGAACAATGATGGATCAGAATTTTAAGAAGTCCATGATGAAACAAGCTTCTATCCTAGTCATCGATAGTGCTCTGGATAGTATTGGACATTTTCTTCAAACTACTGAGCAGGAAGAAGGGAAAATTGATCTCAAAACCATTAAAAACCATAAGCAAGTGAAGGTGTTACAAATGTACAAGAGAGAAACGCCCTTTGCATGTGATGTACTTGATTATTATCCATAGTAATGGCCACCATTGTTGCTTAATAAATTTTGCAGGAAAAGCATGTTTGGTACTAATGTCTCTAGGAACTGAATACAGGAAGGCCTTCCACTTCTTCTTACTAATTTTCCCTCCCTTAAACCATCGCTCATCGGTTTGGGGTAGCTTAGCGGCCTCGACAATGAAGTATTCAGTCACCGAAAAATGTGGGTTACCAATATGGGCCACATAGTCTTTAAATGATAGGTAAAATTGTCTGGTGACTTCAAATTGTGCCCACTAAAATGCCTAAAAAATGACCCCTAACCTATCTTCTCTAACTGCTCAGTAGCCTCAGGATATGCCTGCAAGAGGTCGTTACTAGAAACTGAAATGACTGAGTGGTGCAATTTCTTCACCTGTGGGGTTTTGGACAGAATTGAGCTTAGGAGTGGTGGTGAAAATGGATGGGATAGTGATCTAGGTTATACCAATCATCTGAGAAATGAGTTGAAACTCATTTGGTTTGCTCATATCAAACGAAGAATGTAAACCTTCGAAAATAAAACCCTAGGGTTGCTGCTCCGGAACTTAATGGGAGTGATGTGAACTAATCATTCTAAACAATGATTACAGCCATAGGAGAATAAACTAAATATCCACCGGTAGCATGATTAATCCAAGTGTCTAAAGTATCATGACATCGATCACGACTTAGGCTATCGATTACAACAGCTGTTGAAATGCCATAGTAATTACAATCCCATTATCAAATTTTGGATTAGATGTTGGAATAAATTAAGGGCTCTAGGCATCATGGTATGATTACGAGGGTATGTTGGTTTAGATGATGCTCGTTTATTATCCTGGATGATTTCATATGCTAAGTGTAAAGGATCATTCAGTTTTGATTAAAAAAAACTTTTACAAAGATTGAATATAATATATCACAATGAGCCTCGATGATTGATGCAATAGACTTAAGACGTTTACATAGATTCAGGAATAAGGTGGGATATGATTTACCCATTTTAACTCATACTTTAGGAGCAATTCAAACTATCTTCTTAACTATTTCCAAAGTTTTGAAACAACCAGTCGAGGCATAATAGGTTCAACAATGATAACCACCTTTTTTTACTATGAAAGAATCTTCATAAGTCCGGAACTTTTAAGAACATAGGAAATTTAGAAGTATATTCCTAGGATTGAAATGCTAACATTACCATAATTGATAGACTGTATGTCAGAGGTATTTATATGTCGTTTAGTAATATATAGGCAAACATTCACCTGTGTAATTTTAAAAAATGCCAATAATATTACTAATCATTGTAATCAGAATACTTGATATTTGAGATAAGACTACTATAGATTAATATAACAGTGATCAATATGGCTTGTAATTAATTAAAAAGTGAGATCAAAATGAATTTTAGTAAACTAAGCCATGAAGAGAATAAGGTTTAGCAGCTGCAAAATTGGATAATCATTATCATTTCATCTATAATGCATTCAAATCATGTGGAAACTTTATCCTGGATCCAGACTCCTACTGCGACTATCTCCTTCAATTGGGAGTACCTTCAGAATCAATGATTCTGAAGGAACTCCTAATTAATATCCCTTATGAAATTTTTTTCTGAAACAATCCATTATTTCTGGTATCATCTTTTATTTAAACAAAAAGAAACAAAGAAAAGATGAGAAGGTTGTTGGATGCCAACAAATGGCGACGTGTATGGGGGAACTAGTTATCTTTGTACTTCCTTCGTGATGGATTACGAAAAATTACAACTAATTGTCTATATAGAAGAATCAGATCATCTTTCTCCAGAACTAAATCATCAGTTTTTCTTACCTTTAAATTTGCAACTACGACTAATATCCAACTTCTTGTTAGTGCCTGGGAATTATGAGTACCATGCTCAATTTCTTAGATGAGCATAATAAGGCTATCTTATCACAACTAAACACTCAAATAAAGATAATCATCTGTTACTAGTAAATGGATATAGCCATTAAATGTTCGGATGATATCTGAAAACCCTGTTCCATCCATAAACTCAAATTTAAATTAAGCGAGCATTACACGTATGTAAATTTTTTTTTAAAATAATATTTTAATTCATTTTTGAATATTTGGTTATTGCAGATATGGATTGGGAATCATTTCCTTAGTTTGGTGACTAAGTGATGACAATGTCACTCACGAAAACCATCTGAAGTGAACAGGCCGACTCATTACTGAGACCCCCTATCTCCCGATATAAGGACCGAGAGTGTAGGACCCCTCCTTTAGGGTCCCCTCGAAATGAACCTGAAACTTTAACAACTTCATACAAACCAATTAGCCATCATAGTTATTGGAAAAATAAAATAAAAAGCGTGAATAACTTAACAAAAATAAGCAAAACCTTAACTTGTCAACCCGATCCGGCTGGTCCATTGTCGCCTTCGTCTTCCGTAGGATCCCTCCAACAAAGCTCGTTTAAACCATAGGCGAAGCAACCGTTAGCTCCGCCACCCAACCATAGGCTCATGCTTTCAGTCGCATGGCCTCCCCCGAGCTTTGGGTCGTAGAGCTCACACAAGTATTTCAGAAATTCAGCTTGGGCTTCCCTTCCCACCAAGATTTCTAAGCCAAACCCTTAGATAGCAGCAAGTCTTTGAGGCATTCGAAAATTACGACAATCGTCCAAATTATGGGCCCTTTACCCATTCCCCAAGTCTTCCTTATAAAGGAAAATCTCATGCGACACATGTCGCTTCATGCATAATTAAATATTTTTAATTAATTATTTAATTAAAACACTCACCCATCCAAGTGTCAGTTTCTCTAGGAAGTGCACCAACACCCCTAAGTTTGCTCCAGTTTGTCCCCCCAGATATTTTAATTAACTCCTAGCTTTTAGTTGACTAGGTGTCTAATCTTAGGATTCTATTTTGCTCCTAAATAATGATTTCTATTATTTTAAATGCTCAACAAAAATAACTATTCATGTGCAAATGCCTAAATTATTTTTATGCATTTGCTAAGTAATAATCTAGAGTTATTCTCATAAGTTTTTATGCAGTTAAATTTAACAACCAAACTCACTAAGATCACGGTGCCACGCCGTTGGGCTCCTAGTTCCTTAATTTTAATTCCCTGACATGGCACCACTCTGTCGGGTCCATTCATCCATGGTTTCCATTCCTTGGCATGATACCGCATCGTTGGGTCCTTGCGTCCATTCTTTCCATTCTCGACAGGGTACCGCATCGTCGGGCCCTTCTGCCACCATCTTTCCGTTTTGACTTGCGGGAACTCTTGTAGGGATTTTAGGAATCGTTACCATCCATCCTCCGTCTACATGCTATCTAGGGACTAATGGCGTTGAGGAGTGAGTCTGTTCTCACTGCGCGCCCCTCAACTCGTACGTGACCAACTCCGTCGTGGCCCACCTCGTACGCTCTCACGCATTCCTCTTGAGCAAGCAGATTAGTGCTTATCTGGTCATGCATGGTATTCTTGTCGGAAGTCGACATCGTCGTCGCTCCCCCTGTGTGTGATTTACCCGTACTCTACGACCCTTCATGTTCCTTTGTGTGTCCGTTGGTGAACCGTCTCACTTGTTTCTACACACACTTCTCACAACAATTTATTAGTAGCACTGTCCTCAATAATCATCATCTGATTTCAAAATCAAGTATTGTTAAACATTTATGATTTATTCAAACTTCTAATCAAATATACATTTCGTCGACAAATACATAATCACCATATAGCTAGTCGTTAAGCATTATCCATATGTACAATTTTCATATCAAAGTTAATCGTTAAATAACATGAAATCGTCCATTCACAATAACTACCCAAATGCACATATATCAATCAATCGTAATCATAAATATACTCAAAATAAAATCATAGGGTTATTTTATTAACGTTTCAAACATTTGGGTGACTCAGCAGGTGCCCTCAATGTCTATAGTAGTCTAGGGGCACTACATACACCCCTACTTATTTAGAACTTCATCCCGAAGTTCAGAATAAAAAAAATGGAAAGCTATGACGCATCTCAGTTGCGTCCTCCCAAGTTGCAGAGCTAGGACTGTAACTGTCCTACTGCACTTTGACTTGATCAATCGAAGCTAATCATTAAGCAAGATGTAATCAATCAATTATCCCACTCCACACGTATAATTTAATTCCTTAATTCATTTATCAATTAATGTCGGCATTCATATCTTCAGGTTTTCCCTCAATCATTTAAGACATAACAAGGCTCAAGAGACCACTATGTCAAAGTTGTTCAGCTAGTTCACTTGATAGGTTCCCTTAAGGTCCCCAGTCATTCTAGGGGCATTACAGAGAGCCATTACCCCAGTTTGGCGACTGGATGTTGGCAATGTCAGATAGATGATGACCATTATCCTGAACAGGTTGGCTCGTTACTGAGACCTCTTGCTTCCTAATCAGCGCCTAAGCAATTGTTTTTAAATATTTTGCTTATGAAAAATTCAACCAAAGACTACTGCCCTAGTTTGGTGACCAAATTTGGCAGCATCACGCATGAGACTTGTCTAGATTGAACAACCTAGATCATTACTGAGACCTCCCATCTCTTGGTTTTTCAAATACGAGAGATCTCCTTGGCTTGGTGACCAAATATGGGATGTCAAACCGACAAGGCTAATGAACATGATTAGGCTGGCTCATTACTGAGACCTCTTATCCTTCAACCAAACTTTTAAATGAGTAATTTTATATATACATTGACTTTGTGGATGGAACAAGACCAATTTGGCTTAGGGATGATTGGAAACACAGCTTTGTAACTATTTTGAAATGCTTTGTTTTGAGAAGATAACCCACCTGCTATTATAATCATCGTATCCAAACTGAAAGATGAAGGATGAATCTAATTGCAATGGTGAACAGTTTAGTGTGATTGCTGAACAGTTTCATATTTAAGGAGATCTGATTCGACTGGATGAGGCTAGGAGATACATTTAATCACAACCATACCAGAAAAAAGAACAAATCCAGACTTTGCCGAACATAACATTATTTAATTACATGATCCTTCTTTGAAAGAAGACTACTAATATGTATATTTGAAAAGGTAAATTTGTGAGAGCTAGTGATTCCATTTCAGGATCAGAATTTATCTTTTCCAAAATTAATCCCGACTAGCAAGATTATAGAATTATAGGATTTTTGTCATTTTACGAACTTGCAAATTTATTTATAGATAGAGTGAGTGTAAAAAATAGTAGAATGTATACTAGATTAGCTTATGCTTAGCCTATTTACAAGATATGAGATGCAAATTTAAATGACAAAATCAAAATAAAACTCTACAATAAAATATAGACAGAATTATGTACAAATCGTGAGATTTCATGAAAATTAGTGGAAATGTTTCTTTAAGACCAGTCTGTTTATCAAAAAGGTTTCTGACTGACCTTCAAATGTTTGGAGCCTAAAAGTGCTTTGGCCTAAATTTTATGCAATAATGAAAGGACCTAGCCAGAGACGTTGAAACTTGGTATGTTCACCTCTGTCCTCGTGTGCTTTATCCCATTTCAGAACTAAATTGCCTACTTGCAGTTCCCTATTAGAGGCCAAAGCTTGATCGAACAATGATTTCACAATCTATTGGTGTTTTGAAAAATGTTGCTTGGCCTTCTCCCAATCTTATTCTAACTTAAGTAATGTATTAATCCTTTTTACCATAACCGGGCAATCCACTTCCTGAGAATACTGTGCTAATTGCAGAGAGGGTAAAAAAATATTTGGAGGAAGAATAGCGTATGCACCATACACTAGAAATAAAGGAGAGTTACCAACCACATATTTGGGAGTTACTTTGTCTGCCCACAATGGGTTGTACAAGGCAGTATGCCAGTTTCTGTGGTGTGTGGCGATGGTTCTTTTCATAAATTTTAACAAATTCTTGTTAGTGGATTTGGTCGAACCATTACCTTGGGGATAATAGATTACAGAATATCTAATCCTGATACCCTTCTCTAAAGCAAACTCTGTCAATTCAACGAAGGAAAAATAGGAAGCGTTATAAAAAAATAAAGACTCAGGTACGCCAAATCTAGTAACAATGGAAGATTCCAAAATTTAATGGCTTTATTGGTATTAACGACACGTAGGGTTGCTGCCTCATCCCACCGGGTAAAGTAATCAGTGGCGGTAATAATGTACTTATGCTACATAGATGAAGAAGGATTTATTGGCCCCACTATATTAAGGCCCCACTGTTGAAATGGCCTTTCAACTGAAACTGGTTGTAATGGAAAAGCAAGTTTCTTAATTTTGCGAGAAGCTGTTTGACAGTCTTGGCATTTTCTAATTTATGCGTGAGCGTCTCTGAATAGGGTGGGACAAAAAAAATCATCCCTAAGTATTTTATGTGCGGTAGTGTCGCCTCCAAAGTGGCCACCTGCAGGGCCAGCGTGTAACTCTCTCAAAACTGATTCAGTTTCATCTTTCTGAAGACAATGAAGGAGTACGCCATCTGAATTTTTTCTAAAAAGGATATTATTTAGCAGTTGATAAGAAGTTGATTTTAATCTAAGTGCTCTCCTTTTCTTTGGTTCCAAGTAATATGGGGCGCTCCCAGTTTCAATAAAACCTCTCAAGTCAAAATACCAAGATTTTTGGGAAGGAGGAATAAAGTAAACTTCCTTTTGACACAGTGACTCACTAATCTATAAGTCTGATTCATTAGTGGGAAAATGAGTTGATTCAGCTTCTAGTTTGAAATACCTTTACCTTTCACTACCTTGGAGGGCTTGATTTCGAGGTCATATTCTTGAAGAGTTTCCACCTAGGGGGATCTTTTTTCTCCCAACTCTTTCTGTAGCAAGACGTTTCTAACAGCAGGATATGGAACGATAACTTTGGTCCTAGACTTAAGAAGATAAGGACGAAAATGTTTGACTTCCTTAAACACAGTGAATGTTTGTTTGTCAACCTCAAGATAATTTAACTTGGCTCCTTTAAAATGTAAACTCATGAATGAGATGGGGACTTCATGATCCTATTGATTGTGTTGTGTTAAAACAACAACATATGATATTTCTGAATCAAATGTATAAAGAAAGAAATCCTTTTCAAAATCAGGGCTTAACAGAGTGGGGGCTTCGGATATGACCTCTATAATCCTCTTAAATGATTCCTTTTCCTTGTGGATCCAACTAAATTTAGCGTCTTTTTTTATCATATTTTGCAGGGGATGAACATTTTTAGAGAAACTCGGTATAAACCTCCTCACAAAATTGATTTTTCCCAAGAATGACTGCATGGACTTCCTATTTGATGGAAAAGTAATCTTAGATATGCCTGAGTTCTTTTTGGTCAATCGTAATCCCATCTCTCGATACTACAAAACCTAAGATAATCCCTTGAGTTACAACAAATATTGTTTTCTTGGGGTTGAGCGATATTCCAAACTTTCTACAGTGTTCAAAAACTTTCCTAAGGTGAAGGGTATGATCAGATCAATGCTTTGAAATGACAGTGACATCATCAAGATACACAACCACAACATAATTAATCAGGCCTCTGAATGCTATATCCATGGCTCATTGAAAAATAGCCCTAACATTAATCAGACCAAAAGGCATTTTTATGTATGTGTACGTTCCCCAAGGGGTTCTGAAAGTAGTCTTCAGTTGGTCAGTTGGAGATACTAATATCTTATTATAACTGGAGAAACCGTCAAGTAATGACAGCATTTCGGATCCAGAGACCTTTTGAAGGATCTTCTCCATAGGAGGGACTGGATAGTTGTCTTTCTCAAATGACCTATTGAGGTTACAAAAGTCGACGCAAAGTCGAATGTCACCGTTATTTTTTCGAAAAGGTACAAAGTTAGCAACCCATTGGGTATGCCAGATTGGAAAAATTATTTTCACAACTAAGAGTTTATTCAACTCTTTCTTGACCGAACGTTCTAGAGTTTGGTGCATTTTCCTTAGTTTTTGTTGAAAAGGTTTCGATGCTAGTTTCATTGGAATTACATAGTGCATAATTTGTGGATCAAAGGTATTCAATGTCAGAGATATGGATCTAACTAAACTAGCTCACCTATCTATGCAAACAATAACATATCACAGTAAATAAGAACAAAAAGAGAACAAGAGAAAAGAGTACACCAGATATACATGGTTCACCCAATTGGACTATGTCCACGAGAAGTTAGTCTTCTATTATCTCCAGAATATCTCCTCCAAGCTTACAGAGAGAAATGCAAATAACCCCAATACAATATGATCCACAATGGATGAATGATTCACAAATGAATGAATATGATCCACACAGGCATGAATGTGGGACACTATTATATACCAAGATATGAGGAGGAATTACTCTTGCATATTAAATGTGGGATAATATAATTCTCCATAATAACATCTCTTTATATAATAATGAATATCAAGAGTATATTTTACCATAATGAATATGGGATATAATGTATTAGTCTTTTACATAAGATTGTGAATATCTTCCGACATAATACATAGACATTATTACCTTCAAACGACTATAAAATATTCCAACACTCCCCCTTAATAATGGCTGGGAGAAAATCCTACTAACAAGGAAGGAAGGAGTCATTACTGCTCCCCCTTGATGAAAACTTCCAGAAGAACCAAAGCTACAAAAGAAGAACACTTCGGCTAATGGAATTTGATGAAGAACAACCGCTTCTCATTGAATCATGAAATTGCACACGAGTTAGGTTCTACGATGAAATACCAACAACAAGATGCCCAGATCTAAAGAGAAGCCAACATGGCTACTAGATCCACAAGATGTCGAGAACATGTGACGCAATCCAACAACAATGTGCCCAGATCTAAAGAGAAGCCAACATGGCTACTAGATCCACAAGATGCCTAGATCACCACAAGAATCATCACAACCATAACTGATAGCTGAATAACTCTGATATAACATCCACACCATTGTACAGATACCTTCTAACGGCTGATACAATAGAACATGTGGCTAAGAACACCACAATAGTGTACAAAAATACCCAGATGACCAATACACATGTGGAAATCATACATTCTTCCAATCAAGGTGCAAATAGAAATATCTGTAAAAGACCTCGAACATCGAACAAACAAGACCCCAATGGTCTACACGTCAAAAACGATATCATACAAATGAACATCATGACTTTAATATTAGAAGATGGTGCTTCAATATGTCTGGAATGAGATGAAAGCCTAAACATATAACATATTTGCACAAGAACTTTCAAGATTAAAGCATATAAAGATCATAAAATAAAGGTGCTCATACATAAATGAAAATGTTTATACACCAAAGGTTAGCGAACATCATATAACAAGATGGCAACATAATATCATCAAATAAAAGATTAACTTGCTCATTAAGGAAAATGAAGTTATTTTTACACATTAAGTGTCAGCCACAACATATAAATAGTGATCCCAAGATTTCACTTAAATATATGAAAATTTAGTCATCAAGCAACTAATCTTAAGCATATGTGCATTTCTTATTAGTATGATGTTAATATGCAAGAGATGAATGCCCTGAAAATGTCAATGCTTCCATATAGGAACGTTAGAAACAAGTAAGAACAAGATAACCTCTGCAATCATAAGAATAGAAATCTCATTGCAACAAGAACAAGGTGTTCATGATAAATATTTCAAGATTATAAGATTGCACAAGAACTATATACAATCTCTAAAATACATGAAAAAGAAACTATATCCCAATTAAATAACTTATGACAAGCCAAAAAATTATGATATCACATAGATTCAAAAAATTGACTTTACTCAAAAAATTAATTAGCAAGAGCATAGAATGATCATAAAGATATTACTTAGAAAATAATGAAATTGCTTTTACACAAAGGTAAGCAATAACATATAAATAAAGCAAATGATGATCAAAAGATAACACATATGAGATTGTTCTTATAAAATTGATTTTATAAACATGATGTGATTAAAAATCAACATGATTAAATATGATAAAAAAGAACAAATTAGTTATTAAGTATCTTGTTAACATATTAAGCATGGAATGGTTTATAGCTATCATCATGACAAAATACTAGAGATCCATGCCCTTAAAAGATGTCAAAGTTTCCATATAAAAATGTTAGACAAATAGATACCAAGAACAAGACATAATATCTTAGTAAACATAATTAGAAGTAAAACCTAAATGCAAAAAGATGAATAACAAAAAACTTAAATACTTTACTATACTAATTTGAATCTGCAGAAAACACAGTTAAAAAAACAGTTAAGGAAAAAGAAACTTTTACTTACAACCCTTGGATTGAGTACCCAGACTTGCCCAGAATTCTGTTATGTTCGCGAGTGGATCTAGAACAGCTCTTCCAGTTCCAGAAACAGGTTATAATAAAAATTCCGATAAAAATTGACCGAGTTATGAGGCCGAAAACAGTGTCGAATCTGCCAAAGACGGAAACCTGCAGAAAGTCTACCCAACTTTGACGAAAGTTGTCTTTTTAGCAATCGGAAGGCCCTGAATTTTGTTCTCTTCGCATAGGTGTATCCATAACAGCTTTTCCAGTTCTAGAAACAAGTTATAATAAAAATTTCGATAAACATTGACTGAGTTATGAGGCCGAAAACAGTGTTGAATCTGTCGAAGACAAAAACCTGCACAAAGTCTACCAAATTGGACAACAAATGTCGTTTTGACAACTGGAAGATAGATCTCCTTGAGGAGAATCAGAAAATCATATAGGTCTACAAAAAAAACATCAAGAAACCCTTGAAAAAATTCTGCAAAAATCTACACAACAAGGATAGTGTTAGAAATAAAAAAAACTACAGAAATATGCCCAGATCTGAAGAGAAGCCTAATGGCTACCAGATAGAAAGAAAATCTATAGGAAATAATCAATGCCCAGATGATAAAATATTGTTTGAAAAGCAATAGAAGGTACTAGATCATATAAACAAGCTATGATACCATGTTAGAGATATGGATCTAACTAAACTAGCTTACCTATCTATGCAAACAATAACATATCACAGTAAATAAGAACAAAAAGAGAACAAGAGAAAAGAGTACACCAGATATACGTGGTTCACCCAATTGGGCTACGTCCATGGGAAGGTGGTCTTCTATTATATCCATAATATCTCCTCCAAGCTTACAGAGAGCAATGTCAATAACCCCAACACAATATGATCCACAATGGATGAATGATTCACAAATGAATGAATATGATTCACACAGGGATGAATGTGAGAGACTCCCTTGACTCTATTCTATACCAAGAGATGAGGAGGAATTACTCTCACATATTACATGTGGGATAATATAATTCTCCACAATAACATATCTTTATATAATAATCAATATCAAAAGTATATTTTACCATAATGAATATGAGATATAATGTATTACTCTTTTACATAAGATTGTGGATATCTTCTGACATGATACAAAGACATTATTACCTTCCAAGGAATATAAAATATTCAAACACTCCCCCTTAATAATGGCTGGGAGAAAATCCTACTAACAAAGAAGGAAGGAGTCATTACTGTTCCCCCTTGATGACAACATCCAGAAGAACCAAAGTTGCAAAAGAAGAACACTTCGGCTGATGGAATTTGATAAAGAAAAACCGCTTCTCATTGAATCGTGAAATTGCACACGAACCAGGTTGTACGATGAAATACCAACAACAAGATTCTCAGATCTAAAGAGAAGCCGACATGGCTACTAGATCCACAAGATGTCGAGAACATGTGACATAATCCAACAGCAAGGTGCCCAGATCTAAAGAGAATCCAACATGGCTACTAGATCCACAAGATTCCTAAATCACCACAAGAATCATCACAACCAAAACTGATAGCTGAAGAACTCTGATATAACATCCACACCAGTGTACAAATACCTTCTGATGACTGATACAATAGAACATGTGGCTAAGAACACGAGAACAGTGTACATAAATACCCAGATGACCAATACACATGCGGATAGCAGACATTCTTCCAATCAAGGTGCAAATAGAAATATCTATAGAAGACCTCAAACATCGAAGGAACAAGACCTCAATGGTCTACACATCGAAAATGATATCATACAGATGAACATCATGACTTTAACAGTAGAAAATGGTGCTTCAATATGTCTGGAATGAGATGAAAGCCTAAACATAGAACATATATGCACAAGAACTTTCAAGATTAAAGCATACAAAGACCATAAAATCAAGGTGCTCATACATAAATGAAAATGCTTATACACCAAAGGTTAGCAAACATCATATAAAAAGATGGCAACATAATATGATCAAATAAAATATTAACTTGCTCATTAAGGAAAATGAAGTTATTTTTACACATTAAGTGTCAGCCACAACATATAAAAAGTGAGCCCATGATTTCACTTAAATATATGAAAATTTAGTCATCAAGCAACTAATCTTAAGCATAGGTGCATTTCTTATTAGTATGATGTTAATATGCAAGAGATGAATGCCCTGAAAATGTCAATGCTTCCATATAGGAACGTTAGAGACAAGTAAGAACAAGATAACATCTACAATCATAAGAATAGAAATCTCATTGCAACAAGAACAAGTTGCTCATGATAAATATTTCAAGATTATAAGATTGCTCAAAGCCAAATAAATATTGAGTAAAAGATGATCGAAATAAACATGACATGATATATATGAAAATAAATCAAAATGTTTAATATAATCAACATATGGCAAATTATGATCAACTCATTATATCACTGATAAATTATGAAATGACAAGTCACTAATGGTCTTAGTCATGGGTTCATTTCTTGTTAACACTATGTAAATATGCAAGAGATGAAATGCCCTGGAAATGCCAATGCTTCTATATAGGAATGTTAGAGGCAAACAACACATGGCAATGGTTCTGTATAGGAATGTTAGAGACAAATAGCACAAGAACTATATACAATCTCTGCAATACATGAAAAAGAAACTATATCCCAATTAAATAACTTATGACAAGCCAAAAAATTATGATATCACATAGATTCAAAAAATTGACTCTACTCAAAAAATTAATTAGCAAAAGCATAGAATGATCATAAAGATATTGCTTAGAAAACAATGAAATTGCTTTTACACAAAGGTAAGCAATAACATATAAATAAAGAAAATAATGATCAAAAGATAACACATATGAGATTGTTCTTATAAGATTGATTCTATAAACATGATATGATTAAAAATCAACATGATTAAATATGATCAAAAAGAGCAAATTAGTTATTAAGTATATTAACATATTAAGCATTAAATGGTTTATAGCTATCATCATGACAAAATACTAGAGATCCATGCCCTTAAAAGATGTCAAAGTTTCCATATAGAAATGTTAGACAAATATATACCAAGATCAAGAAATAATCTCTTAGTAAACATGATTAGAAGCAAGACCTAAAAGCAAAAAGATGAATAAAAGAAAACTTACATACTCTACTATACTGATCTGAATCTACAAAAAACACAGTTAGAAAAATAGTAAAGGAAAGAGAAACTTTTACTTACAACCCTTGGATTGAGTACCCAAACTTGCCCAGAATTCTGTTATGTCCGCGTGTGGATCCAGAACAGCTTTTCCAGTTCCAAAAACAGGCTCTAATAAAAATTCCGATAAAAATTGATCGAGTTATGAGGCCGAAAACAGTGTTGAATCTACCAAAGACGAAAACCTACACAAAGTCTACCAAACTTTGAGGAAAGTTGTTGTTTTGGCAACCGGAAGGCCCAGAATTTTGTTATGTCCACAAGAGTTGATCCATAACAACTTTTCCAGTTCTAGAAACAGAAAATTCCAATAAACATTGATCGAGTTATGAGGCCGAAAACAATGTTGAATCTGCAGAAGACGAAAACCTACACAAAGTCAACCAAATTGGACAAAAAATGTCATTTTGACAACCAGAAGATAGATCTCCATGAGGAGAATCAGAAAATCATAAAGATCTACAAAAAAATCATCAAGAAACCCTTGAAAATTTCTGCAAAAATCTACACAACAAGGTTAGGGTTAGAAATAAAAAAAAACTACAGAAATATGCCCAGATCTGAAGAGAAGCCTAATGGCTACTAGATAGAAAGCAAATCTACAAGAAATAATCAATGCCCAAATGATAAAATATTGTTTGAAAAGCAATAGAAGGTTCTAAATCATTGCAACAAGCTCTGATACCATGTCAGAGATATGGATCTAACTAAACTAGCTAACCTATCTATGCAAACAATAACATATCACAGTAAATATAAACAAAAATATAACAAGAGAAAAGAGTACACCATATATACGTGGTTCACCCAATTGGGCTACATCCATGGGAAGGTGGTCTTCTATTATCTCCATAATATCTCCTCCAAGCTTACAGAGAGCAATGTCAATAACCCCAATACAATATGATCCACAATGTATGAATGATTCAGAAATGAATGAATATGATCCACACAGGGATGAATGTGAGAGACTCCCTTGACTCTATTATATACCAAGAGATGAGGAGGAATTACTCTCACATATTACATGTGGGATAATATAATTTCCATAATAACATCTCTTTATATAATAATGAATATCAAAAATATATTTTACCATAATGAATATGAGATATAATGTATTACTCTTTTACATAAGATTGTGGATATCTTCCAACATAATATAAAGACATTATTACCTTCCAAGGAATATAAAATATTCCAACACTCCACCTTAATAATGGCTGTGAGAAAAGCCTACTAACAAGGAAGGAAGGAGACATTACTGCTCCCCCTTGATGACAACTTCCAGAAGAACCAAAGCTGCAAAAGAAGAATACTTCGGCTGATGGAATTTGATGAAGAACAACTGCTTCTCACTGAATCACGAAATTGCACACGAACCAAGTTGTACGATGAAATACCAACAACAAGATTCCCAGATCTAAAGAGAAGCCAACATGGCTACTAGATCCACAAGATGTTGACAACATGTGACATAATCCAATAGCAAGGTTCCCATATCTTAAGAGAATCCAACATGGCTACTAGATCCACAAGATTCCTAGATCACCACAAGAATAATCACAACCATAACTGATAGCTGAAGAACTCTGATATAACATCCACACCAGTGTACAAATACCTTCTGACGGATGATACAACAAAACATGTGGCTAAGAACACGAGAACAGTGTACAAAAATACCCAGATGACCAATACACATGCGGATAACAGACATTCTTCCAATCAAGGTGCAAATAGAAATATATGTAGAAGACCTCAAACATCGAAGGAACAAGACCTCAATGGTCTACACATCGAAAATGATATCATACAGATGAACATCATGAATTTAACAATATAATATGGTGCTTCAATATGTCTAGAATGAGATGAAAGCCTAAACATACAACATATCTACACAAGAACTTTCAAGTTTAAAGCATATAAAGACAATAAAATAAAGGTGCTCATACATAAATGAAAATGCTTATACACCAAAGGTTAGCAAACATCATATAAAAAAATGGCAACATAATATGATCAAATAAAAGATTAACTTGCTCATTAAGGAAAATGAAATTATTTTTACACATTAAGTGTCAGCCACAACATATAAAAAGTGAGCCCAAGATTTCACTTAAATATATGAAAATTTAGTCATCAAGCAACTAATCTTAAGCATAGGTGCATTTCTTATTAGTATGATGTTAATATGCAAGAGTAGAATGCCCTAAAAATGTCAATGCTTCCATATAGGAACGTTAGAGACAAGTAAGAACAAGATAACATCTGCAATCGTAAGAATAGAAATCTCATTGCAACAAGAACAAGGTGCTCATGATAAATATTTCAAGATTATAAGATTGCTCAAAGCCATATAAATATTGGGTAAAAGATGATTGAAATAAACATGACATGATATATATGAAAATAAATCAAAATGTTTAATATGATCAACATAAAGTAAATTATGATCAACTCATGATATCACTGATAATTTATGAAATGACAAGTCACTAATGGTCTTAGTCATGGGTTCATTTCTTGTTAACACTATGTAAATATGAAAGAAATGAAATGCCTTGGAAATGTCAATGCTTCCATATAGGAATGTTAGAGGCAAACAACACATGTCAATGCTTCCGTATAGGAATATTAGAGAAAAAATAGCACATGAACTATATACAATCTCTGCAATACATGAAAAAGAAACTATATCCCAATTAAATAACTACGACAAGCCAAAAAATAATGAAATCACATAGATTCAAAAAATTGACTTTATTCAAAAAACTAATTAGCAAGAGCATAGAATGATCATAAAGATATTACTTATAAAACAATGAAATTACTTTTACACAAAGGTAAGCAATAACATATAAATAAATCAAATAATGTTCAAAAGATAACACATATGAGATTGTTCTTATAAAATTGATTTTATAAACATGACATGATTAGAAATCGACAAGATTAGAAATCAACATGATTAAATATGATCGAAAAGAAAAAATTAGTTATTAAGTATCTTGTTAACATATTAAGCATTAAATGGTTTATAGCTATCATCATGACAAAATACTAGAGATCCATGCCCTTAAAAGATGTCAAAGTTTCCATATAGAAATGTTAGCCAAATATATACCAAGAACAAGAAATAATCTCTTAGTAAACATGATTAGAAGCAAAACCTAAATGCAAAACGATGAATAACAGAAATCTTAAATACTTTACCATACTGATCTGAATCTGCAAAAAACACAGTTAGAAAAATAGTAAAGGAAAGAGAAACGTTTACTTACAACCCTTGGATTGAGTGCTCGAAATTTTGTTATGTCTACGTGGGTGGATCTAGAACAACATTTCCAGTTCTAGAAACAAGTTATAATACAAATTTCGATAAAAATTGACCGAGTTATGAGGCCGAAAACAGTGTCGAATCTGCCGAAGACAGAAACCTGCACAAAGTCTACCAAACTTGGACAAAAGTTGTTGTGTTGGCAATCGGAAGCCCAGAATTCTGTTCTGTCCACAAAGGTGGATCCAAAACAGCTTTTCCAGTTCCAGAAATAGGTTATAATAAAAATTTCGATAAACATTAACCTAGTTATGAGGCTGAAAACAGTGTTGAATCTCCTGAAGACGAAAACTTTCACAAAGTCTACCAAACATCATATAAAAAGATGGCAACATAATATGATCAAATAAAAGATTAACTTGCTCATTGAGGAAAATGAAGTTAGTTTTACACATTAAGTGTCAGCCACAACATATAAAAAGTGAGCCCATGATTTCACTTAAATATATGAAAATTTAGTCATCAAGCAACTAATCTTAAGCATAGGTGCATTTCTTATTAGTATGATGTTAATATGCAAGAGATGAATGCCCTGAAAATGTCAATGCTTCCATATAGGAACGTTAGAGACAAGTAAGAACAAGATAACATCTACAATCATAAGAATAGAAATCTCATTGCAACAAGAACAAGGTGCTCATGAGAAATATTTCAAGATTATAAGATTGCTCAAAGCCATATAAATATTGAGTAAAAGATGATTGAAATAAACATGACATGATATATATGAAAATGAAGTGGGCTAATCTCTCGACCATTTGCACCAAGCCCCACCCAGTGTCGTTGAATCCTCCCCTCACGACATTTGCTTACTCCGTCCAAACGAGACCCTCCTCCGGTCGACCGACTGACTGCACATTCGTCGATGGAAAATTTTTCGATGGCTCCTTTAATCAGACGCAGTTAATGGCCATGCTTATGGGAAGTATGTATGACATCGCCCATCCCTAAATTTCTATTTCATAATAAGCAGGAACTTTGAATTTGAATATCCCGCTCAGACGTGATGTTACCAAAAGCTAAGTTATCACTGCATTTAGAACTCCATACACGAAAAGAGGAATGAGGTTGAGGTGAATCATAAAGACAGTTTTCTTTTGCAAATATAGTTGTAAATTATAGTGTTGAGGTTTTTATCGATTAATTTAGTTTTGTAATCGTGTGCTCTTTCAGGGATGCGACGGCTCAGTTCTCATAGTCTCCAGTGCTATTGCCAGCAACACTGCATATCTTCCCAAACTGGCGTCCAAGACTCAAGATTCCTATGAGGATGCATATTTTAACATACTGCTACAGAGTGCATTTCGCAGATCCCGACAACTACCTACTCCAGTTTAGGACAAGTCCGATAAAGTCATTTGTTTGTTCGTGCACAATTCCTAGTGCTTAAGCAAAGCTAACTGGGATTTTGGGGAACACCCTTCAGGAACTGGAGATTAAACGGATCAAAGCAATATGTGCAGGATCCCACTAATACGAGGCTAAGGCCATGCAGTTATCCGCTCATATCATTGTCGTCGATTGGATATGAAGCATACTACATGAAGTTATTAGACACATTTATGCCTTGTCTGTTCTATTCGTTTCCTTCGGAAGCAGAGTCATTCTGTCTAGAAAATAGATTATTGACGAATTTTCTAACTAGCCAATGAATTCTCTAACTCCCATTTGGCCAATTCAAATTCTCAATTATTGAAGTTGGCTGCCCAGCTATCTCTCTGCCCACTATCTGTTTCAATGAACACCATCGGCCCGAAGCAAGGTGATGTCCCTTGTTTATTTCTCTGTTGAAGTCATCTCTTGATAGAGTGTCTCAAATCTCACAATTGGTGGGAGGATAATAGCAATAACGGTCTTACCAAGACAGAAATAGAGGAATTTATAAAGTCATGGGAAGTATCATTTTTGAAAGAATGAGTGAAATAATCTAGAACAGAACAATGGTTTTGTACCTGTGAATTGGTAGCTCAAACTGAGGGAGCTCCGAAGCCATTTTTTATTAAAAAGATAGAGTTGTTCTCATATATTGGTGGCACAGCTTGTGATTGGCTACCGAATTTGTATTTCATGATTTTAGCATGCCCAAATGGCTCTTTCATCTCATATGGCATGCGTTTTTTCTTTACATTGCTTGTGCTCAGGTTTGTGTGGGTATTCCTATTGCTCATTTCATTTCAGTATATCTTTTTCATTTTACAATGTAGCTATACTTTTATTATTATATTAATTATTTTGGGTGGCTTCTATTATTATATTTATTATTGTATTTTACTGCTTTATTTTCGGTGGTTAGACTTATTTGTCTAACCTGGACATTATCTCACACATATATTGCTTCTCGCTTTTTATTTTTATTTTTTTATGAACTGGTTATTATTGAAATATGCACAATAGTATAAATATATTTCAATTAAACTTTACTTTTATTTTAATAATAACATTTTATCAAATTGTAAAATTTTAATTTTTTAAAAATATATAAATATTTAATCATTAATACTAATTGAATTTAATATTAATATTTAATTTATTATTATATTAAATAGTTTTTTTTTGTTATTTGAAAAAATGACAATTTCCAACAAGAAAGGTGAAAAGTTATATTTTATTTACCAATAATAAAATAAATTTCTAATCTTTAATAATAAGTTTTTTACTATGTTGCTTAAGCTTCCAAGTCAATCAAAACCAATTCCTAACACCTTAAGGCCTTGTAATCTTAGAACAACAATAATAGTAAAATGTCAGAGATGTGAAAGATATGAATACATTGGTAGGAATTATGTGGTAAATGTGATTGCATTTTTTAAGTTCATATTTTTATAAATTTCTAAAAAGAGGAATCACTATTATTCTAAATATATGGTAAGTTCATATTTAGAGATGTAAATAATTAATCTCAAATTAAGATGAATTTAAAATTGACAATGAAAATAAGTTATACCAACATAGATCTATCTTAAATCTTGACTCATCAAATATAGAAAGGATAAAAAACAATTACATATACATATCTTGAACTTAAAAGATTTCTAGGTGCATAAAATATTTTTCTAATATTTAGAATTTAATGCTATAATATCACCAAAAATATATTAGACATAGAAAATGTAGAATAGTGAGTTAAGTGGACTAATCTCTCAACCATTTGCACCGGGCCCCACCCGGTGCCATCGAACACTCCCCTCACGGCGTTTGCTTGCTCCGTCCAGACGAGACCCTCCTCCGTTCGGCCGACTAACTGCACATTCGTCGATGGAAAAATATCCGGTGGCTCCTTTAATTTGATGCAGTTAATGGCCATGCTTATGGGAAGTATGTATGACATCGCCCATCCGTAAATTTGGATTTCGTAATAAGCGGGAAGTTTGAATTTGAATATCCTGCTCAAACGTGATGTTACCAAAAGTTAAGTTATCGCTGCATTTTGGAACTCCATACACGAAAAGAGGAATGAGGCTGAGGTGAATCATACAAACAGTTTTCTTCTGCAAATACAGTTGTAAATTATAGTGTTGAGGTTTTTATCGATTAACTTAGTTTTGTCATCGTGTACTCTTTCAGGGATGCGATGGCTCAATTCTCATAGTCTCCAGTTCTAGTGCCAGCAACACTGCATATCTTTCTACATTAGCATCCAAGACTCAAGATTCCTATGAGGATGTATATTTTAACATACTGCTACAGAGTGCATTTCGCAGATCTTGGAAACTACCTACTCCAGTTCAGGATAGGTCCGATGAAGATACCCTCAATCTGTCAGTTCTTCATCCTCTGGTTTTGCATCTTATGCTCAAGACTCTGTGCATAACCATTGTTTTCCTCATTAGTTTATAAACACCAGCATGGGCAAGGGAAATACCAGCATCCTTTTATCCCATTCGATACCTATATATAAAAGTAGCCCAGGTTTATTTGGAACCCGTCGACAACCACCAATGGCAAAGTTAGCCGTAGAAGCAGTGGGAGGAAAGGAGGGACCAACAACAGAGATAGGAGCAGGAGTAATGATAAAGGAAGGAGTTTTACCCCTTTCCTCCATTGTGCCCTGATTGGACTGTATGGTAAATCATTGAAGGGGTGGCACTTGTCTTATCTTATTCTCTGTGTAGTTTGGCTGTGGCACACAACTTCGATCCCTCCAACTAATGTGTATATACATCGTTACATGCTTGAGTGAGCCAAAATTCTTCACAGGAATGAAAGGAAGAAGTGGGCATGGTGCCGACTTTAATATGGTGGATTCATGGTATTTTTTATCCTGACAAAATCTCTAAACGACCTCATATATTATAGGCTTCCTTTATATACTCAGAAAAAGCGTAGCACAAGGAACCAAATAAACCCTTTTCTATTTGAAGATTTCAACACATGAAAATTTTGCTTGAGGGTTTGTAGGTTTGGATGATATGTGGCATGTCTAGTGGCTTCCATACTAGGCCTAACAACATGCTATAGAAGCCCTAATCTATGACAACAAAAACAATAAAATATTGGTGTTGTAGACCTAAGCGGCCCTCCAATACTACTAAGTTTGGCTACCTTAACTGGCCTATTCGGCCCGCATCATAACTGCTACAATAAACCTTTAATTCATCCTTTTATTTCACATGGTAACTGACTTTATTTTGATGACAAGATAAGACTTAAAATGATACTATTTGTCTCTCCTCCTACTGCCATAACGAACTCATAATTCAACCATATTTTTTCCAGTATTTGGTTCTTAACATTTATAATTCCTTCAATGCCATACTGCTGATCATACTCTGCCTCCTCTGTTGGTAGCTCAACATTTAAATCTCTGTCTTGGAAATTGGTGTAAGTGGTTTGAGGATAATATTCGACCGCAAATCTGGAGTCAACCATGCATTCCTTTCCTTCTTAAAATACTAATACTTATTTTCATTCAATGAGTCCCATCCATATTCGGTTTCAAAATGTGGTGAATGTAGTCATATGTACAAGCCATATCTTATTTTGGATGGAATATATTCTTGTGATAGAAGAGGAAATGATAGGGCTAATATTACCTCAATCTCAAATTTGATGCCTTTGATCCACATCATGTGCAGCTGATATCCGTTGAACATAAAAATTTTAACTTCAAGATTCAAGATCCATCTTCGTAAATTATGAAAGTTAGAATCCTAAGAACACAAGAATTATATAAAAAAGCCCTTATCTAAACTGCTTTAAGTGGATGATGTTCATACCTCCATTATGGAGCGTGCTTCTGCGGATAGCATCTTTCCAACATGGCTTCGGCTTTCCTGCTATCTAGACAGTGTAAGGTAAATTAAGGAAGGATATTATCATTCAGGGAATTTAATATAGAGGAATAATTAAAGGCGTTGATTAAAATGCTTGATAAAAGACAACAAAATTTTTGCCAATAATTCACTCATCGTGTAACAAACAATAGTCACATGTCTATGTCAATAGAATAAGACATCTATCGGGAATTTTGAAGGTCTCACAGTCTGAAGGGAAAGCTCCAAGCCAGCAAATCTCTGGCGCCGACAGTGCTTTGGCTTCATAAGCCATTTGCTTTCATAAAAACAAAGGGATGAATATTTTCATAGTTAGTTTTCCAACTACTGCTTCTCTAAACACATATACGACTATCTCAATCCCCATACACCATACTACACCATACACAAACCTTAAGTAGCTATGTGGTACACTAAATGCAAACGCTAAAGTCTTACATAATGGGATACCAACCCCTTCGGTCTTCCGTTCTTACCCACTTAATAGTAGTTCTTACTGTTTTCATATCCACATTTACATATGTAGTCAATGGATAGTAGCTCCTATGGTCTTGTGTTCCTAACCCTTTTACAGTCTTGTGTTCCTAACCCCATTAGTTTATTTTTTCGAGATTGACAATCAAATATATTAGGGAAAACAATTTTACATCAGTTTAGTTTTTACAAATTTTCAATAACATATAATTGAATTGAAAAATTACATCCGAGGATAAACAATTCGATATTACTTATGTTTTTTTTCAAATTTACAAATACGTATAATAAAAAATTTACACAATTGACACATGAAGAAATTCAAGGAATCATCTTCTAGAAAAATGTTGCATTCTAAAGTTTAAAGAGGTATTGAGGTGATTTATCAATTTTTTATTTAAATGAATTTAGGTTAATTATATAATAACATAAATTTAGTTTATATTTATTTATAAAATATTTTTTTTGAAGATAGCAAAATTTATTATATCATAATTTAGTTGTCAAATTTATCATATCAAATATGACTTTTATTTGCAATACTACTTGTATTACTTCTATTCGCATAATTCTTTTAGGTATTGAGCTGTTAACCTCTTTCTTACTAACTCTTAATCACTAAATTAGTTTTTATTTTTTTTAATTAAATTAAAACTAATAATATTAAATACATTTTTAATTTCACTTATAATCATATGAGTTTATCATGCTAATGAGTTTCACTCAAACATAGTTGTTTGAGAAGGTTATAGGCATTCAAAATTGGATAACGTATGGAGAGTTTTTGCTACTCATTTTACATATATAGTAAAAAACAATTTTAAAGTATGAATGGTGATTTAAAATCTTAATGTTAAAATTCTTCAAAACCTACAATGTTAAACCTATAATGTTAAAGTGTGAATGGTTATTTAAAATCTCAATGTTAAAGTGTGAATAGTGAATTCTCCAAATAAATAAATAAAAATCTTCCCCACTCATTTTAAATATATAGTAAAAACAATGTTAAAGTGTGAATGTTGATTTTAAATCTCAATAGTGTGAATGGTGAATTCTTCAAAACCTACCATGTTAAAGTGTGAATGGTGAATTCTCCAAAACCTCTTCATAGGAAATAAGGTTCTTGGATTTGAGAAACCAAGAAATAAATATTAATAAAAAAGAGGAGGAGGATATGGTTAGAGAAGCTAAAAGGATGTGAAGAGACATAAGGTTAAATAAATTGATAAGTGAAGGTAATAAATATAGGATTGATAGGATTAATACTAAAATTTAGAAAAAAAATAAGACTAAAGAGTTAAGCAAAAGTTAAAAGAGATATTTAAAATATGGAAAGCCATTTATTTGAAAAATTCAAAGTAGAGTAGTAGCAAGAAGAGAATATTTTAAAAATATGAAGGGGCATTTATTTGAAAAGAGTAGAGCAAAGAAGATATTAAAATATAGACGAGCATTTACTTGAAAAATTCAAAGTAGAGAAAAAGTATAAAATAAAATAAATTAAGAGATGGAAGATTTAGAAATAGTATAAGAACTTGAAAAAAGGTAAGGGATTGAAATTGAGAAATTACTTGAATTAAGAATGAAGAATTCAAAAAGGGAGGGGGGAAGGTTAAGGGTTAAAAAGAATGAGAGGAGCACAAACGATGGACTATAGGTTTACAAGATTGACTAAGCTTGTATCCATCCTTCTATTAAGATTGGAAGGATGTTTTCCAATTTCAAGGGCTTCTTTGATGAGATGAGATGAGTAATATAGGGTTGATGCTAAAATTTTGGCTTGATTGAAACATGTGAGGTGTTTGGAGTTGTGGGAGTGCTTTGCTATAGTAAATTTGGAAACACGGTTGTGAAGGGTGTCAACAACATGTTCTTTAAGATGTGATTGGATAGATCTTCCTATTTGGCCAATGTGTAAATGCCAAGGGAAAGAAGAGGGTCAGATTTATCTTTGATGCTTTTAAATAATTGTTTGGGGGTTTTCTGAGGTTGGAAAAGGGATTTGATATTATTTTTGGCTATGATTTTCTAAATATGATCAATGATACCATGAATGTAGGGATTTGATATTATTTTTGGCTATGATTTTTCAGCATGCCATTGTGATGCAGAGCCCCTTAGAGACCTACCTTATTCCTGAGAAATAACCTCTATTTCAGTCCATAGCTATTACCAAAATGCTATAGTAACTAAATGGCATGCATCTTCTTTCTTTAGAACTCGATTCCCTTTCTCACTTGATCAGCCCAAAATGTTATTCACGCACTTCTGCAAAACACAGTTCAGAGAACCTCACAAATCTCTTCAACAGTGGCTTTTCTCGAAAATCCACTTGAGATTCAAACAATAGACCCTAGTCTGCACAAAACCCAGATCGAGGAATCTGTGAATTCGTCTTCGTTTGTCTAGAAACTGGGCTGCAAGTTCAATGACGGTTTTACTCCACGCAATCTTTCCACAGCTTCTTAAATGCATTCCACCATCAATTCTCTTCAAGATTTTCTACCCAAATCTCCACATGCAGGCATCTTCCTTCTACGGGTTCTCTCTCCCGTCCTACAATGTTATTCACACAAAACCCCAATTCATGTATAATGAATTCTATAGTATGCACAGATTCATAGATGTTGAAACTCTATAGTTTCGCACATAGATGCTAGAATTCACAGTATGTATATTATTGACACACATAAATGAAGAATCTCTCTACACTCTACACAGCCAACACACAGTGATTTCGGTGTAAAGATCTATTCCAGGTTAAAATCATCAATTCCATACATTCAAATACAAAGAGTAACACACAAGTTAAACATAAAACTCTGTTTCTTTTTCATTGATTCAAAATTTTGTGAAATGCATAAGATCTTGCTACTCTACTGTTGTACATGGTCCATCGACGAGCTCTTCTCCTCCATCAATCTCTCGAACCCTAACCTCCTCTTCTACGGCCTGACTCTTCCTCTCCCTGACCTGTTGATGTATATGAAACTTCGGAATGTATTTCACATATATGTATATTGTATTCCTATAGAGATGTCATTATTCCTCTATACGGAAGTGGTTGTATTCCTATAGAGATGTTATTATTCCTCTATACGGAAGTGTCGTCATTTATATTGTAAGTGTCGTAACTTATACTTGATGGGTTATTAGACCACCTTGTTGGGGTTGGCCCTGTGTAAGTGATGTGGGTCAAAGGGTTATTAGACCACTCTAGTGGGGGTCGGCCTAGTCAGCATTATGTTAAGTGGTTAAGTTGAGGCCGACCTAGTTGAGTAAAGGTCAAGTCAAGTTAGTGTATAAATAGAGAGTGTGTCTCTCTCATTTTACACATTCTATTCTCTCACTCACACTTTGGAGAGAGGCGCACTTGTGGAGGAGGAGGCTCTGCTGCTAGGAGAAGACTATCTCTTGTATTCTGGTTGTATCATTTCTCTATCTATCTTTGAGGAAGTTATTGGGGTTTTTCACCTTTATGGTTTTCCCCAAGTAAACTTTGTGTCTCTTGTGTGCTTGCATTATTGTGTCCATGATTGATATGCTGTAGATTTGTTGTACATGTTGTTCTCTCAGTTAAGATCCTAGATCAGATTGAAGTAAATTTTGAAAATTTAACATGGTATCAGAGCTAGCTTGAAAGAAGGCATGATATGGCATATATGACACTTGTTGCACTTACGATGCTAGGGCTTGATATAGAAAAAACTAGTCATCATAGCACTTTCACTATAAATCTGTTTTGGAAAAGTTTTCAAATCTGAAACGTTTACAGGTCAAATATCAGATCCCCATGTACCTTGTGTCCAAAGGAAAACCTCTAATTCGTTTTACTTTGGGATTTATGATCTGTACAATATAGGGTTTCTGCCTCTTCCAGATCTGAGTCAAAACTAGGTGACCTTGGGAAAAAGGTCATAACTTGGGCTAGAAAGCTCCAAATAAAATTTTGTAAAAAGTGACAGGTAGTACACAGAATGTACTATCTCAAGAAATTGTTTCAGGGGCCGAAGTTGAACCAGTGACATGTGGCACGCTGTACAAGTTCGCTCTCCTATATTATCCCATAAACAGGTCACGTTGCGACACTTGGAATAACTCTCTCTCAGAGAATTCAGCTGAGGTCATACCTATCGAGATGGAAAGATAATAGGTAAGGATATCTCAGGAAAAAATTTCAGACCCTTTGGATCAAAAAGTTCGGAGTTAAACCAGAAACAATCAGGTACGTATTTCTGTCAAAACAGAATTATTTTTGAGTACCTTCATTCATGGCTTCCGGAATTTAGGGCTTCGGAGAAAGTTGGAATTTTTGTAATCGGAGACTATGGCTAGATGCTACTCATCAAAATCGAAATTTAGAGACCAAAATCAGATTTTTTGGTTTGGCAGAAGGCCGGGCTTGATCAAACCCCAGTTCGGGACTTTGATCGGAAAGATGGAAAATTAGGGCTTTTGCAAAAATTGGAATTTTGGAAATCTGTGACCACGGCTGGAAGCTCCTCAGAAAAATCGAATATTAGAGTTTTGAATCAAATATTTTGGTTGGGTGAAGCTCCGGGAAACTCAAACCCTAATTCAAGGTCCTCCCTAGTGAATCCGGAAATCCAGAAGGCAATTTTGAGGGGTGAAACTTTGCAATTTTCAAATTCTGAATATACCAACTTGATCAGCTCATCAAGGCGCATATTTCTATCCTTTCAGAAGTTTGAAATTCAAAGTTTGAATTTTTGGTTTTCTTTGACAAACCCTAATCCAGCTGTAGGTCCAGTTCTTGCAAATCAAGTGGATTGGATTAATCCTAGAAGAAGATGGATTGGTCACCTGCATAAGTGAAGAAGTTCATGTCTAAGAGGGAGATGAGGCTAAGGCCTTCCATAAGAAGATTACAAGCAATCTTGATAGGTATGGCTTACAGGTATGTTTCATGGTTAAGTTTATCATATGTTTGTCTTCATATCATTATAGTACAATCTTGATTAATTACTGGACTTGTCGTATCACCTTAATAGAAGATATTCATTGATTAAGGTTTTGTCACTTATGATTTTACTAGTGCATTATGATGTTGTATGAGGTTTATGATTGTTTGCTAACACAAAAGGTACACCAAGAAAGTCAAATCATGTTCTACTTCAAGAACATATGCTCATGGTGACATGAAGGCAAAGATTCATCCATTGTCATGGATCACATAGAAGATCTACTTTCGAGGTATGTATAACTTGGTTCTACAATGTTTAACTTATGAGACATGTAGGTTACTAACACAAGTCACTGAAGAGAACCAGAAGACATTATGCGGGTATGTTAGACATAACAAGCTAACATGCTAATCCAGGTATGTTTTTTCTATATCAAGCTAGAATCCTACCTTGTGTTAGGATCTTATACTGTTGTGTTGTTGATAATGATTATTCATGAAGTCATAGGTTTGAATAATCATGGTTGTATGCATATTATGTTTTGTACCATAATTGATGATATGACTAAACAGAAGAATCATGAAGGTATAGTTTTGAATAATCACAGGTTTTATGCATATTATATCTCTTATCTTGATTGATGATTCAACTAACCAGAAGAGTCCTATGATCAAATAAGAATATGTATGAGTAAAAGAAGACTTCCTTGAAACCTTGAATACTAATGTTTATTATCTATGAATGGTCATGAATATACATGCTTGATATTATTGTGTTTTGATAATATTAAGATTATACTAATGAATGTTTGATTATGTATGAGACCTAGAGGATAACACAATGATGATAATAACAAGCATGCATAGGGATCGAGAATGTATATAAGTTCAAGGACAAGTAATCCAGGAAGAAAGAAAAGGAGCATACTCCAGTAGTTTCTGCAAGGATGCAGATATTCAGAGGGAGTTGACCATCCTTTTGCATTCCACAATAGAAAGGTGTAGAAGAAGCTACTTCAGTAGCTCCTGCAAGGAAGCAAAGACTCAGAGGGAGTTCACCCAACAAACAAACAAAGATAAGTATTTTAATTACCATTCCTCACATACTTGTTTGTTTAAATAATATTATTCAATGATGTATATGCTTATGTTCCTAGAATTAGGTTGTGTATTATGCATATTAGAATAGTTGCATTGATGAACAATATACTACTAATATACATGGTTAAGTGGCCTATGGCACTGTACAACATTCCATTGCTACTTATCTAGAATGAAACCTCTTTGCTAACATGTTAGGAGTTGTGTACACTCTTAACAATGTTCTGGTAGAGATTGGAAGGCATCTAGAAAGTTACAGAATATGGATAAATGTTGTATTGAAGCATTGACTAAGATAATTGCATGATTGTTTGACATATTTCCTTATGTGTAGGAATTTGTTCTGAAAACTATACGATGTTTTCTAATCATGCAATTTAACTTGTTGTGTAGGAAAGATCATATACCATCACCTACAAAAGAAGGACTACAACATTTGTTCAAGCAACAAAATTATCTATTGAAGATATTGAAGTTCCCAAGATACGGGAAGAATGCCATGATCCGTCGATCATGAAGAACGATGTTTGGGATGCAGTCCCAAGAGCTGAAGGGAAGTTTGTTGTGACTTCCAAATGGAACTATCAGATCAAGCATGCTACAGATGGCAGCATAGAGAAATATAAAAGCGATGAAATAGAAGATACACCAGATGAATTTCAAGACAGCATGGTGTAGCCATATATGTGTGCAGAACTTTGTATGGTAGGATAGACATATTTCTATCCAGTTTGGGATTTACCAAGAATAAAACGGATTCCAACCTTTACTACAAGGTTGAGGAAGGCAATCCAGTGATACTAATTTTATATGCGGATAACGTATTTGTTACAGGTGAAGATAGATTGATTTTCGACACACAGCGGAAGCTTGCTGCCGAGTTCGGTATGAAGAACTTGGGGATGATGCACTATTTGTTTTTGGCATGGAGGTGTGGCAGAGTGCAGATGGAATCTTCCTTGGACAAGGGAAGTATGCAGTAGAGATCCTGAAGAGGTTCAGGATGATGGATTGCAAGGCCATGGCCACACCTATGGCATCGAATCTTAAGCTTATTTGTGATGCTTCATCTGAGCCGATTGATGTCTCTATGTATCGTCAGATGATTGGGTCCTTGATGTAACTGACGAACACGAGACCAGATATTTGCCTTGCGGTGAACACATTGAGCCAGTTCCTGACGGATCCGAGGAGTGTTCACTTGGTTGCTGTAAATCATGTTCTGAGGTACCTGAAGGGTACAATGGATTATGGGCTCAAGTATGAAGCAAATCGAAAGTTTAACATGCAGGGTTATGCTGATTCAGATTGGGCAGGCAATGTTGCAAATAGGAAGAGCACATATGGGTGCTGATTCAGTATGGGATCAGGTGTGATCTCTTAGTTCAGCAGGGAGCAGACCTGCGTAGCACTGGGTACAGCTAAGCCAGAGTATATTGCAGCCTGTTCAGCTAGTTGTGAGGTAGTATGGATACGGAAGACACTGTCTGAGTAATTTGATCTCCCATTGGATGCTACTGGTATCTTTTGTGATAACCAAAGTTGTGTGAAGCTGTCCGAGAACCCATTGTTTCATGACACGTCGAAACACATAGAGATCAAATATCACTATATCAGGGATATGGTGCAGAGAGGAGCTGTGAAGCTCCTGTACATTGCGACGGACGAGCAGATTGCAGATGTACTGACGAAGCCACTAGCCAAGGTGAATTTTCAGTATTTCAGGGAGAGGCTTGGTGTTCTTCAGATTGATGACACTTCAAGGAAGAAGTGATGGACACATTTGTTGAAGCCATTCCAAGCATGTTGGAAGGAGAATTCTTCACATGGCTGTGGATGTAAGCGTTGGATGATGAGCATCAGGATGATGTTCTAGTTTCCGCTTTGTATGATCAATTCGATCATTTATATGTATGTGTGCATCATGTTGGATGCTGGATATGATCAGTGTTGGTTGTGGAGCCAAGTGGGAGATTGTTGGTTGTGGAGCCAGATCTTCTAGTCTCATAGATGATATTGTATCAGCCGTGTTTGTACCCCAGTTTTATATGATATGTAGGTGGACTGTACAGTCACCCCAGCGGGCGGGTGTGGGGGGGCATCGCCCCCCCATGGAGTTGTTTTCGCCAGCTGTTTTGGAGCTGTTTTCGCCAGCTATTTTGTGGGCCCATGGTTTTGGGTATCCCGTGGTATTTTCCCATTGTATTTCCCTTATAAAATAAAGACATTGTAATACGGCTAGGGATGATGATGTATTAGGTTTTATGCATTGTAAAGATCTCTGAGAAAAGGAGAGAGACTGTGAAACATAGAAGAGGAAGTGCAGCGGTTTTGCTGCAGGTTGTATCCCTTCACCTTGATGGACGGTAATAATAATAAGGACTGGAAAATTCAGTGTGGACGTAGCCCAAGTTGGGTGAACCACGATATATCTGTGTCTCTCTTGTAATGTGTATGTGTGATTATATTTTCATTTCTGTTTATTGTTATTGCTCTGCGATCCTGTTTTTCTAACAATCAGTTGGATCATTTATATGTATATATATGTGTGCATCATGTTGGATGCTGGATATGATCAGTTGGATCATTTATATGTATGTACGCATCATGTTGGATGCTGGATATGATCGGTTGGATCATTTGTATGTATTGTGTATATGCATCATGTTGGATGCTTGGACCATGTATCTGTATATGTATCAGGTGGATACATTGTATGATCAGGTAGATCATGTATATTGATATGTATCAGGTATGATCAGGTAGATCATGCATGTTGATGGATACATTGTGTGGATCATGTATCTATGTTTCAGGTGGATACACTATGTATGATGATATGTATCAGGTAGATACTTGGTGTGCATCAGATGGATGCATTGTATGATCAGGGTGATCGCGGATGATGAGCTTCTCGAAATGACATGCAGTAGGATGTTGCAGTGATGATGATCAGGATGATCATGTGTACCTCAGGATGATGTATGGTGAGTATCAGGATGATACTTTGTGGCCGTGGATCAGGTTGTGCAGATGAGCATGTCTGGGAGATCCTATAGGTCAGAGTTGCGTACCCATAACAGCCTGGGATGCTCTTTCGAGACATCGCTCTGGGAGGACATGTAATTTGTGCCCTGGAAGATCTTCAGGTCAGAGTTGTGTACCCGTAACATCCTGAGATGCTCTTGCAAGGTTTTGTCCTATGGCATGTAATTTGCTCCTGGGAGATCTGGACAGGATGAAAAAGGCCTCAGATGCTTCAACCAGGTTTTTCCATGACCACATGTAATTTGCTCCTGGGAGATCTGGACAGGATGAAAAATCCCTCATATGCTTCAGCTAGGTTTTGTGGTGTACCACATGTAATGTGCTCCTAGGAGATCCGACAGGTAGAGCTGTGTGCTCATAACATCCTGGGATGCTTCAGCCAGGTTTTGTGGTGAGATCACATGTAATGTGCTCTTGGGAGATCCGACAGGTAGAGCTGTATGCATGTAACATCCTGGGATGCTTCGACCAGGTTTTGTGATGGGTCACATATAATGTGCTCCTGGGAGATCCTACAGGTAGAGCTGTGTGCTCGTAATATCCTAGGATGTTGCAGCCAGGTTTTGTGATGCACGTAATAAGTCCTGAGAATTCCACAGTATGGCCAGTGATGACGAAGACCTACAGGTGGTGGGCCTACATCCAGTATGAAAAAGGACTGGCTCTGTAGAACTTCCTATGACGAGTACATTCAGAGATTAATTGAGATAGCAGTAGCAGTGACGATGATGATGACTCGATGACGATTATCTAGTGACGATGATCCAGAGAAGATGACTTGTGCTAGAAGACATGTGTCGAGAAATACCTTCCTAGTTAAGAGTGAGTGTTAATGTATATGTAACTTCGGAATGTATTTCACATATATGTATATTGTATTCCTATAGAGATGTTATTATTCCTATATACGGAAGTGGTTGTATTCCTATAGAGATGTTATTATTCCTCTATACGGAAGTGTCGTCATTTATATTGTAAGTGCCATAACTTATACTTGATGGGTTATTAGACCACCTTGTTGGGGTCGGCCCTGTATAATTCATGTGGGTCAAAGGGTTATTAGACCACCCTAGTGGGGTTCAACCTAGTCAGCATTATGTTAAGTGGTTATGTTGAGGCCGACCTAGTTGAGTAAAGGTCAAGTCAAGTTAGTGTATAAATAGAGAGTGTGTCTCTCTCATTTTACACATTCTATTATCTCACTCACACTTTGGAGAGAGGCGCACTTGTGGAGGAGGAGGCTCTGCTGCTAGGAGAAGACTATCTCTTGTATTCTGGTTGTATCATTGCTCTATCTATCTCTGAGGAAGTTATTGGGGTTTTTCACCTTTATGGTTTTCCCCAAGTAAACTCTGTGTCTCTTGTTTGCTTGCATTATTGTGTCCATGATTGATATGTTGTAGATTTGTTGTACATGTTGTTCTCTCAGTTAAGATCCTAGATCAGATTGAAGTAAATTCTGAAAATTTAACATGACCCTCTCTCTCCTGATAGTTACAAAATTCTGTCTTTTTTTCTTTTTCTCAAATTGCCATTAGCCAAATTCTCTCTAACAGACACTTTCCCAAATTTAAGAATTTCTTTCTAAGTTTAGCTAACTAACTCCTAAAATTTGTAACAGCTTAACTAGGTGGCTTAGCCTCCTCGCGGGGAGCTATAATTAGCCATTTATTTCCTATTTAAACTCTATAACTGACAACACATCATTATCTACATAATTAATCATTCAACAAAATATTCAAATAAGTTTTTCCTTGGTTTTAAGGTTTCCTTAGTTCAACTTCGAACCACAACATGTGACAAAATGATCACATTGTTGGCTTTTCCCTTGATGCTCCTGCATCAGACCCCCAAGGTAAGAAAATTATGACCTCCAAGTCATATGCATTCAATGCCTAATCACCTGGTTTCCAAACCTTGTACTGCAACTCTCCACTGCCTTCACTTCCATCACATTTTAGTTCTAGTCTCAACTTGCCATGCTTCCACACCTTAGGTTGCAATCTGCTATTGCATTCATCCAACACTTCTTCTTCAGCTAATGAATTGAAACAATTCATCTCTTCCTTCTTCATATTGCACATTCTCCTGGAATGCCTTGGCATAACTATCCACAACCCATCAAGTTCTCCTTCCAACTTCACACTTTCACTTTTAAGCTGATGACTACCTTCTACCACCCTTACATCCTTAATGTCCTTGGGGACATATCCCTCTGTAACATCTATTTGTTGTTCCTGAACTTCAAGTTTATTTCCAAGAAGTAACTTCAACTCTTTGACTAGGATATCATATCCATTCTTCCCTTCCTTTGTACCAGCAAACATTCTATAAGTTTGAAAACTAGTATTTATCCTCATCTCAACAAGCTCCTTCAACCAATATTTTAGCAACTTAACTTCCCTGAGATATCTTCCACATTCTATATCATCATGCCAATCATAGCATTATGTTTCTATACTACTTCCGCTTTCTATCTCAGCAATACTATATTACTTGAGATCAACCACCTTCTCTGCTTCATTTACTAATTCAAGTTTAAAAGCATACTTCACAACTCCATTTTCTTCACTGTCCCTCAAGAAAATTTTCTATTCATTTTCACCATACTGCAGCATCATAACTTCAACTTCATTATAAGACATCAGACACTCAATTCTCTCCACTTCAACTTGATTTTCAAAATCAATTTCCTGTTTTGCATTCACTTCTGATTTCCATGAATCTACACACTGATTTGTATCACAATTACACAAATCTTCAGACACAAATTCTTCACTATATTTGTTCAAGAATTCAGATTTCTTGACTGCCTCTTTTCTAGATTTGTCATTGGTGACAATCTCCTCATCTCCACTCAATTCTAATTTCACAATCTGAATGTTCGTTCTCTGTTTTGATAATCTATTCTCCAAGAGACTTAGCTCATGCCACAAATTTGTCATCTCATTTGGAACTTCTTCCAACTTTATTTATCATTTTCTTCCTCTGTATTTGTTGTCAACCAACCTTCTTTTATCTTGACTGTCTTCAAGGTTAACATCCTTTAGAAATTGATGATCAACCATAAAGTCTTCAGTAGCAACATTCGATAATTTCTCTTCTTTAACTTCAGCCTTCAATGACTGTCCCATATTTACAAAGTCTTCCACAACAGTATTCAGTAACTATTCCTTTTCCTTTCTCACAATATTATAAAAATCTTCTTCCTGATCTTGAAAAGCCTGAGCTTTGCTTTTCTCATCTTCTATGACAACATGAGATAGTTGTCCTACTTCAGTATTCCCTGCATTCACACAAAAAACATCAGTTTTAAAATCATGTGATTCTAAGATCTCTCTAGATGGTCCCAGCATCAATTCTTTCAGCTGAATTCCATTGTCAAAACACATCATCAAGTTCTTCTTGAATTGTATATCCACTTCATCAGTTTTCCAAAGGAAAATTTCTGATTCATGTTCACATGAATAGACTTCTTTCTGCATTATCTTTCCTTGCTCCAACTCAGCCTTCTTGAGCTCTTTATCCTTCCTCAAGACTAATGACTGTATTCTTTGTTCTGCTGCAATGTAAACCATTTCACTCTCTTTCTCTTCATCACCCATCCATAATGTTCATCTTCATTGCTTTCCTGAATCAGCCTCTCTAGTTTACTAAGTCTTTCTCCGATATCAACAAACTCTTTATCATTTCCCTTCTGACTTGTAATCTGCATGTCTTTCAGCTGAACATTCTTCTTCACATGACTGTAATCTTTCTCTATATTCATCGTATGAACATGAGTATTCCTCTATCTTCCTATCTTCAGACAACATCAAGAAACTATCTTTTATTACCCATCCCTGAGCAATCTTCATGGCCACATCCAACCATCTTCTTCTTTACTTTTATGATGGTTCCAAGTGACTGTTCAACATATTTCGAATTTGTAAAACCTGCATACATACACCAATTATTAGTTTCAAAATTATAAGGCTTCAAGGCCTCTTTTGTGGTCTCATACATCAGTTCTTTTAACTGGTTTTTATCCTTCCAAGGATCCATGAAACCATCATCTAATCTTGTGTCTTCATCTTCATCACTACTCTCATCAAGAGCATATCCTTGTTCAAGTTCACATAGATAAACCTCTTTCTCAACACACATTCTTTGCCACAACTCAACCTCTCTGAGTTCTTCTTCCAACTGAACTCTTGTATCATACTTAAGTCACATTTGTAACTGAATCCACTTGATTCTTTTCCTCTGAAGAACCCAGCCATACCTTTGGTCCTCCATATTCCTTTGTACAAACTCTTCCATTACTTTCAGTTGCACTTTTATTTCAGCCAACTCCCGATCAAGCTTTTCCTAACTTGATCTTCTATGGCCCTTCTCTGAACCTTCACTATGATTATCAGCAACCACAGTCTTCTTTCCCTCATGAAATCCCCTTTCTTCATCATGGACTACAACCAATCCATCACTACAAGCTGACTCCATCAACTTGTCTGTAGATACCACACCATGTCTTTCCATGCTTGGCCTTCTACTGGCATCTCTGCTGGTTTCTCTTTTTTTATTGTGACTCCTCCTTGAACCTCTAAGATAACCATAAATGGTCATCTCTTCTTTCCTCTGTGGACTCATCCCGTTCCACCTTGTGGGCTGCAAACAACCTCTTCTACTTTTGAAACAAGTACAACACTTGTTCACAGTCCCAAGTCATCTCTTGGTGACTCTACTTCTTCTTGTCTCTTCACATAGAACCTTCCCTTGAGCACTCATGCTCTTCAGCTTTCAAAGCTGATAGGTTGTTGATTTACACCTACTCACCTTCCTTGGAGAACTACAGTTAGTCTCCCTTCTCCAGCAATACACTTTGCTGCCTTAGTTCATTCACAATCTTCTTTTGCTTTCACCTACAAGCAAGTTATCTCTTTGTATGAAATCCAATGAATATTGAAATATTTGACTCTTACTTCTTACCAGTATCTGCTTCAGCCAAAACATTGATGCAACTTCACCAATCCTGTTAGCTGAAATTGCTTAAACTTTTCTCCTTCTTTAAGAGCTTTGCTTGCTCTTCTCCTTCACATCCTCTAGGCTATGATTCACTATCATACTTTTCCCTTCATCTATTTTATGCCAATCACACATGCATATTATCTTATACAATCAAATGACAAGACATAATCACTTACCAAACTTCATCAAACTTGCCTGGATGAAACCCTTCTTGCTGTCTGCAATATCTTCTCTATTGTGAATTCTTCACAAGCCACTGTCCACAAATATCTCTTGCAGAGTCCTCCTTTGTTCTTCCCAAAGAACCTTTTCTTGCTCTGATACAAAAATTGATGTAGGGCCCCTCAGAGACCTTCCTTATTCCTGAGAAATAACCTCTATTTCAGTCCATAGCTATTACCAAAATGCTATAGTAACTAAATGGCACTCATCTTCTTTCTTTAGAACCTGATTCCCTTTCTCACTTGATCAACCCAAAACGTAATTCACACACTTATGCAAAACACAGTTTAGAGAACCTCATGAATCTCTTCAACCGTGGCTTTTCTTGAAAATACGCTTCAGAGTTATACAACAGACCCCACTCTGCACAAAACCCAGATCGCGGAATCTCTGAATTCGTCTCTGTTTGTCCAGAAACTGGGCTGCAAGTTTAATGGCGGTTTTACTCCACGCAATCTTTCCACATCTTCTTAATTCCATTCCACCATCAATTCTCCTCAAGAGTTTCTGCCCAAATCTCCACATGCAGGCATCTTCTTTCTATAGGTTCTCTCTCTCGTTCTACAGGGTTATTCACACAAAACCCCAATTCATGTATAATGAATTCTATAGTATGCACAGATTCATAGATGTTGAAACTCTACAGATTTCACACACAGATGCTAGAATTCGCAGTATGTATATTATTGACACAGAAATGAATAATCTCTCTACATAGCCAACACACAGTGATTTCGATATAAATATCTATTGCAGGTTAAAATCATCAATTCCATACATTCAAATACAAAGAGTAACACACAAGTTAAACATAAAACTCTGTTTCTTTTTCATGGATTCAAAAGTTTGTGAAATGCATAAGATCTTGCTACTCTACTGTTGTACATGGTCCATCAACCAGCTCTTCTCTTCCATCGATCTCTTGAACCCTAACCTCCTCTTCTACGGCCTGACTCTTCCTCTCCTTGACCCTCTCTCTCCCGAGAGTTACAAAATTCTGTCTTTTTTCTTTTTCTCGAATTCCCATTAGTCAAATTCTCTATAATAGACACTTGCCCAAATTTAAGAATTTATTTCTAATTTTAGCTAACTAACTCCTAAAATTTGTAACAACTTAACTAAGTGGATTAGTCTCCTCGCATGGAACTATAATTAACCATTTATTTCCTTTTTAAACTCTATAACTGACAACACATCATTATCTACATAATTAATCATTCAACAAAATATTCAAATAAGCTTTTCCTTGGTTTTGAGGTTTCCTTAGTTCAACTTCGAACCACAACACGTGAAAAAATGATCACATTGTTGGCTTTGCCCTTTATGCTCCTCCATCACATTGCAACTAATGCATCATAAGTGGGTATCATTACCTTGCACCAGCCCTAAAGTTTCAACTTAAAAAAATATAAGTAGAATTAAACCTTCCACAATTTGATATCTAACATTTATGAGACATGTTGCAATTGAAGTTGGTAGAAATTTTTGTAATTAGAAACAAATCATATTGCTTAAAATTATCTAAGATAATATTCGCAGATCCTGGCAACTACCTACTCCAGTTCAGGACAGGTCCGATGAAGTCTTTTGTTTGTTCGTGCACAATTCCTAGCGCTTAAGCGAAGCTAACTGGGATTTTGGGGAACACCCTTCAGGAACTGGAGATTAAACGGATCAAAGTAATACGTGCAGGAAAGATGATCCCACTGATACGAGGATAATTCCCTGCAGTTATCCGTTCATATCGTTGTCGCCGATTGGATATGAAGCAGACTACATGAAGTTATTAGACACATTTCTGCCTTATATGTTCTATTTGTTTCCTTCGGAAGCAGAGTCGTTTTGTCCAGAAAATAGATTATTGACGAATTTTCTAACTAGCCGACGAATTCTCTAACTCCCAATTGGCCAATTCAAATTCTCAATTATTGAAGTTGGATGCCGAGCTATCTCTCTGCCCACCCTCTATTTCAATGAACACCACCGTCCCGAAGCAAGGTGATGTCCCTTGGTTATTTCTCTGTTGGAGTCATCTCTTGATAAAGTGTCTCAAATCTCACGGTTGCTGGGAGGATAATAGCAAGTGCGGTCTTACCAAGACAAAAATAGAGGAATTTATAAAGTCATGGGAAGTATCATTTTTGAAAGAATGAGCGAAAGAATCCAGAACGGAACAATGTTTCTGTACTTGTGAATTGGTAGCTCAAACTGAGGGAGCTCCAAAGCCATTTTTATTAAAAAGATAGAGTTGTTCTCATATATTGGTGGCACATCTTGTGATTGGCTACCGAATTTGTATTTCATGATTTTAGCATGCCCAAATGGCTCTTTCATCTCATATGGCATGCATTTTTTCTTTACATTGCTTGTGCTCAGTTTTGTGCAGGTATTCCTATTGCTCATTTCATTTCAGTATATCTTTTTCATTTTACAATGTAGCTATACTTTTATTATTATATTAATTATTTTGGGTGGCTTTTATTATTGCTCATTTCATTTCAGTATATCTTTTTCATTTTACAATGTAGCTATACTTTTATTATTATATTAATTATTTTGGGTGGCTTTTATTATTATGTTTGTTATTGTATTTTACCGCTTTATTTTCCATGGTTAGACTTATTTATCTAACCTCGGCATTATCTCACACATGATATATTGCTTCTCGTTTTTTATTTTTATTTTTTTTATGAACTGGTTATTATTGAAATATGCATAATAGTATAAATATATTTCAATTAAACTTTACTTTTATTTTAATAGTAACATTTTATCAAATTGTAAAATTTTAATTTTTTAAAAATATATAAATATTTAATCATTAATACTAATTGAATTTAATATTAATATTTAATTTATTGTTATATTAAAATGATTTTTTATATTAAATAGATGTTTTTGTTATTTGAAAAAATGACAATTTCCAACCAGAAAGGTGAAAAGTTATATTTTATTTACTAATAATAAAATAAATGCCTAATCTTTAATAATCATTTTTTTACTATGTTGCTTAAGCTTCCAAGTCAATCAAAACCAATTCTTAACACCTCAAGGCCTTGTAATCTTAGAACAACAATAACAGTATAATGTCGAAGATGTGAAAGATATGAATACATTGGTAGGAATTATGTGGTAAATGTGATTGCATTTTTTAAGTTCATATTTTTATAAATTTCTAAAAAGAGGAATCACTATTATTCTAAATCTATGGTAAGTTGATATTTAAAGATGTAAATTATTAATCTCAAATTAATATGAATTTAAAATTGGCAATGAAAATAAGTTATACCCACATAGATCTATCTTAAATCTTGACTCCTCAAATATAGAAAGGATAAAAAACAATTACATACACATATCTTGAACTTAAAAGATATCTAGGTGCATAACATATTTTTCTAATATTTTTAATTTAATGCTATAATATCACCAAAAATATATTAGACATAGAAAATGTAAAATAGTGAGTTATCCAACAATACCTCTAATACCCTAAGCCATTAGGTGACCATGCAAAAATATCCACATTGCAATTAAATTTAAAATCTGAATTTGAAAAACTTAAAAATGATAAATCAAATGAGATCACTTGTTTTAGAAGATGAATTTAGGAGAATAGAATGAAGGTGTGATGTTTAATAACCTCAACAATGTTTCCTTCATTAAAATATCCATTGAATAGATTTGATAATTTTACATCTTTAAATAAATTAAAATATCATTAAAACTATAACATGTACCAATATTTCTTATAATCTAGTTTAGTAATTTGAACTCAAACTACGTCTTAAGTTGTGTTCACAATAAATGGTTCCCAATGATCCCATTGATGCACTAATCTATAAGCCGTATCTCAAATCTGCAATTTTAGTAAGTCTTGTGTATAAATATTTATGATTTTACATTTTTAAAGAAAAAAATATCATTAAAACTAGAACATGTACTAATATTACTTATTTAGTTTAGTAATTTGAACTCAAACCACTTCTTAATGTTTTGTTTACAATCAATAATTAGCAAAAATTTGCATTGAAATATTATTATATAAGCAACATCACAATAATACACTATTCTATAAACAACATTCCGTTGATGCACTATTTTATAAGTAATAGCTCAAATAAAACAATAAAACCAAAATTCCAAACTTAATCTATAATATGAATATATAATAAAGGATCACCTAAATATCATTGTATGACCTAACTCCTTTGCAATATTCCATAATTGAATAATTTTTTCTCCACCAATAAACCGTCACTTTAAAATCTTAAATAAAATCTAATACAGAATTATCAAAAAAAATTATATAGTAATATTACTTATTCAATTTAATAATTTTAACTCACCTCAAAAAAAAAATTTCTCCACCAATAAATTGTCACTTTAAAATCTTAAATAAAATCTAATATAGAATTATCAAACAAAATTATATATTAATATTACTTATTCAATTTAATAATTTGAACTCACCTCAAAAAAGTGTCCAAAAGTGTATTATATAATATGAATATGAATAATTAATCAAAGTATGAATTCTTTTCTTTGAATTTTTCATCACTCCATTAAAGTATGAATTCTTTTCTTTGAATTTTTCATCACTCCATTAAAGTATGAATTCTTTTCTTTGAATTTTTCATCACTCCATTAAAGTATGAATTCTTTTCTTTGAATTTTTCATCACTCCATTACATATTGTACATGAAACTATTAAAAAAATATCTGTAGATATAAGAACCATAGGTTTTGGAGAAAATTCAAGAAAAAATAAGCCAAAACAACAAGTGATTATCATTATTTGATCACATATTCTAAATGTCACATGTTCTAATGAATGTTTTAACCCAATTCTTTAATAAATTAAAAAATGAGAATTATATTAGATATTAATACAAAGTATTAAGGAAAGAACTATAATTGACTAATAAAATAGAGTATTAAAAAAAGAAATGACATTTATAAAAAGAATATTAAGAAAATGAAGAAAATGAGCTAGACATTATAGTGTATATTTGATTTTTAAAAATAGATAAGCACGTGAGAATAATAAATTCTTATAAGGTTTTCAAAATGCTCGCATGAGTTTTAAATAATTATAATAACATGAAATATAAAGAAATAAAGAAATGAGAGAACAATACAACTATATAATGATTTTAACATAATTTAATATTTAAATTTAAAAAATACAAACATCTGAAAGCAAGTTTTTGGATGATTAAAACAAAACAAAAACGTGTATTGTCTTTCTTTGTAACTAATTTATTTGTCTCTTCCTACTTATTTTGTGATGAGTTCAAACCAATACCAATTAAAAATATTATCTTAGATAATTTTAAGTAAGATGATTTGTTTTTAATTACAAAATGTTCTACCAAGTTCAATTGCAACATGTATCATATATGTTAGATATAAAATTGTGGAAGGTTTAATTATACTTATATTTTTTTAAGTTGAAACTTTAGAGTTGGTGCAAGGTAATGATACCCACTTATGATGCATTAGTTGCAATGGCATGCTAGAAAAAACAGAAATCTTCTCATTAAAATGAATTATTAGAGGTACCTACAAAACTTTTTAGAATTAGGTGTAAAAGTATGAACCGTAGAAAATCGGATCACCTTCCGGAATATATAACTTTTATTTATGGAAAAGTGGTATAACCACCCCAAAATGTCATTATTTTAATATTGATATGTTATTTTTTCTCTAAAACATAATGCATATGTTTGTGTTGGTCCACCGGTTTGTTATCTAAATTGTCAAATTATGAGGAAAAAATATGGAGAGGCATAAGAAACATACAGATCTTGTGTAGGGCTATTTTTCCAAAATTTTAAAAGTTAATTTTATATTTGTTTAAATTACGAAAGTCAGTGAATCCCTAAAACGACATGGTCGAGTGTTGGTCCACCATATCATGGTCTGAACATAATCAATCAATTTGTATTTTTAGATTTCCATTGTAGCAGGATCATAAAGGTAGTTAGAAGTTCAGAGGCCAACAATCATGTTGTTAGAAATCTACAGCCTGAATTTAATTTGATTGGAAAAACTTCTCGTACAAAAGATCTTAATGCGGCCCGTCGTGTACTGTCAGAATCGATTGTAGACAAATCCACAAGGCAACGTCGCATGTTATCACACACATGTAAAATCTTTAAAGTAGATAGAGAGACAGTTCAAAAGTATTCTTCTATTAGAGAAAAACTTGAGACCAAAGCTTACCATTATCAAGTAAAAAGAGACTAAAGCAATTGCCACTTCAAGTTAAGAAAAGACAACATCAAAGAGAGTATGCAATAATCCATTACTCTAGCAATCTTGTTCAATATTGAAGAAGGGTAGAAAGAATATGACCATGAATTATAAGACTATACTGGCACTTGGTAAAGAAAGCATGAAATAACGAGAGAAAACCAAATAGGTAGGCATAAGGAAGATTGCCTCTTGTTTATTGTTGTTGCAAGAAGAAATACCTGAAGGTGATAGATTGTTTGTATTATGATATATACTCCTTTTTGGATTGAAAGGTCATCATGTGGCTTCATGTGCAAAGACACAATCCTTCGTCAAAGAGAGAAATTGTCTCAAAAATAAGGGGGATACTAGGTTAACTTCCTTGAATCATAAGAAAATCCACAAGAGCATGAACAAGAAGGGAGTACCTAGCAGCCATCACATGGTGATTCATTAAGACCACTTGTGTGAAAAGCATCTATTTTTAGAATGTATATGAAAAAGGATATAACTTGAAATTCTTTCGCTGTTGTCACACAACTCAACAACAAGTCACAAAATCATCAACACGAAATGGGATTCCACAACAATGAGTTTGTATGTTGTTGAGTGATTCACTAGTATGATATAGGATGTGAAGTCAAGTTGCATCCTTTATATTCCAATAAGTTCTAAAAAATGGGAATTGACCTCCTCCTATGACCTACAAAAAAAACTGCTAGCAATCCTTGAACGTGAATTCATGCAATGCTATTATTTTGAACAAAACTCATCTATTAATCATGAAAATCCAAGCATGAATGTATATCAAGGACATACAAGAAAGTGGTTCAAGTCACTTTGGATCGAAATCAAGGACATACAAGTGTACATATCCCATGCATTCTACTCAAAACTTGTACATTTTGTACTATATCATACATGTGTACAAGTTTTGAGTGGGATCTATGCGTATGTGCACTTATATATCCTTGATTTTGAACCTAACTAGCCTGAAATATGAGACCATCTATCTATAGTCATTTTAAGGGTGCCCACACATTTATTTTTGACATAATGTGGGCACCCATAGGTTGCTTCAAGGAAAAACATGGGCACCCATAGATTGCTTTAAGGCAAATCATAGGTGCCCATGGATAGTAACTACACACAAGGGTGGGGGTGCATGGGAGGATTCTCCAATTGAAGCATAACAAGTCTCAAAATAATATTCTTCACTACAAACATTGTATTTATAATGTGTGATTAGCAACTCAAGCAAGGGTAATCAAATAGGGTTATAGCATTAACTCCTAACACCTAACCCACTAACCATTAAACCATTATCCACTAATCTCTAATCCACTATTCCATTACCCTATAACACATAAACCATTGAACCACTAACCCCTAACCACTAAGCCACTAATCGACTATCCCCTAACCCCTAGCTTGCTAATCCATTAATCTACTAATGTGCTACTAACTTGTTAACCCATTAACCCACTAATACACCAAAATTTGAAGCCTATTTTCCCAATTCGTCTCACACGAGAAGGTATCCAAAATATTTGATCCATACAATATAATGGGATTAGTAAGAGATTCAAATATTCAAAGAATGTCGTCTTAAACGAAATGTCTTAGAAAAGAATTTGGATTTTCCAAAATAGCCAAGAAAGTGCATCCTTTAAATATTTACATCTACATTGGAGAAACGTATCTTGAACTAAGGAATTACCTGAAAGTTGATCATGTTCTTTATAATATTCCATCTAATGTTTATAGTATGTAATGGGAAAATATATTCCGTGTCATCCAATGTTTTCAGTGTGCAATGAGAGTTTCTTCTACAATTTCATTGGGTAGATAATGAAACTTAACAATGGAGAAGAGAATGTTCGAATCATGTTCCTTTGCATTAACTCACTCTTCTTACCTTCAATTTCATTCATTAAATATCCTTTGGATCATGCGATCTTGAGAGTCTTTCTTCATTGTGTAATGAGCCTAGTTTTCCATGATTTTTTACTTCACTTCTAATTCTCTTTGGCTCTTATTCATAAATTATATAGGTTTCTCAAGAATTTGATTAATCTTCTACAATAAAACAATGATAATAGTATATTCTAAAACAAAAGAGAAAATTTGAAACTTCTTAGACTAATCACAACTTATTAAAACAAGATTTGACGTGATTTCTTCCTTTATTTGATGAAATGCCCACTTCCTTTCATTGCTCTAATAGAGATCACTCTCCTTCTTAAGCATCTTTGAAATTGGCTTGGTTATTTTTTCCAAGTTTGGAATAAATCGTCTTATGATGTTGATCCTAATGAAAAATTATTGAACCACATTTCTATTTGTAGGAAAGGGAATATCGATAATCCTTTTTGTGTCAATTCGAATACTCTCGTTAGATGCTATGTGACCCAACAACTTTCCTTCATCTACTTTGAACATTAACTTTTTGGGATTTAAAGATATTCCATATATTGAATTCTTTTTTCGCCCCCCTACATTCATGGTATCATTGATCATATTTCAAAAATCATAGCCAAAAATAATATCAAATCCATTTTCCAACCTCAGAAAACCCCCAAACAATTATTTAAAAAGCATCAAAGATAAATCTGACCCTCTTCTTTCCCTTGGCATTTACCAAACTCCTTGCACCTGTGGCAAATCCTACATTGGCCAAATAGGAAGATCTATCCAATCATGTCTTAAAGAACATGTTGTTGACACCCTTCACAACCGTGTTTCCAAATTCACTATAGCAAAGCACTCCCACAACTCCAAACACCTCATATGTTTCAATCAAGCCAAAATTTTAGCATCAACCCTATATTACTCATCTCATCTCATCAAAGAAGCCCTTGAAATTGGAAAACATCCTTCCAATCTTAATAGAAGGATGAATACAAGCTTAGTTAATCTTGTAAACCTATCGTCCATAATTTTTGCTCCTCGCATTCTTCTTAACCCTTAACCTCCCCCCTCCCTTTTTGAATTCTTCATTCTTAATTCATGTAATTTCTCAATTACAACCCCTTACCTTTTTTCAAGTTCTTGTACTATTTCTAAATCTTCCATCTCTTAATTTATTTTATTTTATATTTTTTCTCTACTTTGAATTTTTCAAGTAAATGCTCCTCTATATTTTTAATATCTTCTTTGCTCTACTCTTTTCAAATAAATGCCCCTCCATATTTTTAAAATATTCACTTCTTGCTACTACTCTACTTTGAATTTTTCAAATAAATGACTTTCCATATTTTAAATATCTCTTTTAACTTTTGCTTAACTCTTTAGTCTTATTTTTTTTAAATTTTAGTATTAATCCTATCAATCCTATATTTATTACCTTCGCTTATCAATTTATTTAACCTTATGTCTCTTCACATCCTTTCACTTTCTCTAACCATATCCTCCTCCTCATTTTTATTAATATTTATTTATTGGTTTCTGAAATCCAAGAACCTTACTTACTATGAAGAGGTTTTGGAGAATTCACCATTCACACTTTAACATGGTAGGTTTTGAAGAATTCATCATTCACACTATTGAGATTTAAAATCAACATTCACACTTTAACATTGTTTTTACTATATATGTAAAATGAGTGGGGAAGATTTTTATTTATTTATTTGGAGAATTCACCATTCACACTTTAACATTGAGATTTTAAATAACCATTCGCACTTTAACATTGTAGGTTTTGAAGAATTTTAACATTGAGATTTAAAATAACCATTCATACTTTAACATTGTTTTTTACTATATATGTAAAATGAGTGACAAATTTTTTGATAAAATCACCATTCACAATTCAACATTCTTTATACTTTATGTGAAAAGAATCCCCATAATGGTAATAATAATTTAGTAATATTAGTAAAGTTTAAAGTGTTTCAAGCCTTATGTTAAACCGAAACTATCCATACTTATCCAATTTTGAATGCCTATAACCTTCTCAAACAACTATGTTTGAGTGAAACTCATTAGCATGATAAACCCATATGATTATAAGTGAAATTAAAAATGCTATTTAATATTATTAGTTTTAATTTAAATAAAAAAATAAAAACTAGTTTAGTTAACTAGTTACACTGATAGGTGTTTATATCTTACAATTTGGGGTGGACTAGGATCTATGCTTTTCCTAAATTGTAGGAGGATGAGAAAAGTGTACCCTCAAATTGATTTTATGGCAGTCGTTTATATATTCTATAAATATGGTTTTGGAGTAAGATCAAAAAATATTTATGATTGATTAAGAGTTAGTAAGAAGGAGGTTAACAGCTCAATACCTAAAAGCATCATGCGAATAAAAGTAATACAAGTAGTATTGAAAATAAAAGTCATATTTGATATGATAAATTTGACAACTAAATTATAATATAATAAATTTTGCTATCTTAAAAAAAAAAATTATAAATAAATATAAACTAAATTTAGGTTAATATATAATTAACCTAAATTCATTTAAATAAAAAATTGATAAATCACCTCAATACCTCTTTAAATTTTAGAATGCAACATTTTTCTAGAAGATGATGTCTTGAATTTCTTCATGTGTCAATTGCGTAAATTTTTTATTATACATATTTGCAAATTTGAAAAAAAAACATAAAGTAATATCGAATTGTTTTTCCTCGGATGTAATTTTTAATTCAATTATATGTTATTGAAAATTTGTAAAAACTAAACTGATGTAAAATTGTTTTCCCTAATATATGTAATTGTCAATCTCGAAAAAATAAACTAATGGGGTTAGGAACAAAAGACTGTAAAAGAATTAGGAACACAAGACCATAGGAGCTACTATCCATTGACTACATATGTAAATGTGGATATGAAAACAGTAAGAACTACTATTAAGTGGGTAGGAACAGAAGACCAAAGGGGCCAGTATCCATTATGTAAGACTTTAGCGTTTGCATTTAGTGTACCACATAGCTACTTAAGGTTTGTGTATGGTATAGTATGGTGTATGGGGATTGAGATAGCCGTATATGCGTTTAGAGATGCAGTAGATGGAAAACTAACTATGAAAATATTCATCCCTTTGTTTTTATGAAGGCAAATGGCTTACGAAGCCAAAGCACTGTCGGCGCCAGAGATTCACTGGCTTGGATCTTTCCCTTCAGACTGTGAGACCTTCAAAATTCCTGATAGATGTCTTATTCCGTTGACACAAACAGGTGACTATTGTTTGTTACATGATGAGTGAATTATTGGCAAAACTTGTGTTGTCTTTTATCAAGCATTGTAATCAATGCCTTTAATTATTCCTCTATATTAAATTCCCTGAATGATAATATTCTTCCTTAATTTACCTTACACTGTCTAGATAGGAGGAAAGCCGAAGACATGTTGGAAAGATGCTATCTGCAGAAGCACGCTCCAGAATGTAGGTATGAAGATTAGCCACTTAAAGCAGTTTAGATAAGGGCTTTTTTATATAATTCTTGTGTTCTTAGGATTCCAACTTTCATAATTTACGAAGATGGATCTTGAATCTTGAAGTTCAAATTTTTCTATTCAACAGAGATCAGCTGCACATGATGTGGATCAAAGGCATCAAATTTGAGATTGAGGCAATATCAACCCTATCATTTCCTCTTCTATCACAAGAATATATTCCATCCAAAATAAGAGATGACTTGTACATATGACTAGATTCACCTCATTTTGCAACCGAATATGGATGGCACTCATTGAATGAAAAGAAGTATTAGTATTTTAAGAAGGCAAGGAATGCATGGTTAACTCCAGATTTGCGGTCGAATATTATCGTCAAACCAATTACACCAATTTCCAAGACAGAGAATGAAATGTTGAGCTACCAACAAAGGAGGCAGCGTATGATCAGCAGTATGGCGTTGAGAGAATTATAAATGTTAAGAACCAAATACTGGAAAAAATATGGTTGAATTATGAGTTTGTTATGGCAGTAGGAGGAGAGACAAATAGTATCATTTTAAGTCTTATCTTGTGTCATCAAAATAATGTCAGTGACCATGTGAAATAAAAGGATGAATTCAAGGTTTATTGTAGCAGTTATGATGAGGGTCGAATAGGCCAGTTAAGGTAGCCAAACTCAACAGTATTGGAGGGCTGCTTAGGTCTACAACACCAATATTTTATTGTTTTTGTTGTCATGGATTAGGGCTGATATTGCATGCTGTTAGGCCTAGTATGGAAGCCACTAGAAATGCCACATATCATCCAAACCTACAAACCCTCAAGCAAAATTTTCATGTGTTGAAATCTTCGAATAGAAAAGGGTTTATTTGGATCCTTATGCAACGATTTTTATGAGTATATAAAGGAAGCCTATAATATATGAAGTCATGTAGAGTTTTTGTCAAGATAAAAAACACCATGAATCCGCCATATTAAAGTCAACACCATGCCCACTTATGCCTTTCATTCCTGTGAAGAATATTGGCTCACTCAAGCATGTAACGATGTATATACACATTAGTTGGTGGGACCAAAGTCGTGTGCCACAACCAAAATACATAGAGAATAAGATAAGAGAGGAGACACCCCTTCAATGATTTACCAAACAATCCAATCAGGGCACAATGGAGGAAAGCGGTAAAACTACTTCCTTTATCATTGCTCCTGCTCCTATCTCTGCCGTTGGTCCCTCCTTTCCTCCCATAGCTTCTATGGCTAAATTTTCCATTGGTGGTTATCGACGGGTTCCAAATAAACCCGGGCTACTTTTATATATAGGTATCGAATGGGATAAAAGGATGTTGGATTTGCCGTTGCCCGCGCTAGTGTTTATAAACTAATGAGGCAAACAATGGTTATGCGCAGAGTCTTGAGCATAAGATGCAAGACCAAAGGATGAAGAACTGACAAATTGAGGGTATCTTCATCAGACTTGTCCTGAACTAGAGTAGGTAGTTGCCGGGATCTGTGAAATGCACTTTGTAGCAATATGTTAAAATCTGCATCCTCATAGGAATCTTGAGTCTTTCACGCGAGTTTGGGTAGATATGCAGTGTTGCTAGCACTAGCACTGGATACTATGAGAACTGAGCCGTCGCATCCCTGAAAGAGCACACGATTACAAAACTAAGTTAATCGATAAAAACCTCAACACTATAATTTACAACTGTATTTGCAGAAGAAAACGGTCTCGTTCCTCTTTTCGTGTATGGAGTTCTAAATGCAACGATAACTTAACTTTTGGTAACATCACATCTGAGCGGGATATTCAAATTCAAACTTCCCACTTATTATGAAATTCAAATTTACGGATGGGCGATGTCATACATACTTCCCATAAGCATGGCCATTAAGTGCGTCTGATTAAAGGAGCCATCAGAAATTTTTCCATCGAAGAATGTGCAGTCAGCCAGCCGGCCGAAGGAGGGTCTCGTCTGGATGGAGTAAGAAAACACCGTGAGGGGAGTCTTTGATGGCACCAAGTGGGGTCCAGTGAAAATGGTCGAGAGATTAGCCCACTTCTATGAAAATAAATCAAAATGTTTAATATGATCAACATATAGCAAATTATGATAAACTCATGATATCATTGATAGATTATGAAATGACAAGTCACTAATGGTCTTAGTCATGGGTTCATTTCTTGTTAACACTATGTAAATATGCAAGAGATGAAATGCCCTCGAAATGTCAATGCTTCCATATAGGAATGTTAGAGGCAAACAACACATGTCAATGCTTCTGTATAGGAATGTTAGAGACAAATAGCATAGGAACTATATACAATCTCTGCAATACATGAAAAAGAAACTATATCCCAATTAAATAACTATGACAAGCCAAAAAATTATGATATCACATAGATTCAAAAATTTGACTTTACTCAAAAAATTAATTAGCAAGAGCATAGAATGATCATTAAGATGTTACTTATAAAACAATGAAATTGCTTTTACACAAAGGTAAGCAATAACATATAAATAAAGCACATAATGTTCAAAACATAACACATATGAGATTGTTCTTATAAAATTGACTTTATAAACATGACATGATTAGAAATCAACATGATTAAATATGATAAAAAAGAACAAATTAGTTATTAAGTATCTTGTTAACATATTAAGCATTAAATTGTTTATAGCTATCATCATGAAAAAATACTAGATATCCATGCCCTTAAAAGATTTCAAAGTTTCCATATAGAAATGTTAGACTAATATATACAAAAAACAAGAAATTATCTCTTAGTAAGCGTGATTAGAAGCAAAAAATAAATACAAAAAGATGAATATACAGAAAACTTAAATACTTTACCATACTGATCTGAATCTGCAAAAAATACAGTTAGAAAAACACTAAAGGAAAGAGAAACATTTGCTTACAACCCTTGGATTGAGTGCCCATAATTCTGTTATGTCTACGTAGGAGGATCTAGAACAACATTTCTAGTTCCAAAAACAGGTTATAATAAAAATTCCAAAAAAATTTACCGATTTATGAGGCCGAAAACAGTGTCGAATCTGCCAAAGATGGAAACCTGCACAAAGTCTACCAAACTTGGATGAAAGTTGTCGTTTTGGCAACCAGAAGGCCCTAAATTCTATTTTGTTCGCTTTAGTGGATCCAGAATAGTTTTTCCAGTTCCAGAAACAGGTTATAATAAAAATTCCGATAAACACTAACCTAGTTAAGTTGCCGAAAACAGTGTTGAATCTGCCGAAGATGAAAACTTGCACAAAGTCTACCAAACTTGACCACAAATGTTATTTTGACAACTGGAAGATAGACCTGCTTGAGGAGAATCAAAAAATCATATAGATCTACAAAAAAAACATCAAGAAACCCTTGAAAATATTTCTGTAAAAATCTACACAATAAGGTTAGGGTTAGAAATAAAAAAAATGCAAAAATATGCCCAGATCTGAAGAGAAGTCTAATGGCTACCAAATAGAAAGCAAATCTACAAGAAATAATCAATGCCCAAATGATGAAATATTGTTTGAAAGCAATAGAAGGTGTTCGATCATATAAACAAGCTCTGATACCATGTCATAGATACGGATCTAACTAAACTAGCTTACCAATCTATGCAAACAATAACATATCATAGTAAATAAGAATAGAAAGAGAACAAGAGAAAATAGTACACCAGATATACGTGGTTCACCCAATTGGCCTACGTCCATGGGAATGTAGTCTTCTATTATCTCCAGAATATCTCCTCCAAGCTTACAGAGACCAATGTCAATAACCCCAATGCAATATGATCCACAATGGATGAATGATTCACAAATGAATGAATATGATCCACACAGGGATGAATGTGAGAGACTCCCTTGACTCTATTATATACCAAGATGATGGGGAGGAATTACTCTCACATATTACATGTGGGATAGTATAATTATCCATAATAACATCTATTTATATAATAATGAATATCAAGAGTATATTTTACCATAATGAATATGTGATATAATGTATTACTCTTTTACATAAGATTGTGGATATCTTCCGACATAATACAAAGACATTATTACCTTCCAAGGAATATAAAATATTCCAACACTCCCCCTCAATAATGGTTGGGAGAAAATCCTACTAACAAGGAAGGAAGGAGTCATTACTGCTCCCCTTTGATGAAAACTTCCAGAAGAACCAAAGCTGTAAAAGAAGAACACTTCGGCTGATGGAATTTGATGAAGAACAATCGCTTCTCACTTAATCATGAAATTGCACATGAATCAGGTTGTACAATGAAATACCAACAACAAGATGCTCAGATCTAAAGAGAAGCCAACATAGCTACTAGATCCACAAAATGTCGAGAACATGTGACGCAATCCAACAGCAAGGTGCCTAGATCTAAAGAGAAGCCAACATAGCTACTAGAGCCACAAGATGCCTAGATCACCACAAGAATCATCACAACCATAACTGATAGCTGAAGAACTCTGATATAATATCCACACTAGTGTACAAATACCTTCTGACGGCTGATACAACAAAACATGTGGCTAAGAACACGAGATCAGTGTACAAAAACACCCAGATGACCAATACACATGCGGATAGCAGACATTCTTCCAATCAAGGTGCAAATAGAAATATCTATAGAAGACCTCAAACATCAAAGGAACAAGACCTCAATGGTCTACACATCGAAAATGATATCATACAGATGAACATCATGACTTTAACAGTAGAAGATGGTGCTTCAATATGTCTAGAAAGAGATGAAAACCTAAACACAGTACATATCTGCATAAGAATTTCAAGATTAAAGCATATAAACATCATAAAATAAAGGTGCTCATACATAAATGCAAATTCTTATACACCAAAGGTTAGCAAACATCATATAAAAAGATGACAACATAATATGATCAAATAAAAGATTAACTTGCTCATTAAGGAAAATGAAGTTATTTTTACACATTAAGTGTCAGCCACAACATATAAATAGTGAGCCCAAGATTTCACTTAAATATTTGAAAATTTAGTCATCAAGCAACTAATCTTAAGCATAGGTGCATTTCTGATTATTATGATGTTAATATGCAAGAGATGAATGCCCTAAAAATGTCAATGCGTCCATATAGGAACGTTAGACAAGTAAGAACAAGATAACCTATGCAATCATAACAATAGAAATCCCATTGCAACAAGAACAAGGTGCTCATTTTAAATATTTCAAGATTATAAGATTTCTCAAAGCCATATAAATATTGAGTAAAAATGATCGAAATAAACATGACATGATATATATGAAAATAAATCAAAATGTTTAATATGATCAACATATGCAAATTATGATCAACTCATGATATCACTGATAAATTATGAAATGGCAAGTCACTATTTGTCTTAGTCGTGGGTTCATTTCTTGTTAACACTATGTAAATATGCAAGAGATGAAATGCCCTGGAAATGTCAATGCTTCCATATAGGAATGTTAGAGGCAAACATCACATGTCAATGCTTCCGTATAGGAATGTTAGAGACAAATAGAACATGAACTATATACAATCTTTTCAATACATGAAAAAGAAACTATATCCCAATTAAATAACTTATGACAAGCCAAAATATTATGATATCACATAGATTCAAAAAATTGACTTTACTCAAAAAATTAATTAGCAAGAGCATAGAATGATCATAAAGAGATTACTTATAAAACAATGAAACTGTTTTTACACAAACGTAAGCAATAACATATAAATAAAGCAAATAATGTTCAAAAGATAACACATATGAGATTGTTCTTATAAAATTCATTTTATAAAATGGCATGATTAGAAATCAACATGATTAAATATGATCAAAAATAACAAATTAGTTATTAAGTATCTTGTTAACATATTAGGCATTAAATGGTTTATAGCTATCATCATGACAAAATACTATAGATCTATGCCCTTAAAAGATGTGTACGTTTCCATATAGAAATGTTAGCCAAATATATACCAAGAACAAGAAATAACCTCTTGGTAAACATGATTAGAAGCAAAACCTAAATGTAAAAATATGAATAACAGAAAACTTAAATAATTTACCATACTGATCTAAATCTGCAAAAAACACAATTAGAAAAAATAGTAAAGGAAAGAGAAACTTTTACTTACAACCCTTGGATTGAGTGCCCGGAATTCTGTTATGTCTGCATAAGTGGATCTAGAATAGCATTTCCAATTCCAGAAACAGGTTATAATAAAAAGTCCGAGAACAATTGACCGCTTTATGAGGCTAAAAACAGTGTCGAATCTGCCAAAGACGGAAACCTACACAAAGTCTACCTAACTTGGACGAAAGTTGTCGTTTTGGCAACCAGAAGGCCCAAAATTTCTGTTTTGTCCACGCAAGTGGATCCAGAACAGCTTTTCAAGTTCCAGAAATAGGTTATAATAACAATTCCGATAAACATTAACCTAGTTATGAGGCCGAAAACAGTATTGAATGTACCAAAGACGAAAACCTGCACAAATTCTACCAAACTTGGACAAAAAATGTTTTTCTGACAACTGGAATATACATCTCCTTGAGGAGAATCAAAAAATCATATAGATCTACAAAAACAACATCAAGAAACCCTTGAAACAATTTCTGCAAAAAGCTACACAACAAGGTTAGGGTTAGAAATAAAAAAAAAACTGCAGAAATATGGTCAGATCTGAAGAGAAGTCTAATGGCTACCAGATAGAAAGCAAATCTACAAGAAATAATCAATGGAAAAATGATGAAATATTGTTTGAGAGAAATAGAAGGTGTTAGATCATAGAAACAAGCTCTGATACCATGTCAGAGATATGGATCTAATTAAACTAGCTTACCTGTCTATGGAAACAATAGCATATCATAGTAAATAAGAACAAAAATAGAACAAAAGAAAATAGTACACCAGATATACATGGTTAACCCAATTGGGATACGGGCACGGGAAGGTAGTCTTCTATTATCTCCAGAATATCTCCTCCAAGCTTACAGAGACCAATGCCAATAACCCCAATACAATATGATCCACGATGGATGAATGATTCACAAATGAATGAATATGATCCACACATGGATGAATGTGAGAGAATCACTTGACTCTATTATATACCAAGAGATGAGGAGGAATTATTCTCACATATTACATGTGGGATAATATAATTCTCCATAATAACATCTCTTTATATAATAATGAATATCAAGAGTATATTTTACCATAATGAATATGTGATATAATGTATTACTCTTTTACATAAGATTGTGTATATCTTCCGACATAATAGAAAGACATTATTACCTTCCAAGGAATATAAAATATTCCAACACTCCCCCTCAATAATGCCTGGGAGAAAATACTGCTAACAAGGAAGGAAGGAGTCATTACTGCTCCCCCTTGATGACAACTTCTAGAAGAACCAAAGCTATAAAAGAAGAACACTTCGGCTTATGGAATTTGATGAAGAACAACCCCTTCTCACTGAATCATGAAATTCCACACAAATCAGGTTGTATGATGAAATACCAACAACAAGATGCTCAGATCTAAAGAGAATCCAACATGGCTACTAGATCCACAAAATGTCGAGAACATGTGACGCAATCCAACAGTAAGGTGCCTAGACCTAAAGAGAAGCCAAAATGGCTACTAGATCCACAAGATGCATAGATCAGCACAAGAATCATCACAACCATAACTGATAGCTAAAGAACTATGATATAACATTCCAACTAGTGTACAGATACATTTTGACGGCTGATACAAACAAAACATGTGGATAAGAACACCACAATAGTGTACAAAAATACCTAGATGGCCAATACACATGCGGATAGCAGACATTCTTCCAATCAAGGTGCAAATAGAAATATATGTAGAAGACCTCAAACATCGAAGGAACAAGACCTCAATGGTCTACACATCGAAAATGATATCATACAAATGAACATCATGACTTTAACAGTAGAAGGTGGTGCTTCAATATGTCTGGAATGAGATGAAAGCCTAAACATGGAACATACCTGCATAAGAACTTTCAAGATTAAAGCATATAAAGATCATAAAATAAAGGTGCTCATACATAAATGAAAATGCTTATACACCAAAGATTAGCAAACATCATATAAAAAGATGGCAACATAATATGATCAAATAAAAGATTAACTTGCTCATTGAGGAAAATGAAGTTACTTTTTACACATTAAGTGTCAACCACAACATATAAATAGTGAGCCTGAGATTTCACTTAAATATATGAAAATTTAGTCATCAAGCAACTAATCTTAAGCATAGGTACATTTCTGATTAGTATGATGTTAATATGCAAGAGATGAATGCCCTAAAAATGTCAATGCTTCCATATAGGAATGTTAGAGACAAGTAAGAACAAGATAACCTCTGCAATCATAAGAATAGAAATCTCATTGCAACAAGAACAAGGTGCTCATGATAAATATTTCAAGATTATAAGATTGCTCAAAGCCATATAAATATTGAGTAAAAGATTATCGAAATAAACATGACATGATATATATGAAAATAAATCAAAATGTTTAATATGATCAACATATGCAAATTATGATCAACTCATGATATCACTGATAAATTATGAAATGACAAGTCACTTATGGTCTTAGTCATGGGTTCATTTCTTTTTAACACAATGTAAATATGCAAGAGATGAAATTCCCTGTAAATGTCAATGCTTCCATATAGGAATGTTAGAGGCAAACATCACATGTCAATGCTTCCGTATAGGAATGTTAGAGACAAATAGCACATGAACGATATACAATCTCTGCAATACAAGAAAAAGAAACTATATCCCAATTAAATAACTTATGACAAGCCAAAATATTACGATATCACATAGATTCAAAAAATTGACTTTACTCAAAAAATTAATAAGCAAGAGCATATAATGATCATAAAGATATTATAAAACAATGAAATTGCTTTTACACATTTCAAGCAATAGCATCTAAATAAATCAAATAATGATCAAAAGATAACACATATGAGATTGTTCTTATAAAATTGATTTTATAAACATGACATGATTAGAAATGAACATTATTAAATATGATCAAAAAGAAAAAATTAGTTATTAAGTATCTTGTTAACATATTAAGCATTAAACGGTTTATAGCTATCATCATGACAAAATACTAGAGATCCATGCCCTTAAAAGATGTCAAAGTTTCCATATAGAAATGTTAGACAAATATATACTAAGAACAAGAAATAATCTCTTAGTAAACATGATTAGAAGCAAGAAATAAATGCAAAAAGATGAATAACAAAAAACTTAAATACTTTACCATACTAATCTAAATCTACAAAAAACATAGTTAGAAAAATAGTAAAGGTAAGAGAAACTTTTAGTTACAACCCTTGGATTGAGTGCCCAGACTTTCCCAGAATTCTGTTATGTATGCGTAAGTGCATCCATAACAACTTTTTCATGTCCAAAAACAGGTTATAATAAAAATTCTGATAAAAATTGACTGAGTTATGAGGCCGAATCTGTCGAGGATGGAAACCTGCACAAAGTCTACCAAACTTGGACGAAAGTTGTCGTTTTGGAAACCGGAAGGCCCAAAATTATGTTCTTTCCGCATGAGTGGATCTAGAACAGCTTTTCCAGTTCCATAAACAAGTTATGAGGCCAAAAATGGTGTTGACTGAGTTATGAGGCCGAAAACAATGTTGAATCTGCCGAAGACGGAAACCTGCACAAAGTCTACCAGGCTTGGACAAAATTGTTGTTTTGACAACCGGAAGATAGATCTCCTTGAGGAGAATCAGAAAATCATATAGATCTACAAAAATGACATCAAGAAACCCTTGAAAAATTTCTGCAAAAATCTACACAACAAGGTTAGGGTTAGAAATAAAAAAAACTACATAAATATGCCCAGATCTGAAGAGAAGCCTAATGGCTACCAGACAGAAAGCAAATCTACAAGAAATAATCAATGCCCAAATGATAAAATATTGTTTGAAAGTGATAGAAGGTGCTAGATCATAGCAACAAGCTCTGATACCATGTCAGAGATATGGATCTAACTAAATTAGCTTACCTATCTATACAAACAATAACATATCACAATAAATAAGAACAGATAGTGAACAAGAGAAAAGAGTACACCAGATATACATGGTTCACCCAATTGGGCTATGGCCATGGGAAAGTAGTATTCTATTATCTCCAGAATATCTCATCCAATCTTACAGAGAGCAATGTCCATAACCCCAATACAATATGATCCACAATGGATGAATGATTCACAAATTAATGAATATGATCCACACAGGGATGAATGTGAGAGACTCCCTTGACTATATTATATATCAAGAGATGAGGAGGAATTACTCTCACATATTAAATGTGGGATAATATAATTCTCCATAATAACATCTATTTATATAATATAGAATATCAAGAGTATATTTTACCATAATGAATATGGGATATAATGTATTACTCTTTTACATAAGATTGTGGATATCTTCCGACATAATACAAAGACATTATTACCTTCCAAGGAATATAAAATATTCCAACATTTAAATTGTCATAAGTCCATGAGAATAAATCCTTATATTCCCTAAACAACTTTACAAAGGCTAATTTTTTTAATGGGGTACAATTTGTCCATAAGTTAACATACTGCAGATGGGATCTGTCCCTAAGTTAAAGGTTTCATATTTCATGCCTGAGCTGTTCGTTTTGCACTTTGGGACAATCTTGAACTTATCTTGCAAGTCATAAAAAAATTCCAATCTTAAAAAAGAAGTAGGGATAGATTTTACCGTGTCAAGATCTTTTTACACTGAACAGTGAGGATGTATTACCGAAAAGTTGTGCAAATATCCATCATGAGTTATTTCATCAATAACATAATATTTAAAAGTATCTCCTCCCGTAACACTAGGGCGATGCCCCAATGGTAAGGTGCTGAGTTATTTGGGGAGAGGTCTCAGGGTCAAACCCGCGGGCCTTTCCCTCCTCCATGCATTGATATAAGATAAAAATGTATGTAGATAATGGCGTGATATGGACTTTTAGCTCCAAGAAACCTGCAAAAAAATTTTACAAACCCCCACGCAGTCTTCTTCTTGTGAGGCTCAGGCCGAGCTCTGGAAGCGAGATCTAGGGTTAGTCCCTCGAATCCACGCAGAACCTGCAAGTTATTCAAAACCCACGCAGTCATCGAGGCTCAAGCCGAGCTTTGGAAGGGAGATTGCTCCAAGATCCTCGATCCCACTCAGACAGCTTCCAGTGACCAATCTCGTGGGACATATCAGGGACTCGATCTGGTCCACGCTGAGATGGTGGATGGAGGGGGCCCCAAGGCCCTCCCCCCCTTACCCGAAATTGCTACTTTCCAGAAGCTAGTGGCAACCTGTGCAAAAAGAAAACCGAGCGAGCAACAGCAGAAATTTGTCAAAAGAATGACTAGCATCCCTACTGTCGACCTACCAATAGACGAATCGTGTAGATCAGCTCTAAATCGAGTAGAACGAGGCCTCATAGGGAAGTTCACCGGCCTTTGGCCATCCCCCAAAGCAGTGGATAACTGGGTGCAAAGAAACTGGAGACCATTGACTCATGACGGCATCAACAGTCACCTAGTGGGTAAGGGATTTTTTCATTTTTGTTTTTGCCAATGTAGAAGATGAAAACTTAATTTTCAGGAATGGCCCTTATTTTATGGGTCCCCAGGGTCTTTATTTGAATAAATGGACACTGGATTTTGATCCGACGCAAGACATGCCCTTGGTTGTCCCAGTCTGGGTCCGCTTGCCTCATCTACCCCTGCACTGCTGGAATCCTAAATCGTTGGAAGCTATAGGGAATAATCCGGGGAATTACATCGACAGGGCAGAGAGGAAGGATCAGTACACTTGTGCCAGAATCTGTGTGGAGGTGGATTTGGAAATAGGGTTTCCTGAGGCAATAAAACTCATAGTGGCGGACTGGATGTACATTCAAGAGTTAGACTACGAGCAATTTCCTTTCAAATGTTGTTTTTGCCATAGGTATGGACATTTTTCCAGACACTACAAAAAGAAGGGAGAGGAGGAAACAAACAATGCAAAAGGTAATCAATGGACCCCAACCCAGAAGCCAATCACAGCAAAATCAATCAACAGACCAAAAGGTAAAGAAAAGAACAGAGGAATAGAAGGCCCTTCCTCTAACCAGCCTCAAGACGCAGGGAACTAAGGACTGTCTGAAATGGAGGCATCCATTAACCCTTTTGAAACTCTTAGTATCCCAGAAGACTCTTCAGTTTCCATTGCAAAAGAGCCAGAACAACAGCCCACCTCAACCGCTGAAAAAAACTCCCTTGAAGAAAATGTATCTTTTCAGGATGAAACCCCTATTAGAGTCACAAATCCTCTCACATATGCTAAAATGACAAGAAAGAAATCCCCAGAGCAATCAGGCTCTTCGGAAGATGAGACCTTTGAGCGGCCGTCGAAAAGAGTAGGGAGAAAATCTCATCGAGAGACAAGGGCAGAAGAAGCTGAAAGGAAAAAAATGAAAGGAAGTCAGTCAACAATTGAGATGTCTATGGGCATAAATACCAGAAACAAATCTCCTAAGGGAGGAGCTGCAACTCCAACAACCAGCAAGTAATGCATTTAGTCTCTTGGAATTGTCGAGGTCTGGGGAATCCATTAAAAGCAGAAGCAATTAAGAATCTGGTGAAATCTGAGTTTCCTGAGATCCTCCTGCTCCAAGAGACTAAAATTGAAGGGGAAGCTCTCCTTCTTCTCAGTAAATTGAATTGGAAAAAGAATGTTGGGAGAGCTATCAGTGCTAGGGGATCCTCCGGAGGGCTAGCTACATTGTGGGATGAGTGTTGAATATTGTAACTTCAAAGAATATTATATTTGTAGTTTATTATTCCGGAGATGATTCATTCCTCCGAGGTAACCCTATCATGTATCTGGAGATGTTTATTCCTCCAGGGGTTTGTATTAACTAGGGTTATTAGATCCACCATGTGTGGGTCGGCCCTGCAGTTATATTTTAGGGGTTATTAGACTTCTCCAGGTGAGGTCGGCCCCATTAGGTCTTTTAGTCAGTTAGGAGTCAAGTATAAATAGAGGAGGTGAACTCCTCATTAGATCATTCACTCACTTGTGGAAGAGTGCACACTAGTTGAGGAGATCTGCTAAGGAGAATGATCTTGCTCATTATATCAAAGAGGAAGTTGCAGAACCAGAAGAAGATGAAGCCAAAGAAAAACACAGGAAGGACCTGATTAGGGCAAAGAGAATCATAGCTGATTCCATTAAAGACCACTTGATTCCCCAAGTGTCTTCCAAGAAGACTCCAAAGGAAATGTATGATGCCCTAGGAAGAATGTTTGAAGGAAAGAACATCAACAGAAAGATGAATCTAAGGACTCAGTTGAAAAGTACCAAGATGCACAAAGGAGAATCCATTCAAGACTACTTCTCAAGAGTCTCTCTAATCAAAGAACAACTAGATGCCATTGGTGATACTCTTGATGAAGATGAACTTGTGATGACAGCTCTAAATGGTCTCACTAGACCTTGGGAGTCATTCATTCAAACTATGTGTGCCAGAAAAGAAAGTATGAAGTTTGATGTAGTATGGGAAGATTGTGTTCAAGAGGAGGCTAGGGTTGCCAACAGAGAAGCACTTCTCAAAGAGGATGACCAAGCTTTGGCCACCCACACCAAAAGAGGAAAGAGAGGCTACTTCAAGAAAGTGAACCACAAAAGGCCTCAACCCTCTCATAGATTCAAAAAGAAAGGGGGAGACATCTCCACAGTCCAATGCTTCAATTGTCTCAAGCTAGGACACTATGCCAGAGACTGTACCCTACCAGAGAAGAAGAAGAAAAGGTTTGTTCACAAAAGACATCATGCTCATATGGCAGAAGATGACAGTGAAGAAGAAGAAGAAGAAGAAGAAGAAGAAGTGGAGGAAAGGCCTCAAAAGAAAAGATCTAAAGTAAAGAAAGAAGAACCAGAAGAATATGTACTATTTTCTGCTCTCTCTGGATCTGTGTCCCCTGGTGAAGGCACTTGGCTCATTGACAGTGGTGCTTCAAAGCACATGACAGGTCATAAGGAAACTCTCTCCAAGATTGAAGAGAAGTCTTCACCCCAGAAGGTATCTCTAGGAGATGATTATCAATATCCCATCAAGGGAATTGGTGAAGCAAGCTACAAGCTTGATTCAGGAACACCTTTGAAGATGAAAGAAATTTTATATGTCCCAGGTTTAAAGAAGAATCTACTTTCTATCTCAGCACTAGACAAGAAAGGCTTTAGAGTAGCCTTCATAGATGGTCAAGTACTCATGTGGACCAAAGGAAAATCAATCAAAGATGCAATTGTCATTGGTGAAGAAGAAGGAGGACTTTATAAACTCAAGGGTCATCCAGAATCTGCCCTTGCTCATGAAGTTTCTAGTCCCAGTGAGCTATGGCATAGAAGACTAGCTCACATTAACTATAAAGCTTTACCATATGTGAGTAAGATGGTTATAGGTTTGCCAAACTTGAAGGTTGATCATGATGGCTCATGTAAAGGATGCAAGAAAGGGAAGAATATCAAGAATCCCTTTCCGAAAAGTGAAACAAAGACTAAGGGTTCTCTAGAGCTAATACACTCAGATGTATGTGGACCTATGCCTACCACATCTCTAAGTGGGTTTGAATACTATCTCTCTTTCATTGATGACTATTCAAGAAAAACTTGGATATACTTCCTAAAGGGTAAGAATGAAGTCTTTGGAAAATTCAAAGAGTTCAAGGCTCTAATAGAAAACCTCTCAGACAAGAAAATCAAGATTCTCAGAACAGATAATGGTGGAGAATATACTTCAAAGGAATTTGAAGAGTTCTGTAAAGAAGCTGGAATCAAAAGGGAAATAACCACTCCTTACAATCCCCAACAAAATGGGGTAGCTGAGAGGAAAAATAGAACCATCATGGAAGCTGTAAAGACTATGATACATGATCAAGACCTTCCCATGTATCTATGGGCTGAAGCAGCCAAGACAGCAGTATATGTTCAAGATAGACTATCTCATAGTGCTCTTGACTTCAAAACTCCAGAAGAAGTCTTTACAGGAAAGAAGCCTGAGGTAAGTCATCTCAAAATATTTGGGTGTCCTGTGTACATCCACATTCCAAAAGAAAAGAGATCCAAATTGGATCCCTCAGGTAAGAAGGGAATGTTTGTTGGTTATTGTGAAACTTCCAAAGCCTTCAGAATCTACATACCAGGTTTCCATCATATAGAAATAAGTAGAGATGTTACCTTCGATGAGGAAGCAGCCCTCAAGAAATCTAGAAAGTGTCAACTTGAAGAAGTTTATGAAGAAGATACATCTCCCAGAATCTCAGAGAATGCTCACATTCCTGAAGAGGACATACCAGAGGATCATGACATGCTGGAACCACAAGAACCTCCTGTTGCAGAATTGTCTAGGAAAAGAAGACCAGCATGGGCTAGAGATATTATTCAAGGAGCAGAAAGATATGGTGCTCCTGAAGGCTCCACTAGAGAAAGGAAGAAACCAAAGCTAGTATCCAACTATATGGCCCTGATGTGTGATCTTGTGGATCAACTACCTACCAGCTATGAAGAGGCAGCTCAAAAGAAAGAATGGGTAGAAGCAATGACTGAAGAATATCAGTCAATAATGAAAAATGATGTTTGGGATATAGTTCCCAAACCAAAAGACAAAAGTGTGGTTTCTTCCAAATGGATCTTTAAAATAAAACATGCTGCGGATGGAAGTATTGAAAAATACAAAGCAAGATTTGTAGCCAGAGGTTTCTCTCAGAAGGAGGGAATTGACTATGAAGAAACATTTGCACCAGTTGCTAGGTATAATTCAATTAGAACTATCATGGCTCTTGCATCCATGATGAAGTGGAAACTACATCAAATGGATGTTAAGACAGCTTTTCTGAATGGTGTAATTGAAGAAGAAGTATACATAGAGCAACCACAAGGGTTTGAGGTAAATGACGGAAGGACTCATGTATGCAAACTGAAAAAGGCATTATATGGGTTGAAACAAGCTCCCAGAGCTTGGTACGGAAGGATTGACAATTTCTTAACTAGCATGGGCTTTACCAAAAGTAAAGCTAACCCAAACCTTTATCTCAAGGTGATGGATGATGAACCAGTTATACTTTTATTATATGTCGATGATCTATTTCTAACTGGAAATGAGAAACAAATCATTGAAAGCAAGAAGAAGCTTTCTTCAGAATTCGAGATGAAAGATCTCGGATTGATGCACTACTTCTTAGGCTTAGAAGTGTGGCAAGAACCAAGAGGAATCTTTCTGAATCAAGGTAAGTATACTGTGGAAATTCTGAAAAGATTTGATATGTTGGAGTGTAAACCCATGGCCACTCCCATGGACTCCAACTTAAAGATTTTGGTTAATGACTCATCAGAATTAGTGGACCTAACTTTATATAGACAGATCATTGGGTCACTAATGTACTTAACAAATACTAGGCCAGATATATGCTTCGCTATAAATGCCCTAAGTCAGTATCTAGTAGAACCCAGAAAGGTTCATCTAATAGCTGCAAAGCATGTAATGAGGTACTTAAAAGGTACATTAGATTTTGGTCTACTCTATGATGGAAGTCATGAACTCAAGTTGCATGGTTACTCAAACTCTGATTGGGCAGGCAGTGTCTCAGACAGAAAAAGTACTTCAGGTGGATGTTATAGGCTTGGATCTGCCATGATCTCTTGGTTCAGCAAGAAACAATCCAGTGTGGCCCTCAGCTCTGCTGAGGCAGAATACATAGCTGCTTGCTCTGCCAGCTGTGAAGCTGTATGGCTTCGGAAACTGTTATCTGGAGTGTTTGACTTAGAAATGGATCCCACTATGATTATGTGTGATAATCAAAGCTGCATCAAGATGACAGAAAATCCTGTGTTCCATGATAAGTCAAAACACATAGAGATCCAATACTTCTATATTCGAGATATGGTGCAGAAAGGAGCTATCAAGCTTGAGTACGTGAGCACTGAAGATCAAATTGCTGATATCCTGACCAAACCACTGTCTCGTGTGAAATTTGAATACTTTCGAGACAAGCTTGGTGTAGTTCAAAAGGACTCTCCTAGAAAGGGGGAGTAGCATGATTCCTGATGGCAAGCAAGTCTCATCAATAATGAGACTTCTCCTAGTCACTTAGAAATAGTTAGATTTAGGACTATTTTATTTTCATTCAGTTTTACTTATACATGATTTTGATGATAGATGTATTAGTGAGAATACATGCTAGATGTATACATGCTTTTGATGTTAGATGTATACATGATTTTGATGATAGATGTATTAGTGAGAATACATGCTAGATGTATACATGCTTTTGATGTTAGATGTATACATGATTTTGATGATAGATGTATTAGTGAGAATACATGCTAGATGTATACATGCTTTTGATGTTAGATGTATACATGATTTTGATGATAGATGTATTAGTGAGAATACATGCTAGATGTATACATGCTTTTGATGTTAGATGTATACATGATTTGATGATAGATGTATTAGTGAGAATACATGCTAGATGTATACATGCTTTTGATGTTAGATAGATGTATTAGTGAGAATACATGCTAGATGTATACATGCTTTTGATGTTAGATGTATACATGATTTTGATGATAGATGTATTAGTGAGAATACATGCTAGATGTATACATGCTTTTGATGTTAGATAGATGTATTAGTGAGAATACATGCTTTTGATGACAGATGTATACATGCTTTTAGATGTATTAGTAAGAATACATTCTTTTGATGTATGATGTATACATGCTGTTGATGCTAGATATTGATTATGTACTTGTATGGATGAGGATACTTGTACTTGTATTGATGAGAATACAGATTGAGGGGATTGGATCATCCCTGGACTTTCAGTCCTAAAGAGAGCCGTAGACGTGAGGTCTCCGAAAATGAAGTCCTTAGTGGACAGTTGAGGGGATTGGATCATCCCTGGACTTTCAGTCCTAAAGAGAGCCGTATACGTGAGGTCTCCGAGAATGAAGTCCTTAGTGGACAGTTGAGGGGATTGGATCATCCCTGGACTTTCAGTCCTAAAGAGAGCCGTAGACGTGAGGTCTCCGAGAATGAAGTCCTTAGTGGACAGTTGAGGGGATTGGATCATCCCTGGACTTTCAGTCCTAAAGAGAGCCGTAGACGTGAGGTCTCCGAGAATGAAGTCCTTAGTGGACAGTTGAGGGGATTGGATCATCCCTGGACTTTCAGTCCTAAAGAGAGCCGTAGACGTGAGGTCTCCGAGAATGAAGTCCTTAGTGGACAGTTGAGGGGATTGGATCATCCCTGGACTTTCAGTCCTAAAGAGAGCCGTAGACTGGGTCTCCGATAATGAAGTCCTGAATGAACAGGCAGGGGATTGTATCATCCCCGGACTGAGGTCCCAGAATAGAACCGTAGAATGGGTCTCCGATAATGAAGTCCTGAATGAACAGGAAGGGGATTGTATCGTCCCCGGACTGAGGTCCCAGAATAGAACCGTAGACTGGGTCTCCGATAATGAAGTCCTGAATGAACAGGTAGGGGATTGTATCGTCCCCGGATTGAGGTCCCAGAATAGAACCGTAGACTGGGTCTCCGATAATGAAGTCCTGAATGAACAGGTAGGGGATTGTATCGTCCCCGGACTGAGGTCCCAGAATAGAACCGTAGACTGGGTCTCCGATAATGAAGTCCTGAATGAACAGGTAGGGGATTGTATCATCCCCGGACTGAGGTCCCAGAATAGAACCGTAGACTGGGTCTCCGATAATGAAGTCCTGAATGAACAGGAAGGGGATTGTATCGTCCCCGGACTGAGGTCCCAGAATAGAACCGTAGACTGGGTCTTCGAAAAATGAAGTCCTGAATGAACAGGCAGGGGATTGCATCGTCCCCGGACTGAGGTCCCAGAATTGATCCGTAGACTGAAGTCTCCGAGAACTGAAGATTGGATTGTATCATCCATGGACCTATGTCCTAAAAAAGAGCAGGATTGATCATCCTAGGAATATGATCGTATGATGACGATGCTGATGATCGTATGATGACGATGCTGATGATCGTATGATGACGATGCTGATGATCGTGCGGTGACGATGCTGATGATCGTGTGATGACGATGATGATGATCGTATGATGACGATGCTGATGATCGTGCGGTGACGATGCTAATGATCGTATGATGACGATGCTGATGACGATGCTGATGATCGTGTGATGACGATGCTGATGATCGTATGATGACGATGCTGATGACGATACTGATGATCGTGTGATGACGATGCTGATGATCGTATGATGACGATGCTGATGATCGTGTGATGACGATGCTGATGATCGTATGATGACGATCATGATGATCGTGTGATGACGATGCTGACGATGCTGATGATCGTGTGATGACGATGCTGATGATCGTGTGATGACGATGCTGATGACGATGTCGATGATCGTAGTGATATTGACACTATTGACATTAATGTTCCAGTAACTGGTTGAGTTACTGATGAAGATGAATTGAAGAAAGCTTCCGATGATTTATAGATGTATCATGTATGATGACTCCTTGCTCTTGCAGATGTTGTTATAATATCCTTCTCGTTAAGGGGGAGTGTTGAATATTGTAACTTCAAAGAATATTATATTTGTACTTTATTATTCCGGAGATGATTCATTCCTCCGAGGTAACCCTATCATGTATCTGGAGATGTTTATTCCTCCAGGGGTTTGTATTAACTAGGGTTATTAGACCCACCATGTGTGGGTCGGCCCTGCAGTTATATTTTAGGGGTTATTAGACTTCTCCAGGTGAGGTCGGCCCCATTAGGTCTTTTAGTCAGTTGGGAGTCAAGTATAAATAGAGGAGGTGAACTCCTCATTAGATCATTCACTCACTTGTGGAAGAGTGAGCACTAGTTGAGGAGATCTGCTAAGGAGTCAAGGAGAAGGAGCACATCTTGTATTTTGGTTGATCATCTTATTGAGGAAAGCTTTGCTGGGTTTTCTACCCCATGAGGGTTTCCCAGGGTATATTGTGTGTCTATCTTGTGATTGTGTTTCTTTCAGAGATCTTGTTTGTCTATTTGGTTTAAACTTAACAATGAGGACAAATTCCAACTCAAAAGCTATCACAAGACACAACATTGGATTTATACCGAATTATGGAACAATGTGAATAAGCTGACTTTTGATCTTGTCAATTTATATGTCCCTGTCCAGTATTCAAAAAAGAGAGAGTGTTGGCGTTCCCTGTCGGAATTCCTAGAGGCAATATCACCCAAAAACATAATTCTTGCAGGTGACTTCAATCTAGTGTTTGAGCTTAAGGAGAAGCGAGGTGGCAACTCTCTTCAGGATCAGATTCTTCCTTTGGTCGAACACATTACTCAGCATTGGGACTTATTAGACATTAAACCCAAAAAAGGTTTATTCACTTGGACCAACAATCGAATGGGGGTTCACCACATTTCTACCCAGCTGGACAGATTCTTAATCCAGAGTTCTTTTCTGCTTGGGAAACACATAATATCCTCCAAAATTTTGCAAAAACTCACTTCAGACCATAAGCCTATCATGCTGCAGCTAGAGAAGGAAAACAATTTGGGTCCAATTCCCTTCTGGTTTAATCCGATATGGGATAAAAAAGAGGGCTTCGAAGAAGCTATCCAAAATGCATGGAGAATTCCTGTTATAGGGTCTACTAGTTATGTTTGGGAGCAGAAATTGAAGGCTACCAAGGTGGCTTTAAAGTCATGGATAAAAAATCCAACAGTCTCTCCAACGAGCTGCAGAAAACAGTCAACAAATCAGCTGGAAAATTTGCAAATGGGAATGGAAACCAAAGATATCACTCATACTGACATTCAAATGGAACAAGCTGCCCAGTGATTAACTCTGCAATCTTTCAAGCAAGAGGAAGAATTTTGGTGACTCAAATTGAGAAGTCTCTGGCTGAAATCGGGCGATAGAAATAGTCCTTATTTCCATAAACAATTCAAAGCCCGAATCACCCGTAATCACTTGGATGAGATCACTGCTACTGATGGAATTATCCATAAAGAATTAGAACATCTAAAAGTGGCAGCTACTACTCATTTCCAGGACCTTTTTACTGAAAAAGGATTGGAGTCGGAAGAGGAATTCACTGCATTCCTTACACATATTCCGAAAATGATAGGTCAGAATGAGAATGCAAGTCTGTTGAAGCCCATCACTGAAACTGAAATCAGCGATGTTATTTGGGCAATGGAGCCAGACAAAGCACCGGGCCTAGATGGATTTTCCATACATTTCTATAGAATTTGTTGGGAATTAATCAAGGTTGATTTACTTCGCATGATTAGGGGCTTCTTCCATAAATCCAAAGTTGGAGGCAGCATAAATTCTACTTTTTTGGCCCTTATTCCTAAAGATTCAAACCCTGGAACCTTTGACAGGTTTCGGCCCATATCATTATGTAATGCTTCATACAAAATTCTGTCAAAGCTTATTGCAAACAGAATCAAGCCACTGTTGGGAAACCTCATCTCTTCCAATCAGGGAGGTTTTGTGAAAGGAAGGAGTATCTTGGACAATGTGACCATAGTGCAGGAAACCATTCACTCCAGCCACCAACGCAAAGAACATGGCATGATTATTAAGCTAGACATGGCAAATGCTTTTGATCAGGTAAGACACTCCTTCTTGTTACAGGTACTTTTGTCCTTTGGCTTTAGTCTAGATTTTGTAAAGTTGGTCAAAGCTTGTATAGATAGGCCTTGGATAGCACCTTTAGTGAATGGTCGACCTACCAATTACTTTCAAGGCACCTATGGTATTCAACAGGGATTCCCTCTGTCCCTTTTCTTATACATTTTGATGGTCGACTCCCTCAATAGAAAGTTGAATGCAGAGAAGATAGCAGGAACTCTTCCAGGCTTAAGAGTGACATCAGAACTGGATCCAATTAATCACTCCTTATTTGTAGACGACTCTCTCCTTCTGGGAGGAGCCTCTATCCAAATCACCAGAGTATTCAATGTTGTTACTCAAAGCTTCTGTCGAGTCTCCGACGCCCTGCTCAATAAAAGGAAATTTGTTGTGTATGGCTAGAATGTGAATCACGCCACCATACAACGTATTGCTCAATATCTTGGCTATGTTGGCCATGCCGAATGGGACAATTTTAACTATCTGGGCCTCCCTTTAACCCGTGGAACTACTAAGGCCATTCATTGGTCAGCAATTATAAGCAAAGTAAAGAACAGAATCTCTGCATGGGGAGGGTAATGGCTAACCAAAGCCGGGAAGTTAACACTTCTTAAATCGGTTATATCCACTCTGCCTCTCTACCAAGAAACATTCTTATTGCTCCAAAATCGATCGCTGAGCAGGTAGCAAAGCTCATGCGATCCTTCCTGTGGCAGGGTGGAAACAATCACAATTTTCATTTAGTGAGCTGGGATGTAGTGAAAAAGCTATTCTCTGCTGGAGGATTACAAATCAGAGATCTAGGGCATGTGAACTTGGCCCTTGGTGGAAAGATACTATGGAACATATTCTCCCAGCCCAAGCATCCGGTAAGCAAAGTCCTCATCTCAAAATACCTACACAATGTAACGGAATTGGGCATGGAAGAAGCCACAACCATCCCAGGATCCACGATGTGGAAGCTATGCACGCGTGGGTGGAAGTTCTTCAAACAACACCTCTATCGAATACCTGGGAATGGGCAGGGAATTTCAATATGGAATGATAAAATAATGGGATGGCCACCCCTCAGGAATCAAGAAGATCTCCAAGAGCTACGCCACTAGCTCACCTAATGAGGCATTAGCACGCTCAGGGATATCTCATATTGGAATCAGGATGGAAGCTGGCACACTTGGAACCTACACAAGCCACCGGAGAGGTTGCTCAAGCAAGAGAAATCGATGATGACAGCTCTTAACGGCTTAGCCCCTGTGCATTTTCGATCAAGAGATAAATGGAGCTGGGGATTGACGGGAAAATACACAGCAGCACTCAGTTTTGCTGCTATATAGACGAAAAATTCTCTGTTTCAACCGAATGCCATCTGGAATCAGGTATGGGATTCATTTTGCATTCCTAAAATCAATTTTTTCAGTTGGGTTCTCCTCCATAGAATAATTTTGACAGGCAAGAACTTGGTAAAGCGAGGAATTTTAGGGCCACATCGATGTACTCTCTGTCTCTCAGCCGAGGAAATAATCGACCATTTGTTCATTGACTGCCCATTCACGTAGGAGGTGTGGCAGTTGGCTCTGCAAGGCCTCAGCGTTCAAACTCCATCTCAGTGCAATATTGTTGTCTTATTTTCCACATGGATGGGCTGGTATCCTCGGGGGATTAAGAGTAAATGACTATGGTCCAAGATTTGGCAGATTGTTCCTAAATACCTCTGTTGGGAGGTGTGGTTAGCCAGAAACAAAGGCATCTTCCAAAACAAGTTGAGCACTCCATTAATGGTGGTTGGTAAAGCCAAATTGTTGCTTTTGGAAATGGTAGGAAACTACCCCTCTAATCACAAATTCAAGCTTCTTCCTATAGAAAATCGATGGATTGGCAACCCAAGGCAGTGCACTAAGACAAAGCTTTATGCTCGCCCTATTAGTAAACCTGAGTGGTGGCTATGACAGAATGAATTAGATTATTGTCAGTGGTGGAAAATCCAAAGAAAAGCTACTATTTTTTTCGATGGGGCAGCAAAAGGAAATCCCGATAGAGCTGGAGCTGGAGGAGTATTTTATGCAACATATGGACAGCTAAAGGGCAGTTTCAGTTGGGGATTAGGGAAGGGTACAAACAACCAGGCTGAGTTACTAGGTCTGCTCAAAGCTTGCCAAATAGCCCATGGAAATAAATATGACGATATCCAAATTTTTGGAGATTCGGAAATCCTCATTAAAATCCTAAATACTGATGGACATTTCAACAATGAAGTGTTAAACAAGAATTTACTAAGAGTTCGAAATCTGCTATAAAAATTCAACTCTGCATACTATCTTCACATTCTTCGAAATCTAAATAAGGAAGCTGATTATAGGGCCAATGTAGGTTGTCTTTTAGCCCCAGCAGATTTGATTCAGAATGATGACACTCCCATTTGGTCTCCCATCCCATAAGCTGGTAGCACCTTGCTTTTGTAATAATCGGTAGTAAGGAACCTCTGACTTTTGAGCTCCTTGGAATTGTATGATGGGTTGATTAGGCGTAAGCCCAACCGATATCTTCTCTCGATAAAAATATAACCGCTCTTGTTAAAAAAAAAGTATCTCCTCCCGTTAGAAAGTTTAGATTCTGGGTATCATCATCAAAAACACATCAGTTAGTGATGTTATCCGGAATTGATGGCCTGAATATTAGTTCTACTGAAAAGTAATTAGGAGAGAAATATTCTGATGGAATTAGTTTAGAAGCTACATTGGCTAATAAATCAACTTCCTGATTTTGAAATCTAGGGATTGCATTTATATTGAAAGCTTCAAATTTTGAAATTAAATTCCATACCTCCTTCTGGTAATCTCATAGATGTTCAGAAACACAATGAATTGAATTGCGTACCTAACGAACTACGATCTCAGAATCACCGTATGCCACTAAAACTTTAACATTCAGATCTAAATTCTTCTTTAATCCTTGGATAAGGGCTTCATATTCTGTGATAATGTTAGTACAATTAAACTCCAATATACATGTTATACATGTTTTGTTTCCCTGTGGATCCAACATAAGGTAGCCTGCACCGGCCATTTCTTTGGCTTTCGATCCATCGAAATACAATGTCCAGGTAGGACTATTTACAAGTACCTTACTAGCTATGATATGTACACGTGTTTCATTTTTTGCAGCACTGACCTCATTCTTCACTACAGAACTAGATTCAATGTAGGTGATATTTGAAATTTCAGACTACTGTTGTGAACCTGTAAGTGGAGAATTTTCTGCTTTCATGTTACCAAAATCCTCCCCACAAGCATAATTTCCCATAATTGAGTCAGAAAACATGATCGGTTCATTAGTATCATGCAATTCAGTTACAGTGTGTTTAATATACATTTCTCTCCCAATTTTAATCTAATTGGGCCACCCATTCTTTGAGATCCACAAAGCTTACCAATCGGTTGAGAAATATCCATTTAAATTCTGAGACTAGTCACGGATTAAAAACATGCCATCTACATCAGGAATATCAGCAATCACAATATCGATAACTTGATATATTGATGGATTAATTAATGCCATCCTCACTAACACATATTTTATCTCCCCTAGTACTCTCACATTCGGTCGATCAAGTTGTGTGATCTGCGTATCACATGGAGTAATTTTTTCATTCAGCTTCTTACAAACCGAATATGGCATTACATTATTAGATGCCCCGGAATCCACCATACAATTATGGACATTATGGTTATATATTTCTAACGTGAGGAGGAACAAAGAAGTGTTGGATGTTGAGTTTTTCCTAATTAAAGAGTTCTTATCAGCTGTTGTTTTCCTTTTGTCTTCTATATTTGATGATTGTTTATTTGGGAAAGAATTTGTATTATTGGAACTGCTGGCAGCTGTATTATTTTTTTTACTAGAAGTGACTGAGCTCGATATAGGAGTTATGATAGGACCACTAGGCATAGGGAAAATTTGCAGCAAATCATACATGCTGATATTTGCATGATGTTTTCCAGGTCTTCGATGATATCATACCATAAATCTGGTTTATGTGTGATATGAGCTGACAATGTATGTCTAGTTGGATGAGGATTACTACCTCTCTTGTTTTGATTAGAGTTCAATGTACCGGAAAACTCTACTGGGCCTTTTCTATGGGTATTGTAAGTATGTTGTCCTGAGAAAACATATTGATTGTTAGTTTGTGTATCATTACTTATGATGTCCCAAAAATGTTTAACCAATGGTTGTTGGTTTTCTTGTTCCTCATCTTCCTTTTCTAAATCTTCTTCCTCCTCCTAGTCACCCAATTCTTGATTACAAGAAGTTTCATGCATAGAAAGGAGTGCCTTGATAGTGTTGAAGATTTCTTCATTTACTACTAAATCAGGTGGAGGGTTCATTTTGTACTTAGGAGGAGAGATCTGTCTAAACTGGTTTCTAAAGTTTACTTGAAATGAGGATCCTTCTCCACTAGTTTTCTTCAATCCTATTATTTCATTTGTTAAGGCTCTAACCACATTTTGTAATTGTTCCACATCAAATGGTTGTGAATCTTTGTCTGAACTAGATTTGGATATGTTTTCAGTTCTTTGGCAGATTGTGATATCAGTATTCCCATGTCTCTCAAGTTCGTAGGTCAAAGAATTCTTTTCCACCTTAATGGCTTCCTCGAAAGTTTCTACTAAAGATCCCTTACCATCCTGTTTGACAAACATACCTAGATATTTAGTTAGTGCGGAAGCATAATTTTCAATAATAATGTCCTCTGGAGGTTGAGAGGCAGCATGTATTTTTTTCTTTAAGGTTAAGAAACGTTGGTTAAAATCCTTAATTCGCTTCTTACTATCCATTTTGATACGGGATAGTTCCAAGGATAGGGAAAAAGGGATCTTATCTTCTCCGAACTAAAACCAAATTTGTCCCGCAAAATTTTTGGATTCTGGAAGCGCATATGTAGAGAAGGACCTTGATCTTCGTTGGGAATGCCCAATAAGTATTTTCGCCGAAAATGAGTCCCCCGAAATTGACAAAGTGTCCTCAGACACATAACTTTATTAATGAAGAAGGAAAATAATTACATCACAGAGATGTGAGGGCTAAATCCCGAAAGATTACCTCACATGGAAAACTCGATGGATTTAAATATCCAAAGAGTAACAACTAATTTACCGTTACCAAAACTAACTAAGGGACACCTCACATAATCACGTGAGTGTGTAGATGCCCTTTTACATTTATTAAACTAAACTTCTATTTATTATATTTTTGGATCATAATTCCTAACAATCCCCCCTTTGATCCAAAAATTCTTTTGAACAAATACCAAGTTCATTTCTAAACTTATCAAATTTGACCCTTCCAAGAGATTTTGTAAAAATATTTGCAGTTTGATCTTCTGATGGACAATACTTTGGCTTGATGATTTGTTTGACGACGAGAGCCCGAATGTAATGATACTTAGTATCCACATGCTTAGTTTTTGAATGAAAAACAAGATTTTTGGCTAACTTGATTGCTGACTGATTATCAATAAATAATGAAGTTGCTTCTTTCTGATCAACTTTGAGGTCTTGCAAAATCCTTCTTAACCAAACTATCTCACAAGCAGCTTCCCAAGCTGAAATATATTCTGCTTCTGCTGTAGAATTTGCAATTGTATCCTGCTTTTTACAACTCCATGCCACTGCAGCTGATCCCATATTCATTAAGTAACCTGAAGTAGATGCCCTGTCATCAACATCTCTAGCAAAATCCGCATCTGAATAGCCAACAAGCTTGAAATTTTTGTTTCTTTTAAACTCAAGTCCAAAATCCTTTGTTCCTTGAAGATACCTTAACACCCTTTTTGCTGCATTCCAATGACTTTCTCTAGGTTCCTGCATATATCTAGAAAGTATGCTAACTGCATAAGATAGATCAGGATGAGTATTCATCAAGTAAATGAAACATCCAATTAACTGTCTATATCCAGTACAATTTACAAGTTCCCCCCCTTCAAACTTAGAAAGTTTTAAATTTTGCTCCATGGGAGTAATCGCTAGTTTACATTCCTCCATTCCAAACTTCTTCAATAATCCAGATATGTACTTAGCTTGAGAAATAAATATACTTCCTTCCTGTTGCTTTACTTCAACTCCAAGATAGTAAAGAAGTAAACCCAAGTCTGTCATTTCAAAACCTATTTGAAGTTCTTTCTTAACCTGAAATATATGATCATTATTGTTACCTGTTATGAGCAAATCATCAACATACATAACCAAGATGACTAAGTTGTTTTCCTAGATTCGAACATACAAAGTATCATCTGACTCACTACGAAGAAAACCAACTTTCTATAGGTAGGCATCCATTTTTGCATACCAAGCTCTGGGACCCTGTTTCAATCCATACAATGCCTTAACTAGTTTACAAACTTGATTTTCTTTCCCTGGAACCTCAAAACCAGGAGGTTGAGTCATATAAACATCCTCTTGTAGATCACCGTTTAGAAATGCACTTTTTACATCCATTTGATGCACTTTCCATCCATTTTGTGCAGCTAAAGCTAGCACAATCCTGATAGTATTCCATTTCGCTGTTGGAGCAAAAGTTTCTTCATAATCAATCCCTTCTTTCTGAGCAAAACCCTTTGCCACCAATATTGCCTTATATTTATCAATATCTCCATTTGCTTTGTACTTAATTCTGTAAACCCACTTACAACCAATGGGTTTAACATCATGTGGACAATCAACTATTTTCCAAGTCTGATTCTTCATTACTGCATCATACTCACTTTGCATGGCCATTTTCCATTCATCATACTCAACTGCTTCATTAAAATTAGTTGGTTCAACAACTGAAAGAGCAAAATTTTCTGAACCCGTATTAGAACTCCTTGTACCTGTTTTGCCTTTTTCATCAGACTTAACATCCTGAAGTAACTTAGTTGCCCATTTTGGTTTCTTCTTTTCAATGTTAACTTGATTTGAATCATCCAAGTTAACTTGTGAAGAATTCAAAGTATCTTCAACCTGTTCATCAGCCTGTACTTCTGAAGTGAGATCAAACCATTGTTCATTCCTTGTCTTATTTAAGTGTTGCATCCTTAATTGTTCCTTAGTTACTTTTTCCTCTAAGTGACTAAGTTGTTTTTCAACCTCTTCTACACTTAAACTTTCAGTTTCATCAAAAATCACATCCCTGCTGACAATAAACTTTCCATCTGACAGAAGCCTATACCCCTTTTTCTCATGATAATAACCAATCAACATGCACTTAACACTTCTAGACTCTAACTTCTTTCGTTTTTCTTTTGGGACAAGTGCATAACAAACTGAACCAAAAACTCTCAAATGTTTGACCATAGGTTTGAAGCCATACCAAGCCTCAAAAGGAGTTATTCCATCAAGTGATGATGAAGGAGATCTATTCCTCAAATAAACTGCTGTATGAACTGCTTCTGCCCAATAACATGATTTCAACCCTTTGAAAAATAACATTGCTCTAGCCATGCCCAATAAAGTCTGATTCATCCTTTCTGATACTCCATTTTGCTGTGGAGTATAAAAATTGGTCAACTGTCTTTTAATCCCTTTTTCCTGACAATAAGTCAAAAAATGATTTGATGTAAACTCACCACCATTATCAGTTCTCAAAGTAGCAATCTTTTCCTTTGTTGCTGTTTCAACCAAATTTTGAAATGACTGAAACTTTTCAAACACTTCTGATTTTTCCTTCAAAAAATACACCCAAACCATTCTGCTAAAATCATCAATAAACAACAAAAAATATTTACAACCACCAAGTGAAGTTTCCAAAGGACCACAAACATCACTATGAATAAGCTGTAATCTCCTTGTTGCTCTCCAAGTGCTTTTTGAAAAAGCTATCCTTCTCTGTTTGCCATAAATGCAAGCTTCACACTTTGCATTTTCCTTCTAAAAAGTAGGCAACCCCTTTACCATTCCTTGTTTTTGAAGCTGTACAAGACTATCAACATTCAAGTTCCAAAAACGAATGTGCCACAATCGGATAGGTGAAACATCAGTTTCAACTAAACCTGCAAATTCCTTCAAACGTTCCTTTGATCTAGGAATGATTGTTCCCTTCATCCTAAGAAGCTTTCCGTCTTCATAACCTGTCATAACTGTTTTATATGCATCCTTTGTTGAATTAACAAAAAGGATACCACCTTCCATTACAATTTGATGTCCTAATTGGCGAATGACAACTAAAGACAACAATTTTTTCTTAAATGTAGGCACATACCAAACATTAGAAATCAATCTTTCTCCAATTCCAGGCAAATCAACCTTAACTGTTCCTTTTCCTTGTGGTAAATGAATAGAATCATCTGCAAGAAAAATTGAATTTAAATGACAATCTTCATAACTCCAAAAGAAATCTTTCCTATATTTCATATGCTGAGTAGCCCCTGTATCCATAATCCAAGCATCTTCAAAATCATTTTTGAAACAATAAGAAGACTGAACAAAATTCACTGATTCCAACTGATGAACTTGAACAAAATCCATTGATTCTGATTGTCCAAGTGCTGTAAAGACATATTCACAATTTTCACTATCGTCTGCATGAGCATAATGTGCCGCTAATGAAGATTCTTTAGATTCTCTTTCTTTTAGAATTTTTTCAAATGAAACTCTACAGTCTGAAGCATAATGTCCAACTCTATTACAACAAAAACATATGACCTGTTTATTAGCTCTTCCTCTTCCAGAGACCTGTTGGTTTCCTGAACCTCTTCCTCTTCCAGAAAACTGTGACTGTGTACTTTCAAATTCTTTAGAACCTCTTCCTTGATTTCTTCCTCTTCCTCTTCCGCGACCTCTTCCTCTTCCAAAACCCTGACCACGACCTCTATTTGAATTTTGAAAAGCTTTCTGATCATGGCCTTTTTGATGATTACCTGGAGACTGTTTGCTAGTACTTGCAACCAAAACATCTTCTCATGCTTGCTTTGTTTGACCAAAAAATTTTTCATGTGTGGCAAGTAATTCACTTAGTTCATCAAAAGAAATTTTATCCAATTTATTTTTAATTTGTAAAGTTTCCAAAAAATGCTTATATGTCTCAGGCAATCCTGCGATCAAAATGGTCACCATCATGCTGTCTTCAATTTTATCAAAACCAGCTCTTGAAATTTCTTGTTTGATATTTTTTAATCTAGAAATGTACTCCATGACATCACCTCCTGAAGACAATTTTTGTTGAAACAACTTCAATTGAAGATCAATTTTCTTAGCTTCACTCTGAGAATCAAATAAATCTTTCAATGTCTTCCAAGCTGACCACGCATCAGAACTATTTTCAATATGCACATAAATATCATCAGAAACAGTACTGTGAATCAATGCTAAGGCCTTTTCATCTTTTAGTTCCCACTTTGCAAGCTGATCATGATTAGTTGGTTTGGTAGGCTTAGCATTACAGACACCCTTCCACAATTCATTGTAAATAAGAGTGCTTTGAATATGACGACTCCAAACTTTATGATTTTTCGATCCTTCCAACTTGTCAGATTCATTAAAAAGACTTATAACTTTAGACATTGTAAAAAAAATAATAAACACCTTGTAACTCCAGAAGATGTGTATTATGCAAATCTTATAGCTCCAAGAATTAAAAAAGAAAGCACCTTATGTCACCAGAATAAATCACCTTATATCACCAATGGAAGATTTTATGCAAAAAGAAAATTACTCATCAACAAGAGTCACCATGAAAGAAATGCTGCAAGAAACACCACACACCATGCAAAAGAAAGCTATAGGGGCTTGGCCTTGACCCACTTATAGCCTCAAGAAAAGAATTTGATAGAGCTTCACTTTGCTCTAATCAAACCTTGAGTGAAAATACAAGTACTCCTTATGACACCAACCAATGCCCAATAAAAAATTACACCTTATTACTCCAAAAAACAACAAGTCTTTATAATTGAATTGGAAAGATACAATATTGTTAAGTGGGAGGTCACAAGATCCAATCCCATCAACTTCAAAAATAACTTCTTCTTTTTTTTTAAGTTTATATCTCCACCTTTTTCTTCTTAAAAAAAATCTCCAAAAATAAAATTGAATATGAAAATACCTTATCTTTCCAAAAAAAAACTTATTCACTTTTCAAAATATTACCTTATCTCTGGACCAATGTAGTTTCCGAATTCGTCATACAAACTGTCGTCCATGTTGAACTTAAAAAAAACGGGCACTTGGTAGCTCTCACCCACAGTCCCCTCGACCACCACAATCAAGGCCCCGACAATGACGAGGACGTCGACATGGAAGGTCAAATGGTATTTGCAGAAGACAAGTGAAAAAATTATACAAAATTGTGCTTAAATTATACACCCCTTGCTAAAGTTGCGAGAGCCCGTCAGGTTTCAGATGTCTGCATCTCGAGTACATTTCGTGCGCGGGTTTCAGGTGCTCATTGATATTCTTTCGATTTGACTGAGAAGAGTCTGGTGGTGGTCAGGCTTCTTGATCATCAGGGTCCTCTATCAATAACATTTCCCATCGAGAACAGGGTTTCTCCTGTTATCCTAAGAAACGCATCTCTGATTTTCACTTATTGCTTCGTTTGGAAAAATATTTTGATGTTAATTCAGATGTTACTCAGTTAGCAGCATGTGTGCAAGGGCAAGCCTCTGTACCAGAAGGATATCAAATCCTAGAACGATATCGAATCCTTATAGATTCTCTAGCAACAAACTATGGAGATTGAAGCGATTCTTTGGTAGCAGCAGCTGGTATCAGAGCACGCGATTGAAGCTTGGTCTGGTTGGAACCTGGTTGGAAGGTGCTAAAGGTTGTTTGAAGAAGGTGACTTTCAAGGTTTTGGAATAGCGAAATTTTAACCGTAAGTTATTGATTCCTATTATTTTGGGCTAAAAAGAATCTCTGCAGAAAATTTTTTTATAGACTCAGTTTTTTTACTTGAAGAGAGAAAAGTGTTAGAATGAAGAAAATTACTGTTGTATGCAGATTGACAGCCTTAATGATCCAAGTTCTAATCTTTGAAGAGAGAAAAGTGTTAGATTGATCCGTTGAGAGAACCAGTGCACCATCTGTGATTCGCAGAGCTGCTGTAACCTCTGAAGAGAAGTCAACGTGCCCTGGATATTCATGTCCTTCTCTATCTCCCGTGAAATTTTTCACAGCTGCTGCTACCAACATCACATAATACAACGAGATTCCAGCTGACTTGATGGTGATACCACGTTCAGCTTCATCTGCACGAGTATCAGTCATCCTAACATCTCCAGCAACTTCTTGAGCTCTGATACCACTTTGACAAAGTGTCCTCAGACACATAACTTTATTAATGAAGAAGGAAAATAATTACATCACAGAGATGTGAGGGCTAAATCCCGAAAGATTACCTCACATGGAAAACTCGATGGATTTAAATATCCAAAGAGTAACAACTAATTTACTGTTACCAAAACTAACTAAGGGACACCTCACATAATCACGTGAGTGTGTAGATGCCCTTTTACATTTATTAAACTAAACTTCTATTTATTATATTTTTGGATCATAATTCCTAACAGAAATTATCACACATTTCCCTTCCTAAATCTCATTCACTAAACATTTATTTTTATATAAAATCCTTATATTAAATATTATTTTGGCTTTATATTTTAAATTAAATGTTTATCTCACCTCCCAATCACACTCAACTCATTATATTTCATCACTCTTACTTAACTTACCTTATCTCTCACTTTTACTTCACGTAGCTCTACTTCACCTACCACTCCATCTCACCATTCCACTTTCACCCACTACCCCACTTATTATCTCACCATCTACCCACACTTTACTTCTAAGTCATATTTATCATTAATTCATATCATGTTTGCACAAGTCTTATGATAGAATCCTTTAAATCCCACGAATGCGCCATACTGTTGAATCCAAGTAACAAAGAATCATGGTAAACACATACAGTCACGGCCATCAAACTAGATGCATTCAAATACATGTATCGATGGTGGTATAAAGGTGCCAAAATCCCTTGTGTTAAGGGAACAGTGTTGATGTATATGTAACTTCGGAATGTATTTCATCTATGTATTTCATATATATTTATTGTACCCTTATTAGAGATGTGTTATTCCTCTATAAGGAAGTGTCGTCATGTGGATTGACAAGTGTCTCAAGTGTGTGTACTTGCCGATGGGTTATTAGACCACCATGTGGGGTCGGCCCTGAATTATATATATTATAATGTGGATGTACCTAGCTAGACAAGTCGGCCCCATAAGGTCACTGGGCAAACAAATTAGTATAAATAGAGATCAGGTGATCTCTATTTAGATCACTCGGAAAAGTATCTCACTCTCACTCAAAAATTGGCGCACCAGTGAGGAGGAGGATCATCTGCTACTAGGAGACTATCTCAATGTATTTTGGTTGTACTTTGGTTGAGCCATTGCTCTCTCTATCTCTGAGGAAGTTGTGGGGTTTTTCACCTTAGGGTTTTACCCACGGAAACTCTGTGTCTCTTGTCTCTTATGCTTTTGATTCTTGTGATGCTTGTCATGCTTGTCATGCTTATTGTGATTGTCATGCATTGATAAACTGTATATGTTATTCTCTCGGCAAAGATCCTAGAGTATTGTGAATTAATGCTCAAAATTTAACAAACAGATGTTAAGTATTCAAAGAAATTCACATGTGTCAAATGTGCCCGATACAAAGTGATAAATTGCCAAATTTCAAAGCTCCCAGGGATGTTGAAAGGATTTGAGCACTGCAAGTGTCCACGTGAAGAATGATCATGTGCCAAGTGATGTGAAAAACAATTAGACAATGCACCAATCTAATTTCTTGTTATTTCCAAATAGGGATCGTTCCCCATGAATTCTCTACATATATTTAAAAAGTTGCAAATGCAGAAATGATCGATGGAGGGCCTGCTAAATAAGTTTCATTTGTATTTTTATCCAAGTGTGCTAAGCAAGGGTTTGACAACGAGTATTTTATGTGTCCAAATGCTTATTTCAAAAGGAAAGTCAAGGACTTAAGGATTACCACATTGAGTGCATTATATCTTCGCAAACTCAGGGCGATTATGGAGGTTTTAATGACATTGATATTCTAGAAATTGTACAAGGTAGGGGAGTTATTCAGCATTCTATAATCAATATTTTTCAGTTATCATTCAAATTTGTAGAACTCCTAGCAGTAAAAGCTTTGTCTTATTGACAAAATTTGTAAAAAAATTAAATTTTGATGCGCTAGAGATTAGTTTTGTAGCGGCCTTGTTTCCTAACTTTAAGGAAAATGCTACAAAATCATCTAGTACTTATTTGATGCATATGGAACGCTACAGGCCCAGAATTTCTGAAGATGTGGTTTTTTGGGGAAGACGAGGAGACAAATTAGTAGTTAAATTCCATTTTTGAATATATCACAAGTGGCAGGAGAGTCTTGGTCAAGATCCAGATTTGAAGGATTTGATACAAGCAATCCGAGATTTCATGCAAATATTTTAAAAGTTATATTTTAATTTTAGTATTGTTGTCAACCAGTTTCCCGAAAGTTTGCAGTAGGTACTTGTTTTGTAAACTCTATATATTAGTTTATTTTGAATTTAATAGGAAGGAGGTTCCATCCAGGAGGCTGTGAGAGGATTGTAAAGGGTTGAGTTATCAACCTGAAGTTTCTTTAATAGCAATGTAAGTGTATTTTGGGGACTGTATGGAGAATGAGAAATATTTTATGAGCCACTCTTACTTTTAACTTATACAAATACTGTTCAAAGTCTTTGATCTTCCTATGATGATTTTTACAATTGATAGTGTTTCTATCTAGTTTCTCATTGCAGATATATGTGTTTGTGTTCCCTTTTCATACACAATGTTTTTTTGTTTTAAAGGCATTTATTATTTGGATATGTAATCAATGGTCTGTGGTTATATATTTGATTCCTAATTTGTCTCATGTATGTCTATTGTCTGTAAGATTATATCTGTACATCATTCTTGTTTACCATCCCTTGTGTATACTTACCAGTACCTATTTTGTTCCTGAGTATTGGTCAATTATCCACTCTTTCAATTCCCCTTATGTTGTTACATAATCAATAAATCAGTATTTTCCCTTTGAGCATTAAGATGTGTTAATTTTGTCTCTCTTGCAGTCAAGAGTTAACTTTAGCACTAACAGAAAGCCTGACTAAATTCTTCCCAATTGGTTAATGATCCCTGGACTAAGCAAAAGTACCATACTAATTCTTTTCCTTCGAATGTTAAAGGGAAAAGACGGTAGATCACATCCTCATGTTGTACATTCATAGTTTGAATGGCGAGGATGAATTTATCAATGTGAATTTCGGTTGGTTCCTTTTTATCTGGATTGAGCTTGGAGATAAGTTTATCTCGGTGCTTAGGTAACTTATGTTGTGCACCAGGCACAGCTACTGCGCTTTCCCTCAGCAATGGGAGAGGAGGGTTCGGAGGAGGATTTCCTGGTCCCCCTCCTGCAGCTCCGGCCATATCACCTTCTTCATAGTTTGACGAGTTAGGGTGATTAGAGGGCCTGTGGATATCATGCAGAGATTATGGAGGTGAGGGTAGTGACCAAAACCGCCTACAATGATCAGTCTTCTTGAAGTATTAATCCTGGTGGTTTCTCTAGAAACAACACTAAACTGATGATTTGGAGTACTGATTCCTAGTTCATAGGATTCTAATAGAACTTGGTCTACCGTTGATAGCTGAGTGTTATCATGATTTCATCAACATAAATCATAATCTATGGGTGGTATACCAGTATGCTGGGAGTAATTACTAGTGAGGATGCGTCTTGATTCTTCTAAAACTTGGTCAATCTATTCAGGAGTGTAGGGAGAGGTATTGTGATCTTGTTCTAAGATATTCCTAACAATATCGACGAATGGAGAATTACTAGTTTCAGCTTGTAAAACAATTGTTGGATCCGAGGTGTTCTCACATTTAATGGGGGATGGAGGATTTAGACTGGTTTTAGGATTGGTATCTACTTCTTCAGCCATTAATCATTTTTGGTTCTCCTTCTAGCACCATTTGTTGGCCAGATTTACTTTCAAAGGCCAACTACGGAGGGATAACCCACACAAGGCACTTAATGCATCCCCAGTGTGTTTGAAATAGCTAACTCTCGTAGGGTATAGGTCTTGCTACCTTGTTTTTGCTCTCAAAAGAGAGTCTTTGGGTTTGTATTATTTTGTGAAAAATCCTAAAGCTGTTACTTCCTATAGACTAGTTATCATATAGAAAAATTATTCAACTAATCTAGATTATAAAATTAAACCTAACCAGTTAAAAGCTGCTAATTATAACTAATATCTATCTAACTAACCTATGGGATACTACTAACTATCCTATCCAGGATCATTTTAAGGAATACTATCTTTTGCTATCCAGTCAACATCAATATTAATATTTAAGGTGTAACATGATCCAAGAGCAATCTAATGGATCAAAGTATAACCTCGATATAAAACAATTCACATTCGCAAATTCAAGAGATAATAATGTATACCATCACGAAACTTGAGGAATGTAAACTGATACAGTAACAACAAATATCTACACATTCAGAATCCAAAATTATTTTAATTAATGATCACTTACGAAAAGACCTCTATACAAACATATCCTTTTATAAATTAGCCATTTTATAATTTGATACCAAAATCTAAATTAAATAACCACATTAATTATAATAAGATCAAAGATATCATATAATCAGAACCCAAATATGGTGTGTGCTCGAATGTTTTTTTTTTAAATCTTCAATGCATTATAACGAAGTATAACAGCATATCATTTAGCATAAGAGAAACTTGAAAATATAAAGGAGTCACACACACACACACACACATATATATGTGAAAACCAAAATCATACATGATACCAGTTTCCAAGAAGATCCATAAAAGTTTGACAATGAGGAATTCTCAGTGCAAATAAGTCTTTTAGGATTTGAGAAATATTTGAACTCCAATGATACCAGTTTCTATCATCTACTCGAACCCCCTGTAAGACTAGTTGGACTTGATTTTTATAATCATATGTGGCAATTAACAAACCTAATGAATAGGTCTAATAATCAACCGGTTTAAAAATAACACTCCCAAACTAGATCATCATAAACGGAGTGTTTTAAAATTCATTATAATGACATCTCTAATTGTCCTCATCAAGAAGTAAATGTTATAACAAATAATGGCCACTTGTTAAATTGTGAGGAATATTATTGGATATGATCAATCATCGAACCTACTCGATCGTAAATCCAAATTCCAACTATAGGATATCTCTTTTGATGTTCGTTCCAGCCTTCATAATGAGAGAAGGAATATAGTAGACACCTGGACTGTTCTAGAAACACGAGCATCTTCAAAATTATATCAAAAAATAACACTGATTGATCACTAGAAATAACCAAGATGCGCAACAAAAAACTCGGATAGGCACAATTGATACATATAAATGCTATCCAATGAGAAGAAGTTATCTCCGAAAAGAAGCAGGCATCAGAACCAGGTATTTGTTGATCATTCGCTCACATAACACACAATAAGGAAGTATAACTGTCGCATTAAGTAGTCCACAATGATTTCAAATTCAAGATTCCATCTGTTATATAACAAATAAAAATACTTATTAAATTTTTGCTATCACAAATATGGAATAATTAAAAGAAAAAAAATAAATAATAAGCACTCCTACAGAATCAATGATTTTGTAGGTGTGCTAATAATATATTACTAGACTGAAAGAGATGATACCTGAGACACACGAAGCTTATATTCCTGTATATAATCAAAATTGGCAAAATTGATACAAAACAAAATGTTCTATAGTTGGGATTCAACAACTACTTGAATTCGAGTAGCTCTTCTGGCTTCCGCTAATATGGCTTTCAATTTTAGAATCTTAACCTTACGACGTTCATCTTGTTTCAATAATTTTTCGTTTGCAGACACCAATACCTCTTGACATCTTTATACTTATCCTTCTTCATTTTCAAATTTTTCCATCGATTAACCCATGATAACAATTCATTTTCTAGCTTTCGAATCTCATCCTTTATGATATGTTTATTTAACTAAGATTTGTCAAGTTCATTTTTTAATTGAGCGATTTTTCTTTCAAAAGGTAGCTTGATGGATCGTTTTATGGTTCTAATAGTTTGGTCCAAGAATTTTTCATTGGCTAGTGATGGTTTTTTCTCAACTTCTTGATCGGGTTGTTGAAACGGTGATGAATTTCCTATCGACTTGTCTCTAGGGAATGTAGTAGAGATATTGAACTCAATTCTCTATTATCGGTCAACAACTTCAACTGGATTTTCACGAGTGGATGGTTGATCTTCTTCTTCACTGGAAACCTCTACTAAAAGAGGATATTTAACATGTTCGATAGTTTTAGGAATGGAGATGGTAGCCATACTCCTTGTAAACCTTCGAGTTCATAAGTTCGATTTGCTCATGGTAGGTTTTGAAGGCCTTTGTTGATGTTTGGACTCAATACAATGCTCGGGTTTCGTATCATCTGGTTTTACTACACCCTTGCCTTTCTCTACAGACATAGCATGCTGCATATTGGAAGGGGATGAATCAATATGAATTTCAGGACCGAGAGGGTTATTCTTGTCCCTAGTCACAAATTTTTCATCATCCCTTTGAATGGGGTTCTCTTCATCAGACTCACCATGCATTAAGATAGGGTCAAGTTCTGGACTAGGGTTAGAAAATGAGGGCCTTCTTCTCTTCACATGAGTTTTAGGGAGACGGGGCGACCAGAATTGTGTTTCCACAAAACCATTTTCCACTAAAAATTCTTCCTAGGTTTTACCCTCCAAGGCTAAACGATGTTGGATCATAATTTTAAGAAGCCCATGATGAAACAAGCTTCTATCCTGGTCACCGATAGTGCTCTCGACAGTATTGGACATTTTCTTCAAACTACTGAGCAGGAAGAAGGAAAAATTGATCTTAAAACCCTTAAAAACCATAAGCAAGCGAAGGTGATACAAATGTACAAGAGATAAACATCCATCGCATGTGATTTACCTGATTATCATCCCTATTAATGGCCACCATTGTTGCTTAATAAATTTTGCAGGAAAACCGTGTTTGGTACTAATGTCGCTAGGCACAGAATGCAGGAATGCCTTCCACTTCTTCTTACTAATTTCCCCTCCCTTAAACCATTGCTCATTGGTTTGGGGTAGCTTAGCGGCCTCGGAAATGAAGTCTTCAGTCATCGGAAAATGTAGGTTACCAATCTGGTCCACACCGTCTTTAAATGACAAAGAAAACTATCTGGTGACTTCAATATTGTGCCCACTGAAACACCTGAAAAAGGACCCCCAACCTATCTTCTCAAACTTCTCATCAGCCTAAGGATATGCCTACAAGAGGTCATTACCAGAAACTTCGAAGTGACTGAGTGGTGCCATTTCTTAACCTGCGGGGTTTTGGACAGAATTGAACTTAGGAGCGGTAGTGAAAATGGACAGGATAGGGATCTAGTTTATACCAATCGTCTGAGAAATGAGTCGAAACTCATTTGGTTTTCTCATATCAAACGAAGAATGTAAACCTTCGAAAATCAAACCCTAGGTTTGTTGCTCCGGAACTTAATGGGAGTGATGTGAACTAAGCATTCTAAATAATGATTACAGTCGTAGGAGCATAAACTGAAAAGCCACCGATAGCATGATTAATCTAGGTTTCTGAAGTATCATGACACCGATCACGACTTAGGCTATCGATTACAACAACTGTTGAAATGCTATAGTAATTACAATCTCATTATCAAAGTTTGGATTCGATGTTGGAATAAATTAATGGCTCTAGACATCATGGTACGATTACGAGGGTATGTTGGTTTAGATTATGCTCGTTTATTATACTAGGTGATTTCATATGCTAAGTGTAAAGGATCATTCAGTTTTCATAAAAAAAACTTTTACAAAGCTTGAATATAATATATCACAATGAGCCTCGATGATTGATGCAATAGACTTGATACCTTTACACAGATTTAGGAATAAGGTGGGATATGATTTACCCAATTTAACTCATACTTTAGGAGCAATTCAAATGATCTTCTTAACTATTTCCAAAGTTTTGAAACAACCAGTAGGGGCATAATAGGTTCAACAATGATAACCAACATTTTTTACTATGAAAGAATCTTCATAAGTCCATAACTTTTAAGAACGTAGGAAATTTAGAAGTATATGCCTAGGATTGAAATTCTAACATTACCATAATTGATAGACTGTATGTCAAAGGTATTTATGTTTCGTTTAGTAATATATATTCAAACATTCACCTGTGTAATTTAAAAACATGCCAATAATATTACTAATCATTGTAATCAGAATACTTGATATTTGAGATAAGATTGCTAAATATTAATATAATAGTGATCGATATGGGTTGTAATTTATTAAAAAAGTGATATCAAAATGAATTTTAGTAAACTAAGCCATGAAGAGAATAAGGTTTAGCAGCTACAAAATTGGATAATCATTATCATTTCATCTATAATGCATTCAAATCATGTGGAAAATTTATCCTAGATCCAGACTCCTACTGAATTCTGAAACAATCCATTATTTTCGGTATCATATTTTATTTAAACAAAACGAAACAAAGAAACGATGAGAAGGTTGTTGGATACCAACAACCACCAAATTCACCAATTTCATCATCTACAACATTTCGTCGTGGTGGATGAAGTTTTTGGTCTTCATTCTCTCTTCTATCCCACTGAATAAACAGTGGATTAAATGGTCGACGAAATTGATTAGGTTTTCTGTCAAGTAATTCTTTTACTGGTATGTTTTGATCCCTACTATCAATCTCCAGTTTGAGTAGCTTTGAATTGAAGTGTTTGATCATTTTGTTCATCTCGTCAATTTTTTTTATCTTGAGACTTTGAATCTGAAGTTCAAGGTTCAATCTCCCTTTTCTGTTTTCTTTTGTCATTTTCCTGATAGTAAGGCTTGTCTCTTAGTCTATTAGATACTAAGAGTTTAGATTCTCCCTCCAAAGAAGCTTCTTGCATATTTTCAAGAGTTATAGTTCTCCTCTCTCTCAACAACAAAGAAAAGTCTGGATCAAATGCATTTGCGAAATTGAGCTTAGTTGAGGTCTCAGTGGGTTTAATCTCAGCTGGAATTTTACCATACATCTTATTTAATCTTTTGCTAAAGTCTGCCACTGACTCATCGGGTTTCCTTTTTAATGCCCCAAATTCTGTGATATAGTAGAGATAGTCCTTTTTATCCCCCCATTGTCTTAGAAAGGTTTCCTCTAATGCCTCAATTCCATTTATTGAGTTAGCAGGTAGCTCCCTGAACGACTTCCTAACTTCGCTATCAAAACTTTGCACAAAAATTATCATCCAAACATCTTCATTTCTTATATTCTAATTGTCAGCATAACTATAATAAGTGTTCATGTGTTCTTGATAACGATTGAACTTTGAACTGACCAGAAAGGGGTTGACTAGTGGGAGGTGTATATGGTGTCAAAGGAGGTTTAGAAGTTTTAAGAAAATCTATTTTTTTAACTTGGAATCCTCCTTTACTTCTCTTAAGAATATAGGTTTCGAAAAGAGTTTAAAATCAGCATTCTCAAATTCATGTTCAAACACTTGAAAGTCAGGAAGAGAGATTGATGAAACTAACTTTTTCTCTTCTTCAACTGGAAAATCAGAACCAATTCCATGAGTTAAAATGTCTTTTTTTTCTGAAGAAACTGGAATATTTTTAGATGCACCTAAAGATGAAGACTCAAGTCTTTGTCGTGCTTTAGCTTCTTTTAGAATGTTTTTAGGGTCAAACTGAGCTGTAAAAAGAGGAGATGATGGTTTTCCTTGAATTTTGGTCCTTATAGAAGCCATAATTATCCAGTGAAACTGCCAGGTGAATATGTAGTCTTTAAATCTGTTTGATTTTGTCCACCTCAAAAACAGATCTAATAATCAAACTTTTACCCATGGAATATAACTTCGCTACTTTTCTCCCCGACAACGACGCCAGAAAATGTTGTCCCTAAGGTCTTCATTGGATTGCTAAAGGGTAAAGCTAGGGCCTTTAAGTACGAATTGGATTCGGGAAAGAATTTAGGTTTAAATGGTTGGATATTTTGTTAGCCTTTAAAATCTTAGGTGATGAAAACAAAAGAAAACAGTAGCATATCAAGAAGTCAGAGGCTTTTTAAACACTGGTTACATAGGCTTAATACTTAATTCATTGCCATAATTTTAATATACAGAGGATAATACACACATTCATACATTCACATGTTCCATTTTATAACAGTGTTACAATCTAAAGAAACGAGAATAAGTAGAACAGTTTCACAGCTAATGACAAATAAATCTTAAAAGTCATTAATCTAGGGAATAAATAATTATGCATCGCACAAATATTTCTAATTTCAAACAGAAAATTAGCAGTAAAGTAAATAAGAGGCATAATGTAATCATATGCAATTGATCTCTGAACAATCATATATATATATTACTGTATTCAAAACTTACAACACTTTCACCATCTCTTGTCAGGATATTGCAAAACTCTAACCCCCTTTTTTTCTTTGGTCTTTTAATAGACTGTATGTCAAAGGTATTTATATGTTGTTTAGTAATATATAGGCAAAAATTCACCTGTTTAATTTAAAACCATGCCAATAATATTATTAATCTTTGTAATCAGAATACTTGATATTTGAGATAAGACTGCTAAAGATTAATGTTATAGTGATCAATATGGCTTGTAATTAATTAAAAAGTGAGATCAAAATGAATTTTAGTAAACTAAGCCATGAAGAGCATAAGGTTTAGCAGATGCAAAATTGGATAATCATTATCATTTCATCTATAATGGATTCAGATCGTGTGTCAACTTTATCCTGGATCCAAACTCCTACTCCGATAGTCTCCTTCAATTGGGAGTACCTTCAGAATCAAAGATTCTGAAGGCACTCCTAAATAATATCCCTTATGAAATTTTTTCTGAAACAATCCATTATTTTCGGTATCATATTTTATTTAAACAAAAAGAAACAAAGAAAAGATGAGAAGGTTGTTGGCTACCAATAACCACCAAATTCATCAATTTCATCATCTACAACATTTCGTAGCGGGGGATGAATTTTTTGGTCTTCATTCTCTCTTCTACCCCTCCGAATAAACGGTGGATTAAATGGTCGAAAAAATTGATTAGGGTTTCTGTCAGGTAATTCTTGTACTGGTATGTTTTGATCCCTAATATCAATCTCTAGTTTGAGTATCTTTGAATTGAAGTGTTTGATCATTTTGTTCAGCTCATCAATTTTTTATCTTGAGACTTTGAATCTGAAGTTGAAGGTTCAATCTCCCTTTTCTATTTTCTTTTGTCATTTTCCTCATAGTGTAGCTTGGCTCTTAGTCTATTAGATGCTAAGAGTTTAGATTCTACCTCCAAAGCAACTTCTTGCATATTTTCAAGACTTATAGTTATCCTCTCTCTCAGGAACATTGACGAAAAGTTTGGATCAAATGCATTTTCAAAAGCTAGCTTAGTTGAGGTCTCAGTGGGTTTAATCTCAACGGGAATTTTACCATACATCTTATTGAATATTTTGCTAAAGTCTGCCACGGACTCATCAGGTTTCCTTTTTAATGCCCCAAATTCTGTGATATAATAGAGATAGTCCTTTTTATCCCCCCATTGTCTTAGAAAGGTTTCCTCTAATGCCTCAATTCCATTTATTGAGTTAGCAGGTAGCTCCCTGAACGACTTCCTAACTTTGCCATATAAAATTTGCACAAAAGGTATCATCCAAACATCTTCATTTTCGATATTCTAATTGTCAACATAACTATAATAAGTGTTCATGTGTTCTTCAGTGTTAATTTCTCCTTGCCCACTAAATCTAGGAAGATACTTCAAGTAATCAACACTAGGTAAAAGATTTAATAGTTGAGGCCGGGATAAATGGGTATACCTATGATAATAGCAAAGAGTGTAGGGACGTGTCTACTCTAGATATGCTATCTTACTAAGAAGTGGTGAGTTTCTATGTCAGAAATGAAATGATTAATACAAATTTCTTAAGATCTATATTCAGCCATTAAACATTCATTCAGATCTAAATCCATTTGAGGATTCAACTCAAGCATAATAAGAAAAATTCAAACCCTTGAATGGAAAAAACTTGAATCATTTCATATTAAAACAAGGAAGAAGATACATATTTACCATGGATCTTGGTGTGCATACTTCCTCCATTGCCATGAACTATCCTTTCTCCACACTTGCCTTTGATGAAGAGCTCTCCTTTTTTCAGAATCTCTCCAGCATGCCTTTGCTCCTCTTTTGCCTCCCTTTACCATGCCCCACATGCCTTTCTTTTATAGCATTGGGAAATGGGATTTCAAGTTACTCTTTTCAATGTGGGATAATCATTTTTTATTATTTTCTCTTAAAAAACCCACTTTCCATAGTTTATTAGACTTTTTTCACAACTTAGCATATTTAAGTACCTTTTAATGCATTTTTGTACATTTATTCTCACTATCTGACTGTTAGAGCTTTGATTTGAGCTTTTGGTGAGCAATTCATTCACTGAACTTTGTCTCTATTAAGCTCCTTCATTCTTTACTCAATCCTTCCAGTTATAGAAGTAATGATCAGATTAGAGAGGATTGTTCTCTCTAGTACTTGTTTTTGTCTTCATGTTGCAGGAGAATGGTAAAAGTATGCTTCCACCCTCACCTGGTTAAGGGTGTTAACTTGATTGTTAACAGATGCCCCCTAATGTGTGAGGTCCGAAGCAAAGCTAAGGGCCGAAATACATTACATTAGTTTTATACTGATACTCTTTATCGATAAAAGCAAGGATGAGGAAAGGATAAGCTCACAGACGTAAGATTTAGGATCACACCTGCAATTCAAACATAGCAATTTCTCAAATATATATAATATCTTCCTGAGGCAGGCATACCCATGCTCAACAGTAAACAAGCATGGCCACGAACAATACACAGTGGATCCATAATATCTTTCAGGACTGCTCGAACCCTTTCCCATCCCTCCATAGATTTGGACAACTATTTCTATGGATTTCCTAGAAGCGATCCAGTGGTATAGTACCACATCTCAAAAGACACCATATGAAGCAGTCTCTGGACAGGCACCACCAGTTCTTCTTCCATACACCTTCAGCAACTCCCCAGTTCAGGCAATTGACTCAATTCTTCGAAACCGTGATCAGCTTCTTCTCATTCTGCAGGACAATTTTCACATGGCAAGAATTCGACTGTAACAACAAGCCGATCAGCACCATCTTGAGTGCACTTTTCACATCGATGATATGGTTCTTATTCTTCTATAGCCTTCCATGCAATCCTCCCTGAAACTCCAAAGGTTCCAGTGGCTCGGAATGCAACCCGAGGATGCTACAGGGAACCCACTCCTTCAGATTCTGCATCAATTTCCACATCTAAAGCTTTGAGGACAAAGCTTTTTCTAAGGGAGAGGGGATGTTAGGAACCCATGTCTTTACTTTGTTAGTATATTTTGTTGGACGCATATGCTTTGTAAGTCGTCCCGTAGTATTTGTTGATCCATAATTTATATTAGCCCATAGTATTGACCCATAGTATTGGACGCATATGCTTTGTAAGTCGTCCCATATTATTATATGTCCCATGGTTTTGACTCATAGTATTGGCGCCTAGACTTAGCCCATGGTTTGTATTGACACATACTATTGACCCATGGTATTGGCGCCTAGACTTAGTATATAAGTGTGTGTTGAGGCCTATGAAGGCACCGTGAAGTTAATTGTATTGAGCTTGCTCAAAGGAGGTTGCCCCCTCGAAGTGGCCCGTGATCAATATAAAAGTGATTCTAAGTTATATTATTTCTGATATCTCGTGTATTTGCATTAATTAATTATTGCAGGTTCATCACATCTGGTATCGGAGCACTTTCTTGGGCTCGTTGGGTGGAATTTCTGCCAAATTTTTTTCGCATCTATTGCAGCTTCGGAGTTGGGGATAACCCCTATCCACTTAACTATGGGAAATACTTGGGCATAAGCCCTAAAACTCATTGTGAGGAGTACCACAGGAACCCCAAAGTAGCTGGCCCATTGAGAGGACCTACCAGCGAAAAGGGCAACGACCCCTACCTGATTGACTAGTTCCCACCCATGAGGTAAACCAAGAGCTGTCGTTTGTGGAAAAGTGGTTATCAGTTTTACCTGAGTCGTGGAGTGAGGGGTACTGCCCCAATACGCAAGCCGTCAGACAGCATTGGTGGCCGAGTGAATCCCTTGAACCGATAGGAAGCCGCACATACTTGGGGTCCATATCTATTTTCAGCTGAACTGTTGTCGATCACTTCAGCTCCAGATCCAACCATTTCAGATCTATTCTAAAAGTCGTTCCAGATACAGTCGTCGTCTCAGATCCAGCTGTTTTCGATCCCTTCCGCGTCATTTCAGATCCATCTATTTTCGATCCCTTCCGCGCCGTTGCAGATCCATCTGTTGCGGATCCCTTCTGTGCCGCTGTTGCCGATCCATTTCTGAAAAATAAAAATAAAAAACTATCTCCCTTGTTTTTCAGAAAAACTATCTCCCTTGTTTTCAGCCATATCTCCCTTGTTTCAACTTTGTTTTCCCTGAAACTTCACTCACATCCCTGCAATCCCATTCTGCATATTTCATTCCTGAAGACCCTATCCCAAATTCCACTTCCCAAGACCAGAAATCCCACATTTGTCTATTTTTAGAGTTTGCCATAACTCCTTCAATTTTCATCCAAGCGCCTTCAAATTTTGCCACCGTGTTCCTTTCCTAATTCTGCTTCTTTGTCCCTCTCTACCAAATTTTATCATTCTTTCACCCCACTTCTGAAATCCCCATTTTTTGTTTCCCTGTCCATCAGAAAGTGTCCAAAACCCTAATCAAACCCTAATTACCCATCCGAGTTTTTCCCAAATCCAAATCTTCTTTTACTAAATAAACTTTTGTTTGTGTTTTTCTATCCATTTCCACAAAAAAAAAAAAAAAACACTCTTGGTTGTGGTTGTCACCCACGCAGGAGCAAAAACCATGGAGGAAGCACTTGCAGTCATCCAAAACAAACTCCAAGATCTGGATGAAAAATTTCTTATCCTCCATCTTCAGCATTCAGCCATGAACAATAACCGACAGCCAGAATCTTTTGCAGCCACCGGGTTCTCTTCTTCCAGCAATTTTCGTGGGCCGAAACTTGATTTTCCTTGCTTCAATGGTACTGATCCGACTGGATGGATATATCAAATAGAACAATATTTTAGTCTGCATAATACTTTGGATGTCCAGAAAGTTCCACTTGGATCCTTTCATTTGGAACAAGAAGCCCTTCAATGGTACCGTTAGTACATCAAAGTTCATCTCGAGCCAAACTGGACAGATTTTTGACAACTCCTTTTGCCACGATTTGATCCTAGTGCTTTTGATGACTTCACAGGAGCACTCACCAAACTTCACCAAACTGGCACAGTGAGAGAGTATCAGACAGAATTTGAGAAACTCGCCAATCACACAGAAGGATTGTCTGATGAATTTTACAGGAGTTGTTTTATCAGTGGTCTCAAGGATGAAATCCGCTCAAAAGTCAAAATATTTTGTCCCAACACAATGATGGAAGGCCTAGGGTTGGCTAAGTTAATAGAGGACAAGATCACAGCTCAACAACGCTCCAAATGCACCTTTGTTCCCTTCAGAAATATGGCTTCCCAATGACCTCCCATCACGCCTACTCCTCGAACAACTCCTATCAAGCATTTGTCTGAAACAGAGATGCAGGCACTCCGAGAAAAAGGGCTTTGTTATAATTGTGATGAGAAATTCACTTGGGGACATAGATGTGTTCAACAAAAGCTCTATCTCTTGGATATGGATTCTCTGCCTGCCTCAAAACTTGATGAAAAAGCTCCAGATACAGTAGATGATCAGGTCAACTTTCAACACCCGCCTATTGACACCCCATCTCAGGACGACCCACCCGAGATCTCTCTCCATGTTGTAACCGGTGTCACCACCCCACAAACAATGCGAGTCAGGGGATACTTCAAGAAGCTCCCTCTTACCATACTCATTGATTCTGATAGCACTCATAACTTCATTGATCCTCAAATTTCCAAACAGGCTGATTGTTTTATCCATCCTTGCTCCAACTTTGAAGTCATGTTTGCCAATGGGGGCACCTTACCTTGCAAGGGGAAGTGTCACAATGTGCGTATCTCTATGGAAGATTATAACCTGCGCTCTCACATGTTTTCCTTGTCCTTAGGCGGATGTGATGTGGTTTTGGGCATTCAATGGTTATGCACACTTGGCCCCATCTTATGGGATTTTACTGAACTTTGGATGCAGTTTTCAATCAATGGGGCACAACACAAATTTATGGGCTTACAACCAGGGTCTCTCTGCATCATCAGTTCACATCGCCTGGAAAAAATACTTAAGAAGAATTCACATGGTGTCATCGCCAGCTCCATTCTATTCAGATGCACCCATCAACAGTCTCCACTACTTCCTTGGATAGATATGCAGGTGTCTTTGCTGAACCAATGAGCTTGTTGCCTTCAAGAGACCTTTCCGGTAAGAATTTAGCCGCATCTACCTCTCAGCAGGAAATGATGACTATTTTGCATACAGTACAGAAGTGGCAGCCATCCCTATTGGGGAATTATTTCTGCATCAAGACTGATCTCCAGAGTCTGGAAACTTTCCTGGAACAACGGGTCTCCTCCCCAACACACCTGAAATGGGTTATCCAACTCATGGGTTATGACTATGCGACCACTTACCAGAAGGGTAAGGACAATATGGTGGAAGATGCTCCTCCTTGCACATTTGATGACCCAGTTTCTCTTACAGCTACTCTGCGTGTTCCAAATTGGTTGCAATCTATTCAACGGGGCTATCTCTGCTATGAACTCCATGCTTCTTCATGAGTAGGGCACTCTGGGTTCCTCAAAACATATGACCAGGAACAATGTAACTTCTTTTGGCAGGGACTCAAAAGGACAATTCAACTGATGGTGGTTGACTGTGATACTTTCTAGGTCAACAAGGGTGAAATGACCCTCCTTTCAGGACTGCTCGAACCCTTGCCCATCCCTCCACAGATTTGAACAACTATTTCTATGGATTTCCTAGAAGCGCTCCAGTGGTATAGTACCACTTATCAAAAGACACCATATGAAGCAGTCTCTGGACAGGAACCACAAGTTCTTCTTCCATACACCTTCAGCAACTCCCCAGTTCAGGCAATTGACTCAATTCTTCGAAACTATGATCAGCTTCTTCTCATTCTGCAGGACAATTTTCACATGGCAAGAATTCGACTGAAACAACAAGCCGATCAGCATCGTTCTGAGTGCACTTTTCACATCACTGATATGGTTCTTCTTCGTCTACATCCTTCCATGCAATCCTCCCTGAAACTCCAAAGGTGCCAGTGGCTCGGAATGCAACCCGAGGATGCTACAGGGAACCCACTCCTTCAGATTCTGCATCAATTTCCACATCTAAAGCTTTGAGGACAAAGAGTTTTCTAAGGGAGAGGGGATGTTAGGAATCCATGTCTTTACTTTGTTAGCATATTGTTGTTAGACGCATATGCTTTGTAAGTTGTCCCGTAGTATTTGTTGATCCATAGTTTATATTAGTCCATAGTATTGACCCATAGTATTGGACGCATATGCTTTGTAAGTCATCCCATAGTATTATATGTCCCATGGTTTTGACTCATAGTATTGGCGCCTAGACTTAGCCCATGGTTTGTATTGACACATAGTATTGACCCATGGTATTGGCTCCTAGACTTAGTATATAAGTGTGTGTTGAGGCCTATGAAGGCACCGTGAAGTTAATTGTATTGAGCTTGCTCAAAGGAGGTTGCCTCCTCAAAGTGGCCCGTGATCAATATAAAAGTGATTCTAAGTTATATTATTTCTGATATTTCATGTATTTGCATTAATTAATTATTGCAGGTTCATCACATACTCCCTTATTTACAAAATTGCTTCTTATCAATTCTACAGCACCATCAACTTAATTCTACACCATTATTGCATTTAATTCTGTATAACTGTCAATTTTACATCGTTCTTACATTTGATTCTACAGGTCAGTGCTATAAAATATATTTACATTCACCCTTGTCTCCAACTCAAATATTCATCAAAGATGAAACACATGGACAAACTTTAATAATAAATTAACACAACAATATGATGTCACTTTTGTGCAAAAAATCGTAGTCGTGGTGGAGGTCATGTTGTCCAATGAGGTTTAGTTGGAGTGTTCCATCATACATGCAGACTGCAAAACTGGCAGAAGGCTCCAAGTTCCAAGTAGTTCTTCAATGGCTGAAATTGTAACCTTCAAAGACTGGTCACAGCTTCAATGGTTGAGGTCACCAAGATCCAAAGTAAGGGCGCAACTCTCATCACCTCAAACGTAGCTCAATAAAGAGTCAAAGATTCCACCAAGGAGGCTACAAAATGCAGCTCATAGTTGCAACACTCGTAATCATTTATCTTTTCACCATTGCACGACACCAGTTGCAGTTGTAGTCACAGTCGCAATGACAGTGCAGCACTAGTCGCAACCAGTCGCAGTCTCGATTGTCTTCACTTGAGAGTGACATAGATTTCTTCACATGCCTAGATGTATTCAAACCCAAATGCAGTCTGCACAATTGGGAATTCCATCTCTTCAATGGAGTGTAGTAAAGTCGCAGGTGGAGGAGGACTCAACACGCATCAATTAAATGAGGAGAATGCATCAATGAAGAGCTGAACAGAATGATAACACGCAACAACACATGTAAACCAGAAATTAGGGTTTCGATGCCAGAGATGGAAAGCTTCGACATAGGTGCTTCAAGATTTGAACGTACAACATTCAACCATAGCTCTTGCATAGAACCGTCAACTTCAACATCCCATGCAGCTTCAAGTGCAAAGAGTGTGTCTCGTGCAGTAATAGATGAGAGAGAGATTCGAATAATGGAGGAGTATAGGGTTAAAGCATGATAGTATTTCCTTACCAATGCTCTTCGCGTATGGAAAGGGGAATGGTCGTCTTCTGGAAGAGCATAAACGCTTGAGTAGAAGTCATTAATTATGTAGAGGGAATTCGGGACATCTAACTCTAAACATAGCGGGATTGAGGAGTGCACAGAGGGAAGAGGGAAGTAAAAATGGATGAACCAGTAGTCTGGAAGCCAGGAGGGCACAGACTATGCATGGCGCAACAGCAGGAGTTATGGGAACATGGCTCTAATACCACTATTCATGAGTGGATAACTCCTGAATTGTTTCAGTCACTTGCAAAATCATTTATTTACACATATCATATGGTTGTTTGGATTCACATATCAACGAGCCTCTTGGAATCCTACGGGGACGGTTTGTCTTCTTATTTTATATTTACAATATTTACAAAATACATGGAATCATAATACTGAGGATTAGGTTTCCGACATATACAATAAGTACATCCAATTTGTATTCATTGTTGTTGAGCATAAAGAGAAGGCTAAATCCCTGAATATCAAAAATCATTTTCTGAATGCTTGGATAAAAAGTTTGGAGAATGAAAATTGCAAACTCTAAGACTCGGTTGTGAAATCAAGGCAGGGGACTCAAGGCTCTACTGAAATTATGGCTCTACTGGCTAATAAAGATAAAAGGATCAGAGAACTTGGGGATTCTTGAGTTGCACAAGCCTTCCTAGCTACTCAGCAATTACTAGAAGAGAAACAAAAGCTCAATGAAGAGCTAATTTTCTTGAGAAGGGAAAATGAATCATTGATTGTTGAAAATAGTGTTAATGAGAGGAGGATTAAAGAGTTGGAAGAGGCAAAGGAAAACACGAGATATTTAAGCTATAGGCAAGATGAATCCAATGTGGAAATCAATTCCCTGGAAATAAAACTTTCCAAGGGAAGGAAAGAACAAGAGTTGCCCCCTCTTGTTAATCAACCCGTTGTTCAAGAAGAAAGAATATCAAATCTGGAACAAAGGATAGAATAAAAATAAAATGAGCGCTTTGAATGAAGACAGGAACATCCGACAATTTAAGAAAAGAAGTTGAAATGGAAGAATTGGAAGACAAGAGAAAAAAATGATCCGAAAACTCAGGGATAAAAACTGATTAAAGCTGCACAAGATCCATGAACTAAAAAAAATTGTGGTTTCACTACAAGGGGACATAAGTGATTGTTGAGCTAGGCATGAGAAAGCGATGACAGAGGCTAGAATAGTGAGAAAGATGTCTTCAACCAAGGAAATTCTATGGACATGGGTAATTAATGATCTACCCAAAATAAAGGCCCATCTCAAGTTCTTTTTGGAATTTCACACAATTTACCAGGAAATTGAGACCTATTTGGAGAAGTACCAAGAAGCCATACAAGCTATATACCATACCACCAAGGTGGCATGGAAAGTGATAAATAAATTGATGCAAAATCAACAACATTAAATATCCATGACATAACAGGGTCTCATATGGATATTGAGAATTGCATAAGTAAGTTCACAAGCCTAGAAATTATCAAAGGAAATACTTTAGAATCTATGACCTTAATTAATCCCTTTATCAAAGATGTTAATACAATGGCTAAGAATGGAATTCCATGTCCGTGGAATGACAAGCTTAAGCGATATATGGAAAAGGCATGCAGTGAAATCATTTAGAGCTCAATGCCTAGACTCGTTTTCGTAGCTGATAAAGAAACCATACCCACAACAAATGAAATTTTGAATCAGCTCCAACCCTCCCTCCATTGAAACTACGGCTCTATTAAATAACCAAATTCAAACTTTGGTAGAATTTAACTACATCCCCAAGTCCAAATTGGATAAGTCTTTCAAGATCGTGAAAGGGGGAAGAATTTTATATCCACGGGTATGGATTCATATGTAGGCATTGAAAGATTATGTTGGAGATGAAAAAAAACAAATTTCAACCCAACAAGCAACATGATCATCTAATCCCCCAAATAAATACATGCAAGGAAAAATGAAGAAATAAGATAATGTGGAATATGGGATTTTTGTTGGATATAATTTTTTTTACCCATAAACTGAATAATTGGTAATGCCAAATCAGCAAGGATTTGGCCACCAAGTAAATAGGATAGCATGATCAAAAGATTCTCTACAAAGGGCATAGTTAGCAATCAAAGCATAGGAGCATAAAGAGACTAGAAAAAAAAAACGGGAGGTTCATTCATTTTTCATCCTAGAGGCTGCTAAATGTTTTGAGAAAGTCACTCAGGAATCTGAAACATTGGCCATTTATTTACTTATTCGCTCTTTCTTCTTTGTAAATGATATTAGATATTCCTTCCACTATAAAAAGGAAATAAGATTAGGGAAGATATAAATGGATCCCCCTTGAAATATTCTTATTTTAATTGAAGAAATGAGAATGCAATTGGCTTGAAACTAAGCCCGAGGCGATTTTCCATTGGTTTCCCTAAAAATGGTATCTCATATTTGTTATGTAATGCTCATGTCTTTATTTTGTTTCTTGAATCATTAGATCTACAATCTATGTTCCTACTTATTTTTCTACATGTCTTGAATGCAATTTAACACAAGACCCTTCAATGCTTTGATGATTGAATGTATCTTTGATATCACACCCTCTTTTCAAGAAACTAGTCATGATTAATGTGCTCTTGTTACTCTTACTCTAAGTTATGTATTATATAAAATGTGTTTTTCCTCCTCTTAAAAATAACATTCAAGTTACATTCTAGGTCATTGAGATCTTCCTTGAGCACCTCTGGTCTTAGTTGTAAATCTAGTCAGGTTCTTAAGGAATATTCATAGGAACCTAGAGTGATAGTATGGGAATATTTCTCCTCATAGATAGGATACCCTCCCTTATCCCAAGGATTAACTTGATATCTTAACGTGGTGCAGGAAGGTGCATCCTGGATAGCCCTCCTCGGCCTTGTATCGCTTCAAGAGATTTATTGCATTCTATCAACATATCTCACTCATATTCTGGCAAGAGAAAGAGCTATTTGTTGTAGGGGTACAACCTGAGGGACAATAGGACTATCCAATAAATATTCCCCCATAGTAAATTTAATACAATGGAATTTCCCTAAACAATTTATTGTACCTCCATTTGCAATCATTACCTAAAATTATGGTGTTGGATATACAAAACAATTGAGAAGTTTGGCTAATTTGTTATAAACGAAGTTATGAGTACTACGAGAATAAATCAACATTGTTAGCCTTTTATTTTTGATATATTATGCTATCCTTGGAGTTTTAAGAGTGCTAATGTCAACCAATGCATGGAAAGATATGGTTCAAGCAGTATCTTCTAGATTTAACTCTTGAGATTGTTTTGATTCTGAATCATCTTCCTCTTCACAGTCTATGTAGAATAGTTTCTTCTCAATGCGCTTATTCCCTTTACTATAATTTCTATCATAATTGAAACATAGTCTCTTTTCTCTTTTTTTCTCCAATTGTTGAGGTGTCAACCTTGTAGGTTGATTGTGGTCGGGGGAAGAAACAATACTTCCCTCTCTATATGTGTTAGTAGTATCCCTTCTAATAGCCATATTTTTAGTTTAAACTTTCCTCTCCAAACTAAAAGAATTATCCAATGATTTAGGTTCAAAGAAATGTACCTCATGTTGAATACTCTCCTTTAGATTTACCATAAAAATATAAAACAAATCATCCTCGGGAATTTTCTTCACTCTAAGTCTCAACTTCTGAAACTGCTTAATGTGCTCTGCAAATGGACCTTTTTGCTTGAGATTTAGCAATTGTCTAAATAAAGTGTTACTATTAATATCCCCATAATTTGATATCAATTCGTTCATAAATATATACCAAGAGATAATAGATTCCTTTTTATGGTCACAAATCCATTGGTACCATACTAATCAAGTTCTAAATATAAGGATGCAATAGTCACGCAATAGTTACCTTTTGTAAAGTTGGAACTTGGTGTAAATTGAAGAATTGCACCATCTGGAATATCCATGTTATTGTATCATTTCCTTTAAACTTTCTTATATCAATCTTGGGAATGAAATAGTTCCTTGGTCCTGAGTTGAACCCATGATTATGTGATGAATATTCAAATGCCGGGTACTCAAACATCTTGTTCTCCCATTGTTTCTCAATTTTATCAATCCATGACTGAAATAATCCCCTCTTGTTCTCCTTGTCATCTTTTGTATGTGATGAATTTTGGTTAATATGGCCAATTATATCCTTCACAAGTTCTTTCCCCATGTTTTCAAGGCTATTTGCATATCCCCTTTGAATTTTTGGAATCCATATTACATATCCCTCTTGAATGTTTGGAATTCATCCTTATTTACCATATTCATGATGTCCCCCTTACTCACCATATTCATAATTTCCCCCCTTTTTAGAAGTGTACTTTCAATACCATCTACTCTATTGTTAAGCTTGGTTATCATTAAGTTCAAATCCTCATGTTATTCATGAGTTATGGATCATGAGCCTTCAGGAGGCTTAATGTGTGTAGAATAATTTTCTACACCTTTTTCCATATGATACCAATGATATTTAATATAGTTATTCTCTATTTACTCTTTATTACACCTTTTGAATCTCCCAAAACAAATATTCCAATCAAAAGTTATGCAATTTTCAAAATAACATATCTTTTAAAAACCTAATTTGAAGATTGCCTTTCTGGCCGACCTTCCAATAGAGGTACCACTGTAATTTTTGCCCCTCTGAATCTAAAATTTCGTCATGCATTATCTTGATACATCTTCTCTGCAATTCCACAAGTATGAACTAATTTTGATGTGCCAAGAAAAAGTTATTATAACTTTCCCAAAACTTGTTATTTTTTCCTATTTAGGAGAGCTATAGTGTACGACCTTCCACGTGTCCACTTTTCTAGATATGATTCTGGAATTTTTACCACAAATACTATGGCGTATATCTTTCATATGCAGCAGGTCTCACTCAATTTGGATCTCTCAAGCTCCAAATATAACAATTTCACCTAGAACACATATTTAAGACTAGTTTGTGTACTAAGAAACCCTAAATTCCATAGGGTATAACCTTGAACCTGTATGAATCGATACCTAAAAGTAGTACCACTTATAGTTTGGTATGTCCTCTGTGGGTCCTCCAATTTTTGTTGTCTGAAACATCCCATAAAAAATGTTCTAGTGAAATATTAAGGATTTGTGAGAGAGAAATAGTACAAGATAGTCCAAGCAACCACATAACAATAGACACACAATGTTTACGTGGAAAACCCAAATCGGGAAAAAACCACCATAATAGATCTATTATCTCCCTTGACCTACACCGGTCAATCCAGGCCAAGTGAGCTAGCCACCGCTCACCTCTAGTCCACATTACAATGAAGTATGACAATCCATTTATAAGCTTCATTACATGCAATACCATAGGCCAATACCATGTGCCACCAAATACCATTGGACACCAAATACCATGTGCCCAAAAACACGTGCTGAGATCTAAACCATTTGAGTCATTCCCGAGTCAAGGTTAACCCTAACAATCCCCCTTTTAAACTTGACTTGGAGTAAATCCCCAAGTCCCATAAACGTTTTTAGCCAAGGAATTTCCACATGCCCCCTATCACCTAGGTCTTCATGACTTTACCAGTGATTTACCAGGGATGCCCCCCTATCACCTAGGTCTACCTAGACTTTACCTATGATTTATCAGGGGTACGCATTCCTAACCAAGTCTTACAGCAGTATGCCCATTTACATGCAATTAGAATTTTTCAACTCCATTACAATAATTTTTTTCATGTGTATCAGGGTGACTTCACCATCACCATCCATTGCTATATCCTCTCGCTTTTTCATGCTCATAATCTTTCATGCCTTCTTGTCATTGACATCCATATAAAAAGAATCCATCTACTGGATTGCATGCCGTCCTCAACTATTGTAACCTCCAGTTCTATCTGGGAATTCTATTCACATACATGGTTCATCAATCTGGGTCCCAAAACTAAGATTAAACCATCTCACATTCCTCCCGCAATCGAAGACTCGACCTCTCTGATCCACATCAAGATAGGCTATGAGTACACCTTCCATCCTCGTAACTACCCAATGGTTCATTCCACACTTGATGCAACATCCTTTCTCTGCGCATAAGAGGGATACCTTTTTTTGTGCTTCTAGCACCTAAAGAAATCAAAACTTGCCTATGGCTAAGTTTCATAAGGACCAAAAAAATAATGTTGGGGTGTCAAGTACCACTGAACATGCACCCCATACAATTTTAATTTAGATACAAGGATATGGCCTTAAGGATCTCCAACATTGTGCTCTGATACCACTTATTAAGGATTTAAGAGCATTAATAAATATGAGAGAGAAATAATACATGATAGTCTAAGCAGACACATAACAATAGACACACAATGTTTATGTGTAGGAAAACCAAAACTGGGAAAAAAACACCATAATAGATCTATTATCTCCCTTGACCTAAACCAATCAAGCTAGTCCAAGTGAACTAGACACCACTCACCTCCAGTCCACATTACAATGGAGCATCCCAAGCCCTTTATAAGCTTCATTACATGCATTACCATAGGCCAAATACTATGTGCCACCAAATACCATGCAACACCACATACCATTGGCCACCAAATACCATGTGCCCAAAAACACATGCTGATATCTAAACCATTTGACTCATTCCCGAGTCAAGGTTAACCCTAACACAAAAATTCCTAGATGACTTGTTTTGGAAGAGTCCAAGCTCTAATACCAAATGTTATGCAACAAGTTCCCAAAAGAGCATATAATAAGAAAGAAGGAGTAATCCAATTCCTTAAGAATGAAGAAAATAGTTGAATAATAAGCATCTTAGAGGGGGAAACATCCTTATACAATATAGGAAAGACATAAGACAATATCAGATGATTCTAAAGCTAGGTCTTCTTTGTGTGTGTGTGTAGGAGACAGTCACGTGGGTATAGCTTGCTTGGTTGTGGGATGGAATGTTATATATATATATATAGGAGATAAGGTACAATTACAATTCTAGCTGACCCTACAAATAAAATTAAGGTCCTAGCCGGCCAATAAAGATAATACAAATATAACAATATAAATTATTACAATATATAGGGCTTAACACAAAGTATTTGTGACTCTCATCGATGACTTTACCAAGTGTACTTGGGCACATTTCTTGAAGAATAAGGACCATATTTTCTTTAAATTCAAGTAATTTAGGGCGCGTCTTACAAGGCCTAAGGCACGCGAAGGGCATGGGAAGCAGGGAAATAACCACATGGAGCTCACAGATTACTAGCCGAAAGGCACACAGTTTACAGGAGGCGCGGGTGTGCTGGGTGTGAGTTACAGGCCGAAATTCATGCTAGGGAGCGTGGGTTTCGGGTCGGAATTCGCACTTGAGGCACAGGTTAATGGTAGAAAGTCATGGGACAGGGCGTAAAAACAGAACTGATGAAGGACACTATGAAGGAAAGGGCCAGATCTGCAAGTATGGAGGCCAAAGCTACTGTAGAACTAAAAAAATGCAAGTAAAATAACAAGTACAAAACTAAAAATAAATATTGATCACACCAAACCCTAGATCGATGGGAATTGACCAGTTGGAGTCGCCAAAACTGTAGCTAGTGTTTTCACACCAGCTCGTGCTAAAGAGCACCTTCTAAGGCTTATGGAACCCCTATTAGCAATTCATAAAAATGGATAAAAATAGAAAATATGATAAATATATGTGTGAGTGCAAATAAAAATAGAAAATAAATCTAACTAATTACTACAGTAAAAAAGAACAAGCAAATCAAAACTCATGAAATGCATTTTGTATTATGTTGCAAACAAGGTTTTACAATAATGGTTACCTCAGAATACAAGGTGATGGGGACCCTTGCAACAGTACGAAGAGTAGCGCGTCAAGTCTCCAGAGTTCTTTGATCTTCTCCAAATGCTCAATAGTTGGCCAAGACTCAACTAGATGGGCACAAAAGCTCAAAAGGGTAGGCTAGAGTGCAGTAGGAATTTTGAAAACAAAAGGGTATGAAGAGTGATCATGGATGTTGAATGGGGGGCATCCATCACCTTTTTATAGCAATTTTGGGTGGTTGATTATTGACCCATGGTTTTGGGCGACCAGTGGTATTTGATGTTTTCCCTCTTTTTTAATTTTATTTTGACTTTTTCCCCCTTTTTCTTTTATTTTTTTGGAGATTTGGACCCTTTTTTGTGGGATTTTAACCTTTTTTGAAGGAATTTAGTTATTTTTAGGGAAATAATGATTTTTTTCCCATTTGGTTACCAATTTAGGGATTTTTGGGGGTTTTGGAGGTCAAAATGTAGGAAAAAGGGAGGAATGGGTTATGTGACTAGGGAGATGAGCTAGTGGACAATTTTTGGGTGTTAACAACTGGATATAGGAGCGCTATCACAGATCTTAAGGAAAAGAAGTTCTCCTGTCAGGTGGAGCTTGGAGATAATACCACCTATTCGATCCAGGGAGTTGGATCCACTTCCTTTCAGTTGAATTTAGGTGATGCACTCCATGTTGATGATATTCTGTATGTTCCTAGTCTAAGAAAAACCTCATGTATATTTCAGTTCTAGAAGATAAAGGTTTTAGAGTAATCTTTATGGACAACAAAGCGCTCTTGTGATCTAAGAATTCATACTTGAATTATGCAGCTGCGATTGGAGTTAGAGAGGGAGGTCTCTACAACGTTCCTGGAAAGTTCATTAAAGCCATGATCCATGACACTGTCATTCCTTATGAACTATGGCATAGGAATCTTGGTCATCTTCATTTCAAAGCGCTACCTGGCTTACAGAAGATGGTAAAAGGTATGCCTATATTTCAATCTAAGCATGATGTTATTTTTATAGGTTGTGCTCTTGGTAAGAACATCAAGAAAAACTTTCCAAACAGTACTAAAAGCTATAAAGGGATTTTGGACTTGATCCATTCAGATCTATGTGGTCCCATGTCTGCACCATCCTTGAGTGGTTATCTATACTATGTGCTTTTCATAGATGACTTCTCTCGCAAGTCATGGATCTGTTTTCTGAAGGCAAAGAGTGAAACTTTCAACAAGTTTCAAGATTTTAAAGCACTGGTTGAGAATCAAAATGGAAAGCACATTCGTGCTTTGAGATCTAATCATGGAGGAGAGTTCGAGTCTCATGACTTTAATGATTTTTTATGAGAGCAAAGGATAAGAAGATAACTGACTATACCTTACAACCCCCAGCAGAATGGGGTTGCTGAAAGAAAGAACAAAACAATCTGTGAGGTTGAAAAATCTATGATGTGTGATCAGGATCTTCCCACTTCCTTATGGGCAAAAGCCTCTAGCACTGTTATTTATATATAGAACATAATTCCTCATGCTATCCTAGGAGAAAATACTCCTGAAGAATTTTTCACTAGTGAAAAAACAGATGTTGGACACTTGAATATTTTCGGTTGTACTATCTATATTCATGTACCAAAAGAGAAGAGGACAAAGATGGATCCATCCGTAAATAAAGGAACATTTTTTGGATATAGCAAATCCTCCAAAGCTTATAGAATCTATGTTCTAGGACAAAGGCACATTGAATTCAATAGAGATGTAACATTTCATGAAGAGGATGCCTTCAAGCGCTCTAAAGAACTCCAGTGTGATTTGGATATGGAGGAGCATGAGACTCCCATGATGGAGGATCCAGCTCCTTATTATCCCCTTTCATATTTTGAGAGGGAGAAGCCAGAAGAGTCCTTAGATCCACTTGATCCTTAAGATCCAGTAGAATTGGTAGAAATATCTCACGATTAACCTCTTGCTAAGAGGAGATATGCATGGTGTCAAGACATTCTGCAAGAGGCAAAAAAACATGGAGCACCACCAGGCACATCTTTAGAGCAAAGGAGACCTAAAATATTTTCAAGATATGTAGCTCAGATGACTCACATCAGTGACTCGGAACCCACCACCTATGAGGAAGCTACTAAGAAGTAAGTATGGAAAGATGCCATGGTGGAAAAGTACAAATCCATCATGCAAAATGATGTGTGGGAAGTGGTTCCTAAACCAAAAGGGAAGTCTGTAGTAACTTCCAAATGGATTTATAAAATCAAACATGTAGTTGATGCCAGTATTGAGAAATATAAAGCAAGATGTGTGGCTCGTGGTTTCTCACAGAAAGAAGGGACAAACTATGATGATACTTTCCCTCCTATGGCTAAGTACACCACTATTTGAGCCATGATTTCTCTTCTTCAGTTCTGGGGTGGAAACTTCACCAGGTGGATGTGAAAACTTCCTTTCTCAATGGTGAAGTTGAAGAAGAAGTATATATACAACAAATTGAGGGTTTTGTAGTTCATGGGAAGGATTCCCATGTATGCAAACTTAAGAAAGCCTTATATGGGCTTGAGCAGGCCCCGGGGGCTTGGTATTCAAGGATTGACAACTATCTTCAGAGCTTGGGTTTCTCCAAAAGAGAATCTGACCCCAACCTATACTTCAAGGTTGTGAAGAACCAATCACCGATCTTGGTTATCTATGTTGATGTCGTGTTCCTTACTAGGGAGGAACAACCGATAGCTTGGTGTAAGAGGGAGCTCACTTCAAAGTTTGAAATGAAAGACTTAGTTCTTATGCACTATTTTCTTGGTCTAGAAGGTTGGAAAAGGAAACATGAGATATTTCTTTCACAATGAAAGTGCACAGTTGATTTGTTGTGCATATTTGGTATGATGGACTATAAGTTCATGACTACTCCAATGGTGTCTAATCTGAAGAAACTACATGACTTAGATTCTGGATCGGATCTAGTGGATCCTACCATGTATAGATAGCTCATTGGTTCTGTTTGTGTCAGAAAATTGTTACTAAGGCTAGGGTAACAAGCCAACACAATCTCAAAAATAAAATCAATCCAAACTAGGTTTTTAGGGTTTTGTTTTGTAGATTTTGGTTAGAAACTTCAAGAGTATAAGGGAATACATTCAGCAGATAAGTAAAAACTAATTCATACACATATATCCATGAAGATGCATATATATCTCAGAAATCCAACAAAAGATTGCAATGAAGTTCATACAATAAAAGACAAGCATCACTGGAAATTACACATAAAACCAGAAATGAATTTGTCAATCAAGAAACTATATAAGTTCAAAATGAAGCCAATACATATCAGAAGTGAGATAAGGAGTCATATATTCATAGTTTCATCAAAAATACATATGAGAGTTTGCAATACTTAGCAGTGAACAAGTCTGGAAGAATCAACAGCTTGCAGACCTCCTAAAGCTCTCCAAAAATTTGAACCCTTACAATGTCTTTCCTTCATCTCTAAATAGTTTTCTTTCTCAAAAAACAGTTAGGGTTTTTCCTACTAATTCTCCATCGAATGACTAGACAAGGTAAAGTAAACTTTACATTTTTACAAAATTACAATTTTGCTAAAAATAGCAACTTCTTTAACAAAATGTCTTAAATGAACCTAACTGCCTCATATCTCTTTCAATGCCTCTACAAGCAAAGATATGCCATCTGGACTTGAGGATCTTGTCTTCATTCTTTTGTGCTTCTTCTCCAGCTCAGCTATCCTTTTCTGTAGTTGTTCATTTTCATGCTGCAGAGTTTCAACTGTCTTTTCTAATTCTGAACAATGCCTGTCAGCAACCCTTTTTCTTCTGAGTACTTCCTTTGCATCAATCACTAACTCCTGAAAATTATCATGAGTATCTTGAAGATCTTCTCTTAATCTTCTATTTTCCATCATTAGACCATCATTAACTTCCTGCATGTAATTCATTTGCTGTTTATACTGTTTGACAGTCTTCTTCAAATTCTCCTTGTCAGAATTAACCAGTTTTTCTATTTCAACATCTTGCTCTTCATTTGGTTTCCAAAACATGTCAAACTTCTTAAATATTAATTCCTCTGTCAATGGATTCACAGCAGTATCTTCAATGATAGGGTTTGAAACATTTGTTACCTGTACTGACTTAATCTCCTCTGTCAACAATTTTCCAGAATTGTCTTCAATGATGGACTTAGAGCTTTCTTCACCTGCTACTTTTTCTGACCTAATTTCTTCCTTTTTACCTGGCTGCAATTCATCTTTCTTTGATTTATCTTCCTCCATAGATTCTTCATCAGAGATAGTCACCTTATCAGTTTTTAATTTTGGATTTAACAGCTTTTTCATGTTTAACCTTAATTTGTTTTTCGACCTAGTTTTAGGTCTCCAGAAAGTGGCTGCTTCTCCCATCATTTTTAATTTCTTCCCTTGATACTGAATAGATGCTAACTCTACCACTTCCAGCTTTTTTATTTTCTTCTTAGGCTTTGTGGTTTTATCTTCTATAACTTGATTTTCTTTAATCTCAGTGTTAACCTCACTCTCAGGAATAAACTGCTGTTCTTCTAACATATACCCCTCATCATCTGAGAGGACTGTGATGGGGCTTCTTGGCTGATTATGGACTTCTTCTTTAGCTACAGGAATCACTTTGATATCAATTTTCTTCTCTTCTTGAAAATCTGCTATAGGTGGTGACTTCTTTTCAAGCAATTCATTTTCCTTTTTGTCTTCAAATAATGAGAACTTGACTTTATTGTGCTCTAGAATTTCCTGAGGCTGACTGTCATTCTGTCCTTCATCTGCTACCTATTTTGTTCCCTTCTTAGCTTTGATGTCATGTTTGTTTGCAGGTTTAACTGAATGCCCTAACTTTTGTATCATCACTTTTCCCTTGTCAGTTCGTCTTTTGAGTTGTTGGTCTTCTCCTTTAGGATGAACCCCTGACCAAAATAAAAAGAAGTCCCAAGTTTTTCCCTCATGCTGCAACACTGTAGTGATGATTAGCTTAATGAGACCATGATGAAAAAGTGATTGAGAAGTGTGATCATCATACTGTTTTATTTTGCTTGACATTTTCTGCAGGCTTTTAAAGAAAAAGAATGGCAAATTCATTTTAGAAACCCCTGCCATGTGCTGTAGGAACCTGAGATGATATTTGAACACTAATGAATATCTTCCTTCACAAGTCACATAACTCTGAAGAATCCTTATAGGTTCAATCCACTCCTTCCTGAAATTATGTATGAGAATACCTTTGTTCTAGTCAGGAATAACATTAGGCAATAAGTATCTTTGAGGATCAAACTCTAAAGGAGACTTTTTAAAACAGTGCTCACCCTCATTACTAATCTCAGTGGCTTCTGATATTAATTCCACAGTCAATTTGAATCTCAAAGGATCCATTATAATCATCTCATTTTTAAGTCCTTTAGCAAAATTGCAGGACACTTGAGCATTGAAACCATCTATTCTTTTAAAAAAATTCAACCAGCCTGCCTGTTGGAACAGCTCTGCACAATCTGGAAGTTTCTGAATCCATGTCAAGTCTGTGGGCTCAGCCCTGTTAACCTTACCACTTTTGCTACTTTTTCCCATATCCTTCTTTTCAGGGAACAAGCACAGTCTAGTTTCAGGTTTCAAAAAATGTTTTATAAGTTGTTTTCTGCACACTCCTGGACAGTCCTTTAGAACAATGTTTTCTGAGCAAGTAGTTTTATAGGTTATAACAATTTTCAGTGATATTTAAACCACTTGCACAAATTAACAGATCCCTGCTGTGTAACACCTGTACCAACTAGCAAACTCCCTTCTGTGTAAAAACTGAGTACTACAGATATCTCTGTGAGTCTTTTCGACGCCCTATTCTGTATGTTCTGGTGTTTAATGACATTAGGTCATGAGGGAAACATTCGTGCACACTTCTCCTGACGGGCTTCAGATAACTATTGCTGTGGCGAATTCCTCATTTTACAATCTATTATATCCTCCTCAGCAACCAATTTTTCCAGAAAATCGCGCAGAGACAAAAAACCCAAATTTTCCAGCTATAAGGGTTATAACGGAATACCTGTCAATTACTCGTCCATTGTGACTTAATGTATTCAAATTGGGGTGTCAATGATGTTCTCCTTCGAGCACAGGTGTCCTCATGTCGTTTCTTTAGCCACTGGTGAATGAATCAAAAAGCCCTAATTTTCGCTGGCGATGGAACACACCTGTCTCCTTTCCACAGTGACGCAATCCACCGTTCAACAGTGAACTCTCCATCACAAACACTACTTCTCCTGCAATGATGCGTGTAACAAGAGAAAACTGACAGCTAAACCGGAATTTGCTGGCTTCTGTGCAACTGATCCCGCATACCATGCAATGATGAACTTGTTTGTCTTCGTGATTAGCAACCAACAAAAATCATGCTCAAATTGCTGCAAACGTGTGTTAAAACACTCACACCAGGCGATTAGACATTCCCATTCTGCATCATGATTGAAAACTGATCGAAAATTGCAAGAACTCAAGCCACGAAATTCCTGTAGCGCGCTCTTTGTTAAACTTTGGCGTAGCGCTACAAGAATATCTTTTAGACCAAAATTTAGCAATTTTCTAACTTTTTGCTAATTTGTCGGAGATTCTGGCAGCTATTTGTTTTAAGAGATAAGTTTAACCACTCTCTAAAGCCATTAATGATTCTTCCTTTGAACATATGACTCTCATTGACCCCTTTTACAATATAAAAAAGTCACCAAAATCAAATAAAATCTGAAAAAGAATGGAGTCAAAACCTATTCAATCATTCATAAAGATTCTAAGAAGATAAAAACTAAAAATGAAAACCAAAAACTAACTAAGGTAGATTCAAAAATAAATCAAAGTTGGAGAAAATAACTAGAAAAATGAAGAAAAATTTACTGACTTAACAGGTTCCTTGATTTATTTGATACATACTAGACCAGACATATGTTACACTCTGAGTATCTTGATTCAGTTCATGTCAGAGCCAAGACATAGACATTGGGTTGCTTCTAAGCATGTGCTTAGATACCTTCGAGGTAATATTGCTTATGGACTCAGATATGATTCCATTTGTGGAGTGATGCTACTTGGATATGCCGAATCTGACTAGAATGGTAGTACTGTGGACTGGAAGAGTACATCTAGATATTGTTTTAGCTTAGGATCAATTATGATATATTGGTCCAGAAGGAAGCAGGGCTCCATAGCCTAGAGTACTACATAAGCAGAGTATATTCCAGCTAGTAATGCTTGCCAAGAAGTTGTGTGGCTTAGGAAGCTACTTTTTGGGTTGTTTGATGGGAATTTTGAGACTACTTTCATTTGATTTGACAATCAAAGTTGCATCAAGCTGTCAAAGAACCCTGTGTTTCATGACAGATAGAAACACATTGAGATGAAATACCACTACATCAGAGACATGATCTAGAGAGGTGCCATAATACTTCAGTACATTACTATTGGTGAGCAGATAGTATATATGTTGACTAAGCCTCTGTCCTTGATGAAGTATAGGAACTTCTGAGATAATATTGGCATGGTAGATAATGCCTCCCTCGCTGAGAGGGAGTGTTAAAGTTATAGCATCATGAGTCATTCTCAAATTCAATCTTGCATGCCAAGATTGAGCCTTGTGTGTTGAGGTAGTTCCTTATAGGAGCCTAAGTTGGACTTAGGAAACTTGGAGAAGAGTCTTGAGTTAGAGTCAAGAATGAATAAGCCTCATGTGTTGAGGTAAGTGCTTTGTATGTTAAAGTGATGGTGTTGTATAGTCTTGTTTGTCAATACTAATGTCTTGTGTGTCAAGAGGATCCTCATGTGTTGAGTTGGTGCCTCATGTGTTGAGGTAATGCTTTGCATGTCGAAGCATGAATGGTGTGTGATGTACTACTAACCATGCTTGAGCTATTAACAGTCTCCTCTAGAGACTGGACACATCTAGAGTGAATTACTTTAGTATATGACCACTTGGAACGATAGTAGAACAAGATGATCATATGTGATAAGATAAGAGAGAACTCGATTTGTGTTGACTCAGACCCAGTCGGCAGGGGTTCCCATCACTGTTGACAGCAACCCACCGCGATCTCCCTAAGCACTGGCCCAGACAGATTTTGGCTTGCCCAGCAACACCTACAGAGCAGATGAGGTCTCACCCGAGGCGATCAAGGGAGAGTGGACAGAACCATGTTTCCACCGAATGAAGGAGGATGATTGCAGAAACAATTACTCAACTTATCACGGCATCCAAAACAGATCTATGCATTCAAGATTAACATCATTTGTATTCATAGCATTATTTAACAGATTCATTCATCGCAGCAAAACAAATATAACATTAAAAGGTTAACTTGCAGCAAGAAATCATCACAACAGGCATTAATGCAAAAGTTATGCAGGGAATTTCACCGAACAGTTCCGTTATGTCATATTACTTCAAAAAAACCCTGATACAACATCTCTACAAAACCATATGTCAGTGATATCTCTTGATCTTAGAACATATGCAAAACTGCCTCCCTAAGATCTCCTACGACCTACCACTTTCTGTCTATATATAGGCTTCCACCTTTACAATGCTTGTCCACTTACTAACAACTTCCTAATCGACTCCTGGACAATTGACCCAAAATCTAACTGATACGGTCCAAATGACCCAAAAATATTCCTATTGTGGTACAATTAACTCAAAATTACATCTCATATGGTCCAATGACCCAAAAACCTGCATTCTGCGGTAAAATGACTCAAAAAGTACATAAAATAATGTATCCTTCTTCCTTCTGTGACCTCTTTTGACATGTCGCAGCATAGGCGATGTTGCGATTCTTCCCTACCAAACTGCCTGCCAACAGTCTCCCAACACAATCTTGTGGCTCGCCCTCGAGCCACATCAAATGGTGATGGTATATTCCGTGGTCTTCACTTTGAAGTCTTCGTACTGCTGCACGACTGTTGTCACCATTTCCTTGACTTCTGTAGCCACCACCTGACTGTCATCCACATCTTCTATAGAGGGATGCGCAGTGAGCTTCACCGTCACCTGTTGACGACCCTTCTATACTGCCTAAAGCACTTCACCTTCCTTGGTCATGAACTGTCCCCCGACATCCTGAAACTGCTCCAACTGCATAGCATGCTTCTTCTGTCGCTCATCAGCCTTAGTAACTCGTTTCTGCAATTCTTTTAAGTCCTAATACTTGGCGACCTACTCCATGGGTGGCATTGTGCACATGGCTACCTTGAGAGTTTCCAACTGTCCCTCTGCATCCTGCCAATACCTGATCAACTGGTCAACATGCTTGTCCTAGATAATCTGGATCCAAAACTATACGGTATTGGCTGTGAGTTTCGTCGCGGCCTTTTCCAACTTCTCCATATGAGTTGCAACCTCCTCAATTGCCCTTTTTCTGTCATCAACTTCAACTTGAGGCATACCAGGATTTACCTGAGCCTTCAACTCTTGATTCTCCTGCCACAATTGGAGGATGGAAGCCCCCTGTCGCTGCACCCGTTGGAGCACATCCACCTCTTCAGTGGGCTCTAGCACATGCTGATAAGCTTCTGTGATGGTCCGATCGACCCGTACACTGTCATCCCACATACGGGCCTTCTCCACAATAAGGAAATCGTGTTCCCTCTTTAGTCCTTCGATTTCGCGCGCCTTCTTGGCCTGTTCTCTCTTAATGTCTTCTCCAAGTTCATCCACAGCCTATCATGCTGAAGCAACCTAACCATTTAATTCTTCAATGGTGTGCTTCGCATCGGCCTCACTCTTCTGCAATCGTACATACATGCCACTAATCTCTCACAGTCGGTCTATCATATCCCGGCTGGTAGCTGCCTGCATAGAGTTTAGTCCTTCCGATGGCAATGCTTTCACCTTAATGATCACCTTTAGCTGCTACATCATGGCATTCACCACCTCATCTTCAGTCACAACCGCAATTGGGGGAATCTCCACATTCTTGACCCGCGGCTTGGTGTTGATTGAGCTAACTTGTGGTGCCACTGTATCTTTTGGTTCCCTTCACGAAACCATGTCGTATACAGAGTCCACATGAGCAGTGAGTGCATGGAATCCTTCATTGGTCTCCCTTGTCATCTTCTGAGCTGTTGCGGTGGATGCATCAGCGATTGCTTTTATAAGTCGACCCAAGTGTGCTTCTGCCGACAAGGGAAGCCCACTGATTGTCGCCGGGTCCTGGTACCCTTTTCTTCTGTGCTCTTCTAAGGTGCAGTCACTATCATCATCCGTCGGTGTTTTAATTGAATCTTGATCAGAATCTTGATGGTTGTGCGGGTCTTGTGTCGATATACAATCTTCTGGACCCTGCGTTGTCTCTCCAGCCTCAATCTCGGCCAACGCCACAGGTTCGCGCCATTCTGGTGGCCAATCATTCACGATGGCCTCCAATGCTTCCATCGTTACTTTGTAAGGGGTCAGCAGCAATTGCTGAACAGGGTCACGCCTTTCTTGCACGTAAATAGCATGCGGTCGAACTGCAAACTCCATGATCAGCTTAAAACTTGCCGCAATGTCTTCAGATATCCATGGTACCTTTGTCATTGCATCACAAAGCATCTCCCAATAGAGCCAGAATAGAAATTGGGAATCCAAGAGTCGCTCTGGCTCCTGTACATACCATAAGTTCTGATAGCGCGTGCCCCATCATTCTTTGGAAGCCTCAACATCCATGCCCTGGTATATGTCAGGCTCCTTCCAAGCCACGAATGCAATCAAGAGCAGAAGCTAGCTATATGTAAACGAGCCCTTACCGGCATGAACTGCCGCAGCATCCTCTACTAATTGATTCAACAAAAAAAAGGACCAGTTCATTTGGACGCCCTCTGCGCATTTTACTGCACATGTGACAATCCCTGAGTTGCACTGGTTAGGATGACCACCCCTGACCACCTTACAGGATAAAATCTTGGTGCTGGTGAGTACCACCTTGTCATTGATACTATCGGTGCAATACCCACAGCCATCTGTCTCTAAGCCATATTTCTTCACCAGCTTTCCTACCCGCTTTTTGTCGTTCACCTTCCCTTGGAAGTATTGCGACAGGTTGACTCCATCTTTAGGCAACCCGGTAATGTGGGAGATCAAATCAATAGTAACTGGAATTTCTCTATCCAACCACAATGAACCACCATGGAAGCAAGAAAGCAGTTGCTTCATGCACGCGTTAACTTCTTCCATCCCCCCAAAATGCAGCATGTTAATGAGCCCTAACAAGTCGACCTATTTCAATCCTTGCTCCCAGTATTGTACAATCGGCATCGCGGTAAGGCGTGACCCGGGCACATATGGGGCTGATGCAATATATGGGTAGGCCACCATATCATGATCATCATAGCGGAGGCACATCAATGCCGGCCCAATATCAATAGAGCTCTCCATTCTAGCAGGGAGCATGGGCATCTTCACACCATACTTCTGCTTTGGGTTCAACTTGTGCGGGGTTGCATCCGACCGACTGGGAGGGATATACCCAGGGATGTCAACAGCCGACAGTCCCTCCCATGGGGAAGATTTTTCAGCGCGGCGACTAGACTGCTGGACCTGCACCTGAGCTTCACCTACCACCCCAGCGGAGGATCTAAGTTGCCTCTTTCTCTGCGGGGACTCAAAATGATGACCCCCTCTACACTTCTTGATGACGACCGATGCTCCCATCGGCATGTTTGCGACTTCTGCCTCAAGATTTACGTCTCCCAAAGACGCAACCTCTTCCTCAACTACAATATCAGTGAAAGGAGACTCAACCTCGCTGCTAATCTCAACCGTTTCTAGCTATTGTGGCATACCTTACCCAGTTCTCATAACTGATAGCTTCTTTGTCCTAACAGCACTCTGTAAGTGCAACTAAACCTTGCCTGACGCACAACTACACTCTCCAAGCTATAACAATACTCGTCAGCTCTGCACAGGAACTTAACAACTAAAATTTCGGTGCCTTCTGACCTACTTCTACCCGTTTTTATAGCCTCCATCCGAATCTACCGTAATCATCACTAAATCCTGCATTAATTCAACGAAAATCCTGTATTAATGACGCAAATCTGCTGGCGATCCTGTCAGTCGATCAGCTGGATCCGCCAGTAATGCCCGTCATTTGAACAAGCGTCATTAATTAACTATTTTAACTTTTGGAATTTATTGTTGATTTGACCTAATTGTGACCCTGCCACCTGTCGCGGACCGCTCCTAGCTTATGGCAAAAACCTCCCTACTTCCGCCTTCCGTTCCAGTTGGTGCGCCACCCTATCGTCGATCAATCTATACTTTTTTTTTCTTCCGATGCAACTCACAAATCGCGTTGTTCCAAGCCCAACCAATAGGGCTTCAACTTGCTACCATTAATCAACTTGGGGAGCATCACTCCATCCAACTGCTACAACTGTACTGGTCCTCCTGAAGTGATTCTACTAATGCGATACATACCAAGCCAATGCATCTGCAATTTTCCTGGATGTTTCATAAACTTGCTGTCATACAACAACACCAAATCACCCTGTTGATACTGTTTTTTCTTGATGTGGCGATCATGCCAAGCCTTCTGGTGATCCTTCTCCACACCTTGATGAAAACCGGTGATAAAGAGATCTTCCTCCAGCTGGACTAACTGCACTAGACGTTCCTCTAATGCTGTCACAGAATCCATGCGTGTCATTGCTGCAATGCACAGACTTGGAACAATGTACTCCATGGGCATGATTGCTTCTTGTCCATATACCAACTTAAATGGTGTCTGACCCGTCAACCTTTTACATGTTGTGCGATAGGCCCACAATACTGCTGGGATTTTGAGATCCCAGTCATCGCAGTTCGCATTGCACACCTTTGTCAATGCATGTTCCAATATCTTATTGAAAGCTTCCGCAGTGCCATTTGCCTATGGATGATATGGTGTGCTCTTCTTATGCTGAATATGCTGCTCCTCTGCCAATGCAGTGATAGTGCGATTGAGAAAGTGGTTGCCTTGATCACTCAACAATATCTTGGGGCAGCCGAAATGATTGATAATGTTATCAAACAAAAACCGCGCAACTGTGGCTGCGGAACAATCAACAACTGGTGCAGCTTCCACCCATCTGGTCAAATAGTCTGTTGCAGTGATGATGTATCTAGCACCAGTGTGCTTACCTGGTGGATTGATTGGTCCCACAAAATCCACTGCCCATTTTTCAAATGGTTGTAATGTTAATTGAGGCATTAGAGGCATCTCGTCCCTCTTGGATGGCTTCCCAATTCTCTGACATATGTCACAGGACCAAGCATAGTCGGTCGCATCATTATGGAGCGTGGGCCACTAGAGCCCTGAACGAAGCACCTTTCTGGAAGTCACCTGACCGCCATAGTGTCCTCCAGCCACTCCTCCATGTGCTTCTACCAATATCTGCACTTGCTCGTGTGGCAAGACACACCATCGCAATATCTCATCTACACCCATCTTGTATAACTCTCCTATGATGAGATAGAAGTATGCAGCTTTAACCACCAACTGCTTCTTCTGACTAGTGGTGAGCTCTTCTGGTGCGGTACCTTTTGCCAGAAACTAAATGATTTCTTCAAAATAGCCACCGGTGACTTCAACCCTAAATAGTTGCGCATCAGGAAACCCGTCGTCGATATTAGTCGGCTCCTCTCCTGTGTCAATCCACGATAAGTGATCAGGACCGGATTTCAGCCGCCCTAGATTCACAATTACTTCAAAGTCGAACTCCTGAAAGAGAAGTAAAAAATGGCATATCTTCCCCCCCAACACAGGCTTATTGACCAGGTACTCAAGGCAGAATGGTCTGTGAACATTTTGAAATGTCCGCCCAATAAGTAGTGTTGAAAATTTTGTAGCGCATAGACCATCGCCAATCCTTCCCGCTTGGTAGTAGTGTAGTTCCTTTCTACAGATGACAGCTTCCGACTGGCGAAAGCAATAGGGTGATCAAGATCCCCTTCTCCTGGTTGCGCTAGCACCACACCGAATGCAATTGATTATGCATCAATATGGACATGGAATTCTTTACTCCAGTCCAGGAATACTAGTATTGGTGCTAAAGCCATCTTAGCCTTTAGCTGCTCAAAACTATCCTAACATTCAGTGCTCCATTGAAATACTGCATATTTCTTTAATAACTTCTCCATAGGGGCAGTGATCGCTGCATATCCCCTGATGAACTTGTGGTAATACCCAATATGTCCTAAATTCGCCCTCAGCTGCTTCACAGTGGTCGGTGGTGTCAAACTCAAAATAAGTGCAATCTTTGCTGGATCGACCAGCAACCCTTGTTTGCATACAATGTGGCCAAGTAATATCCCAAACGGGTCACAAAAAATGCACTTCTTCAATTTCAACGATATCTGGTGTTGGAAACAGTGTCCCAGCATCAACCACAGATTGGCCGATGATCGTGGATAAAACCATAAACTGTCCAATCATCCATGTATACCTGCAAGAACTTCTGAATGAAATCCTTGAATGCAGCAACAACAACCTATGAAAATATCGCAGGTGCATTCTTCAATCCAAATGGCATCATGGTATACTGAAAACATCCCCATTCGGTCACGAAACTCATCTTGTGGCGGTCTTCTTTGGCAATACTGTTGGCAGGAAATACTACCCTATAGTGAGGAAATAGACACTATCAACTTAAGGGGGTGACAAGTAAACATACTAATTGCATTACAAAAGTTTTTATAAAGGGAAATAGATCAGAGACCTTGAGGACATACCTTATGAACGAAGTTTGATCCTAGCTTTTGTCCAACCTTGCGCTCGATCCTCCACTCGATATCTCGTCCGATAAACCTGCAATACAAAGACCTTTCTCAGCGTATCTTGGCCAATATAATAATGTTGAAATTGAAAATTAATTCAAACATCAAGCATTAACCAACATGATCCAAACAAATACATAGTCCACTAAGCATTCGATTTGGGACGAGAAAGATGTTTCAACCTTTTATTGTCAAAAACATATGAATTATACAAAGTATACCTGACTTTGCAGCATGCTCATGCAACCTGATCCTAGGCTCCTGCTCCTCTCTGGCATCAAAGTTTCTCCAGCATAACCACCTTCAATACAAGCTTCTCATATAAGAAGAGTCTCTCTATGGCTCTCTTGTCTTGTCTAACTAACCCCTCTCTTCAATCCTCCTTGTATTTATATGACAAGGTAGGCAGTTCAAGTCGAGAGGTGGTTGAAGGGTAAGTTGGGGAAGTTGGGAAACCAACTGCAACTAATCCCTATTCGTCAAATTAATATTTTTTTGATCATATTTTAAGATGTGAGCGACTATTTCATAGTGGAGTAGCGCACAGTGCGTGACTACAATATTAAACAACTAGCGTTTGCATTTTTTGATGTTGTGCGCTAGTTTATTGAAGTAGAGTAGCGCATATCATGAGGTGTGCGCTACTATATAGGTTACAGAGTAGGGCATATGCGCTATGAAGCAGAGTAGCGCCCATGCCAAAATATGATATTTTTTAGGGTTTTGTGAGCTTGCAGGAAGGTGAATTAGGTCAAAGTGTCGTCTGAGGTTATCATGCTCTTCAATCCAAGTTGTCCTTTTGTGTGATCAACAGCTCAAGGTGATCATGGATGGAGAAGTGCATATTTGACCTATAACAGATGCCCCCTAATGTGTGAGGTCAGAGGGAAATGATGGCCGAAATACATTATAATCCAAAGCCAGAGGAGGAGCAAGGAACCACAGGACCAAGTCACAGAAACACTTGAAACAAAGATCAAGGTCAGCGAGCAATTACATTCTTGACATCATATAGATGTGCAGTGTGATACAATCATGATCTCCGACACATAACGAGGAGATGTATATATAGCATGGCCACTTGAAATACAAGCGTGGATCCATGTCATATTGTGAGATCATAGCCATAACAACAAACTGGATTTATGTCTCATGGAGAGCCGAATATAAGTGAGGATCAGTCTTGTGCAACTTGGGTGATAACATAATGAGGTAATGTCATCAACATCCCAAGGTCTTCATCCAAAACAACCCAAGGTACAAACCCTAACCATGTGAATAGATGAGCTGATAGTCGAACATGGGGGGTATCGTTTGATTACCGGTCCTTGATGTATACCGTTAACAAACGCGAGGGCTTCCACTGATAATGATGATGGGTACCAAGGTACCTAGTACGATCCAACAAGTGTGAATAAGTAGACTTGGAGTCGAACACTTGAGGATCCTGTTGAATAAGAGACATTGATGTATTCTCATAATTCAACAGCAAGGAAAATTGCCACTGGTGACTGCAATCTCCAAGGTACTAACCGAAACTCTAAACTTCATTCCTAGAGAAAAATGAGTTGATGTCGAGGGGAAGAAGTCCATTGGAAGGGAGGCCTTAAGGCATCCTCCATCATCCAACACGAGGGACACTCAACTGGTATGAGCTAATATGGAGTAATATATGTAACAAGACTAACACTAGGATGGCCGACACATGAGGTCAAGGTAAACTGCAGAATGGCTGACACAAGGTATATCCTTGAATAGTGAGCACGACACAAAGTGACTTAGGCATTTTTCAACATAATGGGGGAAATGATATAAGCCTATAATGTAGGAGACATTAGCAAACCCTCCATATGATTGGAAGAATAACCAACCGGGGGAGTAAACAACTCAGAGATCAAGTTCACCCTAAGGTCAAAAAGCTAAACCCAACCGACATGATAGACTCAAGTAGGTGTTGTGTTCAAGGATAGGACTGACTGAACTGCCTTTGACACTGAAGATATGATACATCTTTCTCATCCCTTATTCTTTTTAGATAAAAGAATGCCTTTCTTGTTGTTTTAATGAGTCCAAGAAAGAATGAAAACTCAATAGATCCAGCCATGTAAAAAGTTTAATGAGCCCATGGGAGGAAGACTCGGGACCTTCTTCATTGTTTAAAGAGTTTGAAGAGGAGATAGAAGATTACTCTATATTACTGATCTCTGGATTTTAATATCGAGCCGAGATCTGTTCCTGCTCGCTGGTGTTTTCAATTTTAAGGAGTCTGAAAAACTTAAACAATAACTACATACACCTACTTGTGGATTTTAATATCGATCCTAAGTAGGTTAATGCTCGTCGGTGATTTCCTGTTTATAGAGTCTGAAAATTTTAAACAATCCTCTTTACACCTATCCGTGGATTTTATATCGAGCCCAGATTGGTCTGTTCTCGGCGGTGTTTTCTTGTTTATAGAGTTGAAAAACTTAAACAGTCCTCTATTTACCATCTCGTGGATTTCACATCGAGCCCGAGTATGTGAATGCTCGCTTGGTGTTTTCATGTTTAGAGAGCCTTAAAACCCTAAAGAGAGGCTCCAAAAGGTCCTTTTTCGTAAAGTTAGTCTCCTTCCCTAAAAAAGTGTAAAATAATGGAAAAAGAACTCTTCTAGTGCATACAGAAGTATACCTAGAGTATACCTTTTCCGTAATTTATCCACCAAGGCCCGAAAAAGGGGTAATTCTATACCTGAGTGGATGAGCCTTCAATTACTTTAACGAGCTTAAAGAGGACAAGTTCTCGGCGATCTTGTTTAGGTTTAAATAGTCCAAAAAAGAGCTTAAAATGACTTAAATGACAGCTTCTAGGATCACGACTCATGATCTGCCAAAAACTAGGACTTCAACAAATATGTAAGTAATCGTGACAAAAATTCTTAAATGATATGTAAAATTTAACTATGAGCTAGTTGAGAAGGTCTATCATCAAGAAAATTAGTCTTAAAGGATTGATCCTACAAAATTTTAGTGAAAAGATGAGAACCATTGGGTGAACTTATCATAGTACCACGTGTAGCTATTAATTTATTAAATAGAACAAATTGGTAGAATTTGCAACTATAGAGATTTTACCAAAGTGGGTAAAAATTTAAAAACAAATTCATATATGTAATTTCAAAATTAAAACTCAAATTTCATTTTGATTTTGTAGGGCAAGAAAATTTGGAGCAAACCCTTGTATTTCAATCCTCTGTGGCGATCAACTCAAACAACCAATCAACATTTTGCCTCCACCAAGTAAGTTGAAATCATCCTAACTTGCATTTCCATTGGTTATTTGTCAATTTTTGAGCTTAAAATCATTTTTAAGGCCATGTTCACATCGTTAGAAGCGTGTGAACTACTTTGCCTCTACACAGTAGCGCCCATGCATGACTATGTGGCTTATACAGTAGCGCACACCCCTGAACATGAAGAAAAAAGTGTCGAGATGCTAAAAGTTGACATTTTTGTGGCAGGATGGTGCTTATTTGGAGGGAGAGAGAACATGAGGAGATGGATAGGTTGGCAATGCAAGACCCAGCCACTCTCCATGCACTCCGAAGATGTGGTTTGTTAAATTTTTACCGAATCATGAACATGAGGGCACTCAATAGATTGCTTCGAAGACTTGTTCAATACTTGGATGTAGATGCCAATGCCTTTGTTATCCGAGGACAAACCTTGGAACTTACTGTCAACGACATATACTTCGTCACCGGACTCTCTAAGAGGGGAGATGCGATAAATTTGAAATGATCTTCTCGCAATGGGAGTGCCACACAACACCTAGCTTCGAGGCATTCCATGCATATTGGTGTTAGATGCTTGCAGGGACATGTGTATGATTGGTGCACTAGCTTATTGGAAAATATGAAGCTTCAACTCACAGGTTGCAAATCCGGGAGAACGAAGAACTTTGGATATGGAAGCATTCTATGTACCTTCTTATTCGAGAGGGTACCTTCTCTTAGCTTGAGGATGCCTCTACCTCCAGCTAACCCTCGTGAGCCAATATTGGGCCGTTGAGGTGACATATTTCTCTGCCAGGGTGGTGGGGAAAGTCACTTTTGTTATCATACTGATGATTTCTGGGGGTGGTGGGAGAGATAGGTTCTGGCATTCGAGCAGTTTCTGTATGCTGGATTGGACTTTCGCCATGATCCAGAGCTGGTGCTTCCTCCAAGTGGAACCTGGGGAAATATTGGTATGTTTTCACTTTGAGAATTATTTAATTTTTTCAGATTTTCAATTATATGATTTTTATGAATGAATTTTGAAGTACTAAACAAGTGTCATATGCAGATATTGGGCCTGTTCGTCCCAAGGGACATCCTACCATCTTCATGAGGCCAGCAGATGTTGTTGCAGCTGATGGTATGTTAGGGACCATAGAGCGAAAAGTGAGTCAGTTGACTCATGATGTTCCTACATGCCGCATGGATCAGATACCTATTGATATGCAGGAAGATGTAGTTGGGGTGCCCCCAGCATGGCTTAGGATGCTGTGGAAGATAGCTAGGTTGGTCATATGTTATCGGTATGCAGTAGATGATGATGAGGCCCCTCCTTCTCCACAGGAGATGGATACTTTATGTATATTTTTGAGGCCACCAAGCCCAGTTTTGTACTTTATGACATGACTTATGATAGACTTGTGATCCAAAACTCATATATTTTTTGATACAGTATCGGATATATATACAGTATCAATTATTTACATGTGTATGTGTTTGAACTTTATGTGTGAAATGTTGTTTATGGAAGTGTATGATACAAATGCCAATCTAAAACATAATTTGTAAATGAATCAGCTAATGCATTTAAATTTCTTGGAATGTGTTGATATATAATGGAATTAAACTGTCTTTCCAATAATCTAACTCGCAAAAACTGTCGTAGCAAAATAGGATCTCTAATCTGATAAACACCCGTTAACTGAAATACAACTAGTTGCGAATCAAGGCTTACCTCCAAATGTGAAATGCCATGAATAAGGGCATCTCGGAGAAGTTCTATAACCGCACTGTACTCAGCTACATTGTTCGTAGTGGGACCCAAACAAACCCCCCCCAAAGAGACCAGTTGGCCAGCAGGTGAGTAAATGACCCAAGCTGCTGAAGCCAACTGTCGGGTGTGGCGACTGGCACCATCAGCAAATCCTAAGAAATGTTCAATCGACATCTGATACACGAAATGAAGACATTAACTAAGCAAACACAAGCAAAAACTAGCTCTACAAAATATACAACTATATTACAAGAAAAAGCACAACTGCCTAAGCGTAGTACTTCTTCAGGTAGAGCCCATTTCTAGGATCAGGCAGCTTATTACCCTCATAGTCTACTAGCTCGTAAGCACTCTTCTTCAGTACTTTAGATATTATGTAAGGCCCGAGCCACATGGACTTGAACTTGCCAGGTCCTAGAGGTTCCTTGTCCTGATCCCAAAGTAGAACAAGATCTCCTTCAAGGAACACCCTAGGTTTGACAGACTTGTCATATTGTCCTTTGACTCATTTCTTGTGAGCTTCGTTTGCTGTGAGCGTGTCGCGGTGCTGCTCATCTATATGCTCTAAATGCAACAAACGTTCTTCCAGTGCTGAAGTATCCGGTAGTAATTGAACAGCCAGTTTTAACGAAGGAATCTCGCATTCAATCGAAACAACTACTTATATCCCATGCACAAGCTAGAAGGGAGAGAACCCGGTAGCAGTCTTTACATTCACTCAGTAAGCCCAAAGAGAAGGGTATAGCATGATGTGCCAGTTATTTCAACTGGCATTAATAGTTCTTTGCAGTATTATGTTTAAATTTTTGTTAACTGCTTCGACTTGTCCATTCGCCTATGGATAATATGAAGACGAATGTTCTTGCCAAAAACCTAACATTGTGTACAGATCGGTCATCATGCTATTATGAAAATGACTGCCGTGATCAGTCACAATTTCTTTGGGTATGCTGAACCTTGCAATAATCTGTTTGAATACAAAATAAGTGACAGTTTCTCCATCTGCCTTGACAGTAGGCATTGCCTCAGCCCACTTGGTGAAGTAGTCGACGGCAACGATGATATAATGATGTACTCCAGCTGAAACTAGATTGCAAGTCATATAATCAACCCCCCATTTTGTGAAGGGACCTGCTATAATCATAGGATGAAGAGGATTTGGATGTACTCTCATTTTCCTGGTGAAAAACTGACATGGACGGCAACGTTTCATAGCTTCCACACAATCCTTAAAGATTGTGGGCTAAAAATACCCGGCACGCAGTATTTTCTGGGTTGTTGCCAACCCAGAAATATGACCCCCACAAGCTCCACTATGGGCATCATTCAATACTGATTCTGCTTCTTCCAAACTCAAACAACGTCATAAGATGGAATCTCCACATCTGTACAAAGTATCAGAGATGATGAGATAGTTTTTCACATGACTTTTCAGTTTGCGTCATTCTTCTTTATAAAAAGTGGTAGGACACCTCAAAGTCTGGAGATATACTAAGATATCTCCATACCATGGGTCGGAGGAGGCAATAAGGAAGATATGTTCATCCGAGAATGATGATTCTTCCTCGATATGCTCTAAGTCACTCGGATAGTCTGAGATTAACTCAGCGAACACTAGTGATTTCTTGACTTGGCCGATTGAAAAAACAAACTGAACTCTTGTAAGATTACAATCCATTTATTGTACTTCCCACCGATGATGCATCGAGTGAGAACATACTGAAAAGGATTGACTTCTGCTATCACAGTAGTTGTTCGTAAATGTATGTAATGACGAAGCCTCTTTACCGCATAGACTGCAGCAAGTGCTAACTTCTCAACATGCGAATATTTAACATCAGGGGCTATCAATGCGCAAGAAAGATAGTAAACAACATTCTCTTGGAGTGTGTCGTCCTCCTGAACTAGTACTATGCCAATTGTATTAAGAGACGTTGCCAGATATAAAAGAAAATCTTTTTCATAGTCTGGCGGGCTCAACAAGGGGGCTGAAAGTAGTGCCTTTTTCAAGGCCTCAAATGATGCTTGAGCAGCCTCATCCCACAACAAGTAGGTATCTTGGTTAAGCAGTATCATAAATACTTTTGTGATCTTAGCATAGTTTATGATAAAGCATTGCAAGAAGTTGGACATGCCTTGCAAACTTTGAAGTTGTCGCAAGGTGCGAGGAGGAGGCAGATTTACAATCGCCTCAACTTTTAATGAGTAGACCATTATACCACGGTTGGATACAATAAAACCCAGTAAATGTCTCGATTCGACGTAGAATACGCACTTATTAGGATCCAAACTGTCACATACCCCAATTTTGTAAAAATTATGTAATTGTTTTATTATATTCCTGAGACATTATGTTAAATTTAATGCTAAGTAGGGATTGATGACTCAGCAGAGTCAATAGAAAAGGAGTGTAATTCAGAATATTTTATTATTAATAAATAAATTGTGGAGACAACAGCAATGGGAGAGTTGTTAAAAAGAGGTTACTGGTCAAACTGGTGGATGGAACTAGGTGGAAAGGTAAAAGACAAGTGGCAGCATCCTCAAACACTTCCTAAGTTGCAGGTGGAAACTTCCCTATATTTGGGGTCATGATTCCCCAAGAAAGTGGAATCAGAGAAGGTGGCTCATTAATGACAGCTAACCCAACAAAGACCTAGGAAATCTTTTAAAAAAGAACTCAATGAAGAGAGCTGGGGGGGCTCGAATACTTTCCAGGGAGAATTCATTCAGGTGAATGTTATTCAGGAAATCCATTGAGGAAGAGGGAAATACATAAAGGAAGTTGTTTGAGAGGATTGCTGCAGTAACTCGGTTCCATTACAGCTTTTAGGCTGAGAGAATTGATTTTGCTGCACCTAGTTCCAACCAGGGAGACCAGAGCAAGCTCGGGGGTCCTGAGAAGTTGCTGTCTGAGCACTCTCCAGGAGTTGGTAGGGAGGAACGGCCTCCCATTGATGTTGTTGTCCACAGCTTAAACAGGTTCTGCCATTTATTTCCTTATGTTTATTAATTATGAATGGATGTATGTTGTGTTTATTTTTAATATGCCTGAGGAGCTAGTTAGCTTAGTAAAGTGAGTATCTTAGAATATCAGTAGTTAAAACTGTAAGAGTTACTGTTTTTTCCGCATCCTTAGTAAGAAGTAATACCGTTATTGTATTACTAATAATGTATCTGTAATTCACACAATCTAATAGTAACACTTTATGTAATAATTTACAATTGTAAACCTAGTTTATTTATACTTGACGAATAAATAAGAAGGATTATGTACAACATAATTATACACTGTGTAAATAAACAATTTTCTGAGACAATAAAATATAACAAGATAAATTACAGTATTTATATCACGGTCAATAACATTGCAGGAGAATTGTAGTCATAGTTAGGATAACTATATAAGGGTACAAACCCTAATTAAAATTTAACAAGTCATCACATAACAAATAAATCAATGTACATAACCCTAACATAAATTTATTAAAAAGAATTTTATCAATAGTTAAATACCCTAGTTATTAATTTAAAACAAAAGGATTAACAGAACATTAATTAGCTCAATCATCGAGCTTAACCATTAAGGTTATTATTATTCATTTAACTCTTAATTACCTACAGAGTTATAAATTAAATGCTAGATTAAGCACTGAACCTAAATCGCAATTGTAAAACTCGGGTCAAATCCTATCAATCCAGCTTGTATACGTAAAAATAAATACTAAGAGATAAGACAATGTTTCCACCTACGGCCACATCATATGTTCATAGAATAGGTGGTTAAAAACTTAATTTTTACTTGTTCCTGTGCACAGCATAGAATTAAAAATACACGCATTGAACAAGTCCGAATATACAGGAGAGCTTTTTAATAAATCATATTATCAAACCCTGGGTAAAAACCCTGAACAAGATTAAGAGTGCAGTAAAGGAAACAAGTTTTTGAGACCATAATCTCATCTACAGACAGGTTACAATCTTTGTTATCTTTCTATATATACAATAATTCTTCTGCAGAAACCCTAAATACCAAAAGAAGGCGAATAATGACAACATTAACCGAAGCCATAACATCATTACACAACGCAGGGTTAAACCTGTTAAGAGTCCACTTTAACATGCAGCTAAAAGACTGTTTAGAGCTGAAGTAATCTCAGAGCCGCAATACTCAAAGGGAAAACCCTTGACCCTCCTGACAAACCAGCAAGGAGGAAAACGCCATGGTGAAAACCAGGCTTACCAGGAAAGACCAGCTGTCGAAGCTCGCGTCATCCACGCCTTAAAGAGGACCCAAAGCCTACAACGAAAGAACAATACCAGTTAAAACTATATTTTTTAAAATGGTTAAACTAATTCTTTTAATTAGAAAAACGATAGAGTAACCTGTAGCTTACCGGTGAATTGAAAGAAGTTCAAACACAGCAAATAGCCTGATAACTACGAGCAGAGGAAGCATAAACCCTTCCCTTGTCACCGAGAAGAACGAGCTGGCAGAAGCAAGGAATATCTTCCATAATGAAGGAGTTGACAGTATCAAGTCGAATGATACACTCACGCTGTGACAAGGTCAACAATTGTAACAAAGGAAAAAAAAAAACCTAGGTTTTCAACAACCTTATGGCCGCCAACAGCGAAGTATAAAGACTCCCACACGATGCAGTAGACAAGCACGAAGGACTGAAGCAGCATAGAAGCTGCTAGCACACATTGTAACAGCAGAGACTGAACCAGGAGGGTTCACAGAGCGATCGAGCCCGAAGGCGAGGGAGAAATGTCAAGTTAGGGTTTAGTCAACGAGTTTATATCACAAACGCGCGGCTCTAGAGTGACCACGTAGCATTTTAATATATTTCATGCAGTGGGTCAACGTTCTAAATTCCTACGATGAGATTCCCATCAATTGCTTTCCAAACAAAAATCATAGCATGAATATCCCTTATGGTCGCGATACCATAGTTCACCTGCCTTACATTTCACAACCAAAATGTTAAAACAATGTTTTGGAACTTTGCATCGTAAATATTACAACCTTGCCTTACAATTATTAAAACCATGCATTATAATGGCGTTCAAAGATTAAGTCTTGAAGTATTTGTAGACATAGAGGATTGATTCTAATTAAAAGGAATTATAAGGTTATAAGTTGTTCATAAAACTTATTACTATAATGCCTTTCACCCTAGTCTCATGTGACAAGACCAGAGATAGATATTTTCTTTTAAGATTTAGAGATAATGAAGTGATGTTAGCTGGTTGTTTACGAATCTGCTACTATAATGCTTTTTGTTATAACTCTCCACAGATAGTAAACGACTTGTCATTCTTTCCTTTATATGACTTTAACTTGTAGAATTCAATCTATATAACCCACAAATTTTAAGATTTAGGGTTACTCTAGTCCATATTACTTGTTGTTACTATATGATAACAATCTCTTAATAGTCTCATATTTCTTGTGATAACAAGTAGACTTTTGTTATCCTTAAGGCTCCGCGAGTTTAATCATGATAGCTTATAGTTTTTATTCTATTGGCAATCATGGAAATAGGAGTAGTTTTCCAATCCATACAAACCCTTAAAATGTTAAGAGGAGACATGTATCTGACAGTACCCCTTGTAATTGCTAGAAATGAAGTTGTAAATCAAAATATATTCTAACTTTAAACTTGGTACGATGCAATAACAATGGATGAGTAAAAATTGGTCTGAATATGGTATCCCAGTCATATTCTAAAGTGCTAGTTAAGAAATTATTACATTTCAATAATCTCATCAATGGACCAATACTCCATAGGTCTATTTAATTCTTTTATTATCAAGGAAAATAGCTATCATATTCTTTCCAACTTTCTATCAGTAAGATCTTGAGGAGATCATAGGAAGAGTTCTACCTCTACAAGCTTGATAAACCTGGCTAGCATGCTTTTACTTTTACTGAATGAGTTGGTACAGCAAATGGTTTTATAATACTTTAAATATTTGTTTGCAACGACCCGAACATTACCTGTATATCTGTAAGAGAAAGAAAATCTGCTGCATTAGATCGGAAGCTAAGTAAGCCCAGTCTGTTATGGAAATTCCCCCTTGTGGTTGCAAACAGAAAACAATCAGTAACTGACAAGAAACTCATCTTTAAATCTAAGCATAATAAAAGATCATTCAGTTATAATTCGGATAAAATAAACTAATCAAATAGTTAAGGACTGCATTTAATAAGATTATATGCTATTTTAAAAAAATTTAAAATTTTCAGAAAATTTGGGTGTTGACATGTGGTATCATAGCATGGTTCAAATACTAGGCCTTGATGTGGCCCAACTAGTTTCTGCTGAACAATAAAAGAACAAAATAATGTACTAATTTGTATTTTTGTTTCATGTAACAAAAAAACAGAGAGCAGGAAAAAAAAAATTCTGAATCTAACAGGCAAGTATGGAGAAGCTAGGAGAATATGCTGAGGAGGAATCTCCAAACACTGAGACAAGATAGATGTCTAGAGAACCTGTGATAGAGGAGGTAACTGCTCACTCTTCAGAGCTGATGCAGACTATAAAGAATTTAAAGACTGAAATAGAATCAGTCAAGAAGGATAATGAAAGGATTCTGAAAACTCAAGAGGAGTTAAATCAAATTTTGAAGGAAAAATTCAAGACTGAAGGGAGAAGCAAAAGATCCGAATCTGAAGAAGCTAGCCATCAAAAAGGGTCTAAAAAGATGAAACTAGCTAAACCGGATAGCAGTTCATCATCTGAAGGAAGTAAGGAACAACAAAGCTATTACACTACTAGTGACAGTAGTGAGGCTGAGTTGTATAAAAGAAAGAAAAAGTACAGGCCTTATGAAGAGATTTATGGGGAGTTCAAGAAAATAAAACCCCCAACTTTCAATGGAGAAACTGAAACAGGATAAGAGGCAGAATCCTGGTTATCCGGGATGAGAAAATATTTTCAGATATACAACTATTCAAATCAGCTGAAGGCGAGAATGACCATCTATAACCTTTCTGGAAAGGCAGATATATGGTGGCAAGATTTGAAAAGGGTCAAGGGGATCAAAGAAAAAGAGGTCAATTGGAGTACCTTTAATAGATACTTCAAAAATAAATTTTTGTCTGAACAATACTATGAAGAAAGGGCCAAGGGATTTTATGAGTTAAAGATAGGATCTATGACTATGAAGGACTTAAACAGTAAGTTCTTAAGTCTGTTAAGATATGTGACGTATTTTGTTGAAGAGAAACCTAAAGTACGGCGGTTTCTCAGCTGCCTGCCATATCATATAAAGGACAGAATTGAATATGATAACCCCAAAACTCTGGAAGAAGCCATGCGAAAGGCTAATTTTTGTTTTGAATAGAACAAAAAGAAAGAAGGAATAGCCAACTGGAAGGCTAAAAAGAACAGTAATCAGCCTGAGTTTAGGAAAAAGGAGTTTGCACCCCATAAAAGTTTCAGGAATAACAAGAACAGAAACCCTTCTAATGGTAAGAACTTCCAGGGAAGCAAAAATGGTGCTTCTAATAATTCCAATAACTTCAAGGGCAACAAGGAGGCTTCTAACAATCATGGAAATTTCACTAAGAATTTCGAACGGAAGGAGCCTGTTAAGTGTTGGGAGTGCAATGGCCCACACTATGCTTCAGTTTGCCCAAATCGGAAGAAACCAAACAGCAATATTCATACTATACAAGATGAAATGACTGTTGGAGACTTTGCAAGGACTATGCCCCGAATCAATGCAGCATTGGAGAACCGCCAAGCTGATTATCAAACTTCCATGGTGGAAGTAGGAGGTATTGTTAACAAAACCCCTGTAACTATTTTAATAGATCCAGGTGCTAGCCTTAGTTATATTTCACCGCAGATAGTAGAAAAGTGTAATCTGGCTGTTGAAAGGTTTGATAACTCTTGGTCAGTACAACTAGCCGCTTGGGAAAAAAGGAAGGTGATCTGTTATGTTAAGGAATGTTCTCTAGATATGAATGATTTTAAAACTACGGTTAACTTAAATGTTTTACCACTTGGTTCGTATGACATACTTATTGGTATGGACTGGTTAGAACAACATAAGGTAGTTTTAAACTGTTTTGATAAAACTTTTACGTGTGTGAATAATAATGAACAGCCTGTAACGGTTAAGGGTATTCCTAGGAAAACTGTAATCAGGCAGATTTCTACCTTACAACTTAAAAGAGCAGTCAAGAAAGGGTGCAAATCCTATGCTGTAACTATTACAGATGAGACAATTAAGTCTAAAATAAATAAAATAAAAATAGAGGATATTCCTGTAGTAAACGAATTTACTGATGTTTTTCCGGAGGAAATTCTAGGATTACCTCCCAAGAGAGAACTGGATTTCACAATTGAGCTGGTACCAAGTGCTGTACCCAGTTCAAAGGCTCCATATCGTATGAATATTCTGGAACTTAATGAATTAAAATCACAGCTAAAGGAACTAATAGATAAGAAATACATTCGACCTAGTGTGTCCCCTTGGGGAGCACCAGTAATCTTTGTTAAAAAGAAGGACGGAACTATGTGACTTTGCATAGATTACCGTCAACTGAATAAAATGACAATTAAAAACAGATATCCGTTGCCCCGCATAGATGATCTGTTTGATCAGCTATGTGGAGCTACGTTGTTCTCTGAGATAGACCTGAGATCAGGCTATCATCAGGTGAGAATTAAAGAAGAGGACATATTCAAGACAACTTTCAGAACAAGGTATGGACATTACGAATTTGTCGTAATGCCATTTGGGCTTACTAATGCCCCAGCCGTCTTTATGTGTCTAATGAATAACATAATGCATAAATACTTGGATAAATTTGTTGTCGTATTCATCGATGACATCTTAATTTATTCTAAAAACGAAGAGGAACATAAAGAACATTTACGAATAGTCTTACAAGAACTGCTAGAGCAACAGCTCTTTGCGAAGTTCAGTAAGTGTGATTTCTTCAAGGATGAAATCCAGTACTTAGGTAAGGTAGTGACTAAGGAAGGGATTTCAGTTGATCCTGAAAATACCTGGGCAATCGAAGAGTGGCCAGTACCAAAAGACGTAACAGATGTTAGGTCCTTCATGGGAATTACCGGTTATTACCGGAGATTCATAGAAGGCTTTTCAAAAATAGCCAACCCAATCACTTCCTTGCAAAAGAAAGGCAAGAAATTTGATTGGAACTTAAAGTGTGAAGAAAGCTTTAAGAAATTGAAGACTTTATTAACAACTGCGCCTATTCTAAGAATAGTGGATCCTAATAAGGATTTCGTGGTTTGCACCGATGCTTGTAATGACGGTCTAGGCGGAGTGCTGACTCAGAATGAGCATGTCATTGCCTATGAGTCCATGAAGCTAAAGATTCATGAAAAGAATTATGCCACTTATGATTTAGAACTAGCTGCTGTTATTCATGCCTTAAAAATGTGGCGACACCACTTAATAGGCAGAAAGTTTACTTTAATGACTGATAATAAGGGTCTAATATACCTTTTAGATCAGCCTAACTTAAACGCAAGGCAAGCAAGATGGTTGGCCTTCTTAAGTGAATACGATTTCGAAATTCAGCACATAAAAGGAAAGGAAAATAAGGTGGTTGATGCTTTGAGCAGAAATGCAAAGCTGAATTTTACAACAGCTATCAGTACTTATATCTCTGATTTAAATGAACAGTTGACTGAAGGGATAAAATCGGATGAAATTTATCAAAAATTACAAGCTACAGCTAAAGAATAACCTACAGAAAGTTTAATAAAGGGTTATAGCCTAAACAAAGATGGATTTTTATTGTTTATAGACAGACTGTATGTGCCTAATGTATCTAAGATTAAATTGTTAATTTTGGATGAAGTTCATAAAACCCCTTACTTAGGGCATCCAGGCTACCAGAAGACTGTCACCATGTTGAGAAAAGATTATTTTTGGCCTAATATGAAATCTGAAGCAGCTGAGTATATAGCTAGATGTTTGGACTGTCAACAAGTGAAAACAGAACATCAACATCCAGCTGGGTTACTGCAACCTTTGCCTATTCCTAGTTGGAAGTGGGAAATAATCAACTTAGATTTCATTACTAGATTACCCAGAAATCAAAATCAGAATGATTCAATTATGGTGGTAGTAGATAAATTAAGTAAAGCAGCACATTTTATTCCTGTTAAAACCACTTACAAGGCTGCAAACATAGCTGACATATTTCTAAAGCAGATTTTTCGGCTACATGGTGTACCAAAGGTTATTCTTTCAGACAGGGATCCTAAATTCACAGGAAATTTCTGGAAATCCTTGTTTAAGGGATTAGATACAACACTGAATTTCAGCACTTCTTTCCATCCTCAGACGGACGGACAGACTGAAAGAGTTAATCAGGTATTGGAAGATCTGTTAAGAATGTATGTTAAGGATCAACCAGGCAAGTGGGAGAATTATTTGCATTTAGAAGAATTTGCATACAATAACAACTATCAACCGTCAACTAAGTTCGGTCCTTTTGAAATTCTGTATGGGCATAGATGTAACACTCCTATCTCCTGGAATAATCCAGTAGATAGATTAGTGTTAGGACCTGACTTATTAAAAGAAATGGAACAGATTGTGAAACAAGTGCAAGAGAATTTGAAGATTGCCCAGGATCGGCAAAAGAGCCAAGCAGATTTGAAAAGAAATCCTAAAGAGTTCCAGGTGGGTGAGCATGTGTTCATAAAGGTAAGACCAAAGAAGAGCTCCCTAAGATTGGGGAGTTGTGCAAAATTAGCGCCACGTTACTGTGGTCCATTTGAAATTTTATTAAGAATTGGTCAAGTTGCATATCAGCTAGCGTTACCACCTAATTTAAAAGTGCACAATGTTTTTCATATTTCTGTTCTGAAAAAGTATGTTCATGATGCTACTCATGTGATTGATTGGAACGTTGTACAGGTAGAACCAGAAGGGAAAATTCTGGTGGAACCGGATTGTATCCTCGGGAGGAGGGAAATTACTTTGCGGAACCGCACAATTGGACAGCTGAAGGTGCAATGGAAGCACCTTAGTCCTGAAGAAGCTACCTGGGAACTAGAAAGTAAGATGCGGGAAGCATACCCAAATCTGTTCCAAAAGGTGGTGGAGGATGAGGAATAAGTAACATCGAGGACGATGTTACATTTTAAGGGGGTGTGTAGTCACATAATCCAATTTTGTAAAAATTATGTAATTGTTTTATTATATTCCTGAGACATTATGTTAAATTTAATGCTAAGTAGGGATTGACGACTCAGCAGAGTCAATAGAAAAGGAGTGTAATTCAGAATATTTTATTATTAATAAATAAATTGTGGAGACAACAGCAATGGGAGAGCTGTTAAAAAGAGGTTACTGGTCAAACTAGTGGATGGAACTAGGTGGAAAGGAAAAAGACAAGTGGCAACATCCTCAAACACTTCCTAAGTTGCAGGTGGCAACTTCCCTATATTTGGGGTCATGATTCCCCAAGAAAGTGGAATCAGAGCAGGTGGCTCATTAATGACAGTTAACCCAACAAACACCTAGGCAATCTTTTAAAAAAGAACTCAATGAAGAGAGCTGGGGGGGGCTCGAATACTTTCCAGGGAGAATTCATTCAGGTGAATGTTATTCAGGAAATCCATTGAGGAAGAGGGAAATACAGTAAGGAAGTTGTTTGAGAGGATTGCTGCAGTAACTTGGTTCCATTACAGCTTTTAGGCTAAGAGAATTGATTTTTCTGCACCTAGTTCCAACCAGGGAGACCAGAGCAAGCTCGGGGGTCCTGAGAAGTTTTTGTCTGAGCACTCTCCAGGAGTTGGTAGGGAGGAACGGCCTCCCATTGCTGTTGTTTTCCACGGCTTAAACAGGTTCTGCCATTTATTTCCTTATGTTTATTAATTATGAATGGACGTATGTTGTGTTTATTTTTAATATGTCTGAGGAGCTAGTTAGCTTAGTAAAGTGAGTATCTTAGAATATCAGTAGTTAAAACTGTAAGAGTTACTGTGTTTTCCGCATCCTTAGTAAGAAGTAATATCATTATTGTATTACTAATAATGTATTTGTAATTCACACAATCTAATAGTAACACTTTATGTAATAATTTACAATTGTAAACCTAGTTTATTTATACTTGACGAATAAATAAGAAGGATTATGTACAACATAATTATACACTGTGTAAATAAACAATTTTCTGAGACAATAAAATATAACAAGATAAATTACAGTATTTATATCACGGTCAATAACATTGCATGAGAATTGTAGTCACAGTTAGGATAACTATATAAGGGTACAAACCGTAATTAAAATTTAACAAGTCATCACATAACAAATAAATCAATGTACATAACCCTAACAGAAATTTATTAAAAAGAATTTTATCAATAGTTAAATACCCTAGTTATTAATTTAAAACAAAAGGGTTAACAGAACATTAATTAGCTCAATCATCGAGCTTAACCATTAAGGTTATTATTATTCATTTAACTCTTAATTACCTACAGAGTTATAAATTAAATGCTAGATTAAGCACTGAACCTAAATCGCAATTGTAAAACTCGGGTCAAATCCTATCAGTCCAGCTTGTATACGTAAAAATAAATACTAAGAGATAAGACAATGTTTCCACCTACGGCCGCATCATATGTTCATAGAATAGGTGGTTAAAAACTTAATTTTTACTTGTTCCTGTGCACAACATAGAATTAACAATACACGCATTGAACAAGCCCGAATATACAGGAGAGCTTTTTAATAAATCATATTATCAAACCCTGGGTAAAAACCCTGAACAAAATTAAGAGTGCAGTAAAGGAAACAAGTTTTTGAGACCATAATCTCATCTACAGACAAGTTACAGTCTTTGTTATCTTTCTATATATACAATAATTCTTCTGCAGAAACCCTAAATACCAAAAGAAGGTGAATAATGACAACATTAACCAAAGCCATAACATCATTACACAACATAGGGTTAAACCTGTTAAGAGTCCACTTTAACATGCAGCTAAAAGACTGTTTAGAGCTGAAGTAATCTCAGAGCCGCAATACTCAAAGGCTAAACCCTTGACCATCCTAACAAACCAGCAAGGAGGAAAACGCCATGGTGAAAACCAAGCTTACCAGGAAATACCAGCTGCCGAAGCTCGCGCCATCCATGCCTTAAAGAGGATCCAAAGCCTACAACGAAAGAACAATGCCAGTTAAAACTATATTTTTTAAAATGGTTAAACTAATTATTTTAATTAGAAAAACGATAGAGTAACCTGTAGCTTACCGGTGAATTGAAAGAAGTTCAAACACAGTAAATAGCCTGATAACTACAAGCAGAGGAAGCATAAACCCTTCCCTTGTCACCGAGAAGAACGAGCTGGCAGAAGCAAGGAATATCTTCCATAATGAAGGCGTTGACAGTATCAAGTCGAATGATACACTCACGCCATGACAGGGTCAACAATGGTAACAAAGGAAGAAAAAAAACCCTAGGTTTTCAACAACCTTATGGCCGCCAACACGGAAGTATAAAGACTCCCACATGATGCAGTAGACAAGCACGAAAGACTGAAGCAGCATAGAAGCTGCTAGCACACAGTGTAATAGCAGATACTGGACCAAGAGGGTTCACAGAGCGACCGAGCCCAAAGGCGAGGGAGAAATGGAAAGTTAGGGTTTAGTCAACGAGTTTATATCACAAACGCGTGGCTCTGGAGTGACCACGTAGCATTTTAATATATTTCATGCAGTGGGTCGACGTTCTAAAGTCCTACGACGAGATTCCCATCAATTGCTTTCCAAACAAAAATCATAGCATGAATATCCCTTATGGTCGCGATACCATAGTTTACCTGCCTTACATTTCACAACCAAAATGCTAGAACAATGTTTTGGAACTTTGCATCGTAAATATTACAACCTCGCCTTACAATTATTAAAACCATGCATTATAATGGCGTTCAAAGATTAAGTCTTGAAGTATTTGTAGACATATAGGATTGATTCTAATTAAAAGGAATTATAAGGTTATAAGTTGTTCATAAAACTTATTACTATAATGCCTTTCACCCTAGTCTCATGTGACAAGACCAGAGATAGATATTTTCTTTTAAGATTTAGAGATAATGAAGTGATGTTAGGTGGTTGTTTACGAATCTGCTACTATAATGATTTTTGCTATAACTCTCCACAGATAGTAAACGAATCGTCATTCTTTCCTTTATATGACTTTAACTTGTAGAATTCAAGCTATATAACCCACAAATTTTAAGATTTAGGGTTACTCTAGTCCATATTACTTGTTGTTACTATATGATAACAATCTCTTAATAGTCTCAGATTTCTTGTGATAACAAGTAGACTTTTGTTATCCGTAAGGCTCAACGAGTTTAATCATGATAGATTATAGTTTTTATTCTATTGGCAATCATGGAAATAGGAGTAGTTTTCCAATCCATACAAACCCTTAAAATGTTAAGAGGAGACATGTATCTGACAGTACCCCTTGTAATTTCTAGAAATGAAGTTGTAAATCAAAATATATTCTAACTTTAAACTTGGCACGATGCAATAACAATGGATGAGTAAAAATTGGTTTGAATATGGTATCCCAGTCATATTCTAAAGTGCTAGTTAAGAAATTATTGCATTTCAGTAATATCATCAATGGACCAATACTCCATAGGTCTATTTAATTCTTTTATTATCAAGGAAAATAGCTATCATATTCTTTCCAACTTTCTATCAGTAAGATCTTGAGAAGATCATAGGAAGAATTCTACCTTTACAAGCTTGATAAACCTGGCTAGCATGCTTTTACTTTTATTGAATGATTTGGTACAGCAAATGGTTTTATAATACTTTAAATATTTGTTTGCAACGACCCGAACATTACCTGTATATCTATAAGAGAAATAAAATCTGTTGCATTAGCTCGGAAGCTAAGTAAGCCCAGTCTGTTATGGCAATTCCCCCTTGTGGTTGAAAACAGAAAACAATCAGTAACTGACAAGAAACTCATCTTTAAATCTAAGCATAATAAAAAATGATTCAGTTATAATTCGGATAACATAAACTAATCAAACAGTTAAGGACTGCATTTAATAAGATTATATGCTATTTTAAAAAAAATTAAATTTTTCAGAAAATTTGGGTGTTGACACAAACAAATCTTATATTGTCTGTATCTTTCAAACACAAGTCTTAAATGAGCTAGATGATCCCGTCTCTTTCGAGATCGCATTGGGAGGTCATCCAAGTAAGGTTCAACTATTTTTTTGATATCGTGAAAAGAAAAATTCATAGCTCGTTGGAATGTAGCTCCAGCATTCTTTAATCCAAACAGCATCTTCCAATACACAAAGGTTCCCCACGGGAAAATGAAAGTTGTTTTGTGTTGATCTTCGGGTTTGATTTGGATTTTATTATATCCCAAAAATCCATCCATGAAAGAAAACATCTCATGTCCTGCACATGCATCTATGATCTGGTCGATAAATGGTGTGGGATAGTTATCTTTCGGACAAGATTTATTCAAGTCCTGGAAGTTAGTACAAACTCGAATGGTACCTTGCTTTTTATCAACCGGAATAAGGTTTGAAATCCATTCTGTCATGTCAATCGGGTAGATAAATCCAGCTCTAAGCAATTTTTCAACTTTCGCCTTAATGGCGGCCGCTTTTCGAGGATTCACAGGACAGAGCTTCTGTCTCACAGGTTTTGCATTAGGGTATGTAGTGATAGCATGCTCAATGATGGTTGGATCGATACCTGGCATCTCCTCATAAGACCAGGAAAATATGTCACAGAATTCTTTAAAAAGCTTGGTATACAAAGCGATCTCTTCTGGAGAACAGTCTGCACCAATAAAAATGTTTTCCACGACCCCGGGTTTGTTGGAAATGTTAATCGGGATTGCTCTCAATATATTAGCCATATTCCCTTCAGCATAAACAGCTCTTGATGTAGAAGGAAAAGATGACAAATCAACAAATCCACCGGGTCTCATAGAGAATTATCCTCTCTCTATCATGTCTAAGTTTGGAAGTAGGTAAGACCTGTGATGCATATGTTCCCATGGATGGTCCAGTCCCATCATGGCTTCCAAAATGGCTTCATCAGACGGTAAGACCGTATCTAAACAGTCGAAAGAGTGTGTAGAATTCAATGACCATGTAGGAGCATAGTCCATATCCAACTCAGTAAAGACTGGCGGAGTCACGATATGTTCCATTGCAGCATGTTGTGCTTCCATGTATGCTATCTCTGCAATGGTTAAAGGTACTGAAGGTTCTGATACAATAGGAAGGATCCACGGATCATTCCTAAGACCAACCGTGAAAGTTTCAGTAGAAGTACCTACATCAGAACACATGAAAAGAACAGAAAAGGGTAGGTCGAAAGTGCCCATTAACGACCTGTAAAGTCTTGCTCCTAAACTTTCTCTTACTGGGGCAGATTGATCAACTAAAGGAATAGTGGTATCCGATAAAGTCTGGTTGTTTTTTCGAGAGAAGGAAAGTTGATCAACCGTGACGATCTTGCCTTCGTGAGGGAACATAACAACTCGAAAAAATGCCGATGCAATGGCTCGCATGGCATATTTCCAGCTCTTGCCTAATAACATATTGTAATCAAGTGGAGCATCCAGAACTTCAATCTCTACAGCAACTATCTTACCGGCAAGTGTAATTTCAAACGATGGTAGAACTCCGGGTGGACGGAACGTCCTGCCATCGAAGGAAGTAAGCAGTGTGCTAGAGGGGGCTAGCTCGGGAGAGCCTAAATCTTTCCAGCAAGAAATGGACATCACGCACGTCGACGTGCCCTCATCTACGACAGCCCGTCTAATGGTCATAGGACCATGGACCACTTCTATCTGTAGGGCAACGTGGTACGGAAACCGATATTTGATATCAAACATATCAAAGCACGCAGTCATGTTGGATGATTCCATACTTCCAATCGCTGCCAGAAGTGCATTTCGTTGTAACAGACAACTTTGCAAAACTTCTAAGGTGGACATAGCACAAGGGATCTGGGCTAGATATTCAACCACGTTGTAGTTGGAAGCAGCCCGAGCGTTGGGATTGTGCGAGGCCCATTTCAAGACACCTTTCGGGATCTTGGGTAGTGGATCCACTAGGATGTGGAGAGGAATGGAAGATTCGGGGATCTCTTTATCCTTGTTCTGCGCATCCGGGGTATAATTTCTTGCTCACGTTTGCAAAAGTGCATCCGCGCTAACCATATTAATTAAAGTTTGATCAACTGAAGCATGTGTAGTGCCCCCAACTTTGGAGGTGCCAGAAGCTGATCCATGCCCTTTAGGAAATGGATCTTTAAGTGCGGCAGGTTTCTTTTCTTGAAGCAGCTTCTGGGCTTCTTCGAGTAGAGGGCATTGGTGAGTGAGGTGATCCTTCTTGCAAAGCTTACAAGGGAACTTAACCTTCTTCTTTTCTTTATTACCCACCTTAACATTCTCTTTGTTCTTTGGCTTTTGCTAGTTCCCCTCTCCTTTCTTGCCCTTCTTTTTGTTGTTGGGCTGTCGAGGGCCCTTTTGATTGTTCTAAACCTGGTTCACAAATTCAGAAGTAGCAGGAGAGGTTGTGATGGAGGTTACTTCTGCAATCGATTGTTTGACAGATAAGGCATGAACCTGCTTGGTCAATGCTTCGAAAGCTACAGAATCTACTGAACCCACTATGTCGTCAGCATGTGGTCCAGGTTTAGGTCTACCAAGATCAGTGTTTGATCACGGTGCATCTGGTATAATCTCATAAAGTAGCCCAAACTGTGCATAAACAAGGTCTAGATGTTGGGTCCGTAAAATGGCTTCTTCCTCTGTAGACACTCCAGAAGTAGCTACTTCCTTAGAAATGTAAGGAAGGAGTGATTTCAAATACCACTCAAGAAGAAATTCTGGAGGTATATTGGCTTTAATGAGCCTCTTCCATCTTCACACTCTTGAATGTGATCAGATAAGTGAGTGACCTTATTCTGTCTAAATGTAGACAAAAGATCTGTCCTAGCATCGTACCGAACAGGAAGCTGGAAGTGGTTCAAAAAAATAGTCGCGAGATCCCAAAAATTAAAAAATGTAGCTTTAGGTAACTTAATGTACCATTTAGCCGCAGTGCCGGTTAAGGTTCTTTGGAAAAGTCTCAACCTAACGGAATCTTCGTTCAACGAGTTCGAAGAACACCATAAATGGAAAGTGGTGACATGATCACCAGGGTCTTCACCAGTTTTTCCTTTGAATTTTGGGATGTCTGAAGGTAACTTAGTAGGAACTGGTGGCCAAGCCGCGTTATGGCATATCAGATCATTTGTTAACTTGGAAAGGTCTGGCAAATTCAGAGTTGCCAGAAATGGTAAACTGGGTCTACAAGATGGCATTTGATAAGCTAGGGTCATAAAGGGGGAACCACCCATAGTTTGACCCGTAAACTGCTGGTAGGGGTTTCCCCCAGCCATCTGCTGGTAGGGGTTTCCTCCAGCCACTTGCTGGTAGGGGTTTCCCCCGGCCATCTGCTAGTAGGAATTTCCCTCGGCCATCTATTGGTAGGGGTTGCCTCCAGCCATCTGCTAGTAGGGGTTGCCCGCAGCCACTTGTTGTTGTGTGAAAGTGTTGTTAAAATTCCCCCATCCAAATGAAAGTGGGTTATTACTTTGAACGTTTGTCCAGTGAGGCTAGGTGTTAGCCCTTCCATATTGTTGATTAAGGATGTTACCCCCTCCTGCAAAAAACAAAGAAAAAGGGGTGTTTCCTGCATTTACATTACCTTGATTCACATTGTAACCTGCAAAGGCATTAAAACCATGGGTAATCGAGGTGGATGGCGTGGTCATGTTACTCATGACAGGCATAGTTGCAAAGGCGTTTGGCCCTACATTTGGTGTGGAAATCCAAGTACTAGGTATAGGATATGGCTGTTGAGTTGTAGGTGGTGGAACACGATTCACTGTACTACTAGGTCCAAAAGTGGGTGTAGAGGTGGATGTCGCAGTTATTGAACTCGGCATGCCTAAGGTACCGACATGAAAGATGAAGGACGGAGTCGAAACAGAAGTTGGTTGTGCCGAACTCGGTGTAGCAGTGGGAGGAGGATTTACAGTATTCATGTTCATACCTATTGTGGGAGTCTTTGGAACTCCCTGTTCACCTCTTGTATTAGTCATAATATGCCCAGGTGTGAACAAATATGCACTATAATCAGGTTGCTAGAAACCAACGGGTAACAGAAGCGGATTGTTAAGATTAGTCAGAGGAGGATTAAAAGGAGTACTGAACTCACCAGAAGTGAGATCCTCAATCTCGACTGTATTAAAAGTTTGTTGATCTGGAGTCCCAGTTTGTGGTTCCTCAGGAACCTCTATTTCAGGTCTTTGTGTTGCAGGTTGTGGTTCCTCAGGAAACTCTATTTCACTAGTAGTTTCCAAAGGAATACTGGAGTCTGTCCTCTGTCGTCCGGGTGGCGGTAGTGGTTCCACTCTAAGTGGGAGAAGGTTTTGCAACCTTCTAGACCTATGAAGTTGTTGGTCTTCCATGATTATATATAAAAATAAAAACTAAGCAAAAACCTAGTGGCCACTAAGACTAGGGGGCAAACAGCACACCACTAAAAAATTCTAAGTATTCAAACCAGTCAAACAAGATGCCTTCTGGAGAAGAGTATGGGATGATGAGGGCCCAAAAAATATCAACGAAGGATGAAGAACAGTTACCCGGGGTCCACAATACAATGACTAAGGGTGCAAGTGCTGGAATCACCCAACCGCCCTCCCAAAGACCTGCAAGGGATTTCCTCCCACGTCTGTTCTAGGTACAGCAGCTATAATCCCCTGTTGTCACCTGTGTATGATCCTATAGGTCTGATACTAAGGCTACCATAAGTACGAAATATCCTGGGGGTACAGTCGTCATCCTGATCAAAATGCATGGGTAGGGTAACAAAGCCCGAAATCCAGATGGACCCCCGTACGTGAATCGACCCTGGTTTATGATTGAAAGGAAAAGCAAGGGGATATCTTCAACAACTCCGATCTTCCATGGCCTCGTGCTTAGCTCTGGTTTTAGTAGAGTTTACCAGTAATATTTGATACAAATGGGTTTACCTATATGACAGTCGCACTACGATTTTTGAGTAATGAAACAAGCTTCGAGCATTTTAAGGTGTTTTAAGCTCGAAACTCTAGCTTGTACTAGTTCGTGTCTGTATCCCTAGAAAGAAAATTGTTTCTAATTGATTTTATTAAGATTCTTTTTAAGGTTACTTTTTACTCAGTGGGGAAGTGCATTGTGCGATGTGGTTGCAACAGAAAGTAAAGTGCACAAAATGAAACAACTTTCAACAACAAAACGACTTTTTATTTTTCATTTTATATCCTTTCCAAACTGAAGAGTAAGCAAACCTAAATAAAACTTTCTTTTTGTTTTCTTTTCAAATTCTGAACAAAGTAAACTATGCTACTCTGTAAAAATTATAAGCCTCACTAATCTAAGCTACCAAACTTATTTTGCTTTTTCTATTATATATGAACGAAAAAGAACTTGAAAGCGGAAGCAAGTAAGACCTACAAAAGATGTGCAAGTATGGAAAAATGAATATAAAGTTTACAACAATTGAATCAATGACCCAACAAAGACTTGTCCTACGAGTTTTTTCAAAGGAAAAAGCTCTTGAACTTGGAAGCAAAGTGTGAAGAAAACAAGGAGGAAAGATGCTTAAAACTGGAAATCAAACTTGAAAGAATGCTCCAAAGAACCAAAACCTAACAAGAACACTAAGCCAAGTAGTAGGTAGGCAAGCGAACTAAAGACGACCTTACTAACACAATGACTCAAAGGTGAAGCAAACTAAAGTACTTCAAACTCACTTGATACTGAAAATGACAACAAGGTCAAGAAATGTTGGGACTTAAAAAAATTTGGAAGACACCCCAAAGACTCCAAAAAATGGGTCAAACCCTAAAACAAAGGATGAGACACCCAAAGAGCATACAAGTGTTGCAACAAACAGCAAATGTTAAGCACAAAGGTTTGTAGGTCAGAAACACACTATTAGGGTATGGATGAACAACTATGTTCACTAAGGAACAAAGCACGGTCTCCAAAAGAGTCACAAATGAACCAAACACTTCAAAAGTAAACAAGTGACCAAAAGATGACCTAAAGGACTCAAAAAAGGCTAATGAGACTCAATGAAGGATTACAGACCTCAAAGACCAGTCAAGAAGACCAAAAACAAAGTTAGAAACCCACCCAAACAGGCAGAAAACTCAACCCTACTTCAAACGGAGAGCTACAAGAATGTGCCCTACTGTGCAGTAGGTAAACTAGCGCATTTGGGGATGTGTGCGCTACTATGCAAAGGAAAACTAGCGCATATGCACTACTGTATGTACAGTAGAGTAGCGCACAGGTCTTAAAAATTCAAAAACTAACCTTGCAGAGGTGTAAAAAGACTGAGTCAAACAAAGGGAAGCAGGTAGGGGTGACCTACAAGGCTTCTCAGAAGATTAAAAGGGTTAAGAGGTACTAGAAAGACAACAAGAAGGGTTTCCTAGAGCAAAAAAACAACCATCCCCAGCAGAGTCGCCAGTCTGTTTGCGGGAAATACTACCCTATAGTGAGGAAATAGACACTATCAACTTAAGGGGGTGACAGGTAAACATACTAATTGAATTACAGAAGTGTTTATAAAGGGAAATAGATCAGAGACCTTGAGGACATACCTTATGAACGAAGTTTGATCCTAGATTTTGTCCAACCTTGCACTCGATCATCCACTCAATCTCCTGTCCGATAAACCTGCAATACAAAGACCTTTCTCAGTGGATCTTGGCCAATATAATAATGATGAAATTGAAAATTAATTCAAACATCAAGCATTAACCAACATGATCCAAACAAATACATAGTCTATTAAGTATTCGATTTGGGACGAGAAAGATGTTTCAACCTTTTATTGTCAAAAACATATGAATGATACAAAGTATACTTGACTTACCAGCATGCTCATGCAACCTGATCCTAGGCTCCTGCTCCTCTCTGACTTCAAAGTTTCTCCAGCATAACCACCTTCAATACAAGCTTCTCATATAAGAAGAGTCTCTCTATGGCTCTCTTGTCTTGTCTAACTAACCCCTCTCTTCAAATCCTCCTTGTATTTATATGACAAGGTAGGAAGTTCAGGTCGAGAGGTGGTTGAAGGGGAAGTTGGGGAAGTTGGGAAACCAACTGCAACTAATCCCTATTCGTCAAATTAATATATATTTTTATCATATTTTAAGATGTGCGCGACTATTTCACAGTGGAGTAGTGCACAGTGCATGGCTACAGTATTAAACAACTAGTGTTTGCCATTTTTTGATGTTGTGCGCTAGTTTATTGAAGTAGAGTAGTGCATATCAGGAGGTGTGCGCTACTATATAGCTTACAGAGTAGGGCATATCCACTAGTTTATTGAAGTATAGTAGCACCCATGCCAAAATATGATATTTTTTAGGGTTTTGTCAGCTTGCAAGAAGGTGAATTAGGTCAAAGTGTCATCTGAGGTTATCATGCTCTTCAATCCAAGTTGTCCTTTTGTGTGATCAACAGCTCAAGGTGATCACAGATGAAGAAGTGCAGATTTGACCTATAACAAATACAAATCTGATGATAGCCTGAGAACCCATATGTGAGAGAATACATCTCCTGGCCACCTACTCCCTCAATTACTTCATCAGTAAACGGGGTTGGAAAGGGGTCATGCAAGCAGGCGTCATTCAACTTCCGCAAATCGACACAGATGCGTACCTCACTAGTCTTCTTGTCCTGCACCACCATAGAACTGATCCATTCTGACTCTTCGACCGGTTCAATGATGCCAGCATCCAACATGCGATCAAGTTCTTCCTTGACCTTCTCCTTATGTCATGGATTGAGTCGATATGATCGTTGCCTGATCGGTTTTGCATATGGTTTCAAGGGAATCTTCATTTCTCCTAGATCACCTAAAATGCCTTTCATTTCGGAGAACTTCGTAGGGAAAAGGTCTTGGAACTCATCTAACAACTCAGTGAATTTTACCATCATCTCATCATTCCAATAATCTCCAACATTCGTGAACTTGGGAGTGGCCTCCGTCCCAATATTGACCTTGCGAAGGTTCAAGGGCTGGCTGAACGGATCACTTGGCGCACCAGGTGGTACCACATCACGACTTCCTTCAGACTCCGAAATATTGACATTCCATGTATCATCATCATCTTCGGGCCCACCAGTGATATTGTAACAATCCATAATTGATTTCATCTAGCTGTGCATATGTGGATCCGCAGGGTACACTGCAGGAACAACCTTTAGCACCACATCGCGAATAATATGCAGAGCATTATGGACATCCGGATTGGAATCAACAAAACTGAATGTATGGCTAAAACAGATGGTCAGCTCCAACCAAGTAGTGATTTCTCCCCGTAATTCAGTGGTCGTATACCATGACCGCGACATTTCATCCAAAGTATGGATAAATGCGTGGACCCATTCATCTCTTGGTTGTGAGGCCCATAACGTCTGACACTCCATCAAATGGTCGCCAGGATCATTCTGACCATCATACTTCCTAGCATGGTAGACCTCGGTATCATCAAAGCGTACCATCATCAATCTTCTGCATTTTGACCATCCCTCAATTGATGCCTTGTGTGTCGCCCACCAGCGTGCTGGAGCAGCCTTCAGTGCTTCATCCAATGCCAACAACCGCTGTGGTTCTGAAAATCTTTCCTCAAACTCCGTTAGAAATTCAGACAAGTCAAGCAGTCCTTCATATGTTGGGAGCATGACCGTTTCAGTCGTGACATGGTAGAGTGACTGCATGATCAATACACACTTACGGAATGACACCTCGTGTAAGCGGTTATGCCAGTGTTCTAGTGCATCATCAGAGTCGGAAGATGCAGAGCTGTCACTGCGCCATCCAAGCTCACCGTTGTCAGTTGGATGAATGTAATCTTTTGAAATATTGAATGCATGGTCCCATCCGCTGGGATCTTCATCTTTCACTGGTTCAAGGTATCTGCGTCCTTCATCCGGATCCAACGGAGTGATAACTCTGAGATCGCGATTTTTGAAATTCATCATTCATCGCTTGAAGTTGATTACCGCTCCGCTGCCGTTAGCCCATCCGATCCCTAGAAATGCGGGGTAAGATCTTCCTCCTTCAGCCACTTCGATGACATTGAAGTCAGCGTAGGTCTTCATGCCTTCAATGTCCACCACTAACCGAGGGACTCTCCCAATCGGTGACACTTTAGCGTGATTAGCTAACCAGAGCTGGACAGGGGACCAGCTCAATGGGGGGCTCCCCATTTTCTGCCATGCCTGCTTGGTTAAGATATTAACATCCGAACCAAGATCCAGAATAATGGAATCGACTGTTAATACCCAAAAAGTGCTCACTACCTCATCTACCCCATTACATGACTCATTGGTCCATATTTCCTACCATGTTTGCCTCCAAAACCTCCAAAAACCATTAAAAAGCCTCCAAAAGGCCAAAAAACCATTAAAAAGCCTCCAAAAGGCCAAAAATCCATTAAAAAAGCCTCCAAAAGGCAAAAAACCCCCTTTTTCCCCCAAAATAAGTTAAATTCCTCCAAAAATAGCAAAAACCCTCTAAAAAGGAAATACAAAATACAAAAAAAAAGGAAAAAGAGGGAAAAAAGGAAGCAAAAACCCTATACAGCTAACCTAGACCATATGGTGCCCAAAACCATGGGTCAGCACTCCACCACTAAAAAACCTATAAATAGGTGATGGAGGCTCCCCATTTCACATCCACAATCATCCCTATCATTACGCTGTTGAAAATTCCCTTGAAACCCTAGCTCTCCACTTGGAGCTAATTCTTGAGAACCCTTTTGGCCCCATTTCCAAAACATCTTTGGAAGAAGGAGAAGGAACAACACTGGAAGCAACCCTCTTGGACTGCTGCAAAGGCTCCACCAACCTCTACATCTGAGGTAATTTTTAATACAAAAAGAGAGATCTTCACCATGTTTTCATGTTTTGGTATTTATGTTCATGCTCATGTTAGTTTAATTTTATTTTACTGTACTATCATATTTCACCATTTTTCTGAACTGCTACTAAGGAGTCCCTTCTCCTTAGTAGGTGCTCATTTGCACCAGCTACAGTGAAAACCCTAGCTACAGTGTTGGTGACTCCCCTAGTGTTCCTTTGAATTTTTGGTTATAGTTTTAAAAGTTTTTCATTTTCTGTAATATTTTTCTGTTTGCCCCTTTAAGCTATCCCTTTCGGCAGTCCGGTTTGCTGCCGTAAACCATGTCTTTTTTCTCCACAGTTTTGCTCTAACCGTGGCTTCCAGACTGTTACCTGCGATCCGACTATGGCTCTCAGACTATTTCCTGCAATCTCCCCACAGCTTGCAGTCTATTTCCTGCAATCTGACCACGGCTCTCAGCCTGTTTCCTGCACTCCGACCGCGGCTGTTACGTTGTTCACTGCAATCCGCCCGCGTCCTTCAGCCATTTTCCTGCTATCCTCCTGTGACTTTTGACCTTTTTCCCGTGGTCTGCCTGCGGCTTTCAGTCATTTTCCTGCTATCCGCTTGCGACTTTCGGCCTTTTTCCCACGGTTCGCATGCGGCTTTCAGCCATTTTCTTTCTCTCCGCCTGCGACTTTCATCCTTTTTCCTGCAGTCCGCCTGCGGCTTTCAACCATTTTCCCACGATCTGTCCAACTAACCGGAGCTGGACAGGGGACCAGATCAATGGGTGGCTCCCCATTTTCCTGGCGTCCCCTTGGCAATCGCTGCAACAACCCCTCAATCTCGGCAAGCGCAACAAGATCCCTTGCCAACAACAAACAGCTTTCCAGGAATATCTGCAAAGTTCCTGACTGCGCTGATGGACCAGCGTCTGATGTGCCATCAAAGACAGGGGGCATGTCACAAGCGATAGCCTTGCCTTTGTCCAACGCATGTCATTCCTGCTGGAACATATCGCGCTCTGATTTAATGTCAAATGGCACCTTCTTTGGCTCGACCAACCAGATCAGTGGATGTGAAGTGTCTTCTCCTATTTTTTCACCTCCCCAAGTGATCACCGCAACAGCTGCATCATGTGGCCGAGGCTCTGGTGAGATTGTTGAAACATTCACACCCTAATTCTGGTTCAGCAGTGGATTCCCCGACTGGTTCACATTTTGATTAGCATTCTGAAATGGTCACTGGTTCTGGTTCTAGATGGTTTGTTGTACCAGTTGCTGCACTTGATTCTGCATGGGCTATTGAGTCGGGTTCTGAAATTGCAGAATATTCCCTGCCTTCCATTGTACAGTTAACTGCGGGCAGTTTTCTACTGTATGGTCCACAACAAAGCAAAATGTACACTGCATCTGCAACAATGGGAAATATCGCTGATAGTGTCCGCATACCGCACAGTGATGGCACTGCACAGGTCCACGACCTCCTCGTCCTCCACCGCGACCAAATCCTCCACCGCTTCCACCCCTGAATCCTCCACAGAATCCACCCTGCTGCTGGTATTGTTGTGGATTGTACTGTTGTTGCATCATGCCTTGCCCTTGTTGTGCGTACTGCGGTTGTTGAACGTACTGTGGCTGTTGTGGAGCCATTTGCATCGAAGTATATTGCGGCACAAACTGCTGTTGTTGTTGCTACGGTACAAACTATACCTGCGGTTGAGGTAGCGGCTGAGGTACCTGCTACTGCAGTGGTGGTTGTTGTACGGCACGTTGGTCATCCTTTACATAGAATGCATCATACGTTCTCTCATGAAGCAACCCATATGCCCGGAAATCCTTGTCATCATGTCCCACCGATTTGCAGAAAGTGCAATATAGATTCATCGGTTTAGTGACCATCTTCTGCATATATGGACATTCTTTATGGAGGTGCCCAAATACCTGACAAACACGACAATATGGCATGCAACCACCATTTAACGAGTTTGGCGCTCCTAAAACCAAATATTTGCGGAAGCCCGGGCAATTTTCCTTCGTATGCCCTTCTCCTCAACATCATCTACACCATACTTCTTCGCGCTGCTCCTTGCCCTTCTTCAAATCTTGCAACTATATGGTCAAGTTAGCAAGCTGTGTCTATATCTGCGACATCCCGGCTGTATTTTCTCCAATCGGCGACGCCTCCAATCGCATTGCAATATCCAGAGCTTCACTGGGCATCAAGATGTTTTGTTGCACCAATGGTAGTCGAATATGTGGTAGCAGTGCCATAATGAACCACTCTTTATGTTGGACAGTGCTCATATTGAAACTAACCCTTGCCATCAGTGTCTTGAACCGCTGGTCGAAATTCCACACCGTCTCATTGGGATACTGCTTAATTTATTTCAATTCTGTAATATATTGAGCCTCGGACTTGGGCTTTCTAAATTCTGCAATCAACCCATCCTGGATCTCATCTAGTGACTTTTATGGGGATCCTGTAGGGACTAGAACAAACTTCATAAACCAGTCTAATGCACGACCTCGCATAGTTGTCGCTAACTGTCCTTTCTTAGTGGCATCATCAGTGATCTGTTTTACAGTCTATACCGCTTCACACAAAAACCAATGTTATTCTGGGTTGTTTGTCCCACTCTTGTGGAACAACGGTAACTTAGCATCATCCCCCACCATCCTGGGATTCCTTCCTGCAGGTACTGAACTACTAGCCATCAAGTTTTCTCGACCTGGTGGGGTCGAAGCGGTGTTTCTCACTGGTTGACAGATAGTGAGCGGAGGTGTGGGTACATCGTTGCTGGGGTTAGGTCCTACCTCTATCCTAGGCGTAGCCTATGCATCCTTGTATGGACTGTGAGGTCGCTTCATCCTGTATGGTCTTCCTTCGCAAACTTGTGGTTCGATCACAGCAGGACCTTCTCCTATCCTCTGCCTCTTTTCCTATCGAAACCTCGCTCCTACCCTTGTAATACCACACTCTTCCTCGGCTTCACTCACAATCTCATCGTGACCTGCACCCATCTACCCCTGATCATTCCATGCACCATCCCCCCTTGCTGCCACAATACCCACGGCCTCCTCCCACCAGGTTGCTTACTAATCTATATGCATCTTCAATATACCCTTTTCTCAAATAAGCATCTTAATGGACAGTTGGAGCGACAGCAGAAACCTTCCCCGGGGTTCATGGAAGAAATATCTTTTGGCTTCACTATAAGATTTCTATGTATCGACCGTGAATTCAATGATATACCCTTCCAGGATGCTATCGAGCCACACTTTGATAGCCCGTGATGCTATATTGTCGACTTCCTGCAATTCTTCGATTAGCTCTGGGGTCTAGGTCATCGACTCACCACCCTGGTGATTCCTCTTCTGATAGGTCAACTTTTCCAACCATTCAAACAAAAGGACTGGAAATTCACAGAAAAACCATTCGTGCGGACCGTCGTGAATATCCTATCCACCCACTAATCTACTATTAGTCGAGTGTTCTAAATTTCTTCTTTGGAAAATTCCTGCAACCTATGATCTAACAAGCTCTGTCTCTTCGGTTGCGTTGGATGCCATAACATATCCTCCTTTCACTTCGCACATGGTCCCGGCAATGGAACCATTTGTTGACTCAGACCCAGTCGATAGGGGTTCCCATCACTGTCGACAGCAACCCACCACGATCTCCCTAAGCACCGGCCCAGACAGGTTTTGGCCTGCCCAACAACACCTGCAGAGCAAATGAGGTCTCACCCGAGGAGATCAAGGGAGAGTGGATGGAACCATGTTTCCGCCGAATGAAGGAGGATGATTGCAGCAACAATTACTCAACTTATCACGGCATCCAAAATAGATCTATGCATTCAAGGTTAACATCATTTGTATTCATAGCATTATTTAACAGATTCATTCATCGCAGCAAAACAAATATAACATTTAAAGGTTAACTTGCAGTAAGAAATCATCAAAACAGGAATTAACGCAAAAGGTATGCAGGGAATTTCACCGAACAGTTCCGTTATGTCATATTACTTCAGAAAAAATCCTGATACAACATCTCTGCAAAACCAAATCTCAGTGATATCTCTTGATCTCATAACATATGCAAAACTGCCTCCCTAAGATCTCCTACAACCTACCACTTTCTGTCTATATATAGGCTTCCGCCTTTACAATGCTTGTCCACTTACTAACAACTTCCTAACCGACTCCTGGACAATTGACCCAAAATCTAACTGACACGGTCCAAATGACCCAAAAATTCACCTACTGTGGTACAATTAACTCAAAATTACATCTCATATGGTCCAATGACCCAAAAACCCGCATTCTGCAGTACAAACGACTCAAAAGGTATATAAAATAATGCAGCCTTCTTCCTTCCGCGACCTCTTCTGACATGTCGCAGCATAGGCGATGCTGCAATTCTTCCCTACCAAACCGCCTACCAACAATTTTCTCACTTCAGTAATGATAAAGACTTTAGTTAAATAAGAGAGAACTCGAATTGTTAAACTTCAGTGATGTTAACAAGAAAGACTTCAATTAATTAAAGGAGAAATCGAATTGTTCACTTCAGTGATGTTATCAAGAAGGACTTCAGTTAAAAGAGTTAACTAAGTGTTAATAAAGAATATATAGTTAACTAAAGTGTTTTTCATGTCAACACTTAATTTGAAATAAAAGACATCACTTGAGTTACAACACTTGAGTTGCGACACTTGAGTTATGATACTTAAGTTACGACACTTGCATGACAACACTTGAGTTAACCTCCTAACTAGGTGATCTAGCATCTACATGAAGGGTGAGTTCATCCTCAAGTCAGAAGATAAAAATAGAAGCCAAAGCATGAGAAGTATGGTATATATATGTTATGCAAGATTGATGAATTCAAGGTGAGAGCAAATTCTCTTCTCTCTCGAAGGCAATTTGCTTTCTTTGTGCATGTGACCAAAATCAACGAATTGGTCTTGTGCAGGATATTATTCTGAGGTATATTCTTCCATCTTCTCTCTTTCTCTATGGTTGCACCAAGGGTGCTTGGTATTTCTCTCTGATAATGCACCAGAGGTGCTTGATGTAATCTGCTCATTTTAAAGACTCTCTGCTATCTATCAATATTCTAAGGAATATTTTGTTGCGGTTTTCTTCCTCAAGCACTAGAGGGATTCCCCAATGATCTGGATTGTATGAGCAGAACGAAATGAATACAAATTACTAAAATATGCTTAACACAAAGTAACAGAGATACAGTAAAACTGGTTTTCTATTCAATAAGGAAATAAACTGAAACTGTAAAATGCAGTGGAAAAGAAGCTTGTTGGAATGGTGGCATCTTATCTCTGAGAAGAGATGTCACAGATGCGCTCATTCGCAAGAAGATGATTACAATGAGGCTTTGAAGGCCTTTTTACAATACCCTAAAACCAAAACCCTAACCCCAGAAGATGAAAAGCCAACAGTTTTGTGGACCCCATTTTGGGTAGTTTGGTGTATCAACTTCCTGGGGGCATCACTTTGGCATACGATCTCTGTTTGGGGCACACAATAGCTCGCTTGAAAGATCTATATGAGAACTACAATTGTCAGGGAAAATTTCATTATGAAATTTTTTGGTGATAGATGCCCCGAAAAATGTCGTTTAGGGCCTCAAAACGCCTACCGAAGTTCAGGACCCGAGAAACTGCTAAAAATAGTAAATTACCAAAATTGCCAGAAAACTATTTTGAGTCAGTTTGATAAGATGGGTCACCACCAATATCCACTTGGATCAATCCTCCCTCCTTAGGAAGCAATGGTCTCCATTACGTTGAGTTCTCCCATCAGATGAGGAAATTTCTGCTGAATTTGACCTCGGGTGAGCCACTTGCCTTGGTGCAGGAGCTGCCCTGCTTTGACGACTCGATAAAGCTGGATCCTTTGCTGTCGAGTTCCCTTGATTTGTGTGTCCACAATTTGATCACTGGATTCCTGTTGCATGCAGTCAGGGTTGAGCTATGTTGGTGTCAACTGCTCTGTTATCTCTGAGGTGTCTAATAATGGTGGGAAATATGGTCGAAGGAGAGCCATGTTGAAGACTGGATGCAGACCAAGTAAGGGGGGAATGTTGAGCTCAAAAGCATTGTCACCCACAACCTTGGTGACGGTGTACGACCCATAATGGAGTGGGAAAAGCTTCCAATGGGGCCCTGTAAGGAATTCTTTTTTAAAATGCAACCACACTTTATCGCCCACCTGAAACTTATGTGGCACCCGATGTTGATCATGGTGTTGCTTGTACTTGGCATTAGACTTTTGTAGAATATCCTGAACCTATTGGTCGATGTTTTGGATCCACTCAATGAACTAGATGGCTTTGACAGCTTCTGGTGGAGCAGGGGACGAGGTGGTCTCCAGGGGTAGTGCAACATCCATGGGGCCCAATGGTTGGAATCCCAACCCTACCTGAAAGGGGTTGTGACCAGTTGAGCTATGCAGGGCTCGGTTGTAGCTATGTTAGACACAGGGGAGACTCTCATTCCATGTGTTGGGGTGTTTTGAATTGTACATGCACAGGATATGTACGACCATCCAGTTGACGACCTCAATTTGGTCATCTGTCTGGGGGTGGAAAGCAGTGGATTTGGTGAGCTTGGTATCCAGCAGTGACCAGAGGCTCGACCAGAATGAGCTAAGGAACCGACTATCACGCTCTAAGATAATGGTTTGTGGGATCCCAAAATGTACCCATACTCGTTCAAAGAAGAGCTTGGCAGTGGATTCTGATGTGATGTTCTTCTTGTAGGCAACTAGAATCGCCATCTTAGAAAAGTGATCAACAACCACAAAAGCACAGTCATTTCCCCTTTTGGTGGATGGGAGGCCCAACATGTAGTCTATTGAGATGGATTCCCATGGCCTGTTAGGAGTAGGAAGAGGGGTGTACAGGCCCTGTTTCTTAGTGGTCGGTTTGGAAATAGCACAGGCGGTGCAGGACCTGATATACTTGTTGACATCTTGTCGAAGTTTGGGCTAGTAGAAATGTTTCTGCATCACTGCCACTGTCTTTTCGATGCCAAATTGTCCTGCCACCCGACTGTAGTGAGCTTCTCAAATCAGCTTCGCGCACTCGCTTGATGGAACGCAGAGATGGCCCAGACAGCACAACAACCCGTCCCGAAGATGGAAATTAGCGACCACTAAGTTGGTTCCCAACATTTGGTAGGTGGTGGAGAATTCAGGGTATGTCTCATAGAGGTGGGGCCATCTGGAGGTCTCGTGGCCATAAGAGTCTAGAACTGTGGTGAGTTCCACCACTAGAGGTTGACTGAGGTATTCAACAACTCGGTTGGTACTTCCTGCTTTATACTTGATGTTGAGTTGGTATTGTTGTAAGTATGTTGACCATTTCTGATTGTGGTCATTCTACAATTTTCCCTGGGTCTGCATGAACTGTAGTGGATTGTGATCAGTGTGGATGACTGTCTCCTTCCCAAGAATCTAATGTATCCATTGGAGGCAGGATTTCACAATGGAATACACTTCTTTGTCGTAAGTAGGGTACTTAGAGAAAGCATCTAATAGTGCCTCAGTATGATATTGCACGGGGTGGCTGTGTTGAGTGAGAACGGCGCCCACAACATAGTCTGAAGTATATGTCTCGATCTCAAATGGATGTCGTAAGTCCGGTAATGAGAGTACCGGTGATGAGCACAAACGCTTCTTCAATTCATCGAAGGCTTGTTGTTGGGACAGGCCCCACACACATTTTTCCTTACCGCAACCCCTGGTTACTTGGTTGAGGGCCCATGCGATATGAGAGAATCCCAACACGAACCTGCGATAGAAATTGGCGAGGCCCAAGAAGCTCCGAATTTCAGTGAATGTGGTTGGGGCTAGCCAGTCATAGATGACTTGGATCTTGGTTGGATCCACATGCACACCATGATGATCAACGATATAGCCTAAGTAATGGACCTTGTCCATGCCAAAGGAGCATTTTTCCTAGTTTGCATATAGTTTGTGCTGCCGCAGGGTGTGCAGAACCTACTGAATATGCTGCAAATGTTCCACCCAAGTCTTGTTGTAGATGAGGATGTCATCCAAATACACCACTACAAAAGTATTGGTGAAAGTTCGTAGGATATCGTCCATCATCCTCATAAAAGTTGTTGGAGCATTTGTCAAACCAAACGGCATGACCAGCCATTCAAAAAGACCTTCTTTTGACTTGAAGGTAGTATTCCATACATCTGTCTGTTCTATTGCGACCTGGTGGTAGCCAGACTTCATGTCAATCTTACTGAATTATTTGGCCCCTGTGAGCTGATCAAGGAGGTCATCGATTCGGGGAATCGAGTACCGGTTCCTGACTGTGATTTTATTCAGGGCTCAGTAATCAATGCATAGTTTCTAGGTCCCGTCTTTATTCTGCACCAGCACGATTGGGCTCCCACAAGGCAAAGAGTTGGGATAGATCTGCCCCTTGTGGAGCAATTCTTGGATCTACCTCTTGATCTCCTCATTTTCTAACAACGAGCAGCGATAGACTAGCCCATTGGGTAGCGGTGTGCTTGGGATTAGATCGATGGGATGCTTGACCTGGAAGTGAAAAGGTACCCCAGTAGGATAGGAGAAGATATATGACTATTCTTCCATGACCTTATCCACTTTCTTCTGTTGTGTGGAGAGATCGGTCGCGGAGGCCCTAGATGTGGCTGTGATCTTTCTCTCACTCCGAGAGCGAATCACGACGAAGACAAATTTCTCGGTCTAAGAGATGACCTTCCTACATTGGTTGGTAGAGATCATGGAAATAGCACTAGGAGGGACTACCTCGGGTATCCTATACAATTTCCTGTTCAAAGTAATAATAACACTACGAGGCCTAGACTCATATACAACATGATGTTTCCATAAATAAGGTTGTCCCAAAAGAACATTACAAACTTCGAGAGGAGCAATATCACAAAATACCTCATCCTTGAAGGAGTTGATGTCGTACGACAGTCGGCACTGTTGGATGATGCGGAGATTGCTTCCTTGGTGGAGCCATCCAATGGTGTAGGGTTGTGGGTACGGCGTTGTTGGCAGGGTTAGCCGCTTGACGACCTCTGCTGAGATGAGGTTCTTCTTGCTACCGCTATCAACGATGAAGTGAAATGGGGTGCCTTTTACCCTCATCTTTGAATGGAAGAGGCGCTCTCCTTCTTTTGGCTCATCTAGTTCATCAGGCTGGAGCTTGGTGGTAGCAACGGTGGCGCTAGTTTCCGCGTCAATGATCTGTCTTCCCCTTTCTGGTTCTGACTCAGAGTCAGAACCCGCATCTAATTTAGACGCTTTCTCTTCGGCCACCAACGACTACTTGTTGATGTATTTGTAACTTCGGAAGATATTCACTTGTATATTGTATGTATTACATTTGTACTTTATTGTATCCCCAACAGAGATGTATTATTCCTCTGGTTGGAAGTTTCGTCATTTGTATTTGCAAGTGTCGCAAGTTACATTGTAAGTGCTGTAACTTATATTTGATGGGTTATTAGACCACCTTGGTAGGGTCGGCCCTGTATGAGTCATGTGGATGGGTTATTAGGCTTCCTTAGGAAGTCGACCCAGTTAGGGTTAAAGGAAGGTTAAGTTGTTGTATAAATAGAGAGTGTGTCTCTCTCATTTCACTCATTCACTCACTCATCCAACTCGCATAGTTGAGAGAGAGGAGTGCACACAAGTGGAGGAGGAGTAGCTGTTGGAGACATCTATCTTTTGGGGTTTGATCTTTGTGATCTTTGTATTAGTGCTCATTCTATCTCTGAGGAAGTTGTGTGGTTTTTCACCTTCTTGGTTTTCCTCGGTGAAATGCTTTGTGTCTCTTGTCTCTTATGTTTGATATGTTGTACATGTTTTTCTCTCAGTAAAGATCCTAAATCAGATTGAATTAAATGCTAAAAAACTAACATGGAATCAGAGCTATCCTGAAGGAAGGTATTATATGGCATTTACGACACTTGTTGCACTTGCGACAAATTAGAAGCTAGGGATTGATATAGTAAAAACCAGTCATCATGCCACTTTCGTTATAAATAATTTTTGGCGAAGGTTCAAGATTTGAAATGTTTACAGGATGAATGTGAAATGTTCATGTACCTTGTGTCCAAATATCACCCTCAGATTCGTTGTACTTTGTACTTTGTGAGATATGATTCGTACAAGTTGGGGTTTCTGCCTCTTCCAAAATGCATCCCTAAATAGGTGACCTAGGAACAAAGGTCATATCTCGGGCTAGGGAGATCCAAATGGAATTCCATAAAAAATTTCAGTTAGGGCATAGACTTTCGCTTCACAGGTCCGAGTTTCAGAGGTCAAAGTTGAAACAATGACACGTGGCACTCCGTACAAGTTTGATATGTCGTTTCATCCCATAAACAGGTCATGTTGCAACACTTAGCATATCTCTCTCACAGAGAATCCATTTGAGGTCATATCTGTGGGGTTGGAAAGATGACAGCTCATTCTACCACAGGCCAAAATTTTAGACCCTAAGGATCTGAAATCATAGATGCACCATAAATAATATGGCATATATTTATGTCAAAACAGAATTGGATTCTGAGCATTTTCATTTTTGGCTTCTCACTGTTGTGGGAAATTAGGGTTTCTGCAAAAGTTGGAATTTTTGGAATCTGAGACCACGGCTAGATGCTCCTCATCAAAATCAAAATTTAGAGACCAATATCAAATTTTTTGGTTGCATAGAACCTCGAGCTCTATCAAACCCTAGTTTGGGTTTTTGACCAAAAAACTAGAAAAACCAAAAAACCAGAATTTGACAGAAGCTGTAGATCTGAATCTCGCAGGTCAATTTTGAGCGGTCAATTTTTGGAGTTTTCAAAATCTGAGCACACTAGCTTGCTCGCCTCATTCAACTGCATCTCCCTGTCCAGACAGAAGTTTGAAATTCCAAGTTTGGATTTTTAGGGTTTCTCTGTCAAACCCTAGCTAGCTCCAAATCCAGTGTATAGGATTGGGTTAATCCTAAGAAGAGAATTGGACGCCTACATAAGTGAAGAAGTTCCAATTCCAAAGGGAGATGAGGCTAAGGCCTTACATAATAAGAATACAAGCAATCCCGACAGGTATGACTTGAGGTGTCACATACCCCAATTTTGTAAAATTATGTAATTGTTTTATTATATTTTTGAGACATTATGTTAAATTTAATGCTAAGTAGGGATGGATGACTCAGCAGAGTCAACAGAAGTGGAGTGTAATTCAGAATATTTTTATTATTAATAAATAAATTGTGGAGACAACAGCATGGGAGAGCTGTTAAAAAGAGGTTACTGGTCAAACTGGTGGATGGAACTAGGTGGAAAGGCAAAAGACAAGTGGCAGCATCCTCAAACACTTCCTAAGTTGCAGGTGGCAACTTCCCTATATTTGGGGTCAAGATTCCCCAAGAAAGTGGAATCAAAGCAGGTGGCTCATTAATGACAGTTAACCCAACAAATACCTAGGAAATCTTTTAAAAAGAACTCAATGAACAGAGTTGGGGGCTGGAATTTTTCCAGGGAGAATACATTCAGGTGAATGTTATTCAGGAAATTCATTGAGGAAGAGGGAAATACAGTAAGGAAGTTGTTTGAGAGGAATGTTGTAGTAACTTGGTTCCATTATAGCTGTTTGGGCTGAGAGAATTTACTTTGCTACACCTAGTTCCAGCCAGGGAGACCAGAGCAAGATCGGGGGTCCTGAGAAGTTGTTGTCTGAGCACTCTCCAGGAGTTGGTAGGGAGGAACTGCCTCCCATTGTTGTTGTTGTCCACGGCTTAAGTAGGTTCTGGCACTTGCTTCCTTATGTTTATTAAGTATGAAATGATGTATTATGTGTTTATTTTATATGTCTGAAGAGTAATTAGTTTAGTAAAGTTAATAACTCAGAATAGCAGTAGTAATATTGTTAAGATTTACTGTGTTTTCTGCATCTTAGTATGAAGTAATATCCTTGTAGTATTACTAATAATGTATCCATAATTTATACAGTTTAATATTAATATTTTATGTAATAATTTATAGTCATAATTATAAACCTAGTGTACTTGTACTTGATGAATAAAAAAATAATAAATATGTATAAAATACTTACACTCTATGTTTTTACAAATTAAATAAACAATCATGAAGGCAATAGTAGAATATAACAATATAATTGACAGTATTGATATCATTAACAATAACATTGCAGAAGATTTGTAGCCACGGTTAAAATATCTTTATCAGGGTACAAACCCTAACTAAAAATTTAACAGTCATAACCTATTAATCAAATCAATGCACAAACCCTAGTTAAAAATTTATCCAGTCATTACCTATCAAATAAAATCGATGTGCAAAAACCCTAACAGAAATTTATCACGAAGAATATATCAACAGTTTAAATAACCTAGCTATTAATTTAAAACAGTAGAGTTAGCAGAACAGTATTTTAGCTCAATGTCGAGCTTAAACATCATATTAATATCTTTCACTTGACTCTCAAATTACCAACAGAGTCATAATCGTAATAATAGAACAAGCATTTAAACTAAACCTTAACTGCAAAATTCGGGTTGAACCCTAATAGACCAGTATGTACAATTAAAAGTAATGCTGATAGTTAAGACAATGTTTCCACTTACGGTCGTATCATAAGATCACAATATAAGTGGTTATACAACTAGTTTCATTTATTCCTGGACAAAACCAAAACAAAATGCACGCTATAAACAAGTTCAAAAATACAGGAAAACAATATAATAAGTTGTATTATAAAACCCTGGGTGAAAACCCTGAGCAAAATTTAAGAGCACAGTAATGAAACAAAGTAACGAGGCCAAAACCTCATTTACAGGAAGGCTTATAGCCTCTGCATTCTTCTTTTCTTATACACAGTGTTTCTTTTATAGAAAACCCTTAAATACCACAGAAAGACGAATAATGATAACTTAACCGAAACCACAATATCATTACACAACGCAGGGTTTAACCTGTTAAAAATCCACTTGAACATGCAGTTAAAAGTCTGAATAGAGCCGAAGAAGTCTCAGAGACGCAAACCCTTGACCGCCCAAACAAACCAACAAGAAGGACAAACAATTACATTATTGACCGAAGCCATAACAACCCTTTACAATACAGGGTTAAACCTGTTAAGGAACTCGTTTAACAAACAGTTAAAAGACCAATCAGAACGGATGTAACCACAGAGTTACTCATTCCAAGTCCAAACCCTAACCATCCTAACTACCAGCAAGGAGGAAACACCATGGTGAAAACCAGGCTTACCCGGTAAGACAAACACCTGCCGAAGCTCGTGCTATCCATGCCTTAAGTGGAGCCAGGACCTGCATATGACAGAATAGAATCAGTTACAAGTTTTATTTAAAAAAAAAAAACTAATTCTTTTAACTGGAGAATGAAGGAATAATTTTGTAGCTTACCCATGATTGAAAGAAGTTGCAAACACAGTAATTGGCCTAAAAACCACAAGCTGAATGAGTGTAAACCCCCACCCTTATCACCGAAAGAACGAGCTGGAAAAAGCAAAGGGTACTATCCACTATGGAAGCCTTGACAGAACTAAGTCAAGAGATGCAGTCGCACCGTGACAGGGTTAATATTGGTATCAAGAAGGATAAACCCTAGGTTCATAACAAACTTACAGCTGCCAACAGCAATATATAATGAGTTCCAAATGATACAATGGACAACCACGAAGGCCTGAGGAAACATAGAAGCTGCTAGCACATAGTGTATCAGCAGAGACCGGACCAGGAGGGTTCGCAAAGCGACCAAGCCCGAAGGCAAGGGAGAAATTACAAGGTAGGGTTAGTCAACGTTTTAATATCACCAAATGCGTGGCCCTGGAGTAACCACGTAGCTGTTTAATAATTTCCATGCAGTGGGTCGACGAGCTATAGTCTTACAACGAGATTCTCTATCATTTGTTTTCCAAACAAAATCATAGTTTGAATATCCATTATGAACACGATACCATAGTATCACCTATCATATTTACAAAATCAAAGAGTTAGAACCATAACTTTGAACCTTGCATACTATTTAATGAAACCGTGCCTTACAATCCATTTACACTATGCATTATAATAGTGTTCAAAATCAAGTCTTTAAGTGTTTAAAATATAGAGGATTTGATCTTTAACTATAAAAATCCTAAGGATGTAGGTATCAAGTAATTTATATGTTGTTCATAAAACCTATCACGACATTGCCAATCACCCTAATCTCATGTGACAAGACATAGATCATTTCTTTAAGTCTATGAGATAGTGTAATGATATTGATGTTTAACTGTTTACAATTATGCTACCATAATGCTAATTGCGATAGCTTTACACAGTTTGTATAGGACTTGCCATTCCTTCTTTAGGTGACTTCAACTTGTAGGATTCAAGTTACATAACTCGCAATTTTGGATTAGGGTTACTCTAGTCCATTTCACTTGTTGTTACCATATAATAACAATCACTTAATTGTTTCAGATTTCTTGTGATAACAAGTAGACTCTTGTTATCCGCAAGGCTCAATGAGTTTAATCAAGATAGCTTATAGTTCTTAATCCATTGTCAATCATAGAAATAGGAATAGATTTTCAATCCAAACAAACCTTGAAAATGTTAAGAGGAGACATGTAATTGACATAATACCTTGTAATTGCTAGAAACAAGCAAAGTATATATTGATATCTTCAGATCCTTTACAATTGAAGTCACAAATCAAATATATTCTAACTCTAAACATAACTTGATGCAATAACAATGGATGAGTAAAAATTGATCTGATTATGGTAACTCAGTCATATTCTAAAGTTCTAGTTAAGAAATTATTGCATATCAGTAATCTCATCAATGGACCAATACTCCATAGGATTATCTAATTCTGTTATTTTTTTCAAAGAAAATAGCGATCATATTATCTAGTAATTTCCAACTCTCTTTCAGTAAGATTATAAGGAGATCATAGGAAGAGTTCTACCTTTAAACACTTGATAACCTGGATAAGCATGATTATACTTTCACTGAATGAATTGGTACAACAAATTGTTTTGTAACACTTTAAAGATTTGTTTGCAGCGACCCGAACATTACCTGTATATCTGTAAGGGAAAGAAAATTTGTTGCATTAGCTCGGAAGCTAAGTAATCCCAGTCTGTTATGGCAATTCCCCCTTGTGGTTGCAAAACAGAAAACAATCAGTAACTGACAAGAGACTCATCTGTAAGTTTAAGTATAATAAAAGAACATTCAGTAAAAATTCGGATAACATAAACTAATCAAATAGATAATGACTGGAATTAATAAGATTAAATGTTATTTTTAAAAAATTTAAATTTTTCGAAATTCTTGGGTTTTGACATGAAGAGATACAGGTATGTTTTGAAATCTGTTCATTATTAAGTTTTTCTTCATATTATTAAGGTTAGTACAATCTTGATTAATTTTAGACTTGTCTTATCACCTAAGTAAAAGTGTGAATGCATGTGAATGATAGAATACATTCATTGATTAGGGTTATAACACTATGATTGTACTAATGCACTGTGGTGTTGTATGAGGATGATATTTTCCACTAGCATGAAAGGTATATCAAGAAAGACAAATCAAGTTCTAGATCAAGAACATATGACCATGGTGACATGAAGACAAAGACTCATCCATAGCCATTGATCACATAGAATCTCTACGTACGAGGTATGTATAATTTGGTTCTACAATGCTTAAACTTATAAGATATGCAGGTTACTAGCACAAGGTCTCTAAATCATTGAAGAAAACAAAGAAGACATTGTTTGGGTATGTTAGACATAACTAGCAAACATGATAATCCAGGTATGTTTTTCCTATATCAAGTTAGAATCCTACCTTATGTTAGGATCTCATATAAGTATACTTTTGTATGATTGATAATAATTATTCATGAAGTTATAAGTTTGAGTAATCATGCATATTATGACATATTATGCTTCTTACTTTGATTTATGACATATTTTGCATATTATGCTTATTACTTTGATTTATGACATGACAAACCAGAAGAGTCCTATGGTCAAATAAGAATATGCATGAGTAAAAGAAGTCCTCCCTGAAACCTTGAATACTAACGCTTGTGATAAATTAACTGTGTATGAAATGACCATGACCATACATGTTTAAGATTATTTAGAATCATAATATTTTGATAGTATTGAGATTATACTAATGAATATATGATTATGTATGAGATCTTGAGGATGACACAATGATGACACTAGTGCACACTTAAGCATGCATAGTGGTCCAAGATGGATATAAGTTCAAGGACAGATAATCCAGGAAGCAAAGATCATGAGGGAGAACACTCCAGTAGTTCCTGCAAAGAAGCAAATATTGAGAGGGAGTCCACCCAAAAACCAAACAAAGATAAGTATTTGAGTTGTCATTTCTTGTATATATGATTACTTAAATAATGTTGTTCAGTCATGTGCATACTTATGTTCGTAGATTTAGGATGTATATTATGCATATTAGAAAAGTTGCATTAATGAACAAGATACTACTAATATAGTAATAGGCAAGTGGCCTATGGTACTGTACAACATTCCATTGCTACTTATCTAGAATGAAACCTCTTTGCTGACATGTTGGGAGTTATGCACACTCTTAACAATGTTCTAGTAGAGATGGAAGGCATCTAGAAAGTTACGAGATATGGATAAATGTTGTATTGAAGCATTGGCTAAGATAATTGCATGACTGTATGACATATGTCTTTACGTGTAAGAATTTGTTCTGAAATCTATGAGATGTTTCTAATCATCCAATTGAACTTGTCTTGTAGGAAATACCATGTACCATCACCTACAAGAGAGACTTGTTTCGAATAACAAGCGACGAAGACACGACATTTGTTCCAACAAATAAGTTCAAGAAAACTATCTATTGAAGATATTGAAGAATATGAAGTTCCCAGGATCCGGAATGAAACGATGGAAGGATGTCATGATCGAAGAGTACCAGTCGATCATGAAGAATGATGTCTGGGATGTGGTCCCGAGACCAAAAGGGAAGTCTGTTGTGACTTCCAAATGGATCTACAAGATCAAGCATGCTGCAGATGGTAGCATAGAGAAATACAAGGCAAGGTTTGTGGCTCGTGGCTTCTCCCAGAAAGAAGGGATAGATTATGAAGAAACGTTTGCACCTATATCCAGATACACTTCCATCAGAACAGTACTTGCTCTGGCTACAGTGATGAAGTGGAAGATACACCAGATGGATGTCAAGACAGCTTTCTTGAATGGTGTAGTCGAAGAGGAAGTGTATGTGGAGCAGCCACTCAGTTTTGAGACACATGACAGGGATTCATATGTGTGCAAGTTAAAGAAATCCTTGTGTGGCTTGAAACAAGCACTTAGGACATGGTACAGCAGGATAGGCAACTTCCTAACCAGTTTGGGATTTACCAAGAGTAAACCTTTACTACAAGGTTGAGGAAGGCACTCCAGTGATACTCCTACTATATGTGGATGACCTGTTTGTGATAGGTGAGGATAGGTTGATTACCGACATGAAGAGGAAGCTTGCTACTGAGTTTGAGATGAAGGACTTGGGTATGATGCATTACTTTCTAGGTATGGAGGTGTGGCAGAGTGCAAATGGAATATTCCTTGGACAAGGGAAGTATGCATTAGAGATCCTGAAGCGGTTCGGGATGATGGACTACAAGGCCATGGCCACACCTATGGAATTGAACCTGAAGCTATTGAGTGATGCTTCATCGAAGTTGGTTTATGCCACGATGTATCGTCAGATGATTGGGTCCTTGATGTACCTCACGAACACAAGACTAGATATTTGCTTTTCGTTGAACACCTTGAGCCAGTTCCTGATGGATCCTAGACATGTTCACATGATTGCTGTAAAGAATATTCTGAGGTACCTAAAGGGTACAGTTGATTATGGGCTCAAGTATGATGCGAATCAAAAGTTTAACCTAGAGGGTTATGTTGATTCAGATTGGGCAGGTAGTGTTGCAAATAGGAATAGCACTTTGGGGTGCTGCTTCAGTATGGGATCAAGTGTGATCTCTTGGTTTAGTAAGAAGTAATCCTGTGTAGCACTGAGTACATCCGAAGCATGTCGCAGCTTGTTCGGCTAGTTGTAAGGTAGTATGGATAAGGAAGCTATTGTCTGATTTGTTTGATCTCCAGTTGGATGCTACTTGTATCTTCTGTGACAACCAGAGTTGTGTGAAGTTGTATGAGAACCAAGTGTTCCATGACAAGTCGAACCACATCGAGATCAAGTATCACTATATCATGGATATGATGCAGATAGGAGTAATGAAGCTCTAGTATGTTGCGACGGATGAGCAGATTGCAGATGCATTGACCAAACCACTAGCCAGAGTGAAGTTTGAGTACTTCAGAGAGAGGCTTAGTGTTCTTCAGATAGAAGATACTTCGAGGAGGAAGTGATGGGACACATTTGCAGGAGCCATTCCAAGCATGGTGGTAGGAGGATCCTTCCCGTGGTTGTGGATGTAAGTGTTGTGTGATGAACATCAAGACGATGCTCCAGATGATGTTCTGTATGATGATGATCAGGATGATCATGTGATGATGATATGAATCAGGATGATGTTATGATGATGATCAGGATGATCATGTGATGATGATATGCATCAGGATGATGCTATGATGATGACCAGGATGATCATGTGATGATTATATGCATCAAGATGATGCTATGATGATGATCAGGATGATCATGTGATGATGATGTGCATCAAGATGATGCACTGTATGATGATGATCAGTATGATCATGAGAATCAGGATGATTCTCCATGCGAAGATGATTAGTGTGATCATGAGTATCAAGAGGATACTCTATGGCCATGGACAGGTTGTGCAGTAGCATGTAATAGCTCCCTAGGAGATCCAACAGGTTGAGCAGTAAGATCGTAATCAGTCCTGTGATGCTCTTTTAAGGTTTTGCGAGGGTGGCATGTAATCAGTCCTGGAGATCCAATAGGTTGTGATAGGCATGTAAAAGTCTTGGGATGCTCTTTAGAGATCTTGCAGGTCGCAAGACACTCTTTTAAGGTTTTTCTAGACCACATGTAATCAGTACTGGAGATCCGATAGGTTGTGTTAGGCACGTAAAAGTCCCGAGATGCTATTTAGAGATTTTGCAGGTCGCAAGACACTCTTTTAAGGTTTTGTGGGGACCACATGTAATCAGTCTTGGAGATCCGATAGGTTGAGCACTAAGCTCGTAATCAATCCTCGGATGCTCTTTAGAGATCTTGGAGGTCGCAAGACACTCTTTTAAGGTTTTATGGAGGTCACATGTAATAGCTCCATGGGAGATCCGATAGCTTGAGCAATAAGCTCTTAATCATTCCCAGGATGCTCTTTCGAGGTTTTTTTTACGCACGTAATCAGCCCTGAGGATTCCATAGGATGTGTAGTGCCCCTCTATCCGGAAGGGCACCGAAGTTCTAGATTTTGAAATTTAGTTTTGTAACCAACTCCTACGGAGTTGTTTTTCCTTCATATTTCTTTCAATAATAAATAAGTATCATTATGCTAATTTTCTGCATAATTTTAGTGATTAGAAAATGTCTAGTAGCATACAGTGCACCTACATAGAGTAATTTCAACAACATACATATAATTGTAATTTCTTGCATAATACTTAGTATATTGAAATATAAATAATTTTTCTAACTACCAGTAGAATACCTGGACCAATGTAGGTTGTAGATTGTTCCCTTGCTCCTGTAGCCTTTCCCGTCCAAGCTTTTTGCTCCCGCAGACTTTCTGTTCCAAGCCTTTATACCAAAAATGGATGAACCACCCTGCCAACCAGCTCTTATCGTGCTGGCCCTAGGAAACCGACGGGTTTCCTAGCCCCCAAGCCCACAAACCAATAATCCCGACAACATCCTTCCTTAGTACCTTTCCATAGTTCAAGAGTTAACCCCGCCTCAGTCTTTGAGTTTCCCACCTCCTCAAAGCTTCGAGTTCTCCCCCTCCTCGGCATTCCTCCTTTTCATCAAAATACTAAGTGTACTTCTCCCAAAAACCGACCCCCCTCTCTAATCCCCAAACTCCTCTTTATGTACTCTTTTCCTCCTTCACTTGCCTTCCTGTTTACTCCACCGCCCTCCATAAAAACCCTCGAGTCCCCAAAACATTAAATTGATGGCTTGTTTTACAATCCAATTCATAAATAAATATTATTTTATAGTGCTCTTTTCTCGAGCAGTTCAATGGTATTAAGACTAGTTAGGTTGGATTTGATGGGTTGAATGTACATTATTTAATGATTCTCGAACTATTCAATTTAAGACATTCATGAGGCGGTGGATTCAATATTAGTCTTATCCTCCATTTAATATGTTGATTAAAATAATAATTAAATACTATCATGTTGACCCTTTCAAATTTGAAGTGTTAGTTTGTTTTAATTATAAATATATATAAAAATCCAATCTCAGATCGGTTGTCTGACATGACAGTAATTTATGAATATAAATTTAATTGAGTTTTATCTTAACCTTCCTCATTTAATAATTTAATAATTCTCCTTTCTCGTTTCATAACAATAAATTAATTAATTTAATAATTCAAACATGTTCACTTACCCACTTATGATTTCTTTTATTCCAATAAGGACACATTATCATTATTAACATTAGTTAAATAATAATAATAATATTAAATAATCATAATAATAATAAATATTAGTGGTGATTTAAGTACCTTAGCACTAATCTAACATACTTAATTAATAATGAGTACCTTAGCACTAATCTAACATACTTTCATTGATAAACGAAGTACTCTTAAGGGTTTAATTAATCAATATTAACAATTAGATAGTACACGCTTCCAGCATTAATGTTTATCTGCTATCCTTCATATTTCTGATACCTTCACTTGATGAGAATTACAATTGGCGGCAATTATTTTAATTGTTCATTACAATGTTTACATATAAGACTAATTAACTTATTTTATACATAAGCAAATCGATCATCTATTACTCATGTCGTTTACCCAAACCTTAACTAAGTTATCTATGACAACTTATAACATTGTTAAATATTGATAAGTATGTCGTAAACTGATACTATCGCACATGTACAAAATGTGCATGCGTGACCAGCGTATGCACAGGTCTGACAGGTACTATAAACATACATCATATTTCCTATGCTTAATTGTTGAGATATTGTAACTTCAAAGAATATTATATTTGTACTTTATTATTCTGGAGATGTTTCATTCCTCCGTGAAGATCTTATTGTATATCCGGAGATGTTTATTCCTCCGTCGGAATGTGGTAACTCGGGTTATTAGACTTCCCTAGTAGGGGTCGGCCCTGTATGTGTTATGTGGGTCAAAGGGTTATTAGACCACCCTAGAGGGGTCGGCCCAGTTAGTTGTAGTGGGGTATTTAACCTATTGGTTAAATACGAGCCTACGTGTACTTGTGTAAAATACATATCAGAGTAGTGTATAAATAGAGGAGGTGTGTTCCTCATTATACACACTCACTCACTTGAGAAAGGCGCATTTGTGGAGGAGAGGTATGCTATGGAGGAGAAGGAGCTTATGCTCAAGGTTTGCATCTTTGTATATTGCTGGTCATCTATATTGAGGAAGCTTTACTGGGTTTTCTACCCCATGAGGGTTTCCCAGGATAAATCTCTGTCTCTTGTGTTTATGCTATGCTTGTTGTTTCTTCAGTGATCCTGTATATGCTATTATTGTGAAATGGAATGTAATGCTGCTATTTTCTGTCTTAGCATATTGAATTTTAACATGGTATCAGAGCTAACCTGAAGGGAGACAAGGTATGGCACTAAAGACACTTGCTTTACTTACGACAATTTGAAGGTTAGGGTTTTACATAGCAAAAACCAGTCATCGTAGCACTTTCGCTATAAATCCGTTTTGGCGAAGTTTTCGGATCTGAAATTGTTACAGGACGAAGCTAAAATCTCCAGGTACCTTGTGTCCAAAGGACAACCTCTAATTCGTTGTACTTTTTGATTTATGATCTGTACAATATAGGGTTTCTGCCTCTTCCAGATCTGAGTCAAAATCAGGTGACCTTGGGAAAAAGGTCATATCTTGGGCTAGGAAGCTCCAAATGAAATTTCGTAAAAAGTGACAGGTATTACACAGTTTGCACTATCTCAGAAAACTTTTTCAGAGGCCGAAGTTGAACCAGTGACACGTGGCACTCCGTACAAGTGCGCTCTCCTGTATTATCCCATAAACAGGTCACGTTGCGACACTTGGCATAACTCTCTCTCAGAAAATCCAATTGAGGTCAGACCTGTCAGGATGGAAAGATAACAGGCCGAGCTATCTCAAAAAAACTTTTCAGAGGCCGAAGGTCAAACAGTGACACGTGGCACGCCGTACAAGTTCGCTCTCCTGTATTTTCCCAAAACAGGTCACGTTGCGACATTTGGCATAAATCTCTCTCAGAGAATCCAATTGAGATCAGACCTGTCAGGATGGAAAGATAACAGGTCAGGCTATCTCAAGAAACTTTTTCAGACCTTGTGGATCAAAAATTTCAGAGTTACACCAGAAACAATCAGGTACATATTTCTGTCAAAACAGAATTATTTTTTTTGGTACCTTCATTCATGACTTCCGGAATTTAGGGCTTTGGAGAAAGTTGGAATTTTTGTAATCGGAGACCACGGCTGGATGCTACTCATCAAAATAGAAATTTAGAGACCAATATCAGAATTTTTGGTTGGGCAGAAGGCCGGGCTTGATTAGACCCTAGTTCGGGACTTTGATCAGAAAAGCGGAAAATTAGGGCTTCTGTAAAAATGGGAATTTTTGAAATCTGTGACCACGGCTGGAAGCTCCTCAGAAAAATAGAAGCTTAGAGCTTTGGATCAAACTTTTTGATGGGGCAAAAGAGTGGGCTTCATCAAACCCCAGTTCAGGGTCATGTCCAGTGAATCCGAAAGTTTCAAAGGCAAAATTAAGGAGTAAAACTTTGCAGTTTTTCAAATTCTGAATATATCAGTTTGATCAGCTCATCAAGGCGCATATCTCTATCCTTTCGGAAGTTTGAAATTCAAAGTTTGAATTTTTGGGGTTTCTCTGACAAACCCATATCCAGCTCCAGGTCCAGTTCTTGCAAATCAAGTGGATAGGGTTAATCCTAGAAGAAGATGGATTGGTCACCTACATAAGTGAAGGAGTTAATGTTTCAGAGGGAGATGAGGCTAAGGCTTTACATAAGGAGATTACAAGCGATCTCGACAGGTATGACTCATCGAGGTATGTTTTGAGATTTGTTCATGATTAATTTTATGGTATGTTTGTCTTCATGTTATTACAATTAGTACAATCTTGATTTTAGATTTGTTGTATCACCTTAACAAAATTATGAATGCATTCATTGGTTAGGGTGTTGACACTTATGATTGTACTAATGCATTATGGTGTTGTGTGAGGTTGAGGTTGTCTGCTAACAAGATACAGGTACATCACAAAAGACAAATCAGGCTCCATGACCATGAAAACATGAAGACAAAGACTCATCCATAATCTTTGTTCTACTTACGAGGTATGTATGACTTTGTTATATTATGCTTAACCTATGAGACATGCAGGTTCTAGTTCAGGATCTCTAAATCATTGAAGAGGTTGTTTAGGTATGTTGTACATAACCAAGTAGGTATACTAATCCAAGTATGTTTCCCATGAATCTTACCTTGTGTTAGGATCCCTTATATAAGTATACTTGGAATGATTGGTTATGCTTATTCATAAAGTTAGTAATCAAGGGATTATGCATATTATATCTTTTATCAATGATATGCATGAGTAAAAGAAGACTTCCCTGAAATCTTGAATACTAATGTTTATTAACTATAATCATGACTATACGTTTTCAAGATTATTTAGTACTATAATGTTTTGATAGCATTTAGAATATACTAATGAGTATATGTATGAGATCATGAGGATGACTCTTGAGCATGCACAGTGGTACAGAATGAATAGAAGTTCAAAAGACGTACAGAAGATCAAGCGGGAGGCAGCCACACAAACATAAAAGATAAGTATTTGAGTTGCTATTTGAAAAAGTAATGATATTGCCTGCATGCATATCTGTATTCCTAGAATATATAATGCTGAGTGTAAACATTCATAAGAGCATTGAACAGTATACAACTAATGTGCATATGTTTGGACAAACATTCCATTGTTGCTTGTCTAGAATGAAACCTCTTTGCTGACATGCTGAGAGTTGTGCGCACTCTCGATAGTATGTTCTGGTAGAGATGGAAGGCATCTAGATAGCCACTGTATGCATACAGGATATGGGAAAGTGTTGTGCCAAAGTATTGGTCAAAATAGTTGCATCACTATGTAAATGATATCTGTATGCATAATGGATTATCTTTTGATGATTATGAAGTATTACTAATCATGTACTTAATTTTGATTTGTAGGAAAGGTCATGAAGAATGATGGACACCGTACAAGTGGTGGATGTTCAAACAAAAAGATTTACAAATCAAACAAAATATAGAAGGCTCATGGCTGGAAGATTCTCTTAGAAAGGGGAAGAGAATCACGACAAGATGTTTGCTCCAAGTATGGTGTAATTAAAGAAGAAGTATGAATCAGGTTCTGTATAAGTACCTAGGTTCGATAATAATTTGATAAGCTTAATGATCACCATGGGTGATGTGGATCTCAACCTTTGCTACAAGGTTGAATATGATACACATATGACATGGATGCAAGAAGGAACTCACCACAGAGTTCGAATGATATTGAGGCTCATATCAGTAGACCCATCTAACGAGAGATGGCTCAAATAGATATGCAGAAGATCATTCATTGCAGAAATGAAAAATGAAAGATCTCAAATTGATGCTTTACTTCCTAGGTCTAGAAGTATGGCAAGGCTCAGAAGGAATATTTCTCAACCAGGGAAAGTATGATGAGAAATATGACTTGAGGTGTTGGAATGGCCACTCTTATGGATTCCAACTTGAAGCTGTTAGGGGATAACTCATCAGAGTTAGTAGATATAACTCTGTACAGTCAATTTATTGGGTCTTTGATATATCTAACATATACTAGGTTAGATATATGCTTTGTTATGAACACCTTGAGTTAGTATCTAGTGGAAACTAGATGTGTTTACCTGATAGTTGCAAAGTATGTGATGAGGCACATAAAGAACACGATAGAATTTGATCTATGCTATCTTGAAGATCATGACTTCATATGGCTATTCAGATTCTGTTTGGGCAGGAAGTGTATCAGACAAGAAGAACACATCGAGAGGATGTTATCGTCTGGTATTAGCCATGATCTCGTGGTTTAGCTGGAAGCAGTCTAGTGTGGCTCTCAGCACAAGCGGAATATATGGCTGCTTGCTCTGCTAGTTGTGAAGAAGTTTGGCTTTAGGATTGTTTGACTTAGAGATAGAACCAACTGAGATCCTATGTGATATTTAGAGTTGTATCAAGATGACATAGAATCTAGTGTTCCATGATAAGTCAAAGAACATAGGGAACTAACAAGATATGACGCAAAAAGGAACTCTAAAGTTTGAATTTGTAACAGGTTACCGTTGTACTAACCAAACCTATGTCTCGAGTGAAGTTTGAATACTTCCGAGACAAGCTTGGTGTAGTTCAAAAGGACCCTCCTCGAAAGGGGGAGTAGTATAGTCACTACTGATGAGATTGTCTCATCAAAAAACAAGGTCGTTGATGAGGTAACCTATTCTCTACACCCAGTTACTTAGATTTAGGACTCTCTTATTTAGAATACTTAGTTTTACTTATACATGTTTTGATGTTAGATGTATTAGTAAGAATACATGCTAGATGTGATGTATACATGTGTTGATGTATTAGTAAGAATACATGCTAGATGTGATGTATACATGTTTTGATGTATTAGTAAGAATACATGCCAGTTGTGATGTATACATGTTTTGGTGTGATGTATACATGTTTTGATGTATTGGTGAGAATACATGCTAATGTGATAACTTCTCTTGTATAGGTGAGAATACAGAAGGGGATTGGATCATCCCTGGACTTTCAGTCCTAAAGAGAGCCGTAGACGTGAGGTCTCCGAGAATGAAGTCCTTAGTGGACAGTTGAGGGGATTGGATCATCCCTGGACTTTCAGTCCTAAAGAGAGCCGTAGACGTGAGGTCTCCGAGAATGAAGTCCTTAGTGGAAAGTTGAGGGGATTGGATCATCCCTGGACTTTCAGTCCTAAAGAGAGCCGTAGACGTAAGGTCTCCGAGAATGAAGTCCTTGATGGACTTGAGGGGATTGGATCATCCCTGGACTTTCAGTCCTAAAGAGAGCCGTAGACGTAAGGTCTCCGAGAATGAAGTCCTTGATGGACTTGAGGGGATTGGATCATCCCTGGACTTTCAGTCCTAAAGAGAGCCGTAGACGCAAGGTCTCCGAGAATGAAGTCCTTGATGGACTTGAGGGGATTGGATCATCCCTGGACTTTCAGTCCTAAAGAGAGCCGTAGACGCAAGGTCTCCGAGAATGAAGTCCTTGATGGACTTGAGGGGATTGGATCATCCCTGGACTGTCAGTCCTAAAGAGAGCCGTAGACGTAAGGTCTTCGAGAATGAATTGAGTGGATTAAATCATCCTTGGACAGTAAATCCAGTAATTCCGAAAGTAAGGATAGTCCTAAATGAATTGTGGTTGGATTAAATCATCCTTGGACAGTAAATCCAGAAATTCCGAAAGGAAGGATAGTCCTAAATGAATTGTGGTTGGATTAAATCATCCTTGGACTGTAAATCCAGTAATTCCGAAAGGAAGGATAGTCCTAAATGAATTGTGGTTGGATTAAATCATCCTTGGACAGTAAATCCAGTAATTCCAAAAGGAAGGATAGTCCTAAATGAATTGTGGTTGGATTAAATCATCCTTGGACAGTAAATCCAGTAATTCCGAAAGGAAGGATAGTCCTAAATGAATTGTGGTTGGATTAAATCATCCTTGGACAGTAAATCCAGAAATTCCGAAAGGAAGGATAGTCCTAAATGAATTGTGGTTGGATTAAATCATCCTTGGACAGTAAATCCAGTAATTCCGAAAGGAAGGATAGTCCTAAATGAATTGTGGTTGGATTAAATCATCCTTGGACAGTAAATCCAGTAATTCCGAAAGGAAGGATAGTCCTAAATGAATTGTGGTTGGATTAAATCATCCTTGGACAGTAAATCCAGTAATTCCGAAAGGAAGGATAGTCCTAAATGAATTGTGGTTGGATTAAATCATCCTTGGACAGTAAATCCAGTAATTCCGAAAGGAAGGATAGTCCTAAATGAATTGTGGTTGGATTAAATCATCCTTGGACAGTAAATCCAGTAATTCCGAAAGGAAGGATAGTCCTAAATGAATTGTTGGACTAATCATCCTTAGACAGCAAATCCAGGAGGGATAGTCTTAAATATGATTGTGATTGGACTAATCATCCTTAGACAGCAAATCCAGGAGGGATAGTCTTAAATATGATTGTGGTTGGACTAATCATCCTTAGACAGCAAATCCAGGAGGGATAGTCTTAAATATGATTGTGGTTGGACTAATCATCCTTAGAAAGCAAATCCAGGAGGGATAGTCTTAAATATGATTGTGTGATGACGATGTTGCTGATCGTGTGCTGCTGATCGTGTGATGACGATGCTGTTGATCGTGTGATGACGATGCTGCTGATCGTGTGCTGCTGATCGTGTGATGACGATGCTGCTGATCGTGTGCTGCTGATCGTGTGATGACAATGCTGATGATCGTGTGATGACGATGCTGATGATCGTGTGATGACGATGCTGATGATCGTGAGATGACGATGCTGATGATCGTGTGATGACGATGCTGATGATCGTGTGATGACGATGCTGATGATCGTGTGATGACGATGCTGATGATCGTGAGATGACGATGCTGATGATCGTGTGATAACGATGCTGCTGATCGTGTGATGACGATACTGCTGATCGTGATGTTGATGTTGATGTTGACATTGATGTACCAGTAACTGTTTGAGTTACTGATGAAGACAAATTGAAGAAAGCTTCCAATGATTTATAGATGTATCATGTATGATGTTGATGACTCCTTGCTCGTGCAGATGTTGTTATAATATCCTTCTCGTTAAGGGGGAGTGTTGAGATATTGTAACTTCAAAGAATATTATATTTGTACTTTATTATTCCGGAGATGTTTCATTCCTCCGTGAAGATCTTATTGTATATCCGGAGATGTTTATTCCTCCGTCGGAATGTGGTAACTCGGGTTATTAGACTTCCCTAGTAGGGGTCGGCCCTGTATGTGTTATGTGGGTCAAAGGGTTATTAGACCACCCTAGAGGGGTCGGCCCAGTTAGTTGTAGTGGGGTATTTAACCTATTGGTTAAATACGAGCCTACGTGTACTTGTGTAAAATACATATCAGAGTAGTGTATAAATAGAGGAGGTGTGTTCCTCATTATACACACTCACTCACTTGAGAAAGGCGCATTTGTGGAGGAGAGGTATGCTATGGAGGAGAAGGAGCTTATGCTCAGGGTTTGCATCTTTGTATATTGCTGGTCATCTATATTGAGGAAGCTTTACTGGGTTTTCTACCCCATGAGGGTTTCCCAGGATAAATCTCTGTCTCTTGTGTTTATGCTATGCTTGTTGTTTCTTCAGTGATCCTGTATATGCTATTATTGTGAAATGGAATGTAATGCTGCTATTTTCTATCTTAGCATATTGAATTTTAACATTAATACCTAACTAATGCTAATAATACTTCATGCAAATAGAACAAGTATATTACATTTATCATAACATTACTAAAACATCATTGGTTATCTTATGAGTTTTTAAGATTTCATTTCATTATTTTTATGATTACATCAGTTCAATCAATCAAGTACAAGGAAATGTACCTACTACCACTAACTGAAGATCAAGGAATACCCAACCCTCAACAGTACTAACTAAAATATCCTCCCATCCTAACTTGCGTCTGCATCCTCCCTATCCTTCCTCTGCTAGTACAAAAGTGGATGTCAGCTATACTGACCTAGCCACGTAGAATGTGAGAGCGGTAGCGTCGGCTAACTAGCGGACCTAACCTCTCCTAGCACGCATCCGACCATCATCATCACAAAAACTTGGGGAGCGTGTCTCAGCACGGCCCTCCCACGACCTCGGGTATCATAGAAACATAGGGTGGGAAATACATCCATCCCTCTCAACATACTGGGTCTACGCCCTTATCAACTCATACTTTGTTGCTCTCGAGATTATTGGTTTGTGTCATCGTATCATCAACTTTGGTAAACAAGGCTCTCTGCAAAATAGGTACTATACCATACTTCATATCAAGTATCCCGCTATTGCATAGCCCCGATGTCCTACGGATTATTACTTTGCAGCCATACATTTATAACAATATTTCCATTCTATCATCGTATGATCCATATTGTCAACATTATTTATTTCATCACATAAAATCATTAAATCGATCACAGCATAAATACCACATCATATATATCACATTTCATCCAGGACGATTATTAAACATACACCGTCATTATGAAATAAAAGAATCTCGTGATAACTACAACATAGTAACCACATAAACCTAATAACATCATGAGGATGGTAACCTCATAACATCATAACCGTAGTATCAGCATGGGCATAGTAACATCCTAAACATAGTAGCAACATATCATCATGTCTAACATGCCGAAAATATAGTTCACTTTGTCTAGCTGAGTCGAACAGATAATTAGAAAATAAAGTGAAAGGTGTCTAACTCATAAACACGCCTAGTAAAAATATGGGGCGTTACAGGATGGACAGCTCACAGAGATGATGAAGACCTACAGGAGGCTAGGCCTACATCTAGCATGAAAAAGGGTTGGCTCTGTAGAACTTCCTATGACGAGAAGAATTGAGAGATAGCACCAGTGATCGAGAGGACGAGTACAGCAGCAGTGACGATGATGCTTCGTGCTCTAGTGATGATGATCCAGCTCCAGAATTGAAGACTTGTGCCTATATGTATTGATGACCTGTGTCAAGAGAATACCTTCCTAGTTAAGAGGGAGTGTTGATGTATTTGTAACTTTGGAAGATATTCACTTGTATATTGTATATATTACATTTTTACTTTATTGTATCCCCAATGGAGATGTATTATTCCTCTGGTTGGAAGTGTCGTCATTTGTATTTGCAAGTGTCGCAAGTTACATTGTAAGTGTCGTAACTTATATTTGATGGGTTATTAGACCACCTTAGTGGGGTTGGCCCTGTATGACTCATGTGGATGGGTTATTAGGATTCTTTAGGAAGTCATCCCAGTTAGGATTAAAGGCAGGTTAAGTGGTTGTATAAATAGAGAGTGTATCTCTCTCATTTCACTCATCCAACTCGCATAGTTGAGAGAGAGGAGTGTGCACAAGTGGAGGAGGAGTAGCTGCTGGAGACATCTATCTTTTGGGGTTTGATATTTGTGATCTTTGTATTGGTGCTCATTCTATCTCTGAGGAATTTGCAAGGTTGTTCACCTTCTTGGTTTTCCCCAGTGAAATGCTTTGTGTCTCTTGTCTCTTGTGTTTGATATGTTGTACATGTTGTTCTCTCAGTTAAGATCCTAGATCAGATTGAATTAAATGATGAAAAACTAACACTACTTTGAGTGGCAGTTAGCAGTGTTATGTCAAGGGCTCTTATGGAAGTTGCACCACTCTTTTGTTAGATCTTTTGCTCGATTTTGACGGCATATCGGTAGGCCGCGCCCAAGGAGGAGATGTCTAGAAATTCCATTTCGGTCTGCATTTATCTATGCAGAGCACCGCAATACTTGAGCACCAGATGTCACTCTGAATCTTTGATACCCAGCTTGGTGCGCAAGGTATGGAAGATATTTGTGAACTATGGCACTGCTTGGTCTCTTTCTTGTCGTAGTGTGGTCCATTTGGTATACAAGTCGTCATAACTTCCAACAGGGTAGTATCGTTTCTTAATAACATCCCGAAAGGATTCCCAAGTAGTCGTGACTGTAAATAATGAGGGTTCCTCTATTTCCTTTTGCTCACATAAAGTTTCCCACCAATCTTTGACATGGGGAACGGCTTTGAGGAGCGCAAAAGTAATATTTTCTCTATTTGAAAAGTTATGGACTGAAAAATACCCTTCTAGTATATTCAACCACTTGTCTACAACATCTGCATCTATCTGACCTCCAAATATAGGAATATTGAATTTGATTTGTACCTTGAAGGGGGCGACGCCTCCACTCGAGGAATACATGTCACCTGTTGGTAGCCGCCGAAGGATTTGCACGAAACTATCCATCATCTCGTTCCTCTGTTGCGTGAGGGATTCTTCAAGCAACATTTTGAAAGGATCTCATGTCCCGTCATCTTTCGTTTCTCCTTCCATGAGAGGTTGCTTGGGCATGCAAGAGCTTTTGTCCTTAAGATAAACAAGCTCAAGACCCAATTCTTTGTACCGTGACCTTGTTGGGGACATGCATTAAGACAACATGGAGTAGACCACTCTGATACCACTAATCCGTATTTCATGAGAAGAATGAAATGAATACAGATTATTAAAAGATGCTTAACACAAAGTAACAGAGATACAGTAAAACTAGTTTTCTATTCAATAAGGAAATACGCTGAAACTGTAAAATGCAGCAGAAAACAAGCTTGTTGGAATGGTGGCAGCTTATCCCTGAGAAGAGATGTGACGGTTGGGATCATTCACAAGAAGATTATTACAATGAGGCTCTGAAGGCCTTTTTACAATACCCAAAAACCAAAACCATAACCCCGGAAGATGTAAATCCAATAGTTTTGTGGACCCCGTTTTGGGTAGTTTGGTGTATCAACTTCTCGGGGGTGTAACTTTGGCATACGATCTCCGTTTGGGGCGTACAATAGCTCATTGGAAATATCTATCCGAGAAATACAGCTAGTAGGATCATGGAATATGTTGGTGGGAGATACCACAAAAACTTCGTTTAGGGCCTCAAAACGGCTCCCGAAGTTCATGACCCGAAAAACTGCTAAAAATAGTAAATTACCAAAATTGCCAGAAAACTGTTTTGAGCCAATTGGAAAAGGTGAGTCGCCACCGATATCCACCTGGATCACCCAAGGTAAATATTGTGTCTAATATGAATTCTCATGCTTTTGATTATTCATTGACTTCAAGTACTACTATAATTCTGCATTAAGATAAAAAAATTAACAAAAGGCAATAGCCTCAACCATAGAATTTAACAAATATATCTGAATAAAAGGAGTATCTAAGCTTAGGCATTGAGTCTACAGCAACATTTGTCATTTTTAAGTGTTTGAGTTAAGTTACGTATGTTTCAATTTATCCTTACAAGGGGCTAAAGTGAACTTTTAAAGTGAATTTTATTCCAAGTTGTTCTAGCTCATCTTAACAGCTGTGTAAAGCTTTAGCTTGATGGAAACAATATACTTTTTATAGAAAACATATAAAATGTGTGGCCTATTTGATAGAATGTCCTTGCTAGGTATTCCATCATCTTTTCCTCGTCAACCTTCATAATATGTCCAAATCCTTTTCACAAGTCGCATAGGTAGGTTTTTGTAGATATGAAACATTGAGTAGGAACTGAGTCTTTTGGATGTGCATTCTCTTAGCCCTTCTTGATATGGTTAGAAAGAGTCAATTTTCTAGGTCTACCTAGATTAACCTACTATAGCCAAAAAAAGAAGAAGAAGATGGTAGTTTTCTCTAAAACAATGGCTCTATAAGGTGCTTTCAAAACTTTACTAATGTATTTCAAATAATTTAACCATGTGAATTATGTTGATGTATATGTAACTTCGGAATGTATTTCATCTATGTATATTGTACTCCTATAGAGATGTGTTATTCCTCTATACGGAAGTGTCGTCATTTGTATTGACAAGTGTCGCAAGTGTCGTAACTTGCCGTTGGGTTATTAGACCACCATGTGTGGGGTCGGCCCTGATTAAGTTAACCATGGGTTATTAGGCTAAGCTAGACAAGACGGCCCCATTAGTTTATTGGGCAGGATGGGACAAGTATAAATAGAGATCGGGAGATCTCTATTTGGACATCTCAGTATCTCACTCTACATCACTCGAAAAGTGGCGCACTAGTTGAGGAGGAGGAGGAGCTACTAGTAGAAGACTATCTCTTGTACTTTAATTGTACTTTCATTGTATCATTACTCTCTCTAACTCTGAGGAAGTTGTGGGGTTTTTCGCCTTTATGGTTTTCCCCGGTGAAACTTTGTGTGTCTATTGTCTCTTATGTTTGCCTCTTGTTGTGATTGACATGATTGACATGCTTGATATGATTTATATGTTGTACCTGTTATTCTCTCAGTAAAGATCCTAGAGTATGTTGAGTTAATGCTCAAAAATTAACATGGTATCAGAGCTTCCCTGAGAAGAAGACATTGTGCAGTGGCGGAAACTAGGGTTTCTCGTTTATTGGGTTTCTCTCCACATATTTTGAAAAATCAGTAAGGTAGATTGACTCTACTCATCAAGGAGAATCTATCTGTCCAATCATAATTCAATTCTGAGCACTTTCAGTTTTGGCCCTAAACATTAGGGTTTCCACAAAAATAGGAATTTCTGAAATCGGAAGACGTAGCTAGAAGCTCCTTGGAAAAATTGAAGTTTAGAGCTTTGGATTGAGATTTTTGGTTGGGTGAAGCTCCGGGAAACTCAAACCCTAATTCTGGGTCCTCCTTAGTGAATCCGGGAATACTAAAAGGCATTTTCGAAGGGTGAAACTTTGCAGATCTCAAATTTTGAATATACCAGGCTGATCAGCTCATCAAGGTGCATCTTTCTATCCTTTCAGAATTTTTAAATTCACATTTTGAATTTTTAGGGTTTCTCTAACAAACCCTAATCCGGGACCAGATCCAGTTTTCAGCAAATCAAGTGGTAAGACGTAAATATTTTCTATTTCCATTTGAATTACTCTTTAAGATGTCTCACCACACCAAGCTTGAGGATAAGCTTGAAGGATCTGATAACTTCCGAGCCTGGAAGTATAGGATTGGGTTAATCTTGGAAGAAAATGAATTGGACACCTACATCAGCTCTGAGGTCCCTATCCCAAAGGATGAAGAGGCTAAGGCATTGCATAAGAAGAACTTGGTCAAGGAAAAGAGAATCATTGTTGATTCTATCAAAGACCATCTCATACCACATGTGTCATCTCTGAAGACACTCAAGGAGATGTTTGACTCTTTGACCAAGCTATTTGAAGGGAAGAACATAAATCGGAAGATGACTCTGTAGAATCAATTGATAGGGGTCAAGCTGATGAATGGAGAGACCATTCAATCTTATTTCTTCATAGTCTCTCAGATCAAGGAACAATTTGAAGCTGTAAATGAAGTGGTGGAGAATGGAGAAATTGTGATGACCACTCTGAATGGCCTACCTAGGTCATGGGATTCCTTTATCCAAGGAATATGTCCAAGAAGGAATTTAATCTCCTTCAGTAGACTGTGGGATGAATGTTCACAAGAAGAGGCTAGGCTTGTAGCCCAAGAAGAAAATATGGGAAATGAAGATCGGGCTCTCATAGCTCACACCAAAAGAAGCAAGCCTAAGAAGGAGCACTCTCATTAAAAGAAATCCTCTCACACCCATCTAAAGAATAGGAAAGATATGAGATGCTTCACATGTAATGAGAAAGGACACTTTGTTGTAGATTGTCCCAAGAACAAAAAGGACAACAACTTCAACAAGAAGAAGAAAGGAAACAAGAAGAGGATGATAAACCTCCCAAGAAGAAGGCTAGAACAGAAAGTGATGATGATGACTCATCAAGCGAAGAAGAATATGTTCTAATCTCTGCTCTCATAGGTACTATCTCTCATGGTTGTAATGATTGGCTTATTGACAGTGGGGCTTCCAAAAACATGACTGGGTTTAAAGAATATTTTGTAAATCTATCTAAACATGAGTCACCCCATAAGGTGAAACTTGGGGATGACTATCAATATCCTATCAAAGGAAGTGGTGAAGCCTCCTACAACCTAGACTCTATGAAGTCTTTGAAGATGAAAGAGGTTCTGTATGTACCTGGGCTCAAGAAGAACTTACTCTCCATATCTGCATTGGATGCAAAAGGCATGAGGGTTGCATTTGTAGATGGCCAAGTCCTAATGTGGCCAAAAGGTAAAACTATAGATGATGCAGTGGTGATTGGAGAGCAAGAGGGAGGATTGTATAAATTGAAGGGACAACCTGAACATGCCATAGTACATGAATCCATGGAGCCAAGTGAACTTTGGCATAGAAGGATTGCTCATGTGCACTATAGAGCACTACCAATTGCAAGCAAAGTTATAGAGGGTCTTCTTAAAATCAAGACCAAGCATGAAGGTGTTTGCAAAGAATGTGCAAAAGGAAAGAACATAAAGAAGGCATTTCCAAGCAGTGAAAGCAAGGCAAAAGGAATATTGGAAATTATTCACTCTAATGTATGCAAACTGATGTCTTCTAGTTCTCTGAGTGGGTATGTTTACTATGTCTCTTTCATTGATGACTTCTCTAGGAAGACTTGGGTTTACTTCTTGAAGAACAAGGATGAAATGTTTGATAAATTCAAGGAATTCAAATCCTTGATGGAAAACCAAACTGATAAGAATATCAAAACATTCAAATCCGACAATGGCGGAGAATTCACTTCAGGAGAATTCAAGAAGCTATGCAGTGATTCAAGGATTAAGAGGGATTTGACTGCTCCCTACAATCCACAACAAAATGGAGTTGCAGAAAGGAAGAATCGAACAATCATGGAAGCAACACGGGCAATGCTACATGACCAGGATCTGCCTATGCATCTGTGGGCAGAAGCAGCCAGGACAGCTGTATATGTGCAGAACACAACACCACACAAGATATTGGACAACACGACACCAGAAGAGGTCTTCTCTAGTAAGAAACCTTAAGTCAGCCATCTCAGAATATTTGGTTTTCCAGTATATACTCATGTTCCAAAGGAAAAGAGGACTAAGCTAGATCCTTCAGGAAAGAAGGGTATCTTTGTGGGTTACAGTGAAAGCTCGAAGGCTTACAGAATATACTTTCCAAGGTTCAAGAAGATTGATGTCAGCAGGGATGTAACACTTGATGAAAACTCAGCATTCATCAAATCAAGGAAGACACCTGTTGAAGATCATGAAGAACCAAAGGAAACCAGATTTCAAGATACTACCATGACTGAAGCAATTCCAGATGTTGATCGTGAAATTGAAGATCCACAAGAACCTGTAGATCCACCTCGTGAGAAGGACTCTCACAAGAGAAAACTTGCATGGGCTAGAGAGCTCATTCAAGATGCAGAAAGGTATGGCATTCTAGAAGAAGAACACAAAGCAAAGAAGAGGACCAGATCACATACCAGCTATGTTCCTTTACTCTGTGATATCATGAACAAAGAAACCTTCCAGTTATGAAGAGGCAGCAGAAAAGAAAGAATCGAAGGATGCCATGGTCGAGGAATACCAATCAATAATGAAGAATGATGTTTGGGATGTTGTACCAAGACCTGAAGGGAAGTCTGTTGTGACTTCCAAATGGATCTACAAGATCAAGCATGCTGCAGATGGAAGCATAGAGAAATACAAAGCAATATTTGTAGCTCGTGGCTTCTCCCAAAAAGAAGGAATTGACTATGAAGAAACTTTTGCTCCTATAGCCAGATACACTTCCATCAAATCAGTATTTGCTCTGGCTACAGTGATGAAATGGAAGATACACCATATGGATATCAAGACAGCCTTCTTGAATAGTGTAGTCGAGGAGGAAGTGTATGTATAGCAGCCACTTGGTTTTGAGACACATGACAGGAAGTCATATGTGTGCAGGTTGAAGAAATCATTGTATGGCTTGAAGCAAGCTCCTAGGACTTGGTATGGGAGGATAGACAGCTTTCTATCCAGTTTGGGATTTACCAAGAGTAAAGCAGATTCCAACCTTTACTACAAGGTTGAGGAGGGAAATCCTGTGATACTACTATTGTATGTGGATGACCGGTTTGTTACAGGTGATGATAGATTGATTGCCAATATCAAGAGGAAGCTTGCAGCCGAGTTCAAGATGAAGGAGTTGGGGATGATGCACTATTTTCTAGGCATGGAGGTGTGGCAGAGTGCAGAGGGAATCTTCCTTGGACAAGGGAAGTATGCAGTATAGATCCTGAAGAGGTTCGAGATGATGGACTACAAGGCCATGGCCACACCTATGGCATCGAACCTGAAGCTTCTGTGTGATGCTTCATCTGATCCATTTGATGTCACTATGTATCGTCAAATGATTGGGTCCTTGGTGTACCTGACGAACACGAGACCAGATATTTGCTTTGCGGTGAACATGGGGGGTTCACTAGCGAGGCAATATCATATCACATCCATTCATATTGGGGGTTTGAATACTCCTAGAAACTTCAAAAATATATTGCCTCGTATTAAGGGGTCAAGGGGGGTTTTTAATTTGATATAGTAATATAAATATTGGGGGTTATTTTATTTGGGTGGGTTGAGGGATAACCATTGGATATAAGCTTTGATTGACTATCAGTTGAAGATTCTTTAACCCTAAAACAAATCTATAGTACATCGGAAAGATGGCATCAAAGATGGAACCTATGTTCTTTATGGCCATAACTATGCAATTTGGGCAGCTGATATGGAAACATTGCTAAAGAGTAAGGGACTCTAGAAATATACAAAGACTATTATCCCAGATCCAACAGATGCACAGGCTAAATTTGTCATCCTTAGAAAGAAATATGAAAATGTTGGGGTCATCACGAACTACATATCTTCGGATATTGGATTTCATACAAGCGGGGTCGACTGTCCTCATGAAGTCTGGAAGAAGCTCACGACTATGTTTGCCAAAATAGAAAAAATTCAAGTCATGCAAATAGGGAAAGAGTTGATCTCTCTGGATCCTCATTCCTTTGAAAGAATAGAGGACTATTTGGCTCCCATAAAAGAGCTACAGTTAAAGTTGGGAAAATGCAGAAAGGATTTTCCCAAGAATGATGGGAAGATCATTGAGTTAGTTCTAATGAATCTAAAAACACAATTTCATGTGTTTTGCTTGTTGTTCCGACCAACCAAATATCATGCAAGGAAGATGGTAATGATTTTTCCTTTGATAACCTTTGTGATTTATTGATCAAGGATCAAGAAAAATTGCTTGATGAAGGGAGGCTTGGTGTAAATCAATAATCTCATTTGTTGAAAAACAAGGTCAAAAGGGAGTCGACAGAACACCCTGAACGGAAGATGACAGTTTGTCAACCAGAATATTAAGGAGAAAATGGTTGAGTCGAAATTGACCAAGAAAACTCGAAAGAAGAAGGTCTACCACCACTATGGTAAAGTGGGATACGTGTAGAAAACCCATTGAAGGTTAGGTATGAAGGTTGAAGCTTCCAAGGTGCATCAATTCATTGCATGGGTCATTTACATGGGTTGGTTGTGTTAGGTTAGTGTCTTAGTGGCATTATTTGGGAGTTCTCATATGTCTTGATTTCATGCTCATATTTCTTTTTGTTCATCTCCATCAACTCAGGTTTTTGAGTGAGGATTAATGCCTATATGACAATGACCATTTTGAAAAACCTATAAGGTGAGTGGTATCTTTTATGCTTATAAGTATATCTCCATCTTGATCATCCCTACCTTCCCTTGTGTCTTAAAACTTCCAAGGAATCATCATGAGAAAAGGTCAAACATCTTACACCATGAGTACCATCATTGGGGTCAATACATTGCATCTATTTCCCTATGGCACAAGCATCATTATCCAACCTTAATCCATTCTCACACTAGAATTTGCTAACTTAAATTTACTAGACAGTCGATTGATAGTGCCATTCAACAAATGTGGTATTTATTGGCCATAATGTCGATGAACATGAGACTTTGTAGAGTATATTGGAAAAACATCTGACAACTAATCTTGTAAATCCAATGATACAACATAAATTAATATCTTCTTCTTAAACTTAGCTCTATGATTGAAACTAATTTGTCCACTACATAGGCCCCACATATAAAGTGTTGAGATATTGTAACTTCAAAGAATATTATAATTGTACTTTATTATACTGGAGATGTTTCATTCCTCCGTAAAGATCTTATTGTATATCCGGAGATGTTTATTCCTCCGTCGGAATGTGGTAACTCGGGTTATTAGACTTCCCTAGTGGAGGTCGGCCCTGTATGTGTTATGTGGGTCAAAGGGTTATTAGACCACCCTAGAGGGTTCGGCCTAGTCAGTTGTAGTGGGGTATTTAACCCATTGGTTAAATACGAGCCTACATGTACTTGTGTAAAAGATATGTCAGAGTAGTGTATAAATAGAGGAGGTGTATTCCTCATTTGATACACACACACACTCACTTGAGAGAGAGGCGCACTTGTGGAGGAGAGGTCTGTTATGATAGAGGAGGAGATCGTATCTTTGGTTTGCATCTTTGTATATTGCTGGTCATCTATATTGAGGAAGCTTTACTCGGTTTTCTACCCCATGAGGGTTTCCCAGGATAAATCTGTGTCTCTTGTGTTTATGCTATGCTTGTTGTTTCTTCAGTGATCCTGTATATGCTATTATTGTGAAATGGAATGTAATGCTGCTATTTTCTGTCTTATCATATTAAATCTTAACATGGTATCAGACCTAACCTGAAGGAAGGCAAGGTATGGCACTTACGACACTTGCTTCACTTACGACAATTTGAAGGTTAGGGTTTTACATAGCAAAAACCAGTCATCGTGGAACTTTCGCTATAAATCCATTTTGGCGAAGTTTCAGGATCTGAAACCTTTACAGGTCGTAGATAACATCTCCAGATATCTTTTTTCCAAAGGGCACCCTCAGATTCGTTGTACTTTGTAAGTTATGATCAGTACAAGTTAGGGTTTCTGCCTCTTCCAGATCTCAGTCAAAATCAGGTGACCTAGGAAAAAAGGTCATAACTTGGGATAGGAAGATCCAAATGAAATTTCGTAAAAAGTGAAAGGTAGTACACAGACTGTACTATCTTAGGAAACGTTTTCAGAGGCCGAACCTGAACCAGTGACACGTGGCACACCGTACAAGTTCACTCTCCTGTTTTATCCCATAAACAGGTCACGTTGCGACACTTGTCATAACTCTCTCTCAGAGAGTCCAATTGAGGTCAGACCTATCAATATGGAAATACAACAGGGCGAGCTATCTCAGGAAACGTTTTCAGAGGCCGAATTTCAAACAGTGACACGTGGCATGCCGTACAAGTTCGCTCTCCTGTATTATCCCAAAACAGGTCACGTTGCGACATTTGGCATAACTCTCTCTCAGAAAATCCAATTGAGGTCAGACCTATCAGGATGGAAAGATGACAAGTCAGGATACTGCAGAAAAATTGTTCAAACCCTTTGGAGCGAAAATTTCAGAGTTATAGCAGAAACAATCAGGTACATATTTCTGCCAAAACAGAATTATTTTTGGAGCACCTTTATTCATGGCTTCCGGAATTTAGGGTTTCGGAGAAAGTTAGAATTTTTGGAATCGGAATCCACGGCTGAATGCTACTCAGGAAAATTTAAATTTAGAGACCAAGATCGAATTTTTGGTTGGGTAGAAGACTGGTCTTGATTAAACCCTAGCTCAGGATTTTGATCGGAAAGATGGAAAATTAGGGCTTCAGCAAAAGTTGAAATTTTTGAAGTCTGTAACCACGGCTGGAAGCTCCTCAGAAAAATAAGAGTTTAGAGCCTTGGATCAAACCTTTTGATTGAGCAGAAGGGTGGGCTTCATGAAACCCTAGTTCGGGATCCTGTCCAGAAGATCCAGAAGTTTCAAAGGCAATTTTGAGGGGTCAAATTTTGGAGATTTCAAAATTGAAGTATGCTAGTTTGATCAGCTCAGCAAGACACATCCTTCCATTCATTCGGAAGTGCGAAAGTCAAAGATTGAATTTTAGGGTTTCTCTAGCAAACCCTAATCAAGCTCCAGATCAAGTTTCAGGGGGAGTTGAGGCTAAGGCCTTACATAAGAAGACTACAAGAAGTCTCAACAGGTATGACTTAAGGAGGTTCAGGTATGTCTTGAAATCTGATTCTTGATTAAGTTCATAATGTGTTTGTCTTCATGTTATCTATTAGTACAATCTTGATTAAACGTTAGAATTGTCTTATCACCCTAGTAACAGTATGAGTGCATGTGAATGATCGAAGACATTCATTGATTAGGGCTATATGATTGTACTAATGCATTATGGTGTTGTGTGAGGTTGATGTTGTCTGCTAACAAGATACAGGTACATCACAAAAGACAAATCAAGCTCCATGACCAGGACATCATGAAGACAAAGACTCATCCATAATCTTTGTTCTACTTACGAGGTATGTATGACTTTGTTATATTATGCTTAACCTATGAGACATGCAGGTTCTAGCTCAGGATCTCTAAATCATTGAAGAGATTGTTTAGGTATGTTGTACATAACTAAGCAGGTATACTAATCCAGGTATGTTTTCCTATGTCATGATCCCTTATATAAGTGTACTTGGTATGATTGGTTATGCTTATTCATAAAGTTAGTAATCAAGGGTTTATGCATATTATGTCTCTTATCTTGGTTGATTATTTAACTAACTAGATCAAACAAGAATTTGCATGAGTAAAAGAAGACTTCCCTGAAACCTTGAATATTATCTATAATCATGACTATACATACTCAAGATTATTTAGAATTAGAATGTTTTGAGACTATACTAATGAATGTATGTTTGTGTATGAGATCATGAGGATGACACTAGTGCACACTTGAGCATGCACAGTGGTACAAAATGAATATAAGTTCAAAAGACATATAGAAGATCAAGCGGGAGGCAACCACACAAACATAAAAGATAAGTATTTGAGATGTTATAGTAAATGATATTGCTTGTATGCATATTTGCATTCCTAGAATATATCATGCTGAGTGTAAACATTCATAGAGCATTGAACATTATACTACTAATATGCATATGATTGGTAAGTTGGACAAACATTCCATTGTTGCTTGTCTAGAATGAAACCTCTTTGATGACATGCTGAGAGCTGTGCACACTCTCAATAGTATGTTCTGGTAGAGATGGAAGGCATCTAGATAGCCACTGTATGCATACAGGATATGGGAAAGTGTTGTGCCAAAGTATTGGTCAAAATAGTTACATAACTATGTAAATGATATCTGTATGCATAATAGGTTATCATATCAATATGATTTGATGATTATGAAGTATTACTAATCATGTACTTAATTTTGATTTGTAGGAAAGATCATGATGAAGGATGAACACTGAACAAGCGATGGATGATTTACAAATCAAACACACTATAGAAGGCTTGTGGCTAGAAGATTCTCTTAGAAAGAGGAAGAGAATCATGATGAGATGTTTTGCTCCAAGTGGCTAGATAAGACCATTCTCTTAATGGTGTAATTAAAGAAGAAGTGTGAATCAGGTTCTGTATGGGTACCCAGGATTGGTAGTCAATTGATGAGCTTAATGATCATCATGGGTGATGTGGATCTCAACCTTTGCTACGAGGTTGAATATGGCTTCTATACACATATGACATGGATGCAAGAAGGAAATCACCGCAGAGTTCGAATGATTTTGAGGCTCATATTAGTAGACCCATCTGACGAGAGATGGCACAGATAGATATGCAGAAGATCACTCAATGCAGAGTGTGAATAATGGACAATTGACAGCTTCATGACAAAGCTTGGGCTTTACCAGAAGTAAAGTTGATCCTAACCTTTACCTTAAGGTTGTGGATGATGAACCTATCATACCATTATTGTATGACAATGATCTCTTTCTGACAAGGAATGAGAAACAGATCATGAAAATGGCTGCAGAAATGAAAATGAAAGATCTCGGATTAATGCACTACTTCTTAGGTCTAGAAGTATGGCAAGATCCAAAAGGAATATTTTAAATCAAGGTAAGTATGCTGTGAAGTTTCTAAAAAGATTTGATATGTTGGAGTATAAAGCCATGGCCACTCCCATGGACTCCAACTTGAAGTTATTAGTTAATGACTCATCGGATTTAGTGGACCTAACCCTATATAGACAAATCATTGGGTCATTGATGTATTTAACAAATACTAGGCCAAATATATGCTTTGCTGCAAATACCCTAAGTCAGTATCTAGTAGAACCTAGAAAGGTTCACTTAATAGCTACAAAGCATGTAGTGAGGTACCTAAAAGGTACATTAGATTTTGGTCTATATTATCTTGGAGGTCATGAACTCCATTTACATGGTTACTCAGATTCTGATTGGGCAGGAAGTGCCTCAAACAGAAAGAGTACATCAGGTGGATGTTATAGTCTTGAATCTTCCATGATCTCATGGTTCAGCAAGAAACAATCTAGTGTGGCTCTCAGTACTGTTGAAGCATAATATATATAGCTGTCTGCTCTGCCAGCTGTGAAGCAGTGTGGCTTCAAAAGCTATTATATGGAGTGTTTGACTTAGAAATGGATTCCACTGTGATTATGTGTGACATTCAAAACTGCATCAAGATAGAAAATCTTGTATTCCACGATAAGTCAAAACACATAGAGATCCGATACTTCTATATACGAGATATGGTGCAAAGAGGAGCTATCAAGCTCGAGTATATAAGCACTGAGGATCAGATTGCTGATATCTTGACTAAACCTATGTCTCGAGTAAAGTTTGAATACTTCCGAGACAAGCTTGGTATAGTCCAGAAGGACCCTCCTCGAAAGGGGGAGTATTATAGTATCTGATAACAAGTCTATCCGATCAATTTGTTGCACTTAGTTACTTAGAATTATTTAGATTTAGGAATCTTATATTTTTTCTTTTGATGTTAGATATACATGCTTTTGATGATAGATGTATACATGATTTTGATGATAGATGTATACATGCTTTTGATGTTAGATATACATGCTTTTGATGATAGATGTATACATGCTTTTGATGATGAATGTTATGCATGTTTTGATGATAAGGATACATGTTTTGATGATGAGGATACATGTTTTGTTATACATGTTTTGATGATGAGGATACATGTTTTGTTATACATGTTTTGATGATGAGGATACATGATTGACACATGTTTTGATGAAGTTTTTGGTGAACATGTGAGGGGATTGGATCATCCCTGGACTTCAGTCCGAAAGAAGAGCTGTAGACGTATGTCTTCGAGAATGAATTCCTTGGTGGACGGGTGAGGATTAAGTCATCCTTGGACGTGGTCCTAAATGTACGGTGTAGGATTAAGTCATCCTTGGACATAGTCCTAAATGTACGGTTGAGGATTAAGTCATCCTTGGACATGGTCCTAAATGTACGGTGGAGGATTAAGTCATCCTTGGACGTAGTCCTAAATTTACGGTTGAGGATTAAGTCATCCTTGGACGTGGTCCTAAATGTACGGTGGAGGATTAAGTCATCCTTGGACGTAGTCCTAAATGTACGGTTGAGGATTAAGTCATCCTTGGACGTGGTCCTAAATGTACGGTGGAGGATTAAGTCATCCTTGGACGTAGTCCTAAATGTACAGTTGAGGATTAAGTCATCCTTGGACATGGTCCTAAATGTACGGTGGAGGATTAAGTCATCCTTGGACGTAGTCCTAAATGTACGGTGGAGGATTAAATCATCCTTGGACGTAGTCCTAAATGTACGGTTGAGGATTAAGTCATCCTTGGACGTGGTCCTAAATGTACGGTGGAGGATTAAGTCATCCTTGGACGTAGTCCTAAATGTACGGTTGAGGATTAAGTCATCCTTGGACGTGATCCTAAATGTATAGTGGAGGATTAAGTCATCCTTGGTCGTGGTCCTAAATGTACGGTGGAGGATTAAGTCATCCTTGGACATAGTCCTAAATGTACGGTTGAGGATTAAGTCATCCTTGGACGTGGTCCTAAATGTACGGTGGAGGATTAAGTCATCCTTGGACGTAGTCCTAAATGTATGGTTGAGGATTAAGTCATCCTTGGACGTGGTCCTAAATGTACGGTGGAGGATTAAGTCATCCTTGAACGTAGTCCTAAATGTACGGTGGAGGATTAAGTCATCCTTGGACGTGGTCCTAAATGTACGGTGGAGGATTAAGTCATCCTTGGACGTGGTCCTAAATGTACGGTGGATGATTAAGTCATCCTTGGACGTAGTCCTAAATGTACGGTGGATGATTAATTCATCCTTGGACGTAGTCCTAAATGTACGGTGGAGGATTAAGTCATCCTTGGACGTAGTCCTAAATGTACGGTTGAGGATTAAGTCATCCTTGGACGTGGTCCTAAATGTACGGTAAGGATTGGATCATCCTTGAACTTTGGTCTTGTGAACTGAGCCGTAGACATGAGGTCTCCGAGAATTGATAGGACTGGATCGTCCCTGGACTTTGGTTCAAAAGGTACATGACAGGACTGGATCGTCCCTGGACTTCGGTTCAAAAGGTACATGACAGGACTGGATCGTCCCTGGACTTCGGTTCAAAAGGTACATGACAGGACTGGATCGTCCCTGGACTTCGGTTCAAAAGGTACATGACAGGATTGCATCATCCATGAACAGAGGTCCTAAAAAGAACAGGATTGATCGTATGATGATGATGCTGATGACGATGCTGATGACTATGCTAATAATCGTCTGATGACGATGCTGATGATCGTATGATGACGATGCTGATGACTATGCTAATAATCGTGTGATGACGATGCTGATGATCGTATGATGACGATGCTGATGATCGTGTGATGTCGATGTTGATGATCGTGTGATGACGATGCTGATGACGATGCTCATGATCGTGTGATGATGATGCTGATGGTTGAGTACTATCAACTCTGATGATGTTGATGTTCCAGTCACTAGTCAAGTTACTAATGATGATGAATTGAAGAAAGCTTCCGATGATTTATAGATGTATCATGTATGATGTTGATGACTCCTTGCTCGTGCAGATGCTGTTATAATATCCTTCTCGTTAAGGGGGAGTGTTGAGATATTGTAACTTCAAATAATATTATAATTGTACTTTATTATTCCGGAGATGTTTCATTCCTTCGTAAAGATCTTATTGTATATCCGGAGATGTTTATTCCTCCGTCGGAATGTGGTAACTCAAGTTATTAGACTTCCCTAGTGGAGGTCGGCCCTGTATGTGTTATGTGAGTCAAAGGGTTATTAGACCACCCTAGAGGGGTCGGCCCAGTCAGTTGTAGTGGGGTATTTAACCCATTGGTTAAATACGAGCCTACATGTACTTGTGTAAAAGATATGTCAGAGTAGTGTATAAATAGAGGAGGTGTATTCCTCATTTGATACACACACACACTCACTTGAGAGAGAGGCGCACTTTTGGAGGAGAGGTCTGCTATGATAGAGGAGGAGATCATATCTTTGGTTTGCATCTTTGTATATTGCTGGTCATCTATATTGAGGAAGCTTTACTGGGTTTTCTACCCCATGAGGGTTTCCCAGGATAAATCTGTGTCTCTTGTGTTTATGCTATGCTTGTTGTTTCTTCAGTGATCCTGTATATGATATTATTGTGAAATGGAATGTAATGCTGCTATTTTCTGTCTTAGCATATTAAATCTTAACATAAAGTTGTTGGAATGTAGGCAATGTGGAGTCCATTTCAAGTTTTCACACACTAGGGGTGACTCTCACATAACAAGCCATTGACTAGAGTCAAAAGCTAGACTTAGGGGTACAAGACATTTATATTTAGTGTTTTAATGTGAATTGTACCACATACATGATGATTTGTGATAAAAACATGGTCTATAAGGAATTCCCACACCAAAATATTTTTGAATGTAGAGGTTGGATTTGGGGGATTGTGGCTTAAGGGGCTACTAATTGTGAGGTTAATAAAGATTAGTTGAATAGAGGTTTGTTGCAACACCTTTTCCAAATAGACACATTTCTTCGTATCTTCAGGCCTTTCACCTTTACATCCAAGATTGGACAATGGGAACTCTTCTCTCTTTGCATCTTCAAGCCTTCCACCTTATGCAAAGAGAGAATTTATAAAGCTTTAATGGAGAGACTTTTAATTAGTTTGTAAAATCAAATTTCATGTTTGAAAGTTTAACTTCTGGGATACAAAATTATAATTTTTATTTATAATTAAAAAATAATTAACTATTATCTGAATGATATGATTATAAAATGACTAATTTAAAAAAAAATCCAAAAAAAATCCATCAAACATTAATGCAAAATCTACAAAAAAATTTCCATCAAACATGATATGATTATGAAATGACTAATTTAAAAAAAAAAACTAAAAAACATTAATGCAATATCTAAAAAAATTCCATCAAAACATTAATGCTCTGCTCACTGACAAGCTATTCATGTGGCTTTTGGAGGTTCGCATTAATTCTAGAGGCTTCAAGTACTTTGGAAAATATTTTTATCCCCTCATTACTTTCGAGGTTGATATACCACATCTTCCTGAATAGTTATTGAAACATACAAAAAGGCATAGGATTCCAAAAACTCTACAAGTGGCAAGAGCTAGAAAGGAAAACGGTGAGAAGACCTCCAGTTGGAACGTTCTTCGAACGCATTAATAGTCATTAGTAAGAAAATTCATACCCACTTTCGGTGGGATTTAACATGGTTATATAGCACCCAGTCAACGATCCTAGGGATAAACATACAAATTACTTTTAACCTTGTCATCTCCGATGGTGCTAATCCTTTCCACTTTGATATTAATGATACATAAGAAAAAATTATATGTAAAATATTAATAAATAAATAAAATGTTAATTATTTGCACTGTAATGGTCTCTCTAGTGCTTCTTTTTTGGGAATCCAGGCCCTTTGATTATTAGAATCAAATATATATAACACCTAAAATAAAGATAAAACAAACAAAAAAGAAATAAGATATTAGAATACAAAATATATAGAATTTGTTCATGTCTTGCAGCCATAAAGAGTTTGAGGAAGAGCCATAAATGATCTAACGAATCGATTTAGCCAGCAAAAATAGATTTTGCAAAAAGTTAAGAGTGATGAACTGTTTAATTTTGAGTGACCGTCTTAGTGAGCCTTCCTTCAAGAGGGAATTCTTAGTGGTATGACTGAGCATTCAATTAAGAGTGACAGGGAAGCAGGATATATTTGAATCAATATATCAACTGTTCATTTCTTATTTCTCTGACTGAACCTTCTCGATTACTATTGTGTGAGGGTCTGAGTGAGCCTTTACTTAAGAGCTAGAAGGAAGGAGGATACAGAGGAGAAAGGTTACTATTGTGCGAGGATAAGGAGGATAGATTCGAGTCAGTATCTCAACTCTTAGCTTATTATTGGTTTCATTGAGCAAGAAAAAAGTCAGCGATCTTAGTTACTATTGTGTGAGGTAGGCGGTTCTTTATTTTTTTCCCTACAGTTTTCATAGTTTAAGTAGTTGCATGAGCAATTTGCTGCTTCATCTCTTGCAGATAGCATCTGTGAAACTGTGTTTCTGTTTTGCATTATTGTTTCTTAATGTTATCATTGTTTTTTTTCATGTAAATCCCATCCTAGTATTGGGTGTAAACACTGAAAATGGCTAAGTTAACTCAGAAAAAATTCCAATTGTGTGGTAAATTCAGTAATAAAAGGTGGCCTATAGTGGCTACCACTACCTTGCTAGAGTGTGGGAACGTTATTTTCTATGGTATAGATGGGAGGTATGTTCTATCTCTCTGTTAACCATTTAAGTATCTTCCAGAAACCCCATGGAACAATATAAAGCCATTATGCACTGTTATCAGTGTTGCTGGAGGTTTTGAGTTATCACTTGATCAACGAGGTAATTCATTCCGCAGTTTTGTGGATGGGATAAATTTCCAATGCAGACAACCCTTACACTGAGAATAAATTTCCAATATAGACAATGCCCAGGTAATTCTTGAAGTCTGTTGCCTGCATGTAGGCATGCATGGTTTCTTTTTATTCCCGCTATGGTAATACCTTAACCAAAGCTTACGGGCATGTCACTGATATCCTTGGCTAGAGGCACTACTTACATGCCTTCCTTTCCCGACCCCGTCGACAAGAATTCCATTCCCTTCCGTGGGAGAGATAACTCCTTTACACACAATCCCAAGTTTCGCTAGCAAGCAATAGAGCAGTAAAAGCCAATTCTGGCGCTCCGCTATGGTAATACCTTAGTATGGTCTGTTTATTGATGGAAGGTAGCCATGCACGAGTCTATTTCGGTTGATCCCGGCTAGCTTTCTTCACCTAGCCCTTTACTTGTTGCGTTACTAGAACTACCCTCTTGTCCATCTTGCAGGGGCTTTGTCAGCGATGCAAAATGCTTATGGGGGCTAGAACTCTTGCCAATCTCATTGGGCTGAGTGAAATGCATTCAGGAATATGATGTTGTACATCCATATTCTTATTGATCTAACCTTGGGATTTCCTTGAAAATGTATATGGGACCCAAGGCAAGGCATATGATATTGTAATGCCTAGATCCGAATTATACGGATTTCCGTGCAAATGTATATAGATCTGGATTTCCATTGAAATGTATATGGGCCCCAAGGCATATGATATTGCAGTTCCCAAAGATAATATCAAAATTTTGGTTTCATACATTCTGTTTCTACTGAAAATATGCCTTCAAGCAAGGCCCATGGAAAGACTCAGCACTTTCCAGGTTTGCATATTATATATGATATAGAATTGTTTTCCTTGTGATATTCCCACATAATCAAACAATTTGCCTCTCATTTCAATAAGGGGGTCGTTGAAAGGAGGGACCTCCCTGGCCTTCATCCTTTTGTGGTAACCACTCCACCTCAACTAACTAACTAAAAGGATGGGTCAAAATAGAAGTGAGGTAGAAGGATATATCTCTCTTGTGCACTACCTCACCATTAATTAGGTGGGTGAAATTATAGCATAGGTTTGATAGATGTTCTTTTATTAAGATGACTGCAAGAGCCATGGCACGAGTGGCATCTTACAAATGCCTTTCAATGGCTCTTCCATTTCCTAATGGCTTGCTTGAGTAACTGGATCAGGCTTGGATAGATATGTTCACTGTATTTATTTTCTTTGTAGTACTTAAATGATGTAGTGTGTAGTAGTTAAATGATCTAGTGTGGTCTGTTTTAGAAGAGATACTTTGCAGATGAATTAGAAACTTTAAAAATATTACATAAATATTGTTGTTATTGGTGATATTTTTTCACTTTTCCTTTACATAAATATATTGTTGTTATTGGTGATATTTTTTCACTTTTCCTTTACATAAATATATTGTTGTTATTGTTGATATTCTTTCACTTTTACTTGGAGTAGTAAGCTTCATGGTTTTGGCCTGAGTAAACCCTAGCAGCCTGGATTCTATTTGGTTTCATTGTGTACTGGACTTTCTGCTCCTCCCGTAAACTAGCACAGCCATTCAATCTGTGACTAGGAAATAGGAATAGACAATATCACACCAATCTTACAAATAAATTCACCCACAATCTGAAATGCTTTGTTAAGGCACTAAATGATACCATTTATATTAAATCTTTTATTACAAGCTGTCGTAAATATAATAACAAATAAATATTCAAAAATAAATATTGGATGATATAAAGTTGAGTAACAATAGGTGAGTAACCTTTATATCCGATGATATAAAGGTGAGTAACAAATAAATATTCACCATAAATTAGGTAAAAAACGTTGACACAACATTTTCGACCTTTTAACCAGAGTTACAACTTGAATGATACCAGTCCAAGGATTTTGTTTAAAAGGTACATAAAGAAGATCATTCAATAAATTAGGTAAAAACACTGACTTGAATGATAGCAGTCCAAGGATTTTATTTAAAAGGTTGTAGTTGCTTAAGGATATTTTGAAATACTGAAAACAGAAGTTGAAAAAACAGCCAAAAAGAGGGCCAATCCTGTAGCTACATGAAGAATTATTTAGAATAGACTATGTGAGAAAAAAAACGTCAAGGATTTTATTTAAAAGGTTGTAGTTGCTGAAGGATATTTTGAAATACTTAAAACAGAAATTGAAAAAACAGCCAAAAAGAGGGCCAATCTTGTAGCTGCATGAAGCATTATTTTGAATAGACTATGTGAGAAAAACAACGTCAAGGATTTTATTTAAAAGGTTGTAGTTGCCGAAGGATATTTTGAAATACTGAAAACAGAAGTTCAAAAAACAACCAAAAAGAGGGCCAATCCTGTAGCTGCATGAAGCATTATTTAGAATAGACTATGTGAGATAAACAACGTCAAGAAAGAAAGCATTCTAACAAAAAAGCAAATTCAAGAAAGATATCATGCTAACAAAAAAACAACGTCAAGAAAGAAATCATGCTAACAACAGTGAGATTTTAAAAGATCAGTGGCAGGATACTCTGAATATTGATGACAAGAAATGTATAGCAGTTAAAGACAACGTCGATATAAATTAAAGTTAACATTATATTAATTATAAAGACAACATTAACATAAAGACGAAAGTGAAACTACTTGAAAAAAAAACTCATAAAATACCTGATCTTTCACATGTTGGATTCAGAAAAGAGGTAAAGCCAGAAACAACCTCGCCCACCCAATGGAATATCGCTCACCCAGCATGAAGAACCTTTTGTATAAAATGAAGCAATAATTTGATATTGAGTGGGTTTTATTGTTTTTCTAATATATATAGATATATAGATATAGATATAGATATTAAATGTATTCTAATTGTCTTAAAAATATTTTTCTTTTATTATATTTGAAAATAACATGGTGCTTCATACTAAAAAAAATTAATATAAACAAAACCCATCCATTTCCTTTTAAAATTTGCTTTATTATAAAATAAAATGTTTCTTAAAAAAAAATTTAAAAATTAATATAACCAATACCCATCCATTACCTTTTAAAATTTGCTTTCTTATAAAATAAAATGTTTCTTAAAAAAACTCATAAAATACCTACTCTCACATCTTGGATTCAGGAAAGGGGTAAGGCCAGAAGCAACCTCGCCCACCCAATGGAAGATCGCTCAACCACAATCGCACCTCAAACAGTTTTATAGAACAACACCTTTGGCTATTAACTAAAAATGTATCTAAGAATATGACGTTCGAGACACGGATATAGGGATCACTGAATGAATTCATGCAACCCAATAAGTTTATAAAAAAATTCATTCAAAAACTAAAAACTAAAATCGATAGTTTCACTACCATAACCCCCCTGGTCCAAAAAAACACAAAAAAATCTATATTGCTAAAAATATAACACAAAAAAACCTATAGTGCTAAAAATATAACACAAAAAAACCCATATTTATATATAGCTAAAACAATCCTGGTTATGATGAAAATTTGGGACATAAAACCTCAATGGAATTAATTCCTTGAAATTTCAATTTTTAATCCCTTTTTATTCAGGGTTGTAGTGAATGCACCATGGCCATGAATTTAGGGAAAATGTTAAAACCAATATGGATTCACTACACCTTACTTGTACTAGTCAGATGGACAAGTTTATTTGGCCATGTAGCACAGGACTATGAGGTTAGCTATCCAAAAACTTATTGTCCACCCTTCAACTATTAAAAGAAAACTTCTCTTGGACTACACGAGAAAATTGTAGATTTCATTGTATAGGTAAGAGGAACACAAATTTACAGTGCAATCAGAAATAAATTTACTCGATTCTCCAATTCGCTTCTGATTTCGTTGTTTTCCTTTCAATTAACTTTTTATTCTTCTCTTAGCCTCTCTCTTCTGTGTTCTGTGTGACTCGTAGCCACCTCATTTTATATTTAAATATGTGACTCGTAGCTTTTCCATTTTATATTTAAATAGACTTAAAATCTAATTGATATTTCTTAGTCTTAGTTGTTTAACTATTAGTTATTTATGCTTAGCTATACATGTCATTACTATCATTACTAATTGAAATAAGTCACCCTACAATACTGGGTTGCATAACTTATCCTTTAATTATTAAATAATTGAAATAACTCACCCTTCCATTGTTAAAAAATTGAGAAACTCGCATTTAATCTTGTTGAAGTCACTATTTATTTTAAATAATCAAAATGAACTCATTGAACTCACTCTTTATTATTAAATAATTGAAATGAACTCTTTGAACCCACTCTTTATTATTAAATAATTGAAATGAACTTGAGACTTGAATTGGGTGCTTATTATGAAATAATTGAAATGGACTCAGAGACTTGCCCTTGAGCTCATTGTTAAGTTCACTTTTTATTATTAAATAAATGAAATAAACTCACTAAACTCACTCTTTATTATTAAATAATTGAAATGAACTCTATAACTAGCCCTTGAGCTTGGAATAACTAACGTTTAATTATTAAATAATTTAAATAACTCTTTAACTATTAAAAAAAACTCTTGACCTTAGCTAAGTTACTTCTTTAATTTATTTTTATTTTGTAATTGTTTATTTGGAATTCTAAACGACATCTATAAAATCAATCTAGACCATACACTTTTCTTATTGTTCTTCAATCTAGAAAAAACATAGATGTTAGTCCACCCCAAATTCTAAAATATATAAACCTATAAGTGTAATCATGCTATTGATTTCAATTTTGAGACTTGAAGTATGCTTTTTCTATTAAACTTTAAACTTTAAAACTAGTTTTGATATTCAAACCTTTTTTTGATAAATACTTGAAGCCACTACATATATAGATGAGTAAAAAAGTCACATAAAAATTAATAAATGATTTTTTAAAGTATATTTAATAAAATCACATAAAAATTAATGATTTTTGAAAGTATATTAATAGCTTAGTTTTATTAATTATTTTAGTGTTTATTAATTATTTTGATTAAGAATTAATTATATATTTAGTTTTTAAACCATATTTTAAACTTCTATAATATATTTTTGATTTTTAAATATAATTATTATTTTTAAATTATTTTAAATTAATTTTAAAAAAAAATATTTTAATGATTTAATAATTGAGATTAACTTATTTTGCAATGAGTATTAGTGTTTTTAATTTACTTCATATGATTTTGCTTCTCAAACGTGTAGATAAGAAAATTTTAAAATTTTATAAAATAAAATGCATTTAAATGTGTATGGCTTGTCTTTATATGATAAAAATATAAGTATAATTACGATTTATCTTATAAGTTTATCAACCTGGATCTACAAGAAAATGCTATTAGCCCAACACAACTCCATCACTGGAAATATTTGCAACATAACTGTGTTGCAAATGTGCTAAATTGTCTTGTGCACAAATTGTAGTTTGTTCTTACTGAAAATCAAGTGTTTGTTAACATCTTATCTCAATAAATAAAATACAATGAAATGTCTAAACACATAAGCCAATGATAACCTTGGGCACTGATGTGCAAGGACTCGAGGCATTGTTCTTAGCCTTTGGTACCTGAATGTTGTTTATAAGATAAGGCTCTACTTTCCTCGTCCAACCATGTCCAAGGTTCGAAGGCCCATACCTAATGCTCACAACCTCCTAATGAAATAGATATTTCCACTTATACACCAAGGATACCCCAGAGATATCATTTATGGTTGTTTTAGATGTCATTCATGACCATGGATTCCCAAAAAAATTCTTTTGAGTCTATAGCCCAATTTTTATCTCTTCACCATGTCTAGGGACCTAGGATCCACAACTAGTGTTAAAATAGGGAAAAGATACCCTCTGGAGGTGATAATGTGTGATGCTTTGAAGTATTATTCTTGGCCTTAGATTCCTAGAATAATATTTAGTCCCTAAGGCATGAACTAACCATCTATAGGACACAAGACACATGCCCATTGTTGCCGCTAACTTCCCCACTCATCTATTTCCACTGATAGTCTAAGAAAACTGACAAAAGGTCTTTTGTGGTTATTAGACGCATCTTATTTAGCCTTGGATGCTTAGAATATTTCTTTAGAGGATGAGTTTTGGGTTTTGTCCCTTGAAAATATCAAGGCCATCATACCTATCTAATGTTAAAAACCTTCTATAGTTGATGGCTTCCTTTCTCTGAGGCCAAGAATATCCCAGGGCGGTCATATGTGTTGCTTTAAGGTATTGTTCATGGCCATGGATGCCTCAAAAGGGCCTAATGCCTAGGATGTGTTCATTGATCATGTATATAGCATCAAAACCCATAACTACTACTCAAAACCATATGATAACATCGACATATCCACTCATAGGCTAAAGGGATCCTTGATAAGCCATGTGTTTTTGTTTGACTATTCTTTCTTGGACATGGATGCTTTTAAGAATTATTTAGTGTAAGAGAGATTGTGAGAGAGTGAAGATGAAGTTGCAGCAAATGTGTTGCAAGTTGTATCCCTTCATTTGTTGGATGGTATAATAATAAGGACTGACAATTTATGTGTGGACATAGCCTATCTTGGGTGAACCATGTTACATTGGTGTCTCTCTTGTAATGTGTTTTATGTGATTTATATTTATTGTTATTGCTCTGTGATCTTGTTTTTCTAACATTTATATGGGTGGGGATTCTTGTATTTTTACTTTACTTCATATTTAGAGAGGGGGTTCACCCCTTGGATCCATTTTTAACATATGCATGAGGAAGGTTCAAGCTTGGTGAAGGAGCGCTTCATCTAAAGGATTCTTGGAGTTTATTTTTGGGTAGTTGGGCCTAGTTCTATTCTTGATCACATGTTGGATTTGGATCCACCTATCCCTGGTCTGATTTATTCCCATTTTTCTCATTCTCTATAAATAATTGTACATGGAAGGGAGGAGATTATCTTTGCGGAGATCATCTTTGCTTTAATTTGTTTTCACCTCTTTTGTTGTCATTATTCTCCTAGATATTTTGGGAGCTCATATATTTGGTTGGATGTCTCCACATTCAACATTGTAATTGTATCCCATTTTATGTGGAGAAGTTGAAGATTTTTGGCTCCCCTAGTGTTGCTTGGTTTTTCAACCAAGCATGTGCAAGGATGCACCTATTAACTTGTAATAGCAATTTCAATATAAAGTGAAAACAACTATGAATAAAATAATATAATCTGATATAACATAAACATGTGCAAATAAATAAATAAACTAGATTTCAAAACATAAGCAATGAGATCTAAGACAAAAGCAAGAAATTGAGAAATTTAGTCTTTTGTATTACCTCAAATGGTGAGGATGGTGAATGTTGAGCAGCTCCAAGGTTGAGAAGCTCCAATGTCCAATGGTCTCTTATTCTCCAATGCTTCAATGGGGTTCTTCAAACTCGAAATGGGAGGCAATGGCTCTCAAAGGAAATTTGGCAGCATAAGGATAGGATGAAATGTGGATGAAAAGTGAGGAGCCCCTATCACCTTTTTATAGTTTTTGGTGATGGGGAATACCATTATGGTTTTAAGGAAACCAATGGTATTAACCAACATGGTTTAGGTCTCTTTTTCCCTTTTTTTCCATTTTTGAATATTTTTTATATTTGTATTCCCTTTTAATATTTTTGGGGAATTTTGGACCCTTTTTTAGGGTTTTTTGTGTTTTTTGAGGAAAAAAATATATTTTGAGGGGAAAAAGATGTATTATGGTCTTTTTGGTGACCTTTTGATGGTTTTAGAGGCTCAAACGGTGGGGAAAGTGGACAAATGGGTCATGTGAATAAGGGAATGAGCTAGTGAGCACTTTTTGGGTGTTAACACCTAGCATTCTTAAGAGAACTTGTGTGTTCCCACTTGTTTGTGACTTTGTTCTTTCTACAACCCTTGGAAATAAAAATCAAAACAATTGCTCTTTTGGTGACCATATTTGTGTTGAAGTGTGTGAGAATTTCTATCTTATTAGTGTTGACCCTTAGTTTATTTCGTTGCAAATCTAAATTAATTTGAATAATTAGGATTCAAACATTTATTTCATTTGGCCTATTTATTTTTTGTCGTTCATTTATTCATACTCCACTTCTAAGACAAAGCACTCGTCACTTAATATTTTATTAAATTTAAGCAATAAATAAGGTAAAACAAATGTACATCTTACATATTCTACAAGTTGGATTGGACTAGATTGAAAGGAGACTCGTTGATCTTAACTTTGAAAGTTGTTCTGGAGTTTTAAGTGCTTTTTAGCTTAAATTAGTTTATTGCTCTACGTGTTTTTATTCATGAATATAGAGGTACTATGGCGATTTTTTGCTTTATGTGCATTTAAATCATGTAGAGTTTTAAATATGCATGGTTTTAGTGTCTTCCTAGCAAAAATGGTGGTTTTAGCTTCTCGATTTTTTATTTTTAGTGTGGAAGGAGAGGAGAAATTATAGTGTTTTTCCCATTTGTATTCAAGCATCATTCATAATCAACATTTTCTATTGACATAGTTTTTCTCACCATTTCCAACAAGATTAGCTTATTTTTTTTTACTTTCACGTGGAATCTAAGAATTAGAAGGATTCAATTGATAACGACATTTATAGATTAGAGTAGCACTTGCATACATCATTGAAGATCTACTTGTTTAGAGTGTTTCTCCATGTTTTTTGGGGTGTAATTCCTTCTTATATGTACTTTTCAAGTGTAGAGCACATGAAGTTATTGCTTATTAATGAGCATACTTAGTATTTTATCATCTACTTCTTTTGAATTTCATGCAAAATATGAGAATTAGAAGGAATTCATAGGGACATTTATAGATTACTATTCTACTTGCATACATCATTGCTAGAGTTGTACTTGCATACATCATTGAAGTTCCACTTGTTTAGAGTGTTTCTCTATGTTTTGGGGGTGTAATTCCTCGTCGATCTATACTTTTCAAGTGTAGGACACAAAAAGTTGGTGCTTATTCGTGAGTATACTTAGTATTTATCATCTATGATCGCTATTTGGACATATTTGCTTGTTACCCATTATTTTTACTATATCATTCATCTAATGGGGATAGTAGAAAAAAACTTATGTTGAAAGCTTATTCTTCATAAATAGGTATTTGATATCAAATCCCTTGGGAAGGGTGGAGGCTATCTGGGTAGCATGATGGTGGCAATGTAACAGGAATACATGACCAAGATTACATACACAACAAAAAAATATAGCCAATCCTTTGTTTAGTGGCCGACTAGATTTGATTCTCGGAGAAGAGTTGATAAGTTTTAATCATGTCAAAGTTGATAAGTTTTAATCATGGGTAAAACATATTCATTTGTTAAAGACTCAACAAGTTGGTTCAATGAAATAAAACGTGAGAGCCTAGATAATGAGGATATCTAGGTAATTTTTGATATTGTATCACTATATGCCAAGATCCCCATAGATGAGGCGATTGACATCATCAAGTAGTTGACAAATGAGACCACTTCAAAGCTGGTCGAGGTTTGTTTAAAGTCCACTTTATTTGTTTTCAAAGAATTTTTTAATGAACAGATCAAAGGCATTGTGATGGGATCGCCCCTCTCTCCGTTTGTGGCTAATCTTTAAATGGAATAATTTGAGAAAGAATCTATCAACTCTTTCTTGCTAAAGCCTAAAAAATTTCTACTGAAAAGAATAACAGAGATCATGTTATAATGATTGTCTTAAATCATCCATACAACTCGAGGACAAGGGTGAGGCATTGAAGGATTTATCCCAATCAACACTATGACTATAATCAAGATCGCGTCTTGCTGCTAGAGGAAGAAAGTGCCATTTTGGACTATTAACAATATTGTTAACATGACCAATTCCACTACTCTTCTCAAGGTGATATTCAATCTTAGTGCGAGAAGAATTTAATTTAGTTAAATCGGGCTTGTGGCTCCCATAATGCATCCAATTGTGAAACTTCTTTTTGTCATCGGTGCTGTGATTTCCCTTAGTGAAAATGTTTCCATACGTGAGCTTAGAATTCAGAGGAGAATCGCCTTGATTAAAAGAATTTCCAAACGTGGGGCAAGCAGCATACCTCTTAGCCCACACAAAAATTGAGATAAAACATTGTTGAAAAGAGACTTTGTCCCTCACTTCTTTGACATAGATCTTAGTTGCTTAAGCATTTCATCCAGGGGGAATAATCCTGAGTTGCCAGATTTATGCAGTCATTGAGAAAAGTGATGTTCGTGTGATCCATCCATTGTTGATTGAGGCAGTTGGCAAGGTCTTGAACACCGTGATTGGCCAACCTGTCAGTTACATTATTGGAGTCTCGTTTTACATGGGAAATCAAGGTGATTGAACTTTGAGCAAGTAGAGAAGGGAGGGTGTCCATACTTGCATGAAGGCACCAATTTACAAACATTTTTGAAAGAGGGGTGTCATGAATAATCGTATGGAACATGGAGAGAATAATAGCAGAGTCCCTTTCGATGATGAGTTTGTGAAATCCTTGATCAGCTATGATTCCGAGAACTTGGATCAAGCCTAGAAACTTTGCCTTGGAACGAAGAAAAGTTAGACCAATCTTTCTTGACTAATTATTTCTTTCAACTTTTTGTATTCTTCTTTAACATTTTCACATTGCTAGTTAGGAATAGTTGTTAGATTGAGTTATATTTGGCACATTCATAATTGTAATTTTAATTCTTATATGCAAGGGAGCATTTGTCTTAATATTGTATTGGAGTTGAAATGAACATAGGTGAAAATATAAAGCTTTATTTACATACCATGTGTGTTATCATTACCATGAAATGGTATCATATAAGTTTCACCATATGTGTATCTTTATAATTATTGCATGCTTGAAACTTAACAATGAATATTTTTACCTCTCCTGTAAAGATTTAAAAAAAACACTAGATATAACCAAAGTAAAGGTAACTACATGTTGTTAATTCCCTTGATTGAAAGAATAAATGTAGAGGAAGTGGAGGGAATTCATTGCATCTTGTGAATGACCCAAATCCAAGCTATGCACGCCATTGATCGTATGGTGTTACTGGAAAGTAAGATGAATTTTTCTATGTTCATTTGGGTTTAAACATCAATGCTATTTGCTTTGATAGGAAGGTAGGGAAGTCCATCCACGAAAGGGTTTTAATTTTTAATTTTTATGGAGTTTAATTTATTAATATTATAGAAAACATGATCTCTCCATGGCTATACTTGTATTTACATGATATAAAATTGGTAGATTGGCAAGTTGTGGTGTGAAACATCTGTAATTCTCATCTTTTCTAAGCATTGCACTAACTATTCGACTGTCAATCTTTTACTTTCTTTGTTACATTGATCTCTTGACTAGGTTTCCTTTTACACATTTTTCCTTCCTCATTACTATTTCATTGGGTCTTCTACTATCCAACACTACAAATTGATTAGTCACCCATACAAGTGGGATCGTTATTATAATTATATTATTATTTTATTTAGCATCATGTTTGCTTATACTAAGATGCATTAGGGATCTTGTTTGTTACTATTAAGATCCTAGTGGGCGGCCTTCACTAACACCTCGGGGTTTTGGTGTAATGGTTCGTATCATTTGGTACAGGTTCGAGTCATAGAGCGCGTGGCAACGTCGGCATTGCAGTGTTCGTCCGGGGCTCGTATGGCTCAAAGGGGACACCACCGTACGGGCGCACATCCATCCCAGAGTCTGGATTGCAGAGCATGGTGGGATGTTAAGATCCTAGTGGGTGGCCTTCACTAACACCTCGGGGTTTTGGTGTAATGGTTCGTATTAGTTACAACTTGATAATATGATATAAAGGGGGTATTAAAAATGGGTTGATAAAATTGGATACCTACAATATTTGGTGAAACTAGGGGTTTTCTTAATTGGAAAGGTATATTGGGAGGGGGATTCAACAATACAATTTTAGGAAGCATTTTCCAATATTTAGTGAAATTATGGATATTCTTTAATATTCGACGAACGATCATGCTATGTAACAAATTCAGTGAGTGAACGCCCCGTGGAGGTGAACACATTGAGCTAGTTCCTGACGGATCCCGGATTTGTTCACCTAGTTGTTGTAAAGCATATTCTGAGGTACCTGAAGGGTATAATTGACTATGGGCTCAAGTATGATGCGAATCAAAAGTTTAACCTGCAGGGTTATGTTGATTCGGACTGGACAGGAAATGTTGTAGATAGGAAGAGCACATCTGGGTGATGCTTCAGTATGGGATCAGGTGTGATCTCTTGGTTTAACAAGAAGCAGTCCTGCATAGCATTGAGTACAGCCGAAGCAGAGTATGTTGCAACTTGTTCAGCTAGTTGCGAGGCAGTATGGCTCCGGAAGCTACTGTCTGAGTTATTTGATCTCTCGCTAGAGGATACTGGTATCTTTTGTGATAACCAGAGTTGTGTGAAGCTGTCTGAGAACTCGGTGTTCCACGACAGGTCGAAGCACATTGAGATCAAATATCACTATATAAGGGATATGGTTCAGAGAGGAGCAGTGAAGCTCATGTATGTTGTGACGGATGAGCAGATTGCAGATGTGTTGACGAAACCACTAGCCAGAGTGAAGTTTGAATACTTTAGAGAGAGGCTTGGTGTTCTTCAGATTGATGACACTTCGAGGAAGAAGTGATGGACACATTTTCTAGAGCCATTCCAAGCATGATGAGAGGAGGATCCTTCCCATGGTTGTGGATGTAAGCACTGGATGATGAGCATTAGGACGATGTTTGAGTTTCTACTCTGTATGATCAGTTGGATTGTTTATATGTATGTATGCATCATGTTGGATGCTTGTTATGATCAGTTGGATCATTCATATGTATATGCATCATGTTGGATGTTGGATATGATCAGTTGGATTATTTGTATGTATATTCATCATGTTGGATGTTGGATATGATCAATTGGATCATTTGTATGTATATGCATCATGTTGGATGCTGGATATGATCAGTTGGATCATGTATATGTATCTTTGTATGTATCAGGTGGATACATTGTATTATCAAGTGGATCATGTATGTTGATATGTATCAGGTATGATCAGGTGGATCATATATTTGTATATGTATCAGGTGGATACATTGTATGATCAGGTAGATCATGTATGATGATATGTATCAGGAAGATACTATGTATGCATTGTATGATCAGGATGATCATGGATGATGAGCTTCAGGATGTTGCTCCAGATGACATGCATCAGGATGATGCAGTGATGATGATCAGGATGATCATGTGTACATCAGGATGATGTATGGTGAGTATCAGGTTGATACTATGTGGCCATGGAACAGGTTGTGCAAATAGCATATAATCTAGCCCTGGGAGGTTTGCAGATAGTCTTTCGAGGTTTTTCCTATGGCATGTAATGTGGCCCTGGGATATCTGGAAAATGTTCTTTCGAGGTTTTTCTTTGGGAGGACATATAATCCAACCCTGGGAGATCCGATAGGTTGAGCTGTGTGCTCGTAATCAGTCCTGGGATACTCTTTCGAGGTTTTGTCCTATGGCATATAATCCAGCCCTAGGATATCCTATAGGTCAGAGTTGTGTACCCATAACAGCCTAGGATGCTCTTTCAAGGTTTTTCCATGACCACATATAATACAACCTTGGGAGATCCTATGGGTCGGAGCTATGTGCCCGTAACAGCCTGGGATGCTCTTTCGAGGTTTTGTGGTGACCACATATAATACAACCCTGGGAGATCCTATAGGTCGGAGTTGTGTGCCCATAACAGCCTGGGATGCTCTTTCAAAGTTTTGTGGTGGCGTCACATATAATACAACCCTGGAAGATCCGACAGGTAGAGCTGTGTGCTCGTAACAGCCTAGGATGCTCTTTCAAGGTTTTGTGACGCACGTAATAAGTCCTGAGGATTCCACAGTATGGCCAGTGATGATGAAGACCTGCAGGTGGTGGTCCTACATCCAGTATGAAAAAGGACTGGCTCTGTAGAAATTCCTATGACGAGTAGATTCAGAGATTGATTGAGATAGCAGGAGTTGTGACGATGATGATGATTCGAGGATGATGATTCGTTGATGATGATCCAGAGAAGAAGACTTGTGCTAGCAGATCTGTGTTGAGAAATACCTTCCGAGTTAAGAGGGAGTGTTGATGTATATGCAAATTCGGAATGTATTTCATCTATGTATATTGTACTCCTATAGAGATGTGTTATTCCTCTATACGGAAGTGTCGTCATTTGTATTGACAAGCATCGCAAGTGTCGTAACTTGCCGATGGGTTATTAGACCACCATGTGTGGGGTCGGCCCTGATTAAGTTAACCATGGGTTATTAGGCTAAGCTAGACAAGTCGACCCCATTATTTTATTGGGAAGGACAGGACAAGTATAAATAGAGATCGGGAGATCTCTATTTGGACATCTCAGTATCTCACTCTACATCACTCGAAAAGTGGCACACTAGTTGAGGAGGAGGAGGAGCTGCTAGTAGAAGGTTGTCTCTTGTACTTTGGTTGTACTTTGGTTGTATCATTGCTCTCTCTATCTCTGTGGAAGTTGTGGGGTTTTTCACCTTTATGGTTTTCCCCAGTGAAACTCTGTGTGTCTATTGTCTCTTATGTTTGCCTCTTGTTGTGATTGACATGATGGATATGTTGTACATGTTATTCTCTTAGTAAAGATCCTAGAGTATGTTGAATTAATGCTCAAAAATTAACAAATTAAAGCTCAAAAGAATCACACCTTATTAATTTATTAAGATCATAAAAAATCACCTTCCCTTAAGGCATCCCAAGCATCATGCTTCTCTTGATGGATTTGAATAGGGAATAATGCTTCTTTGTGATCTAGAATTTCAACTATTATAAGTCCCCACAAACTAGCAAGTGGACCCCAATAGTTCAAGGTCCATCCAAGTCCAAAAAGACAATATTTATTTTGTGTCATTTTAAATATATAAATGTTGGTTAGGCCAAGAATCTACCCTTTCAATTTCAACAATGTTCAAACTGGCAACTGAATTAAATCAATACACCACCCTACAATATTTAGCACTAGATTCCGTAAACTTAGAGTAGTTACACCTCCTTGGCCATTTGCATAGATAAAAACATAAACATGTGGCTAGATGAAATTCGTCAACCATGTTTAACAAATAAAAGAACAACTTTAACTTGTTGCAAACAAAGAATATCCAAACTAAAAATCAATTTATAGATCATCTAAGCCATAGATATTATGTAGCGATTCGTAAGCTCCTTACAACTTGACATTCCATGGCACTACATTCACTAGGAATTGTGAAGTAATGTGTATTTTCTTCATCATCACTCACCCCAATCAATGCATCGATGGAATTGAGCAACAAGGTACTTTTTAAGAATTATAATAATATATTTAAGTATAGTATTCTAGGCGATTATTTTGGATTGAAAAAACATATATATATATAGATATAGATATAGATATATAGGTGGGCAAATATTAAATATGAAACATACAATTTACTACTAAAACTTGTAAATTTTGGTGAATATTATGATAAAAAAACATATTTATGTAAATATAGGTGATATTAGAGACTAAAAATAATCAAATAACAATTTTATTTTTTGAAAAAAATCCCCAAAATAACCAATTGATGAAATTTCATCCCTAAAAATTTCTGTGTTAAGTAGCAATACTAAACTTTTCATATTATCAACTTATACTCATTCATTTAATACACAAACATTGGTATACTTTTTGAATTCCTTAACCTATAAAATGGACTACAAATTCAACAAAGAAGGCAAACATTGTTGGGCCCTTCACCTCCCCAAAAAGAAGGAGGCTTGGGAAGGGTGAATATTGTCTTCCATAGTGGTCGAGATCGTAAGTTTGCTTGGAGTCCGTCTCGTTTCAACGATCTTTTGTGTAAGCTAAACCCTAATAATAATCACTACTTTGAGGTTTTTACAACACATGAACCCATCCTTCGTTGTTTCTTAATAGTAGTCTTTATGAACCTTAGGTTGAGGACACAAGATTCTTTAAAAGTGACAAAATCATCTAGATACAATGGATGCTATGAAGAAGTAATGCTATTTTGTTTCGATAAAGTTTGGTCATTGGCAAACTTTATCATCAAAACTTTCATTTCATGCGAATGTTCAGAAAGTTTAGGTAACTCATGGTTTTCTTAAAGCCCTACACTCAAATAAACAAAATAAACAAACTACTTGATCCAAGAAAAACTCAAATTCCACCTAGATAGGACAACTTCAATAAATCTTTATCCTATATAGTCAAAACTATAAACTAGTGAGACATTATGGAAAAACTAGAGGCCTGCAAACTATGGCAAAACTAAAGTCCCCAAACTTAGGGACATTATGGAGAAACTAAAGGTCCGGAAACTATGGCAAAATTAAAGGCCCGTAAACTTAGAGTTATCATGACAAAAATGAGGACCACAAAAGAAAAAGAAAAAAAGCAATGTAGTTATGATGGCAAAACTATTGACCAGTGGAAAACAATGTGAGTGCAATGATCAAACGACAGGTGGAAAATAATGTGACTGTAATGATCAAACGACCAAGGTAAGAGAATGTGAGAATGCTGTTCTTGGTGGACCAGAAGAGCCGAACAGAATTGCTGTGCCGGATTCTGTAGTCGAGGAGACTTGATGTTGAGTTTATACATTTCTAATTAGGGTTGGAATTTGATGAGTAAAAGGTTTGTCATAGGTTAATTTGTTCATCAATTATATTTCATATTAATGGTTGGAGAAAACAAAAAAAATAGTAAAACGTCTATATTTAGTATCCAAACTATCATTTTTAACGGATAAAAATTTTCCCAAATTCCTTGAAGTTGCAATATGTAAATATGTGTACACGCAATTTCTAATTTATCAAATATTATGAAATCTTTAATAACTTCATTGTTTTTTCTTAAATAACATGTGGAAACATATCATAATCCGATTATAATACGGGGCCAATGACAACGAACAGCCTCAGTATATGTGCAGACATAGTATTTAAGATGAGATTTGCAGATGGACAGAGCACAGGAGATTTGAATTATTCACATGCCTCCTCTGTCAACCATTGAAATCTGAAACAATAACACGTTCAGTTGCATAAAAACAAACAGATGCCAGCAACCTGGCACTGGTTCGAGTCTCCAGCTGTTGAAGAATATTGATCAGCAAGCAGGAAGAGGATCTCCACAGAGCCCGCTGTTATGAGAGTAGGAAGATACAGGAAACTTTTTAAGAACGATCCCATCTGGAATTCTTCCCGACAGGGAATTATACGACACGTTTAATTGCAACAGAGACGTAAGATTCAGAAACTCATTCGGTATTACTCCGGTCAAGCGATTTTCATTGAGCTCCAGACTGTTCAGTTGTGTCAAATTCCCCAGCGCATTGGGTATGGGGCCAGACAGTGTATTGGAGCTGAGATCCAGCACCTTTAATTGATTCATCATGCCGACTGAAGAGGGTATCGCTCCGCTCAGAGAATTGTGCGACAGAGTCAGATGTTCCAGGCTATTCTGATTGCCTGCATTAGGAGGTATCGAACCTGTGAATTTGTTGTGGGACAAGTCTACGATCCTTAAATTGCCATCCGAAAACCGGCTTTCGATGGAGAATATGGAAGTTATAGGACCATTGAGCTGGTTTGAATGGAGGTCCAGTGTGCTGAGGTCTCGAAGGGTTTGAATCTCCTGCGGAATAGTGGATATCAATGCGTTGTTTGACAAGTTGAGAGAATATAATTCTGTCATTTTGCTCAGCCATGGCGGTATGTTGCCCGTGAGGCTGTTGCTGGACAAGTCGAGCAGAGAAAGTTGCCCGGGCATTGTTGACAACCACTCTGGAATTATCCCCTGAATACCGCAACCGGCGAGGGAAAGCTCATACAATCCAGGAAGCTTCGATAGCACTGTTGGTACACTCACAAACTTGAAATTATTGAATGAAATATCCAAGATTTGCAGGTCAGAAAGCTCTGATAATTCCTGGGGAAGGCTCCCCGAGAGACTGTTGTGAGAGAGATAGAGAAACAGAAGCTTGGAAATCTTGCCTACAGATTTGGGAATCGAACCCGATAGCTTATTATCATTGAGGTAGAGTTGCGTGAGGCTCGAAAGCTTACCCCATGAAGTAGGAATAGGACCACTGATCATGTTATTCGCTATTGAAAGGCGCTCCAGATTGACCAGATCGGCCATAGAAGATGGCAGAACTCCACTCAATTCATTTTCTTGAAGGCGCAGAAATCCTAGAGAAGTGATCTTCCCTATGGAGGGCGGGATGCTGCCGCTGAGTTTGTTTGTATCGAGGAACAGGATTGACAGATACGATAACATACCGACAGAATCCGGTATACTTCCGGTGAGCCTATTGTCAGACATATCCAACAATTGCAGAGAACGCAATTTCCCGAGAGACAGAGGAATGGATCCGCTGAGAAGGTTGCCATGAAGATCGAGAGCGGTGAGCTTGCCGAGACCGGTTATCGAAGTGGGAACAGTACCGGCCAACTTGTTGGTGTAGAGATTCAAAACACGCAGATTCCTTAGATCTCTAAAGCTATCCGGAATGCCTCCAGTGAGCCCGTTCTCCGACAGATCCAACTCCTGAAGATTGTGGAGATTTCCCAGAGACGGAGGGATCGAACCGTGGAGCTTATTGTCGTCGAGACGGAGCTTAATCAGCCTTGTGAGCTTCCCTAGCGACGAAGGAATGTAGCCGGCGATCTGTTTGAGGCCCCGCAGGTCCAAAATTTTGAGAAACTGAAGATCTCCCAAGGACTCCGACAGTGTGCCCTTCATCTGGGTATCCGATATAAAGTCGTTCCCGGATAGCAGCCCCGGAAGCAGAAGCCCCACAACACGTCCGGTTCGTCTATCGCAAGAAACTCCCTTCCAGTGGCAGCAGTTGGAACCGTTCCATGACTGCAAACGCCCGGATGTGTCATCGATAATCCCCGCCTTGAAATGCAGCAGCGCCCCCAGATCTCCACCCGACGCGCCACTGCAAATCTGGCTTATACTTGTCAATATAATGGCAGTGGTGATAATAAAGAAACTACGCCTGAGCTGCAAGGAGCCGAACATTTTCGGTTACAGTGGAAGAGCAACCAAATAATTGAAGGCCAAGAGAAGCTTCTATACAGAAATATGTAGGGCTCTCCTAGACAGAGTGCCGTATTGTTATATTATTTCTATACGTGGAAGGCGTTTGAAAATAGAGAAGGGAAAAGAATAATCGAGAGGCGCTACGTCGACAAGAAAGTTAGAAAATGGCGGGCATCGTTACCGAGTTGTTTGAAATTTGAAGTCTGATGGGGATGTGAAGCACGCACATGCACATGCAATCGACACTTGAAATTTCTCGGGAATACAGAATGTTTGGGAATTTGACTATTTATGACTGGCATCGAATCCTGGGAAACAATAAAAAAAATAATATGTATTTCTACAGTTCTCCCTATAGATAAGCATTCCAGGTCATACTTGGATCTAGTCTTTGTCAACGGCCATCAATTCCGAAGAGAATCCCACATTCATGTCTTGATTTTTCATTGAATTTCATTTTTTCTATAAAATAAAGTGTTATTTAATTTTTTATTTTTAAAATAAAGGTTTTTTATATTTTTGAAATAAAGTTTTATTTGATTGGTTATATTTTCAAAATAAAGTTTAATTTTTATTTTCTAAATAATTTTATTTATTTTCCAAAATAAAGTTTTTTCTTTATATTTTCATAATTTAGGTATTTTAAATAAATTATAATGTTTAATAATAAAGTTTTAAGTTTGTCCATTGGTTGCAGCCTGGGTGGTTGGGAGGAATGTTTGTTACCCTCCCCACCTAGGTTCAATTCTTGTAAGTGACATATTGCTCTTGTTGAGCCCATATTGTAATGATTGTAATTCGTGCCACCTTGATTCTCTAGAATAGCAGGTGGTGACTTTTTTTTGAAAAAGTCATATTCTATTCATTTAGCAGATATGGAATACATCCCTCATGTACATACTACACTTTCATCATTTCACACTTTCTACAAATTATTTACAAATTATTTTCATTGTTCCATTGTTTTTACAAAAGAGCATCCCCTTAGATTTTTTTCAATAAGCATAAATTCCCAAGCTTTAGTTCTCAAAAACCACAAAACAGTTGATACATGAATTCAAAAATCTATATTTTTCCTTGTCATTTTGTGATCTTCTCCCCTTCTTCTGGTCACCATGCATTCACCTATAGGAAGAAGAAGGCCTTCATTGGATAAGGCATCATCAACGTCCTTTTGTTCCCTATAAACATGATTGCACTTGAGACAATTGAAAGTATTAGCTATCAATTCCACATTTTGTCCTATGCCTTTTAGATTCAGGTTCCTAATTCTTTTCTCCTTATTTACAACTTTTATCGAGAATTCTAAATAACCAAAAACCTTCAAATTCTTCACTGCTTCCTCTCTGGCTATCTGCAACAGAGTTCTCAAAACCAATCCTTCAACTCTATTGTTGGTTCCTATCCCCCCATTAGTTTTGAATTCGATGGATTCTTGTGAAGAAAGGTGTAGAATTCCCCCAATCCACAAAATCGTTCTGGGTATGCAGAAGCTCCTTCAAAAAATCCTAAAGTATCCTCATGATCAATACCGATTTCCTTCATAATTCTGGCATTTACCTTGCCTTCCTTTTCAATAAAAAAATGGTATGTTGCAAGCACCTATGAGATAACAAAGAACACAGGATAAAGCTTATTCTCAAAGATGGAAGAATTCATTACCTTCCAAATATCCACAGAACGAGATAAGGGATGCATCTTATAGCTTTTAGATTTGACTTCTCGAACCAGGACTTGTAATTTATCTCTATAGTATCAGCTTCCCACAATTGTTTCAGATGGAGGTTTTATCCTAAACCTTTCCAGGCTTGTTCTGAAAAATGACACTTTAAAAATAAGTGCAAGATGGATTCTTCTTCACACCTAAAAAGGCTGCACTAGCTTGGTCCGCAAAAGTTTCGTTTTCTCAGATTGTCCCAGGTTAAGACCTTCCCCCTCAATATCAACCACAAAAAATTAGGCTTTTATGATGAGCACGAACTTTCCATAGTACTTTCCACCACCAACACCCTTCAGGTTCCAAACTTCTCCAAAACAGTTTATAAGCAATATGAACAGCGTACTTGCCTCCTTCCTCTTTCCCAGTCCAAACCAAAGAGTCTGGACAATCTGTTAGAAGAATAAAACCCTTAATCAAAGTAGCAGTCCACATGTTCCACAAAACAATCCACCTCTTAGGAATCTCCAAATCTGCTGAAGTTTTCCAGTTCTTAATAAAAATAGATATTCTGCCTATGTCAGCTACATCCTGTAAAGTATAATATCCCTTATCATTGAGATACCTAATCAAACCATCTGGGAGATTCCTCTGGTTTTCAATTCCCGTTACTTTATCCTTGCCCAACATAACCTTGCTGCCAATTCCCACTTCCCACGCCAAAAGATCCTCGATGACTAGAAACACTCCAACGATAGCTTTCCAAAACAACAATCCAGCTCTACTATTTTTCATAGGGTCTCTGATCCATTCCATAATAGACTTGTTATTCAAATATTTTGTTTTGAGAATGGATTTCCATTTACCTTCCTTAGAGATGAATAGCCATGTAGATTTAGCTGACAATGTCTTTCCAAAACAGTGGAGCTCTTTCAAGCCCCATCCTCCCTCCTCTTTAGGTTTTGCTACAGATGTCCATGTTTCCCAATGAATACCTAAGTCATAATTTCCTTTCCATAAGAATCTAAAGAACATTTTTCTCAATTTGTTCAAAACACCTTTAGGAATTTTAGCTATAATCATCCAATATATGGGGATGGCATTGAGAAATGATTGTATAAGCATTGTTTTGCCTCCATGAGAGAGAAACCTGTTACACCAAAATTTGATTCTCCTTTCAACCTTTGAGATCAACTAATCACAATCTGAGTTGAAATAATTATATGGTTTATGGTTAAAACCCAGATATTTGAATCCTTCCCTTAATGGAATTTGTTCCATTGGCATTATTCCTTGAAAGGTTTGCAACTGGATGTCTTCCAGATCAATGTGATAGCACGCTGACTTACCATAGTTAATCATCATTCCTGTTACTGAGCTAAACTTCCCTAGGATCTCGCTAACAGCCAGATCCTCCTCTTCAAACTCTCGAAGGAAAAGCAGTGCATCATCCACAAAGAAAATATGAGTTATAGAAAATCCTCCAAAACATAAACCTGTTATTTTGTTACAACATTTAGCCTCTAAAAGCGACCTATTGATACCTTCCATTACCAGCAGAAAGAGATACGAAGACAAGGGACATCCCTGACGTAATCCTCTCAATGGAATAAAAAAATGGGATGCACCTCCATTTATCAATATTGCAAAATTAACAGAAGAAATGCAAGACCATATCCAATCACTAGTTGTAGTGAAAAGCCAGTCAGTAGAAGTACCAACCTTACATACATCCAGTTGGTTCGATCTTATGCTTTGGACAAATCAATCTTTAAAACTTTGGATGGAACATGTTTGGTTTTAATTGTGTGAATGCACTCCTACGCACTCCCCACGCCTTCATGGATATTTCGGTTAGCTAGAAACCCAAACTGCTCCGAAGAAATATGAATGGCAAGGAGGGGTTTAATTCTTTCTACAATAATTTTCGAAATGACCTTGTAAAGAGCATTATAGAGAGAGATCGGACGGAAATCTCCAAAGGATGAAGGATTATCCACTTTTGGAATTAAGACAATAAATGTGGAATTGAAACAGGGAAGGATTCTACCTTATGACCTCGTAAATTCAATAACCCTCAGAATATTTGATCCCAAAAGATCATAAAAAGTCAGGAAGAATCCTGAGGTCCAACCGTCTGGACCCGGACTTCTATCTTTTTTTGTTTTCCCTAATGTACCTTCCAATTCCTCCATAGTGACAGGAGCTAAAAGTTTTGCATTATCTTCGTCACTAATCCACTTCAGGAATTTCAAAACAGTTTGAACAATGTCAGGGAGATTATTTTGTTTAGGCTCAGCATAAATATCCCCAAAGTATTTCACACCTTCAGCTGCCAATTAATCAAAGCCCCTGTTTTTTTCCCCATCCCCTTTGTTCATTTCCTAGATAGTGTTGGATCTCTTCCTTTGGTTTACCATCTTGTGAAAATAGGCATTATTATCATCTCCCAAAGATAACCATACGGCTCTGCTCTTCATTCTTATTTCTACTTCCTTTTCTTTGAGTGTCTCGTTCCTTCTGGCTTCTAAAACAGCTAGTTCCTGCAATTCAATACTACTAAGAGTCCCTGAGCAATCGTTATAAAAAAGACTTAATCTGGGATTTAGTAAGTTTAAGTCTGAGGTCCCTGCTTTGCTTCTGTTTAATTGACCAATCTACATAAAGTCTCTTCATCTCTATCAAGGCGTCTGCAAACTATCTACAACAGGAATCATTCAATGAATCATCAAAACATTTCCACTTTGCTCTAATCATCCCTGTATAATCGACATTTCTCAACCAATGATGATTAAACTATATTAACAAAATTCCTATCAATTTTTTTTACATATCTACTTTTAATTTATTTTCCATAAAAATAATACTCTTTCTTATCAAATATTCCATCAATTACATATCACTTAACTTTTTCACTTTTAATAAAGTTTATTTCATATTATCTTAACATTTCACTTTTTATAAAGTTTAATTCAAATTTTTAATGAAATTTTATTAAATTTTCCATCAAATACATATCACCTTAATTTTAAGGATTTTTAATAAAGCTTAACTCTAAAATGTAATGAAGTTTAATTCTGAATCTAAATAAAGTTTAATTCAAAGTTTTAATGAAATATTATTTAATTTTCAATCAAATACATATCACCTTAACTTTAACGTTTTTAATAAAGCTTTATTCTAAATTTCAATGAATTTTAATTCTGAACATAAATAAAGTTTAATTCAAAATTTTAATGAAATTTTATTAAATTTTCCCTCAAATACATATCACCTTAACTTCAACGTTTTCAAATAAAGCTTAATTCTAAATGTTAATGAAGTTTAATTCTGAAAATAAACAACTGCAGTCAGCTTTGGTTAGTTATATATATAAAATTCGAAAACAGAACATATACCATTGTAATTTTCAGTTTTCTTTCTCTTTAATATATTAAAAAGATTTAGATATCTCGTTAAAAAGCAATTATTAGATTATCTTGAATTCTGCATTTTGTTGATGATTTATAGAATCAAAATCTATGTGTATTAAATTGTTTTTGTTGTATAAATATATTCCTAAATCTTAAACTTTATAATTTATCTTATAATCTTAAATTATTTTGATTTAGGAATGTTATTTATAATTTATTTTATTGGATGATAATTTATAATTTTTTGTTTTTATTTTTTATATTTTCACTTATTTTTTATAGTAATATGTTTTAGAAGTGATAAAATATAAATCCCCAACTTAAACTAAAAATAAAGGATATTGTTAAATAATAATAATAATAAATTGAGAGAATATGTTTTGATAACCTTAGAATGAAGAAATGTGTTATCATATTAATTTAACAATTACATGTATATAGAAAAAATATATCAATGTAAATTTTAAATAGAGAAATAGATACAAAGCTTTAATTAAAAGAAAAAAAATAGCACTATAGAAACAAAAGACAGAAAAACTTTTACATCTCCTTAAGGTAGCTCCTAAGAAATTCTCGAAGCAAATTCTAACTAGTAAAACTAAAAATAATAATACATTGATTTTGGGTTTAAGCGCCTTGCAAGTGGAAAAGCTAAGAACATCGAAGGATACCAAGCATAAATCTTAAAAATTTGCAGGTGGGCCCTCATTCCTCACATCCACAAACTCTTCAATCTAGGGGTCATGCAAGATTTCCCTAATCCTTGGACTCATGGCCTCACTATTCCTATCTTTAATAGCGATGATAAAAATAACCCCTCTAATTATCAGACCATTATGATTAGCCCTCTCTCAGCCAAGCTTTACGGTATCATTTTAGAAAAGAAAAGCAGTGTATGGCTAGAAAGTGAAGGTAACCAAGCTAAAAGTCAAGCGGAACTTAGAAGACATTACTCTACAATGGACCACCTTGTTACACTTAGGATCATTGCGGAGGAATGGTGTAATAATAAATCCAATCTCTTTTGTTGCTTTGAGGACTTTAGGAAATCTTTCGATACAGTGTCTATAAATTTAACTTATGGAATATATTAGAAGAGCTAAAGGTTCCTTTCGATTTGAGAGCTACTACGATAAGGTTGTACGAGACTGTCATTGCAAAATTTAAGAGCACTGAAGGGTGGTCAAAAGATACTAATTGTAATATTGGAGTTAATAAAGGTTGCCCCCTCTCCCCTACCATTTTTCAGCATATACATCGATAAGCTAGAAGGTTGTTTAGAAGAAGCAAGTTACACAGGCACAACCTTAGCTGAAATAGTCGGCATCCTCCTTCTATGTGCTAATTATATTGTTCTTATGGCAAGGTGTCCCTTTGGTCTTGATAAGAAATTAAGAACTCTCAAGGATTTCTACTCTAATATGGGTATGACTGTTAACATCGACAAAAAAAAAGTTATGATTATCAAGTCTGAGAAGGTCACTTACACTAATTTTGTATATGACAATAGCAACTTGCAGGAAGTGTCTTCCTACAAATATCTCGGGATTGCTATTCATCACAAGCTCAACGGGAACTATGGCATTGAGAAAAGGATTAATGGAGGCTATAAACCTTATTTTGGTCTTGAAAACAATTGTAAATCAGCGAACCTTGTGATATGGGATAAAAAGAAGTTTCTTTTTTAAACTCTCGTCACTCTCGTTATTTTGTATGGTTGTGAAGTTTGGAGTTGCAGCATCTCATGTCAATCCTGGAGAAAGATTGAGCAAATACAAAAGTGTTTCATAACACGTATAACCTCAAAATTAAAAGTAATACACCTTACCATATTCTCCTTCTAGAAGTGGGGCTTCCCCCATCAAGAGCATTGCTATGACTAGGTACCTGATGTGAGAGTAAAGGATAAATAACATGGGAGACCAAAGACTTCCTAAAATTGCTTTAAAATCTAGTCAAGACCAACTGCGGCTCAATAGAGGTTGGTATAAAGACGCCATGGCTTGGTAAAACCATTGGGGATTGATGAAAATGCCACTTCGCAAGATATCAATAACATTAAAATTATTATCACATTTAAGTTTAAAGAGAAATTATGGAGCGAGAAAGAATTACAGGTTAAAAGAAAGTTAAGATACCATAAGGAGGTCATTAACCCTAATCTGGAAGATCAAAATTATCTCTTTTTTTTACGAGTTCGAAGAAAAAATTAATATAGCCAAGATAAGGACAAATTCTTATAAGCTTCATAGTGAAACAGGACTATGGACAATTCCTAAAACACCGTGGGTGGAAAGGATTTGCCATCACTATGAGACTACGAGCGTTGAGGATGAAATGAACTTTCTTTTAGAATGCCCTGTGTACACCCACATTAGATCACAGTTTCATAATCTTTATTACAATACAAAGATCGCTAACCTTCTAAATTATCAAAACTATGGCGACTTCACCACGCTTCTTTATAAACGTTTTAAATATATAAATAAAAAATTATAGCAATCCAAATAACCCTATTAAAATTTAATAGACCAAAGTCAATATCAGTAAACATTAACTACCATCATTATCATTATAAAAAAAATTATCATAAAAATAAAAAATAAAAATTATTATAAAAATAAAAAATACAAATAGTATAAACTCACAAAATATATACACAATTGATTTATTGATACTTTAAATCAAACTAGTGTCATCATATGAATTCAACATTTGTACTTTAAAGCATTGTTAAAATTTGACATCCATCATTTCCCTTTCCAATATAATAGTAATGATTACCAAATATTTATATATATATATATATATATATATATAAAATGTGTTTTATATATGTGGGAGGTTATGGTTTATATATATATATATATATATAATATGTTAATTAAATCATATTTCAAAAAAAAAATTAAGGTGAGAGAATTAAATTAATTTATTAAACAACGGTATAGAATATGAATTGTCCAGCCTGCCACAAGGGAAATTAGATCAGCAATAAAATAAAATATTAACATTGATAGACAATTTAATTTTAAAATATGGAGCAACTAAAAAAAATAAAAAAGGACTAACTTTAGACAAACTAAATATAATTATAACTATAATAACAGGAAGACAAAATGATTAACATAAGTCAGGCTAGATAACTCTATCTTCATTTGGAATCGAGATTATGGGCACCTCTTTGTCAGGAGTGGGATTGAGATTATTTTCTGTGAATTCTAGGCAGGTAGTGTCCTTGAGGGCGATGTTTAGTTTGGAATCAAGCGTTGGATCTAATCTTGAGCCTTGTACAATTGCAACAGTAATTCCTTGTGCCCAGTCTTTCTTTCCATCGGTTATTTTCCTAAGAGAGCCTTCATTTTACCCATATAAGGCAATCAAATTGAAGTATTTTGTTTCTCTAGACCTAGTAGAGCTAACAACTTGAACCCAAGGGCCCATTTCGTCCTCAATATCTTCATGGAGGATATACTCCATCTATGTTTTCACCAATGCCTCATTTCATTCAATTATGTTTCTAATAACAACAAGGGTATGCTTCCAATAAATCCATTCTGCTTATGTCACTTCTTTCATAGCCCAAGTCTGCGGATCAACTCTATTTCCCCTAGTTCCCTTTCGGCCACACACTCTGCTTGCCATCACTAGAAATATCTAAGATGAGCTAACAACACAGAGAAGGGTGTCTCCGCAAGGAGCAAGATTGAGACAGAGACCTCGCTATAAGACAAAGTCACACCATTTTATTAGCCACAAACTCAAATCAAGGCCCTCTTCCAATAACGAGAAAAATATAAACCCTCTTCCTATCATAAGAATGAACCAGGAGTGATCCAACTAAACACAAAACCATAGGATATGTGCATGCAAATAATGAAATGACTTTGTAAGTCTCCACAGATAAAACCAATCCCAAATTGGAAGTTTTCAATTGTGAATTCCTTCCCCCATCACCATTATCTCCCATTAAGCACATTAACCTCCTTCGTATCATCATCATCAAGAATGTTGCCAAAGGAGAAGCTGAGTTACCAAAGACCAGTGTGAACTGTCTCCTGTCGATATGATGGATGATTGCCATGATTAAGATTACACCAAACCTCACCACTATGAAAAATGCCCACCAACCCCATCCTTTCGATGCTTAGATTCATGACATTTAGCAACTTCATGCTAAAGATGGCCTCAAACATCATGCCCTTGACATGAACTTTGTGTAACACCATTTTGCCTCGCTACCACCTCCCATCCCAGGGATCATATTTCAAACTTTTATTAAAAAACTTCTAATTAACATGATTTAAAACACATTTTATAAAAATAATAATAACGATTTAATGGCCTCTACTGTTTACGTGAATTTTACATTTAAAGAAAACACTGTATGAACAATAACGCGATTTGTTTCTTACATCAAATATTAATTTGTTGATTGTGACGCGATTTGTTTCTTACAGCAAATATTAATTTCTTGATGATTGTGTTTGAAACGTTAGTTTCATTTTTTTTTATATGATTGACTTTTACATTTTTAATTTATATATTATTGATTTTGCTCTTCCATTGCGCATTCATGGGTTAAGTGACTTTGAAGACATTTCTTTAAAAAGAACTAATCATGCACTCTTTGATTTTAAGAATATACTTTGAATATAAAGATTAAAATTTAAAATGTAAAGTAGTTAATTTTTCAACTTTTTAAACTGGTAATTTATATGAATGAAATTAACTTTAAATTAATAATATTTATCATAATAAAAAAATATTATAAATACAATTTGAATTTTGAATTTTATATTTTATAATATAAATATCATATGCATTGAACTTTATATTTTATAATATAAATATCATATCACATTATATATGTATCTTCAAATGATATTTCCATATGCATAAAAGTATAGAAAAAATTTATTAATAATTTAAAGAAAAAAATTATAAAAACAAATTATGAAAAAGCTCTCGTGCATTCAATATATTGAGAAATTTGCTTCTCAATAATATTAATTCCATCTCAGTGTATAAAAAATGAAAATTATAAATATACTTACTTTAAACATAAAACACTTTTTTAATTGACCCAACTTACTTTTAATGGATTTCTCTTACTTCTTAATCAATCCAATACACATTGGACACTTATAAATCAAGCTCCATGTTGCTTATAGATATCAAGCCTCATTCCCTTGGCATATTTAATTTTAAGTTCAGTGGTCAACAAAAATCAAACATGAAATTAATGGGATAATTATGTTATAACCACATGTAATCATTTCAATACAGAATAAGGAGGTGTTACTCCCCATCATTAATGAGAAGACAAACTGTTGAAAATGGTGGTATTCAAGGGTAGTTGTGTCTCATCATCGTGGATACCTTGAACACTTTCATGTGAGCAAGGGTCGATGAGGCTTGACTTGAGTAAGCAATCATTGTCAGGTGTTGTCCAATGTGGGCATGATTCATCGTGGGTTCTCTCAACTTTTATAATCCATTTCATGGAGCTTGTAATGGTGAGGAATAACTCTCGGTTGGGTTTTTTACAATTTAGAAAGACATGTAAACAAAAAAATGCCATCTTCATTAAATTGGAATCGAAAAGAAAGATAATATATTTTCTTAGATCATCATTTTTTCATAGATATAATCTAAACAAATCTTTTTCATTTTAAAAAACACTTCAATATCAAGTTTCTTTCATTGTGAGAATCAAAATAAGCAAAGGCTTGAATTCATTAATAACTACAAGTAAAATTCTTTGATCTATAAATTCATAAGTATTTACCATTATCTATAACTCTTATTGCATGGATTGATTCCCCATGGAATCCCTCGTACAAGATAAGCCTTTGTTCTTCAAGCTTATTTATTGTGTATTTTAATGCATCCATAACCTTGTAGAAAAGTGATAGATGAGGTAGCATGGTTATGGAGCAAAGCCAACCTCTTCTTCAAACCATGTTTCCAAAATTTCAACCATGCCTCATTGCTCAATTCCTCAACACCAATGTGGGTGAGATTTTTTATTCTCCCCCTCTACTTATGGAATAGGAAAGTTGAGAAGGAGCTAGCAATTCCTTACGCAAATTTATTAAGATAAATCTAGAAGCCATGAGAAGAAAGGCATATTCTCTTATGCTAGAATCTACATAGAACTTGATTTGAGTAAAAATGTATTAGATATAATCATCATAGAGTGCAAGATCATAAATGGACCTAGAATCTGGATTTTAATGAGAATATGGTAAATTGTAGAATGTGTCTAGAAATAGGGAAAGTGAGTGAAGCTTTCCTAAAGGTAAAAATAAAAGAATAACAAACCTAGCGACTAGAATGATTTTGTAATGAATCTCCAAGGGGTAGCTCCAAAAAAGGTTGAAAATAAATCAAAGCCAACCTCTTCTTCAAACCATGTTTCCAAAATTTCAACCATGCCTCATTGCTCAATTCCTCAACACCAATGTGGGTGAGATTTTTTATTCTCCCCCTCTACTTATGGAATAGGAAAGTTGAGAAGGAGCTAGTAATTCCTTGCACAAATTTATTAAGATAAATCTAGAAGCCATGAGAAGAAAGGCATATTCTCTTATGCTAGAATCTACATAGAACTTGATTTGAGTAAAAATGTATTAGATATAATCATCATAGAGTGCAAGATCATAAATGGACCTAGAATCTGGATTTTAATGAGAATATCGTAAATTGTAGAATGTGTCTAGAAATAGGGAAAGTGAGTGAAGCTTTCCTAAAGGTAAAAATAAAAGAATAACAAACCTAGCGACTAGAGTGATTTTGTAATGAATCTCCAAGGAGTAGCTCCAAAAAAAGTTGAAAATAAATCAAAGCTTGAAAATTCAATAAATTTCTATATAACATTTTTAGAGGGGTGTGATCTTGATATGGATAAAATCACATAAAATGAGGCATCCCCATGTTTATTATCTTTGTTTGATTGTCCCTCAAAGAAGGTGAAATATGAATTAGATATTTCAGACTTGAACTAATTCCTTTAACTAAACTATATGATATTATATAATTAGTCTTCTTGGAAATTCCATAAATCTCAAATTAAACCATTTATTTAATAATAAAAATATACATTCCATTAACTTCTAGAATCCTCAACAAAGAAAACTAGAAAAAATATTTTATTAAGAAATAAAAAAAATTAAGTATTTTGTTTTTATTGTAAATTTTTATAAATATTTTTTTTTAATTTAAAGAAAATTAAATTAAAAAACTCATTCCATTAACTTCTAAAATCCTCAACAAAGAAAACTAGCAAAATATATTTCATTGAGAAATAAAAAAAAAAAATGTGATAATTTTTTATAAATAATTTTTTAGTTTAGAGCGAAATAAACTTAAAAAACTTTATAATCTTGAATAAAATTGTATTTTTTTAATAAAAATATTATTATTATACATATGTAACCAAGACAAGAGCACAACCCAACATGCTATTTATAATGAAAGACAAGAGCACAACCAACATGGTTCTTATAGACATCATTATATGGCTGGTATTTATCTATTTATCATAGATAAAGAATAAAATAATATTTTATGATAATTTTATAAAATATAAATTAACAAATATTGAATATCAGTTAAAAGAGGCAATAGTGTTGCACACTGCCAACCCAACCCCCTCCTTTCAAAGTTTTAAAATGGATTGGTTGTGCTTACATTAAACAAGCAAATAATTAATCACATTGTGGGAAACATGCCACCAAACTTGAAGGTCGCTATTCACAAATAGTAAAATGGGGAGAATCATCCCTCACATTCAATCTTGTGTACGTAATCAATGGAAATGAAAATTGTGAGGTTTGTCTCAGCTAGAGGAGAAACCCTACCTGCTCATATTGATTTGACCACGGGTCTTGCAAACCTTTATTTTCATTGGAGTTGGTGAAAAAGGAAGCAAGGACAAGGGCACTAGTGGGATATAATCATTTTCCTTGTATTAATTGTCTCCCCCACCACTTTCTCAAGGCCAGACTATAAAGTCCAATTATCCCTTATTATAGCCTTTTGCAGCGTTGAATACCAAACTTTCGTGCAATGGAGAATCAGGTTTTCTTTTCGTCCAGGATATTTTGTCTAGAATAATCAGCTAATAGCTAATGGGTCACATGGTAGGTAATCCAACAAAGTTATTTTCTTGGAGAGTATCCCAACTGCAACAACTCAATCATGGTTTGCTCCTTAAAAGGTCGTATCGACAAAGCACTATAAACAAACCACATGTAATGCCTAGCTTCATTATTCATTATTTTAATATTGTATTAAATTTTTAATTTATCTTTTGTTTGAGATAAATAATGTCATGTAATGACTACAACCACATACAACAAGTGAATTATGGCAATAGATTCTTTGCAAGCACATAAACTCACCAATGAGGAAAGGTTCTACGACATCAATGATCTCTACACCCCACAAAGGACATCAAAGCAAGGATGCTTGTGCTAGTGGACTTGAATCTCTAATTGAAATGTAGGTTGAAAGACTATTAAGCTACAATGGAAGGAAACCTTTTTCACACGAACATAGAGTAAAAGAATAATGGCATGGTCAAAGGATAATGAATTGTTTTTTGTCTTAGATTTTAAAGACTTAGTGTAACAATTTCTCACGGGATTAAATACACATGTAATAATTATTAGTTTAATAGACAATATTGTATATAACTAGTATATATCCTGTGGTAGACACTTGCAAAGCTAAAGTCAGTCTCTGGGTGGATGGGGACTCAAGAATATACATCTTTTCGCGAAATCACTAGTAGCAAAGGCAGGCTGGTGCCTTTTGATGACCGAAAACCTGTGGACAAAGGTGCTGACACAAAAATATATTGCACCATCCACCATTACAAATTGGGTCAGGAGCCCCTCTCGAAACTCTGTGAACATCTCTGTAATCTAGAAACTAATCCTCTCCGCTTTCAATATCATTGACTCAAAACTGGCTTGGAAAGTGGGGGATGGTACACAAGTTTGCATTGGCCTTGATCCTTGGTTGGGGTGCAACAATAGACACTATCTTCCACAGTCGTTGTTAAACTCTCTTCATGATCGGGGTCTCCTTCATCTATCTCACATCGCCGACCCAAAATCAACAACTATTTTTCATTAGGGATGGAAAGACCCCACCAGCATAGGCTTACCGGCTGCTCACTAGGACTCATGGAATGCATACCTCCATGCCCTCCGCTCCACACATGTCAGAATCACAGATGCTCGGGATGCTTTCATTTGGACACCATCGCCGCTTGGAATTTACACTCCGAAGATGGGCTACAAATCACTAGCTGGTGAACTGAAGGGTGGTGAACCCCTCTGGCGGTGGAAAACGATCTGGCACTCAAAATGCCCACTAAAATCCAGACTCTTTATGTGGTGCGCCCTATCAAACAAAGTTCTGATTTGGGAAAAGATGAAACGCTGGCGGATTGAGGGACCAGGATGGTGTCCCCTGTGCAAACAAGCTTCTGAAACCTTACAACATCTCTTTATCCCATGCCCTTTTATAGCCCACACCTGGATTTTTCTAAGATCCTCTCTTAAGTTGAGAACCCTCTGGACTGGAGATCTTCTAGAACAGGCCTGGAGAAGCTGGTGCGACTCACAAGACACCCTACCCTTTCGGGCTCTCCCCCTGCTGGTCATATGGGGGACTTGGATAGCGCGAAACAAAGCTATCTTCCTTGAAAAACCCATGATCCCGGATCTGGTGGCTGCCCAGTGTATGGATATCCTGAGTTACTTTCCACAACTAAAGAATACCCCTCCTATCCGTGTTATCATCCCCAAAAAATTCGATCCCACAGTCCCTTGGGCATATTTCGATGGGGCTGCCAATGACCATATTTGTCGAGGGGGTTGTTCTACACCTGTCACACTCCACCTTCTATCATATTCAGATGGGCCTTGGTCTGAGCACAAACAATTTTGCTGAGTTATTTTCCCTCAAGCTTCTGCTCCGCTTTGCCCTCGAAAAGAGCTACTCCCAGCTTCATTTTTTTGGTGACTCTATGATCATGATAAACTGGGTCAACAACATTCAATGCTGCCACAATATCTTTTTAAATAACATTATGTCTGATGTACAATGACTGTTAAGGGAATTCGAAACCTTCTATTGTCACCATGTTTTTAGGGAACGCAATCAGGATGTTGATCAACTATCAAAACTTGGATTAGCTCTGCCATTTGGTCAATGGAATATTTTGGCAACTGAACACGGACAAGCATATGAATACTTCCATCGACCCTTCATCGAAGGCTTGGAAATACAAAACAGTTGATTATATCTACTAATACTTTTCACTACTCTATAATTATCGAAATTTCCTGTCACTCTTTTGAGGCAATCAGGGATCCTCATAACACTCTTTTTGTATATTTTGGATGATGGCTCTTATGAGCAGCTTCTTTTTTGTTTCAATTCTATACTGAACACTTATTCAGAAAGGCACACAGTTGCTTTCTATAATATGTAATTTGGTTACCCTCATAATTAAATTACGCTTTTTTCCCTGGAAAAAAAAAAAAACTAGTATATATCCATTTTAACTTTGGCTCTATTAAATATTGAGAAAGATCCAAAAAAATTGAGATGCAAATCTCTTGATACTAAAAAGATCCCAAGTTACGATGGATTTATACTTTGTGGTATTGTTGTTCTTGCCATTTTACTTTAAGAAAATGAAGCACGGTTATGATGAAGGCCTCATGGAGTCATCCCTTGTGGGTTATATGGTGCTTGTGTCTAATCTCACTACCACTATGAAATTTCATTCAAACTGACACTTATACCATCAAGGGTGCAGTTATGTTCTTTGATCCATTCAAGAATTTCACTTAGTTGGGCATGTTGTCCTTGTAATTCATGAAGAAGGTTATGCATTTGGTCATGAGCTTCTGCAAGCTCCTCTTGCATCGAGAATGCATAAGCTTTAAGCTCTAACAAGCTCTTGTTTTCCTACCTCAATTTAGCCATTTCTTTTTTTAGATCATTTATCATCTATTTATAAGCTTTTACTTTATCATCCATCTCCTACACATTTGCTTTTTTCCTAGGGAGAGGGATACATTTTCCTAACCAGCAACAATAAGATCGTGATCAATATTATTAAACATGAGATTCTCAGTGGTGATTACTAATAGAGGTCTCTTGGCTATCTTAATACTTTTATGTGTTTGTTTGACAATTTGATTTTCCCTCTTATCATTGATGAAGGAGTATAGGGAAGCAACAACATCCTCTTTTGAAGGGGTGAAAAGTCCCAAGCCAAGTTTAGTGAGAGGGAAGTGTCCCCCTATTATTGAAGTAGTTGTGGAAGTCATAAAGAAGGGACCTACTTCTAGAATCACCTACGTATCTAGCTCAACTTGGCTTCTCTTTTCCTCTTTTGCCTTTTTGGCTTCTTCTTCTACGTCCTTTTTCTTTTATTCTTTCATTTCTTTTAGTTTTACTCTTCTGCTACCTTAAGTTCCTCTTTTATACTTTTGTCTTCTTTATCTTTCCTAGAGACCTCCTCTTGTTGTTGTTTACTTGTTATTTCTTAAGGTCACACCTATGTTAGAGATATGTGCTTCTTGTTTCCTAGTCACCTTGAGATCTCATCAAGGGACTTGTATTGCCTATACACTTCTTCATCTGCCCAGAATTCATCTATAGCAAGTAAATTTACAAGCATGACATTGTTGTTCCACTATCGAATTAGAGGAAATTTGAGGTCTAAAATGGGCCTCCTAAGAAAAATAATAAAAAAAGCCACATCACACTACAAATTTTCCATGTCACACTAAGTTAAAGGTGTTATGTAGTAAAGTTCAACCTATAATATCTCATTAATGGTAGTTGACAAGTATGTTGGGTTGGTGTAGAGTTAAGAGATAATGGTTGAAAATAATAATGAAAAGTTTAGATTCTTGTGCATACACAATAAATGATATAGTGGTAAAAATTTTAAATTTACATTATAATTTATTTAATTTTTTAGTAAATGTACCACTGCTTCTTTTTATATATTTAATAAAATCTAAAACTTTAAAAAAAAAAATTATAATTACAATAATAATAAAATAAACAATCACTATTTTTATTTTAGTTTATATTATCACTACTTCGAAGTCTTTTAAAATACAAATATAACATTGATTAAGATGTTAGTGGAGTAATTTTGAAATAATAAAAGCATTTATAAAATTAATCTCTTATAACTAAAAATAAATAAATTTAAAAAAGTATCATAAATAAAAAAATAGGAGAGAGATAAAATAATATTTCACTATTTTTGCAATAACGTTCTCCTCTGAACTCAGAATTTGACGCTTTTGGTACCATTGGAAAGGTCTTGTCAATACCTTTCCAATGGTACCAAAAGAGTCAAATTACAAGTTCAGGTGAGAAAGTTATCGCTAAAATATAAAAATATTATTTTATCTCTCTCCTATTTTATTTTTTTATGATACTTTTTTAAATATTATTTATTTTTATTTTTAAGGGATTAATTATTTAAATATTATTATTATTTCAAAATTACTCCATTATCATCTTAATTAATGTGAACTTTATATTTTAAAGAAATTAGAAGTAGTGATAATATAAATTACTCTATATTTATTATTTCAAGTATATTTATTATTTCAAAATTACTCCACTATCATCTTAATTAATGTGAGATTTATATTTTAATGAAATTAGAAGTAGTGGTAATATAAAATACTCTATATTTATTATTTCAAGTATATTTATCATATTTCGAGATGAACGTTTCAAAATGTTAACCAAAGTGAGGGTTATATGAAGTTAGCTATTGTCAAATAAAATTATGACACATAAGCATATTTAACTTCTTATGTCCAACTCAACCATAATGGTTGACCAAATTTATTGAAATTCTATTGGTTTGAGAAATCCAACTCATCCATGGCACAGTTTTTTATAAGACCCATTTTAGACCTCAAATTTCCTCTAATGAGTTTCTAGAATAATTTTTCCTAAACATTCCACTACCAAACTGAAATGCATTGATGGCATGGGCATGCTCTTTGACATATTTAATTTCTTTCAAGCAATATCCTCCAATAATCAGAGGTAAGTGGGGTCAAACAACCTCCTTTGCATTTTTCAATATTGCTCCAATACCATTAAAAAAAACTGGGTATGTCACTTCTTGCAGAATTACCTTCTTAGTAACAAAATAAGGGAGGAGATGGGGTGGCTTAGTAACACCATAAATTTGTAAATAAGTCTTCTTTTGGGTGACATACCAATCACCTAATGCAACCAAGGCCTCTAGATCTCTGTAAAATATGTACTTGGCTATTTCCCCATGGATGATAGCGTATAATGACATTAAGAACTCTTGGCATATTTTGACATAATAGCTCATGTATTTATGCTTCCACAAAATCTTGAAGTAAACGTGGATTGGAGGATCTTTTGGGTGCCATCGCCATCCCATCCCTAGAAAGGTATTACTTGCACAAACCATGTCTAGAAGATAAGAAGGCATGTAAAACTCAGAATCTTGTCCTGAAGTTGACATGTCTCTCGCATTTATAACTACCCGTTTAATATTAGCAAAGAGGATGTTCCCCAAATTGAAAGTAGTACCAAGCAAGGTTACTCGTTGTAAGATGGGTACCCATGATTCCTTGAAATGTGTTGCATCTTTCTACCCATATATCCTAGAGAGTGGTGTGGCTACCCTCATGTAGAGATGTACTAAGGATTCTACAAGGCATGAGCTTGTGTCTCTAGGCCTAAACCTTTTGCCTCTTACTCACCACTTCCTAAGGAAAGCCTGGAATTCCAAGTCTACTATAGTGATCCATTATTCTATCAAGATAACAATTACAGTGGGAAATTCATAACAGGCCTCCAAAAAAAAGGATGGAAACAAGCAATATTTTTCTCCTTTAGATCCTTGATCAACCTGTTGTCTGCATCAACTTTAGGGAGGAGCCAAGAAATGAATTCAGCACATGGTAAGAGACTAAGTCTAGATGATACAATATGGAGCCTTGTTTTTTTATTGTGATACATTCCCAAGTGGTCTACATATTCCAGTGGGATAGCTTGGAAATGTTCATGCTTGAAAATTTGGAAAATCCCCCCCAATGGAGTGAAGGCTTGGCATTTGTGTTGCTAAATGTGCCCCCATAATTCATTCTGACTATTGTTTCCCTCTTCTCCTAATATCAAGACAAAGCATACCATTTTGTCATTGGAGTTGATCCTCTTGTAATCCATCTTGTACTCCTGCAATTCATCATCATTAGAATCCACAACAACCATGATGTTAGTGGGTTAGCAATCCAAGCAAGTACAATGTAAAAGGATTGAATCTTCAACTCGTGGCATCAGTTTTTTTAAAGGGGATAGGGATCAATATCAAAGTTTCTAGGCTAGACAAATTAGCACCAGGAGGATATTACTATGGGTCACCTTTGACAAGAGGGGTTAAAGGTTCGATCTTATGTGAAACTAGAAGCCAACGAGAGGAGGCTTCAAAAGATTTGATATTGGAGGCCTAGACAAAGGAATCATGATTTTGCACCGTAGCCACAATTTCCTTTTTTATATTGATGCTAAATGGCCCTAGAGTCAAGTTATAACTGGGGGTGAAGGGTCCTTTTGTTGAGGTGGTGACGAATAACCATTTTTGGGGGAGGGTCAAAGGGTTGGATTTCATCAGATGAAGGGTAACGGGCAAAAACCTCTAAAAGAAATAATTATTTAAGTACGTTCGAGTGAATTGATAGGTGGTTCAAAAGTGGGCATGCAATCTAAGTAAGAAGGTCGATGGAAATGAGGTAGTGCTTCCCCCATGGCTATATCTCATGGCACATCTGAGTGCCTTGGATACACAATTGAGCGAGGGGACCAAGTGTTAAAACGATGAATTTTTCAAACAATGGATGCCCCCTTTTAAAACAGTGATGAGACATGTGAGGGGTAGGGCTCATCCCTCTTTTATTTTATTGTTAAATTTTCTTTTATGTATGGGACTCGAGCTAATCCTATGTTGGGATAATACAATCCCACATCCCTGACATGTCGTCTCAACATCTCTCTAACTTGTTGATAAGAGCAAATTAGTTCAGACATGGGGCAATTATCAGTGTGATAGGATTCTAAACTATTGATGTGTCAAAGGAATAGAGGCTTTATCTTCTGAAACGTTGGTGGTATCACCCTCTTTTGAAGCAAGGAATCCTTCTATGACAAATTTATGGGATGTGGGCACTAATGTTTCAGTGAATTAGCAAGATAAACCATCAAAATGTTGGAAATAAAGTATCCTAGCATGTTTTCATTTTGACAAGTTGGAAGCTAAGAGGTCGATATTTCACATAGTAGGGGACAAAACTGTCGATGTTTCAAAACGTTGTGGAATTTCTTGGCCAATATTTGAAAAGAAAGGGCCTAAACTTAAAAGTCTTGCACTGAGTAATCATTTAGATCACCGAAGTTTCACATAGATAATCACCTTAAACATTGGCCGTTGTTGAGTTAAGCAATTAAGGTGTCAATATGTTGGGGGAATGGGGTTGAACCTACCGATGTTTCAGTGATTTATGCTCATAACCAGCCAATGCTTTAGGAATATAGGGAGTTAATTTGTCAAATATTCGATCGAATAGGTAACCAAATCATCAATGTTTCACCCACATTATATGGTTAAAGGATCAAATGTAATGTACCAATCAGGAATGATGATACACTAACTAACTCTCCTACAATACTTAAGGAAACAAAGTGAACTCTGGCGACTAGTCTGACTGTAGGAAGGAAAAATCAAAGGACTTTGAAAGAGATGAGGATCATTCCAGCTGATAGAAACTTTGAAAAATGTACTGGGACCATTAATGTTTCAAACATCAATGAGGCTGAAGTCGACTCCAAGGCTCCTGGGCACCCCAGCATATGCAAACTAGAACTTCAACTAAGCATTGACTGAAAACCAATGGTGATGGATTTTAACTTAGGAAGGCTCAATAACATTAAATAAAAGTCAATTATTAGCCTAGTTTCTCTCCAGCAAGTTTGGGAAGGTTCTGAGGAGGTCTCACAAACATACAAGTAAAATTGACTTCCAAGATTGCACAACTAGGCTAAATTTAGGAATTCCCAAACAATCAAAGAGGCTCACGAATTTTTGATTTTAATATTGGAGTGAGTCATTTGGAATATTAATTAACATTAGAAACAAAAATAACTTCATTTGGGATGATAATATTTCATTTATAAAACAAGTACTGGAAACTAGCTTATTTTCATAGAAATCTAGACTAGGTGTAAGAAGAGGTATTGGAATCAGATTTTTATTCACTAAAACTTCAGAATTGACACCAGAAGTCCATTATTACATTCATATCATCCATTAGTAGCTGATTCACGCATCAGATAGTTCTCAGGAAAGAGATACATCAAGAACAAGTTCTTCCATCAAGAAGACTAGGAAAATACTCATATATCTGCATGGAGAGCTGTCAAACCTCTATCATAAGCTTGTACTCCACTGGTTCAGACTTCAGGACCTACAATAAACTCATTGGAAATGGCTAAATTCCATTCTCTCACAGAAATCAGGGGCACATCTCCCAACTTAGACTAGGGGCACATCTCCCAAGTCACTGGGGCACAATTGCACTCAATCCAATTCTCCAATTGTCAAAAGATGTGATAGTGGTGCACTCTCATTCTTTTATATATGGAATATGACTTGAGGAGCAATTATCCTAGGCTAATGCACCATCATGGATGTATAAGGAAATCTTTCTTTCATCATTTTCTTATTTTTTGCTTTGCTTTATGCTTTTAGCTTTTCTATCATGCTTTGCTTTTGACTTATTGTTATTGCCTTTCTGCATTATCTTGGTTTTCTGCCTTATCCTTCTTTTCTATCTTTATCCTGCTTTCTACTTTTATGTTGCTTTCTGCTTTATGTTATTTTTTGTGAAGAACCTGCAACAATTAATTAATTAGAATACGTGAGATAGCAGAAATAATAGAACTCATAATCACTTTTAGTGATCGCATGCCACTTCGAGGGGGCAACCTCCTTTGAGCAAGCTCAGTACAAATAACTTCACGGTATCTTCATTGGTCTCAACACAAACTTATATACTAAGTCTAGGCGCCAATACCATGGGCCAATACCATGTGTCAATACAAACCATGGGTCAATACAAACTATGGATCAACAATTACTACAGGATGACTTACAAAACATATGCATCCAACAACAATAAGACAAACTATGGATCAACAAATACTACGGGACGACTTACAAAGCATATGCGTCCAACAACAATATACTAACAAAGTAAATAGAAGGGTTAACGTGGGTTCCTAAAATCCCCTATCCCTTAGAAAAAGCTTTGTCCTCAAAGCTTTAGATGTGGAAATTGATGCAGAATCTGAAGGAGTGGTTCCCCTGTAGCATCCTTGGGTTGCATTCTGGGCCACTGACGCCTTTTGAGTTTCAGGGAGGATTGCTTGGAAGGATGTAGACGAAGAAGAACCATATCAGTGAAAAGTGAGCTCAGAATGGTGTTGATCGGCTTGTTGTTTCATTCGAATTATTGCCATGTGAAGATTGTCCTGCAAAATGAGAAGAATCTGATCGCGGTTTCGAAGAACTGAGTCAATTGCCTGGACTGGGGAGCTGTTGAGGGTGTATGGAAGAAGAACCGGTGGTGCCTGTCCATAGACTACTTCATATGGTGTCCTTTTAGATGTGGTATTGTACCACTGGAGAGATTCTAGGAAATCCATAGAAATAGTTGTCCAAATCTGTGTAGGGATGGGAAAGGGTTCAAGAAGTCCCAAAAGGAGTGTCGTTTCACCCTTGTTGACCTGGAAAGTATCACAGTCAGCCACCATCTGTTGAATTTTCATTTTCAGTCCCTGCCAAAAGAAGTTGCATTGTTCCCAGTCATACATTTTGAGGAACCCAGAGTGCCCTGTTGATGAAGAAGCATGGAGTTCATAGAAGAGATAGCCCTGTTGAACAGATTGCAACCAATTTGGAACAAGCAGAGAAATAGATATAAGAGAAACTGGGTCATCAAATGTGCGAGAAGGAGCATCTGTCACCATATTGTCCTTACCCTTCTTATAAGTGATTACATAGGCATAACCCATGAGTTGGCTAACCCATTTCAGGTGTGCTGGGGAGGAGACCCATTGTTCCAGGAAATTTTCCAAACTCTGGAGATCAGTCTTGATGCATAAATAATTCCCTAATACGTATGGCTGCCACTTCTGTACTGCATGCAAAATATCCATCATTTCCTGCTAAGATGTAGATGCGGCTAAATTATTACCAGAAAGGTCTCTTGAAGGCGACAAGCCCACTGGTTCAGCAAGGACACCTGCATACCTATCCAAGGAAGTAGGGGAGACCATTGATGGGTGCATCTGAATGGATTGGAGTTGATCGATGACACCATATGAATTCTTCTTAAGGATCTTTTCCAAGCGATGTGAACTGATGATGCGGAGATACCCTTGTTGTAAGCCCTTAAATTTGTGTTGTTTCCCATTGATTGAAAACTACATCCAAAGTTCAGCAAAATCCCATAAGATGGGGCCAAGTGTGCATAACCATTGAATTCCCAAAACCACATCACATCCGCCTAGGGACAAGGAAAACATCTCAGAGCGCAGGTTATAATATTCCAGAGAGATACGCACATTGTGACACTTCCCCTTGCAAGGTAAGGTGCCCCGATTGGCAACCATGACTTCAAAGTTGGAGCAAGGATGGACAAAACAATCAGCATGTTTGGCGATCCAAGGGTCAATGAAGTTATGAGTGCTACCAGAATCAATGAGTATTGTAATAGGAAGATTCTTGAAGCAACTCTTGAATCGCATTGTTTGGGGGGTGGTGACGTCGGATAAAGCTTGGAGAGATATCTCTGGTTGTTCATCCTGAGATGGGGGGTCAATAAGCGGCTCCTGAATGTCGACCTGATCATCCATTGTATCTAGAGCTTCTTCACCAATTTTAGAGGCAGACGGAGAATCCATATCCAAGAGATAGAGTTGTTGTTGAACACATCTATGTCCCCGAGTGAATTTCTCATCACATTTATAACAATGCCCTTTTTCTCTGCGTGCTTGCATCTCTGTTTCAGACAAATGCTTGATAGGAGTTGGTTGAGGAGCTGGCGAGATGGGAGGCCATTGAGAACCCATATTTCGGAATGGAACAAAAGTGGGTTTGGAGCGCTGTTGGGATTCAATCTTGTCTTCTGCCAACTTAACCAACCCTAGGACTTCCATCATTGTGTTGGGAAAGAACATTTTAACCTCTGACCGGATTTCATCCTTAAGACCACTGATAAAACAACCCTAGAACTTCCATCATTGTGTTGGGACAGAACATTTTAACCTCTGACCGGATGTCATCCTTAAGACCACTGATAAAACAACTCTTGTAAAATTCATCAGACAATCCTTCTGTGTGATTGGCTAGTTTCTCAAATTCTGTCTGATACTATCTCACAATGCCACTTTGACAAAGTTTGGTGAGTGCTTCGGTGAAGTCATCAAAAGCACTAGGACCAAATCGTTGCAAAAGGATGTGGCAAAAATCTGTCCATTTTGGCTCGTCATGAACCTTGATGTACCAACGGTACCATTGAAGAGCTTCCTATGCCAAATGAAAGGATGCAAGTGGAACTTTTTGGACATCAAAAGTATTATGCAGACTGAAATACTGTTCTTCATGATAGATCCATCATGTCGGATCAGTACCATTGAAGCGAGGAAATTCAAGCTATGGACCACAGAAATTCCTGGAAGAAGAGAACCCATTAGGTACAGAAGATTCTTGTTGTCGGTTATTGTTCATGACTGAACGCTGAAGATGGAGGCTGAGAAATTTTTCATCCAGATCTTGGAGTTTGGTTTGGATGGCTGCAAGTGCTTCCTCCATGGTTTTTGCTCCTACACGGGTGACAACCATAATCAGGAGTTTTTTTTTTTTTTTTGGAATGGATAGAAAAACACAAACAAAAGGTTATTTAGTAAAGGGAAATTTGGATTTGGGAAAAACTCGGATGGGTAATTGGGGTTTGATTAGGTTTTGGACACTTTATGATGGACAAGGAAGCAAAAAATGGGGATTTCAGAAGCAAGGTGAAAGAATGAGAAAAAATTTAAGAGAGGGACAAAGAAGCAGAAATAGGGAATGAACACGATGATAAAATTTGGAGGCGAGTGGGTGAAAATTGAAGAAGTTATGGCAAACCCTAAAAATAGATAATTGTGAGATTTCTAGATTTGGGAAGTAGAGTTTGGGATAGGGTCCTCAGCAATGAAATATGCAGAATGGGATTGCAGGGGTGTCCGTGAAGTTTCAAGGGAAACGGAGTTAAAAAAAGGGAGATATGGCAAAAACATAGAGTTAAAACAAGAGATGGTTTTTTTTTTTTCAGAATTGGATCTGCAACGACGTAGAAGGGATCAGAACAATTGGATCTGAAATAATGCGGAAGGGATCAGCAACAGATAGATCTAAAACGGCGTCGAATGGATCGAAAATGGCTAGATCGGAAACGGCGCTGAAGTGATCGGCAATAGTTCAGCTGAAAATAGATATGGACCCCAGGTATGTTCGGCTTCCTAACAGTTCAGGGGTTTCACTCGGAGACCAATGTTGTCTGATGGCTTGCGTATTGGGGCAGTACCCCTCACTCCACGACGGGTAAAACTGATAACCGCTTTGCCACAAATGACAGATCTTGGTTTACCTCACGGGTGGGAACTAGTCAATCAAGTAGGGGTCATTTCCCTTTTTGCTGGTAGGTCCTCTCAATGGTCCATCTACTTTGGGGTTCCTGTGGTACTCCTCAAAATGAGTTTTAGGGCTTATGCCCAAGTACTTCCCACAGTTAAGCGGATACGGATTATTCCCAGATCCGAACTTGCAACAGATGCAAAAAAAATTGGCAGAAATTCCACTCAACGAGCCCAAGAAAGTGCTCTGATACTAGATGTGAAGAACCTGTAACAATTAATTAATGAGAATGCGCGAGATAACAGAACTCAGAATCACTTTTATTGATCGCAGACCACTCCGAGGGGGAAACCTCCTTTGAGCAAGCTCAATACAAATAACTTCACGGTACCTTCATTGGTCTCAACACAAACTTATATACTAAGTCGAGGCGCCAATACCATGGGTCAATACCATGTGTCAATAAAAACCATGGGCCAATACAAACAATGGATCAACAATTACTACGTGACGACTTACAAAGCATATGCGTCCAACAACAATAAGACAAACTATGGATCAACAAATACTATGGGACCACTTACAAAGCATATACGTCCAACAACAATATACTAACAAGGTAAATAGAAGGGTTGACACGGGTTCCTAACATTTTTCCTGAGTTTTGTTGCCTCTCTGCTTTGTACTATCTTTTCTTTCTTTTTCCTGTTTTTCTAGCTTTGGATGCTTTCACCTATATTCTCTTGCAAGTTACTTCTTGGTCAACCTTATCCTATAAGGCGCACTTATGGAACATTATCCACTTTATTCCATAATAAAAATAACTATTTAATGAAAAATAATTATCATCAAGTGCATATCAAACTTTAGGGAAAATAAAACAACGTCTCCTAATTAATTAAATGCTTGAACTTTCAAATTTAACCCCAAGGAAATGAAGTCTTCTCCTCAACCCAAGGGATTGATTGGGTTAGTAAATCAATCCAGTGATCATCAATGAGGGGACATTACATTCCCCCCCCCCCCAATATTTCTTGTCCTCGATCAATTTCAAACTGGGATGTTGTAAGATGTGTTCTCCTTCCCAACTAGCATCCTCACGAAGCAGTCCTTCCCAATGCATAAGGAATTCCTTAATGATTCTACTTCTTAGTTTATTTTCTCAGACCTCCAAAATATTCTCCAGAACTAACACCAAATGTCCTTCATCATCAAGTGGAGGCAATTCTTTTGAAACCTTAACTTGCTTCCCTATTTCCTTCTTCAAACAAGACACATGGAAAACATTGTGAATCCTACTACCTGGAGGCAATTCTAGCTCATAAGCCACTTCACCGATCTTCCTTAAGACTTGGTAGGGACCATAGAACCTTGGCTGCAACTTCTCAGCCCCTTTAGAATTCAATTAGGATTGTCTATAGGGAGGCAACCTCAAATATACCAGATATCCTACTTGGAAGGTTCGCTCCACTCTCTTCTTCCCTACATTCACCTTTTGTCTATTATGTGCTACTCGCAAGTTGTCCTTGAGAGTTCTGAGTACGTCTTGACTCTCTTAGAGCCAATCATTTTCCTTCTGTTTCTTACAATCACCAAATATCATTTCATCAAAAGGGGTGCATCATATCCATATAGGGCCTTGAATGGTGACATTCCAATTGAAAGATGAAAAGTAGTATTGTAACAAAACTCTCCCAAATGGAGCCAAGTAGTCCATGACTTTTTCTAACCAGTAACATAGTTTCTCGGGTATCCTTTTAGACATTGGTTCACTCTCTTGGTTTGGCCATTAGTCTATGGATGGTAGCTTGTACTCATGTCCAAACTTGTCACCACTAACTTGAACAATTCTTGCCAAAAATTGCTAGTGAACTTGTTATCTCTATCATTGATGATGGACTTGGGCATGCCATGAATTTTGAAGACTTCTTTGATGAAAAGTTCAGCCACTTGGTTGGATGAAATATTAGTTGTGACGGAAAGTAAATGTGCATACTTATTCAACCTATCAACCACAACAAAACTATTGTCTTTACCTTGGCTTTTGGGGAGCTCAGTGATGAAATCCATTGATATACTTTCCCATTTATGTTCAGGAATAGGAAGTGGTTGTAAGATTCTACCTATATGAGTATGTTTAGTTTTTTTTTCTAACATTCCACACATGATCTAACATACTCCATCACTTCCTTCTTCAGGCCCTTCCAAGAGAACCTTTCTTTCACTTTCCTGTATGTCTTCACAAACCCAGGATGTCCTGCTAGGGGCGCATCATGAGAAACCTCTAGGATCTTATTCTTTAATGAGGATTATGGAACCAAAAGGATCCTATCCTTATGATAGATGATATCATTAAGAATCTTGTAAGTATCATCATGAATTAATCCATCTAATAAATCATAAGAAAACTGATTCTTTGCATACTCTACTCCTAGCTATGCTTTCCAATCATCATGAAACTTCACCAATGCAAAGGTTGGTTTTCTAAAAAGCGCATCAGCTACAATGTTCATCTTACCCTTCTTGTATTCAATGTCAAATTCGAATTCTTGGACCTTGCTTACCCACTTTTGTTTCCTATCATTCAACTCCTTTTGGGTTAGGAAGTGTCTCAAGTTGTTATGATCGGTCTTAATGATGAACTTACTACCCACAAGATATTGTCTGAATTTAACTAGTGCATGCATGATGGATAGCATCTCCTTATCATAAATTGAATATAACCTCTCATGGGGCTGCAACTTCCTGATTTCAAAGGCTAGGGGATGCTTGTTTTCTATCAAGACTGCTCCAACCCCATTCCCTGAAGCATCACATTCAAGAACAAAAGGTTGAGAAAGATCTGGAAGTGCAAAGATGTGATAGTGGTGCACCACTATCAAAATATGTGATAGTGGTGCACTCTCATTCTTTTACAGATGTAAGATGACTTGAGGAGCAAGTCTCCTAGGCTAATGCGCCCTCATGGATGGATAAGGAAACCTTGCTTTCATCCTTTTCTCCTTTTTTGTTTTGCTTTCTGCTTTTACTTTTTATGCTTTAGCTTTTCTATCATGGTTTGCTTTTGACTGCTTTTTCTTGATTTTCTACCATATCCTGCTTTTCTGTCTTTATCCCGCTTTCTGCTTTTATGCTACTTTTCCTGAGTTTTGTTGCCTTTCTGCTTTTACTATCTTTTCTTTATTTTTCCTGATTTTCTAGCTTTGGATGCTTTCACCTATATTATATTGCAAGTCACCTCTTGGTCAACCTTATTCTGTAAGGTGGACTTGTGGAGCACTATCCACTTTATTCCATAATAAAAATTACTATTTAATGAAAAATAATTATCATCAAGTGCATATCAAACTTTAGGGAAAATAAAACAACATTTCCTAATTAATTAAATGCGTGAACTTTCAAAATTAAACCCTAGTAAATGAATTCCTCTCCTCAACCCAAGGGATTGATTGGGTCAGGAACTCAATCTAGTGATCATCAATGATGGGATATGACATCAAAGTTTTGGCAAGTTAGGAGGTTAGGATCTGGACATTTCGATGAAGTAGGAACCTTTCAAAGCAGGTTGGCAAGGAAGTTTTCTCCAAAAAAATTTAAGTGTTTTTCCTCTTCACTCTTCAAGGTTCCCTAGATGGTTTGGAAGTGGAAAAAACTAAGGATTTTTATGAGCTTAAGATCAATTCGAGTTTGCGGAATTAGGACTAGTTTTTTCACTCATATCTCTTCAAATTTTCAAGGATGGAATGATCGGATAAGAAGAATAGATGGTATGGGGTACTAGCTAATTATCTCTAAGTAGGAAGCACGATGAAAAAGAAAGTAAAGGGGATTAATATCAGAAATGGTCCAAGAAAACATACCATACAAAAATTGCATTCAAGTTGCATTTGTAGAGGCATCAATAAGGGAAAAGGAATCTAGACTAATGACCTTTGACTCAAAATTTTAGGCGGGGCCCTAAATTACATAATTTTGGGAGTTGTTGAGGGCTCAACAAATGGAGACACACTAGGTGAAGGAAGAACCTATATTGTTCTAGTTGTGAGCAAATTTTGAAGCATGAAGATATCATCTTGTTTTAGGCCATGTGTCACTGTGAAATTTACCTTGTAAGATGGGTTGTGATCATACTTGCGCATCCATTTTGAGAGACCTCACTTGTTCTGTTGAAGTGATATTATAATGAGGTTCAATATAGCATGAATCAATGAGATAAGCTAGAATCTAGGTCCCAAGGTTTTATAGATTTGGGATTTGAAATCTTTTTCACCAAGAAGCACTTAATATCTCTCGGGTATTGCACCATTTCCCACAAGCACCAATAGTCATAATGGAATCACCACAACACAACAAAAATTGTCCTGGTGTCAACAAGCATCTATAGCCCCGACATATTTGTCCATTCATCCATTTATGATTGAACTTCCATTATCAACTTTGTGCTTTTCTAGTTGTTCGGTACAACACTTACTAATATGTTTTCCTTCTACTGAGATAAAGCTAAGCCCTTTAATACTTGTCTATTTGTGGATCCCTTTAGCTTTTTAACCCTATACTTTTGAATTTTTTCCCCTCTTGTGATTAGGTTTTAATGTGGATGTAAGCAGGTCACTACAACATATCAAGTATGTCTTTCAAATCAGATGTGAGAATGACCATTCTTATCTGCTAGAAGTATCCCTGGTCCAACCATTGATACTAGTTTTTTCCTTGTTACCAAGGATCATGGTCTATATCTTCACATTTTTCGACTAGTTGAGAGAACAATATAGGATTACGATGCTTACAATCTAGAAGTAGAAAACACATGTTTTATAGGACAATACAAAGAATCAAGTAGATATAGTCTAGGAAAAGAAATAAGCAAAACTCACAAATGTAGGGAATAAAAGTGCAAACTGACATAAAACAGTCCTAACCTATGAAAGTAGAAAGTGAAATCTAGACTACTATGTGCAGGGTAGTTTCCATGTTAAGGAAACTAACTAAAGTATATTTTAAGAATTTGACCATTGGCAAGAAGGAGATCTTCATCCCTTTCCAGGTTTATCAAATGGTATGTACTAGAACCCATCTTTTGAATTACTTCATATGGGGTCAAGCCATAGATGTTGGAATTTGGTGTGTTTTTCTTTAGGTTTGTTGAGGCTATCCCACTTTAGGACCAAATCCATTACCTCATACTCCCTATAGGTTATTGAGTGTTTATCAAACAACCTTTTATCTATTTTTTATGGGCTGTGAATTTTGTTTCCTTTTCTCTCTCCTCTTCTAACTACAGTAAAAGATTAAAATATTAATTCGCCTTTGAATGGATGGGCAGTTTTTCCCTCTAGTAGATTCTAATAGTTGGAGGGAGGGAAAGAGGATGTTGGAAGGGCCAATGGATTCTTTCCCATAAACCAGGAAGTGTGGGGATGTCCCTATAGCAACTTTTCTTGTCACCATATCATCCTGGAGTGTAGTGTGTGATTTCCCACACATGTGTGAAGAAGAGCACCCACCAAGGGGTTGTGCAATCCTTACTAGCATATTTGAAATGGATAATTAAAATAAGTAAATAAATAAACCAAATTGTATATCCAAACTCTCAAAACAATATGCAAACATTTATCACCAAGATAGAATGCATATAAAGAAATAATGTGTTTTTATTTATCATAAGGAATGTTATAGAGTCACACCTTAGTACTATTGTAGAGGAAATGGGGCCTTTACAGCTTGTCCAAGAGAAGGTTCATTTGTCCCGTTTGTGACCTCCAAAATCCAACTAAATGTCATGGATGGATCTACTTTATGAGGAAAGTATAAAGTATAGTATGGTATCCTTCTATTTATAGAGGAAATTCAGCAGAGTGATGACGTGTTTTTGAAATTGAAATTGTGTATGGAATGGTTACCCTGGGGGCTTCTTTTATAGGAACAAGAGTGGTTAAGAGAAATATCTATATCCAATGTTTATTATCTCCATCTCCTTGATTGCTTAGTGTAGAAATTAGGGTTTTGGGAAGCAGATCCATATGATTGGTTTCAACCAAATTAAGGGTTGTGTCCAATTTTGGCCCCAACTTCATTAGGGAAGTGGGGAATGAAAAAATTTGACTTGAAAATCACATTTTTGGACCAAGTAGAACCTTTTGAGGCAATAGTAGAGACCAAGGTCACACTTTTCAAAGGAAAAGTAGCGACCCTAAAGATATGGTCAAATTGAGGGTTTGACTCTTAGATTTTTGGGTATTTTATCACTCCCTCAAGTCATATGGATGGAATGAGGTGGAATATCGATGTTTATACTACCAATGATGATGTATAATGATGATGAAATTGATGACAAGGAAGGTAAGAAAATTTTGGTTGTTAACAGATTTTACCTTGATGTGTGAGGTCACGATCTCATCATATGGACGAAATACATCATAGGAATTTCATACTTTTAGGAGATATGGAATGAAATTTGGGAAAGAGACTAGAACCATGGTGGAGAGAACTTTCCCTTGCGAGGGACTACAGAGGCCCATACCTGTAGACAATGCAATCAAAATCTTAGGTGCATATAATATCATATATATACGAGGCAGACATACCCATGCTCATATCAATGTCTTAATATAATCTAGGATCTAGATCGAGAGGGTCCTAATCAATAAATGAATAATTGTTGGATACAATACATTATGAGTTTCAAAGAGGGACCCAATCTGGATACATAATTGTGGTCCAATCCTGGTTGATCTGAAGAACATTTGTCGGAACAATGGCATCCCAATGGAATGTTGAATCAGAGTAACTGAATCCCTTCTAAAAATGAAGGGACCCAAGATCTGGAAGGACTAGAGAGTAATGTCACTCCTCAAAGGTGAATCAAACAACTGAAAGGCTAATTCAAATAGATCTAGGGGACTACAACTAAAACTGGACCATTGTCGCCAACGCAACCAAGATACCAATGGAAACATGTAATTGAAGGGATTTCAAACAGACATGGATACTGGAGAGAGTCAAGGATATTCAGGGTCTTTGACCAAAATAGATCAGGGAACCATCAACCTATATGATTCATAACAAATATAATGAGTGGGAGTCGAGCACCTAAGAAACAACCAATCCAAGGGGCACTAAGTTCTCCTATCATTTGTTCCAAGGGAACCCATCAATCATGGTTATGGGACCAAGGAACAGGGTGCCTCTAGGTATATCCTCTAGAATATAGGTGTTGATGTCAACAAAGGGAAACCTGATAACAATAAGGAAATGAGGCTTCCTTGTTGGAAGCACGAGGGATATCACTAGAGAATGAAGAGAGCTGGGGAGCTGAGACACCAATGGGGGATATAGGGTTCACTGAGCAGGGAACTCAAACTTCCTTTATTTAAAGCATGAAGGCATGGATAACTTGGAAGCATATGTGAAACTCGTGATAATATCAGGGGAGGGACATAGTTGTAATGGGGGGCAGGGGACATAATCGTAATGGGGGGAACTCATGGAGGGGAACAACCTAGGAACTGAGTTCGAATATGGGATAGGTTAGTATCAATAAGACTCCATGGGTGACTCATCATAGAATGATATGAATAAATGTAATGAGGGATGCTACCACAATAAGATCATAAATTCTACAGGGGTGTTGAAGAGCATTGTTTTTAATGGTTTCATAGGTGCATGGGCACCTGAGAGAGGTAATAAGAAAATACAAGGAGATAAGTGTCCAATGTACAACCAAGTGAATAAATTTATGGGATGATAGCATATGGAGGTGATCATGGGTAGGAGACCGATGGTAATATCCTTGAGAGACGATGAATGGAGGCAAAATAATGTAACTTTTACAATATAGATGGAGCAGTGAGCTCGTGAGTGTTTAACATGAAACATAAAATTACCTTAAATACTATAAGAGTGGGAGTTTGAGGGTCGGAAAATGGGTGATGATGATGAAGAATATGCAACTAAGTGAAAAATCACAAACTAGATGAACTCCCAATATTACGGGAAGACAAACAGCATGGGAGTTGGATGGAAATGGGGGTACTAATCAATGACGCCCATGTTAGGATGGCTCTACTATTATGCAAGGGAAAATACAATGGTGGTTGTCTGGGCCACTTACCCAAACAAACTTGGGGGTACTACAAGCGTAAAATGGGGTCAAACAAGGTTGATGCACATGATTTTTTACAGAGGGAAATCAAAAAATATGCTAGTTTGAGAAAATATACTTGTAAGGAGGGGTTGTCGTCCAAAAAACGTGGATCTTGCCGCAACCGAAGCCTACAAACATAGAAAAAATACCAAAGTGTAAAATTGTTTTTGGAAATTAAACCAAATGTACAAGTAGCATATAAAAGAAAGAGATGGGGACGATGCCCCCAAAATGGTTTTAGTGTAGACGAGGCAAGATTGAGAGGGTCAATCCTGCCCCCTAGGCATGAAAAATAAAGGAAATAAGGGATTCCCAGTAAAAGTATATTAATCACACAAATTTGGTTGCATGACAAAGAAGAGAAGGATTGATGGGGTCGATCCTCCCCCTACATAGAGGTAAGGGTGAGGCTATCTTGGGGAAATCAAAAAAATTGATTCAATGGAAAATTGATCTGAGGACAAGACTAAAAGGGATGGTTCCTCCAGAATGAAGTATGCACGATGGTGCATATAACTCCACAAGAATACATGTCTTGTAAGGGTCTCGAGAGTTTCTTCATCACTTTAAAAGGGTCGAACAGATAGGTCAAACGGACTCACATCCATCAATATGACCATAGTGGTAGAAGATGACAACAAGGAGGCCTCACTGGAGGACGAAAGGCAATAGGTGGAAATCGTCCCCTCATATCGGTGAATGGAGAGAGGTACCTCTTCAATGGTGGTGACCTTTGCTTCAAGGTATTTACGATGAATATCATCCAATGTGAACCGAAACTTTTGAATATCAGTGCAGTGGTGCAAATAGTGGCCATAAATTCCACACAATGCACGTGGATGGTTGATGCGCAATGCCTTGTTGCGCTGCTTGGTAGCGTCAGGGAGAGTGATATGAACCACAGGAGTGTTTGTATCAATATTCTACTCCTATACGTTGATATGAGTGTGTGTGATGGAAACTCTAGATATTGATGGGTGTTGTTACCCAAGATATCACATACATCACAAGGACTAGGGGTTTGATGGTTTACAACCATATTTTGAGTAAAATAGGAGGCCTTTTTTTTGTCTTTCCCCCAACTTCCTTTTTTAAAGAAGGTTTGGTGAAAGAGGTGGTTTCATTCATAACCATGGGTGGTGGGGCATTTGAAGTACCAACTAGTTAGACATCAGTCAAGACAACATGTAGAGTGGGTGGGGGGTTTGGTGGGGTAAGGTACCAAACAGGGATACCTAGCGTCAATCCCAGAAGGTTAAGTGTAGCTGTTGTGGGATTTTATACAATTCCAGGAGGAGGAAAAAGGAACGAAACTTGATCTATAGGTAGTACCATCCATGGGTTCCCTAATGATGGATTGGGGCTAGGAAAGGGTTTAGGTTGGGGTGTAGGTTTCTCAGAAGTGATGATTCACAATTATGATATATCCACCTTTGGTGGAGAGGGAGGTAGGGCCTAGAAGGACTCGATAAGGGAGGCACATTGAAATATTCTAGGACCTACACTCATGAATAAAGGGATGGAAATAATTCCAAAGTTAATGTCAGCGATGGATAAGACATTATCTAGACAAGACAACCCTTTATGATCATAGTAAGTGAGTTGGTCAAGTGTGACAATTTTCCCATCGTAGGGGGACATCATGAGTCTAAACAACGTGGAAGTGACCACTTTTATATTGTACATGTAGCTACAAATAAGGAGGAGGTTGTAATATGATTGGGAGTTAACAACCAGAATGTTAATTAATACTTTTTTCCCATCCAACTGGACTGGGACATTCTATATGAGGACATGCAGTTGAGCGATCGTACATGCATAACGTCATAAGGGATGGCACAAGCTCAGGATCACCTAACTTCTACCAAACACGAGTGGACATGATGCAAGTGGAGGCACCTTCGTCAATAATACAACATTGAATAACCAAGTTCTTTATGGAAACCAGAATCTGAAAGGCCACCGAATAGGGAATATGAGACTATGCTTGATCAAGTTTGAATGTCATAAGGAAAGCATTGGAAGGATTGATCACACCTAAATAAGAAAACAAATATTTGTTCTATGTAGAGAATTTCTTGAGATCCTCTAATGTTGACATGGGGGAGGAGATTGTGCCAATTCATCCATGATGCTATAGTTAGGAGAAGCTCAGGCATTGGGGTTATTGGGTACACATTGCAAAGGGATATTTGGGATCTAAATTAGAACAATGGATATGCAATGGTTCTTACATTGGTGGAGAGTCTTTCCCTTTATCAATTTCAGGAGAATCATTAGCCGAGCCGTATTGATTATGCCACATATAGAGGCTAATTTCAGTGGACATCATGAGATGGTGTTGAAGAGAAGGCTCATGGGGGTGACCTGAATTCAACAACTTAGAATGGTAAGGCATCATAGGTTATGTTGTGACTACCCCTTTTTATGGGAAGGGGTTTCCAAGACCATAAATTATGACTGGGTTGGATGAGGATGTGGTAGGTAGGTTTCCCTTGAGGGGCATCCCTTACTTCACATTGGTTGGCCTCATTCCATAGTTGGTGACCCTCAGAAAGGTGTGGGGTCACTGGTGTTGATGTATATGTAACTTTGGAATGTATTTCATCTATGTATTTCATATATATTTATTGTACCCTTATAAGAGATGTGTTATTCCTCTATAAGGAAGTGTCGTCGTGTGTATTGACAAGTGTCGCAAGTGTGTGTACTTGCCGATGGGTTATTAGACCACCATGTGTGGGGTCGGATCTGAAATATATATTATATTGTGTATGTACCTAGCTAGACAAGTCGGCCCCATAGTGTAACTGGGCAAACAGGTTAGTATAAATAGAGATCGGGAGATCTCTATTTTGATCACTCGAAAACTCACACTTCTCTCACTCAGAAAGTGGCGCACTGGTGAGGAGGAGGATCATCTGCTACTAGGAGACTATCTCAGTGTATTTTGGTTGTACTTTGGTTGAGCCATTGCTCTCTCTATCTCTGAGGAAGTTGTGGGGTTTTTCACCTTAGGGTTTTCCCCACGGAAACTCTGTGTCTCTTGTCTCTCATGCCTTTGATTCTTGTGATGCATGTCATGCTTATTGTGATTGTTATGCATTGATATACTGTATATGTTATTCTCTCAGTAAAGATCCTAGAGTATTGTGAATTAATGCTCAAAATTTAACAACTGGGAAATGGTGATTTTAGTGTCCATAAACACTACAAAAGAAACATGGATGGTTAGTCTACAACTAAGGGTTCTTACCTTGCTTGGGAGGTTTATTTGGATCTTGATTTGTAGGGTTTGGATTACCTCTAGTATTAGCAAGAGGGTTGGGGGGTTGTCCCCCACCTTCCTGTTGTTGGTTATTATCTTTGTTCTTCCTCTTATTCTTCTTCTTGGAGGTCTTTGGATGCACTTGTTGGTTATTGGGCACAGGTTGGGAAGTCATATTTGGTTGAGTGTATACTTTCCCATGAAGAAAAGGGGGATCCATGGGATGTGGCTACACTAGAGTGGTTAGTGGAGGGATAAGAAAAGGGTAGTAAGGGTTAATGGCTAGTGGAGCCACATAGCCAGTAGAAACACTACCACACATAGTGCCACTACATTAGGTTCCATGAACATGGGGGAGCATAGGAGGAGACAAATAGGAGCTAGTCGTTCTTGCATGTGAGGATGAATGAGAAGGATCAAGGGGGTAGTAGGGTGTCGATGTGCCCTGATGGTGTCGCTCAATGCTCAAGGGATTACCATACAAGTAACCACACAAAAGGGGAGGGTATGGAGGGTATGAGTTTGGGTGAGATTCTATGGAACCAATCATGCCATCCACAGAATGGGATGCTCTCAGAGGATCTTTATGTGTTTGGTCACTTCAAGGATCATTAAGAATGTTAGTGTAAAATTATCTAGATTGAGCATAAATAAGTTCATATTGTTGATCTTTGAGGATTTCATCTTCTTAAGATTGTAGGAATTCTGATTCCATGTCTTTATTTATGGTAGGAATAAGGGATTTTAATAACCAGATGAAGAAGATACAGTCATCAAGATTGATCTTACAAATACTCTTGTGTCAACGCCACTCATGGATATGGTCCACGATATGAGCGGATGAGATCTGGAAACATGACAATGTGATATAGAATGTCTCCTCATAATGGAAATGTAACTGGAAAAAAATCATGAAAGTGGAAACTAAGGATACAAATTTGGGATTCACCCCATGGGGTTGCTCGCACTTAGCAGATACTCTAGTCAAGGTCCTCTTGAACAAACGTAAACGAATGGAATCATCAACGATGCTATTGGAGGTTCACTAGAAATTAAAAGAAATAATATGGTTTTGGTGGTCCTCTCCTTCCTTCCCCTCAAACTTAGGGATGTTTGAAGGGATTTTGGTAGGAATTGGAGGTCATGAAGGATCATGTCGAAAGGGATCATTGATTAGCCTCGCTAATTCATGAAGGTTTATACTAGCCATGAAAGGTAGCCTTTTACTAGGTAGGGAAGCCGAGGAACCAACATTTGTATTGGAATTCGCACAATAGGTAGATCCTCCACTGATGGGCCCTTCATAGGAAACATGAATATTCCCGAACATGTTATCAAATGGGTTATGTAAGGGGCTAGAGGGATGGGGGGAAGATGGCGATCAAGGATATGAGGAGCCTATCTATGATGAAGAATTAGAAGGAGATGTAGGTGGTCTATGTAGCACTCTTTGAGATGGACTAATGGTATGGACAAAGATATCATATAGAGGGGGACATCCTCAAAGTATACAAGAGTGGTGACCGAGTCTAGTACCACCAATCTAATTATGTAATTATAAAGCAAGTCTAATGTAAGAAATGATCCAATCAATGATATCAAATCTAAAAAATAGTGTTAAATCAAGTAACGAGTGCAATTTGTGCGCATCAAGTGACCTAATCTAGACAAAGAGTGAAAATGAAAAGAGCGCCCTATGAAAAGAAAAGACACACTATCCCTATAAGGAGAACTGCAACAACAAAGTAGAATGAAAAGAGATATTTCTCAAATCTTTTTCAAATAGAGGATTCCCAAGTCCACTTCCAAAAGATAAGTATAAAGCTGAGCAAGGACCTTCTAAACATTGAACTCAAATAGTACATCAATCCTACCAATCCAATGAGTTAAGGTGTGAATGGGACAGTTATAGAGAGAGTCACTAGGGGAAAATCCAATCGACTCGTAACTATTTTCTCTAGGTTCCCTCCCACTTGCAAGAGTCACCTATGGGTAAGATACCTAATAGAATGTTCACTAGGATACCTCGTTCCCAGACATGTCCAACAAGTTTCATACACATTCATCTAAAATCCATGATTTAGATGATCTTAGGAATCTGAAAGTGAAAGGTGTCCCAATAAGCCATCTGGTTTCGATATCAGCATGTACCACCTTGAAGGATGGGATTTCTAACAAACTGGCTATGACCTTGTCCAATAATAGAGGATTTTGGTTTCCCAAAGATTCAACCACTATGTCTCAAGTGTATAGTGACAAGGGGGAGTTGTTTGGATGCCTATCCCCAAATTCCTAACCTAACTACAACACTATTTTGGCCCTCAAGCGAGGGAATTTAATGTGTTAAGATTAGGTTTAATTTTTAGGACCACTTGGGCTCATGAACCAAGTCTTGTTTAGATTAAGGTGTGTGCACAAGTTGTGTGTACAACTAGTAAATGAAATGACAAGGAAATGTAAATGCTTGTATAGTAATAAAAAAGAGAAACAAGACAATTCTAATACTAAAACTAATCATGTCTTTTCTTTAAGTAAATTTATGATTTCTCAACAATGCAAAGGATCACAATCAGGAAAATAGAAATTCCAAGGAAACGTGCAAATAAGGTATCTAACTAACAACATATCCATAAATAAAAGAGAGGAGGCTCTTAACCAACAACACAACTTGCTTTAAGAAAATCCAAGCAGTCAACTAACAACTATGATTCAGTAGATGTCCTTACTGAAACAAGAAAAATGTAGCTGAAAAATCACTCTAAAATATAACCCTAAGGGTAGAAAATGCTAAGATCTATCAATATTTTCTTCACCTACATCTTCTAAAAATAGAATCAATTGGCCACTACAACAAGCAATCAGGTCATAAACAGAAAAGGGACACTACAAATAGACTTGAAACAAAAAACAGAATCAAATAACGCAAAGGGAAAAGTGGAACCGACTGCAAACTACTAAAAAACAAGGATTTGGGGCTAATTCATGAATTTCAAAGATAAAGTAATGACCAAGGTCATTGTATTTTCCCAAAAACCCTGTGACCAAGACCTAAAACTGTTGAAAACTTAGTGGCGAGCTTCCGTCCATGACTAAAAATCACTAGTTTTCAACCAAGGAACCTACTAGAGACTAGATGACAATAAACAACAAGCAAACACAACAATATCCTAATGAAAAACAATTGAAAAGGTGGTTGTAAATGATGGTCTAAACACAACACAGCGTGGATTATGGAGCAATCCCCAGTATGGTCACCAAAATCTGTAGTGTGTGATTTCTCACACGTGTGCAAAAGAACACCCACCAAGGGGTTGTGCAATATTCGGTATCAAATTCGAAATAGGAAATAAAAACAACAAAAAACTAAACTAAATTATAGATCCACATTCTCAAACCAAGTTGTAAACATAGATCACCAAGACGTAATGCATATAAAGAAAGAATGTGTTTTCATTAATATCACAAAGAATGTTGCAAAGTCACACCTTGGTACAATTGTAGACGATATGGGGCATCCACCACTTGTCAAAGGGAAGGTTTATGCTTCTCCTTTGCGACCTCCAATCTCTAGCCAAATGTCACAGATGGATCTGCTTTGTGGTGAAAGTAGAAAGTATAGTATGGTATCCTTCTATTTCTAGAGTAAATTCAATAGAGTGACGACGTGTTTTTGAAATTAGAATTGTGTATGGAATGGTGATGCTAAGGGAATTTTTTATAGGCACAAAAGTGGTCAAAAGAAATATTTAGATACAATGTGTATGCTCTCCATCTCCTTGATTGCTTAGTGGATAAATTAGGGTTTTGGAATCTAGATCCATTATTGGTTTCGATTACGTCGATATTTGTGTCAAATTTTGGACCCTACTTCGTTAGTGAAGCGAGAAGTGACAAATTTTGACTTGAAAATCACTTTTTGGGACCAAGTCGCGTATTTTGGGGAAATAGTAGAAACCAAGGTCATGTTTTTCAAAGGAAAAGCAGTGACCTTAAATATGTGGCTAAATTGAGGGTTTGACTTTCATCTTTTTGGGTATTTTATCACTTCCTTAGGTCATATGGATGGAATGAGGTGGAACCTGTGTAGATCCATCTTAAACCCGGATCTATCAAGCACCGAGAGGGATCCAATTTCTTGAGGTGTATTTTTTTTTTTAATTTATTTAATTTATACATCCCAGTTTAAGTTTTAAGTTTTTATTTTATAAACAAAGATCGATTTTTTTATTACTTTTCATAAAAAAAAATTATTTTATGAGTCAACATGGATTTTATTTTTTTATTTTTATTAATGGTCGACGTTACAATATTTTATTTTTAGTATTTGGTTATTATTTTGTTACTCGACAAACACTCGACTCACAAGATCTCCCTCATACTGGGCTTTAGAGAGCCTCTCGGCGCAATAATGGTGTCTATACATCCAATGATGAAGTATAATGATGATGAAACTGATCACAAGTAAGGTGAGAAAATTTTGGTTGTTAACATAGAGGGCCTTGAGCAATGCATTCTTCCAAATACTTCGATGGTCAACTACAGTTTTTTTGAGGATCAATGAGGCTCTTGTTAGTGGACTCTACTAAACCATTTCCCTAAGGGTATTAATTTTCCAAGTATCGTATAACTATTCCTTTTTCTAAATCAAATTTATTCAATTTTGCTGAAGAGAAATATGAAGCATTGTCAAAAATAAAAATTGACGAAAATCCAAATCTAGTCATTAGTTGTTGTTTGAAAAAACTAATAATGACTACTTTATTGATCTTAACCAGGGGAATTTATTCATCCCAAATCTGGTCAAAATGCATTTATGTTGCTTCAAGGAGTTTGGACTGATTTCTCCTATGATATCCATACCCCACTACTGAAATGGTTCATCAATGGTGATTGGATCCAAGGAATGGCATGTTTCTTCTCATGGTCAACACTTCTTTGGCACACTCCACACTTTCATGCATAAGAGTGGGAATCCTTAAATAATGTGGGCCAATAATATCCTTCTTTAAGGATCTTATGTGCAGTAGTTTATCCAACAAAATATTCTCCAGTTTGACAAAACTGATGGTGACTACTTTATTGATCTTAATCGGGGGAATTTATTCATCCCAACTTAATAAATAATATGCGGCATTCAAAATGAATTTATGTTGCTTCGAGGAGTACTTTGGACTAATTTCTCCTATGATATCCATACCCCACTACTGAAATGGTTCATCAATGGTGATTGGATTCAAAGGAGTGGCATGTTTATTCTCACAGTCGACACTTGTTTGGCACACTCCACACTTTCATGCATAAGAGTGGGAATCCTTAAATAATGTGGGCCAATAATATCCTTCCTTGAGGATATTATGTGCAGTAGTTTATCCAATAAAATATTCTCTCGTGGATCCATCATGCAACTTCTTGAGGAATTTTTCTACATCTTGTTTCTCCATACATCTAAGCAATACACCATCATGATTCTTTCTAAAAATAAAACCATTTATCAAGATATATTGAGCCAATTTGAGCCTCGATGCTCTCTTATTCTTTGAGTCCAGGTTGTCCCAGGTCATTCCTTTCTGCAGAAACTACACCAAATCTACATATCAAGAATCTTTTATGGCTGGGAGGAAAATAGCTTCCTGGGAATACAATGATATTTAATTTTCCTGATCATCCTCCAATTCTCTTATATGATCCATCGCTCCAATGGTTATTATGCATAATCCCTAACCTCTCATTGTCTTGTCCATCTTGAACTCCAAGTCATACTCCTGTATGGAGACCATCCAATTTTCTCTTATATATCATTCCTCCTTTTGGATGAAGAGTGACATGATTGATGGATGTAGTATAACAATTGTGGTGTCATTCTTCAGGATAGAGGGCATTGTTGAAATATTGTAATTTTGAAGAATATTCTATTGTATTTTATTGTTGTAATTTATTCGGAGATGTTTTATTCCTCCGTCGGGATGTCATTATTGTATTTGATTATGTAAAGTCATTGAGGTAAATCCTCCCTTGTAATTCAGGGCAATAGATCCCCTTTGATTCAATTGTAATGGGTTGTTTAAGTCCCCTAGAGAAGTCGGCCTAGTCAGCATTAGGTTAAGTTGTTAGGGGCCAACGTAGTTAGGGAAAAAGTCAAGTGAAAGATAAAGTATAAATAGAAGTGATGTGCTCATCATTTGGACAAACACTCACTTGTGTATTGCGCATAGGAGAGAGAGATATATCTGTGAAGGAGAAGGAGCACTTGCTTAGGGATTTTATCTTTGTACTTTTTGGTCATCTATATTGAGGAAGTTTTGTTGGGTTTTCTACCCCATGAGGGTTTCCCAGGATAAATTTGTGTCTATCTTGTGATTGTGTTTCTTTCAGTGGTCATGCTTATGCTCTTGTTGTGAATTTGATTAAAACTTAACAGGCATGAACTATTGAAAATCCTTGAACATAGTAAAAGCTTACTTATCAATGGTTAGGCATTTTAGCTCAACTCTCTATAGACCAATTCTCATAAAATAGATTAAGAGTTTGTTTCCCTAGTTGTAGTTTTGAGTGACAAGTGCTATTATAGAGTGATGAGATGAAAAGGTGTACAAAATGAAATCTCCGACAAAGTATGGTCCTTACAGTGTTGATGTAGCTACAATTGCAAATTTGATCTTGTTAAATGCTTCCTTTTCGATATTGGTCCACTTAAAAATAACATCCTTCTTGATCATCTTCTACAATGGTTTGATCATCTCAACAAAATTAGGTATGAATATTCTAACAAAATTGACTTTATCGAAGGAATGCATAGACTTCTTATTGATTAGCATCAAGATTTGCATGATAGCCTTGGCTCTTTTTGGATCAATAAAAATCCCATCTTTGTAGATAATATGCCCCTAGATTTTACTTTCATAAACTATGAAAATGTTTCTCTTAAGGTTCAAGTAAATACCATGACATGATCTTTCCTTTTCTTTGAATAAACCATAACATCACCCAAGTAGACTACCACACTCTGATTTATCAAACCACGAAAGTCTATGTCCATGGCTAGTCAAAAGATGGATCATGCCTTGATTAGCCCAAATGACATCCGATGTTAAACAATAATACCCCATTTAATTTGAAATGTGATCTTAATCCTATCTTCTTCAGCCACAAAGACTTGATCATACCGGAAAATCCATCTAGGAGAGAGAAAATATCATAACCCAACACCAACTACAAAATATTCTCAATAGGAGGGACATGATAGTTATCCTTATATAAGGATCTATTCAAGTTCCCGAATTCAATGCATAGCCCGATTTCTTCTAATTTATTTTTAATAAGGACCAAGTTTTCCACCCAAGAGAATGTTGTACTTTGAATATTAGCTTTGTATCCAATAGCTTATTCAATTCTTGTTTTGTTAAGGGCTCTCACGTTAGATGTATTTTCCTTAATTTTTGTTGGAGTGGCTTGGCCCTTCCTTCGCCGGTATCATGTGTTGAATCATATGAGTGTCATAAGTATTTAAGTCCTCTTACGAATATGAAAACACATCAACGTACTGTCTAAACAAGTGGATGAAAATTTTCCTTTCTGCTAATGTACAACAAGTCCCCAAATTGATGTTTATTAGGTTTTAAATAGTACCCAAGTTTACCATTTCATGACACATGGAGGAACTATTTGTTTACACAATCACGAGCCTAATAAATTTCCCTTGCAAGTAAAACAACTTTTCTAATGTCACCACTCCTCTTGTAATTAAATTGTTTTCCAAGTTCTGCATTCCCTTCCTGGTAACTTTTAAGAAACGCAATATGCTCCTCCCAATCAATTACCATCTCCTTAAAGGGGTCCTCATTTATGAAGAACTGAATAATTTTTTGATCATAATTGAACAACCTCCAATAGGTAACATTGTCTGTTACTGACTGGTTGAATAGTAATTCCACTGAGAATCCATCAACAAAAGGGGACAATTTAGAAGCATCATTTGCCAACATATCAGTTGCAACATTTTTTCATGAGGAATTGGTGTAATATTGAAAGAATCAAAATGATTAATCAAGTTCCATACCTCATTATGATAAAAAATTTAATTAAGCAATAAACAATGAGTGTTTTTTCTTACCTGCTCACAGTTATTTCAGAATCACCAAAAAAATTCAACTATTTAATATTCAAACTAATTTCCTTTTTAAGACCTTGGACTAAGGCCTCATACTCAGTTGTGTTGTTGGTGCATTTAAACGCAATCCTATAGGAAATCAAATGATGCCTCTTCTACTATGGATTTATCAAAATGCAAAATGTTCCTGCTCCTTCCTAAGACTTAGAATCATAAAAATAAGGTTCAAATGTTATAATCGAAATCTATGTTAGTTGAGTCTAAAGTTCCTATTATGGTACAAGCATCATTTTTGTCAGTATAGGTAGTGTAGGATTTCAAACTGTTCATGCAATTCCAAATTTGATTGTTCTACTACGCAATTTCGTATGTCAATCTCCATAAAATAATTTCACAAAATGGATTTCATAAATGTATGGGTTCATTTTGTCCTTCCAACTCTTTGATGGTATATTTCATATGAGTTTCCCTGTGAATCTGAATTTTTTTTTCTACCACCCCATGGAAACCATAACTAAGACCAATCAGTAGAAAAGTAACCCTGTAGCTTTTGATACCAATCCCTACTGAGTAATAGACCATAAGAATCAAGGATATATACTACAATAATATCATTGACTTGATACACCTTGGGTTTGGATGCTACTTTGATCAGGACATCCTTAAGCTCACCTATTACTTTCACATCTTAACTATATAATTGGATAATCTATGTAGTACATTTGGTTGGAGTGGAATTTATATTTTGATAGACATAAAAATACATTACATTTGGTGAGGCCCCTGAATCCACTAAGAAGTTGTGAACATTGTTATTAAAAATTTCAAAAGTTAGTAGAAAAGGGGGAGTTTGAGATTTACATTTATTTCCAATCAAAGCATCATATAATGCAATTTTCTGTTTAGGTTCTAGGTTGATGTTAACCACATGATTTTTCTGCCTTGTTTCCATATTTGTTATTTTTTCTGGAGGTGGTTCAGATGGTGATGCAGAGTCTTGTTGAAAGAGATTTCTCTATTGCGGAATGTTGTAGATTTTGAAAGTGGACACATTTTCCTTAGTCTTCTTTAAATCTTCTACTACATTATAGTTCATGGAAATGGAATGTTCATTGGGTGTTGTTGTTCTCTTGGTTTGGGTAGTAGTTGTGATTTTTTTAGGTAGGGAAATGGGATAACAAAAGAAAGGAGTTGATGGAATGGGTCCTTTATTGCTAACGAGATAGCTTTTGGAACATTTAAAAACCTATTCCATACTTAGCAAATATTTTATTAGTCATCTAGATTAATTTTCCTACGTGTAGACAATGTAGTTGCCCTAGTTTTGTCTTTTATGCCTCCATATGCCATCCTAAGTCCCTAAAACGAATTTGGATAGATTCTGGATAAGATTTACTGAGATTCTGTCTGATTTTATTCTATTCCCGTATTAGAAAGGCGCCATCCTACTTGAGACATATTTATCCTACTTTTTCTGCTTTCTAGTGGATAAGGTAAAGCTAGTTTGACTTGGAAACTGTCTCCACTTGGCCAATTCGATCTCCACCTATTTCTTCTCTCCAAAATTCATCATAAAATTCCATTTTAATCACTCATTAGCTTCCATACCATATTTAGCTAATCCGTGAGCCTCTTGACTGATTTGGAAGGTGCTTTTGCTACCTAAGGGGTTTTTCTAGCTTTTAGTAAGCCTTCCTTTTTGTGCTTTACGACTTGCCTTCAATGCATCCTATTTTCTCTCCTAGGATGTATTATATATTGTGTTCATATTATTTCATAATATAGAGATGATATTTACATTAATTGAGTTCCTTCTCTTATGGTCTTCTCGCAATATTTCTTCTTATTCTTGCATATCTTTGAATAATTCTTGTAAGGACTTTTTTGCTTCAATATCCTTGGCTATTAACATTCTTTCACGGTATTGATCCTATGTAGAATTCTCACCTGGTATGAGATCCTCGGGAGCTCTTGATTAAATTAGTCTTCCAGTATAAGTTTCAGAGAGTTTGTTTTGCAGGTACTGAAGATCAAATCGCAGAAATTTATTGTTGAAGAAGAACTCAGATCTTTCCATCTCTGATCATCGTTCTCCTCTTACACTTTAGATATCGAGGATCTTTTGTTGGTCAATGGTATCCAAGAAGGTTATCTATAGCTATTTGGAATTCAGTATACAGTTGAGGTTGTTGGTTGTGCCTTCACTTCCTCTGTCCATGCTCCTGTCAGTTCCTACATGATTGCCAACACATTTTTCAAGAAGTTGGAGACACCTCTCAGATCTCTCATATGTCTTTTGATTCGAATTATCAGACAGTTTTTGCAGCTCATACACACTCAAAACCTCTCCTTGGGTTGCTTTTTGTTGTGTTATTGGATGCTATAGAGGAAAAATTATAGTTTGGAGTGATTGGTTTCACTCTCTTTATCCTGCTTCTGATCCACTACATGATTATTGGAACTTATTGCACAGAAGATGAAGGACATCATCAAGTCTCATTTGGACCTGATCTCAGGAAGCTCAAGTCTAGTGAGCACATTCCACTTATTCCCAAGAAGAATATTCCTCCATACATTTGACCAAGTTCTCACCTGCTTGGAGTTTGGAGAGCCTTATTATGGTGTATTCCATGATCTTTGTTGATGTATATGTAACTTCGGAATGTATTTCATCTATGTATTTCATATATATTTATTGTACCCTTATTAGAGATGTGTTATTCCTCTATAAGGAAGTGTCGTCATGTGGATTGACAAGTGTCGCAAGTGTCTGTACTTGTCGATGGGTTATTAGACCACCATGTGGGGTCGGCCCTGAATTATATATATTATAATGTGGATGTACCTAGCTAGACAAGTCGGCCCCATAAGGTCACTGGGCAAACAGATTAGTATAAATAGAGATCATGTGATCTCTATTTAGATCACTCGGAAAAGTATCTCACTCTCACTCGGAAAGTGGTGCACTAGTGAGGAGGAGGATCATATTCTACTAGGAGACTATCTCAGTGTATTTTGGTTGTACTTTGGTTGAGCCATTGCTCTCTCTATCTCTGAGGAAGTTGTGGGGTTTTTCACCTTAGGGTTTTCCCCACGGAAACTCTGTGTCTCTTGTCTCTCATGCTTTTGATTCTTGTGATGCGTGTCATGCGTGTCATGCTTATTGTGATTGTCATGCATTGATATACTGTATATGTTATTCTCTCAGCAAAGATCCTAGAGTATTGAGAATTAATGCTCAAAATTTAACATGGTATCAGAGCTAACCTGAGAAGAAGATATTTTGCAGTGACGAAAACTTGAGTTTCTTGTTTATTGGGTTTCTCTCCACAGATTTTGGCAAAAAAAGTATAGTAGATTGACTCTACTCATCAAGGCGCATCTATCTGTCCAATCAAAATTCAATTCCGAGCATTTTCAGATTTGGCCCTAAAAATTAGGGTTTCCACAAAAATAGGAATTTCTAGAATTTGAAGACACAGCTAGAAGCTCCTTGCAAAAATCGAAGTTTAGAGCTTGGGATCGAGATTTTTGTCTGGGTAGATCTCCGGGAAACTCAAACCCTAATTCAGGGCTCTCCCTAGTAAACCCGGGAGGACAAAAAGTCAAATCTGAAGGGTAAAACTTTGATGATCTCAAATTCTGAATGCACCAGGATGATCAGCTCATCAAAGCGCATCTTTCTATCCTTTCAGAAATTTGAAATTCACATTTTAAATTTTTAGGGTTTTTTCGACAAACCCTAATCCGGGACCAGATCCAGTCTTCAGCATTTCAAGTGGTAAGACCTAAATCTTTTCTATTTCCATTTGAAGTACTCTTTAAGATGTCTCTCCACACCAAGATTGAGGATAAGCTTGAAGGGGCTGATAACTTCCGAGCCTGGAAGTATAGGATTGGGTTAATCCTGGAAGAGAATGAGTTGGACTCATATATAAAAGAAGACATCCCTATCCCAGAGGATGAATAGGCCAAGGTATTGCATAAGAAGAACTTGGTCAAGGCAAAGAGAATCATTGCTGATTCTATCAAAGACCATTTCATACCCCATGTGTCTTCTCTTAAGACACCCAAGGAGATGTTTGACTCTTTGACCAAGCTATTTGAAGGGAAGAACATAAATCGGAAGATGACCCTACGGAACCAATTGAAAGAAGTAAAGTTTCAGAATGGAGAAACCATTCAATCTTATTTTTCAAGGGTCTCCCAGATCAAGGAACAACTAGAAGCAGTCGATGAAATGGTGGAGAATGGTGAAGTGGTGATGACCACTCTAAATGGCCTACCCAGGTCATGGGATTCCTTTATTCAAGAAATTTGTGCAAGGAAGAAGTTGATCTCCTTCAACAGATTGCGGGAAGAATGCTCTCAAGAAGAAGCTAGACTTATAGCTCGTGAGGAAAAGATGGGAGGTGAAGATCAAGCTCTTGCAGCTCACACCAAAAGAAGCAAGCCCAAGAAGGAGCACTCTCGCCACAAGAGATCCTATCAAAAGAATAAGAAGGATCTAAGATGCTTCACATGCAATGAGAAGGGTCACTTTCCTTCAGATTGTCCCAAGAACAAAAGGGATAATAACAACAACTCCAGCAAGAAGAAGAAGGGCAGCAAAAGAAATTTTCATGCTCATGCTGTCAAGGATGATAAACCTCCAAAGAAGAAGGCTAGGGCAGAAAGTGATGATAGTGATGTTGATTCATCAAGTGAAGAAGAGTATGTTCTAATCTCTACTCTCACAGGTACCATATCCCATGGTTTTAATGATTGGTTGATTGATAGTGGAGCTTCCAAACACATGACTGGGTTTAAGGAATCTTTTGTGAATCTATCTGAACATGAATCACCCCATAAGGTGAAACTTAGGGATGATTATCAATACCCAATCAAAGGAAGTGGTGAAGCCTCCTACAACCTAGATTCTGGAAAATATTTGAAGATGAAAGAAGTCCTTTATGTACCTGGGCTCAAGAAGAACTTACTCTCCATCTCTGCATTGGATGAAAAAGGTATGAGGGTTGCATTTGTGGATGGCCAAGTCCTAATGTGGCCAAAGGGTAAAACAATCAATGATGTAGTAGTGATTGGAGAGCAAGAGGGAGGTTTGTATAAATTGAAGGGTCAACCTGAACATGCCATGATCCATGAATCCATGGAACCAAGTGAACTTTGGCATAGAAGACTTTCTCATATGCACTATAGAGCACTTCCAATTGCAAGCAAGGCTGTAGAGGGTCTTCCTGAAATCAAGACTAAACATGAAGGTGTTTTCAAAGGATGTGAAAAAGGTGAGAACATTAAGAAGGCTTTCCCAAGCCGTGAAAGCAAGCCAAAAGACATCCTGGAAATCATCCACTCAGATGTATGTGGTCCTATGTCATCCAGTTCTCTGAGTGGGTATGTTTACTATGTCTCATTTATTGATGACTTCTCCAGGAAGACTTGGGTATACTTCTTGAAGAACAAAGATGAGGTGTTTGATAAATTCAAGGAATTCAAAACCTTGATGGAGAATCAAACTGACAAGAAGATCAAAACATTCAGATCCGACAATGGTGGAGAATTCACCTCAGGTGACTTCAAGAAGCTTTGTAGTGATTCAGGGATTAAGAGGGAGTTGACTGCTCCTTATAATCCTCAACAGAATGGAGTTGCAGAAAGGAAGAACAGAACTATCATGGAAGCAGCAAGGGCAATGCTGCATGACCAGGATCTACCTATGCATCTATGGGCAGAAGCAGCTAGAATAGCTGTATATGTGCAGAACAGAACACCCCACAAGATATTGGACAACAAGACACCAGAAGAGGTCTTTTATGGTAAGAAACCTGAAGTCAGTCATCTCAGAATATTTGGTTGTCCAGTATACACTCATGTTCCAAAGGAAAAGAGGACTAAACTAGATCCTTCAAGAAAGAAGGGTATCTTTGTGGGTTATAGTGAAAGCTCGAAGGCTTACAGAATATACTTTCCAGGGTTCAAGAAGATTGATGTCAGCAGGGATGTAACATTTGATGAAAACTCAGCATTCATCAAATCAAGGAAGGCACCTATCGAAGTTTATGAAGAACCTAAGGAAACTAGATTTCAAGACACTACCATGACTGAAGCAGTTCCAGAAGTTGTTCGTGAGTTTGAATATCCGCAAGAACCTGTAGATACACCCCGTGAGGATAACTCTCACAAGAGGAAACCTGCATGGGCTAGAGAGCTCATTCAAGATGCAAAAAGATTTGGCATTCCAGAAGAAGAACACAGAGCAAAGAAGAGAACCAGATCACATACTAGCTATGTTGCTTTACTCTGTGACATTATGAACAAAGAGCCTTCCAGTTATGAAGAAGCAGCGGAAAAGAAAGAATGGAAGGATGCCATGGTTAAGGAATACCAATCAATAATGAAGAATGATGTTTGGGATGTTGTCCCAAGACCTAAAGAGAAGTCTGTTGTGACTTCCAAATGGATTTACAAAATCAAGCATGCTGCAGATGGCAGTGTAGAGAAATACAAGGCAAGATTCGTAGCTCGTGGCTTCTCTCAGAAAGAGGGAATAGATTATGAAGAAACTTTTGCACCTGTAGCCAGGTATACTTCCATCAGAACAGTACTTTCCCTGGTTGCAGCTATGAAATGGAAAATACACCAGATGGATGTCAAGACTGCTTTCTTGAATGGTGTAGTTGAAGAGGAAGTATATGTGGAGCAGCCACTCGGTTTTGAAATACATGACAGGGAGTCATATGTATGCAGATTGAAGAAAACCTTGTATGGCTTGAAACAAGCTCCCAGAACTTGGTATGGTAGGATGGACAGTTTCCTATCTAGTTTGGGTTTTACCAAGAGTAAGGCGGATTCCAACCTTTACTACAAGGTTGAGGAAGGGAATCCTGTGATTCTACTCCTGTATGTGGATGACTTATTTGTAACAGGAGATGACAGACTGATTGCAGATACTAAGAGGAAGCTTGCTGTTGAATTTGATATGAAAGATTTGGAAATGATGCACTATTTCCTAAGTATGGAGGTGTGGAAGAGTGCAGGTGGGATCTTCCCTAGTCAAGGGAAGTACACAGTAGATATCCTGAAGAGATTTGGGATGATGGATTGCAAGGCCATGGCCACACCTATGGCATCGAATCTGAAGCTTCTATGTGATGCTTCATATGAGCCGGTTGATGTCTCTATGTATCGTCAGATGATTGGGTCCTTGATGTACCTAACAAACACGAGACCAGACATTTGCTTTGCTGTGAACACATTGAGTCAGTTCCTGACAGATCCGAGGAGTGTTCACCTGGTTGCTGTAAAGCATGTTCTGAGGTACCTGAAGGGTACAGTGGATTATGGGCTCAAGTATGAAGCGAATCAAAAGTTTAACCTGCAGGGTTATGTTGATTCAGATTGGGCTGGCAGTGCTGCAGATAGGAAGAGCACATCTGGATGCTGCTTCAATATGGGATCAGGTGTGATCTCTTGGTTTAGCAGGAAGCAGTCCTGCGTAGCACTGAGTACAGCTGAGGCAGAGTATGTTGCAGCCTATTCAACTAGTTGTGAGGCAATATGGCTGTGGAAGCTACTGTCTGAGTTATTTGATCTCCCGTTGGATGCTACTGGTATCTTTTGTGATAAACAGAGTTGTGTGAAGCTGTCCGAGAACCCAGTGTTTCATGACAGGTCAAAACACATAGAGATCAAATATCACTATATCAGGGATATAGTGTAGAGAGGAGCTGTGAAGCTCTTGTATGTTGCGACGGATGAGCAGATTGCAGATGTGCTAACAAAGCCACTAGCCAGGGTGAAGTTCAAGTACTTCAGGGAGAGGCTTGGTGTTCTTCAGATCGAGGACACTTCGAGAAAGAAGTGATGGACACATTTGCTGAAGCCATTCCAAGCATGTTGGAAGGAGGATCCTTCAAATGGCTGTGGATGTAAGTGCTGGATGATGTTCTGGTTTCTGCTTTGTATGATCAGTTGGATCATTTTTATATGTATGCATCATGTTGGATGCTGGATATGATCAGTAGCATCATTTATATGTATATGTATGTATGCATCATGTTGGATGTTGGATATGATCAGTTGGATCATTTATATGTATATGTATGTACGCATCATGTTGGATGCTGGATATGATCAGTAGGATCATTTGTATGTATTTTGTATGCATCATGTTGGATGCTTGGACCATGTATCTGTATATGTATCAGGTGGATACATTGTATGATCAGGTGGATCATGTATGGTGATATGTATCATGTATTTGTATTTGTATCAGGTGGATACATTGTATGATCAGGTGGATCATGTATGATGATATGTATCAGGTAGATACTTGGTATGCATCAGGTAGATGCATTATATGATCAAGATGATCATGGATGACGAGCTTCAGGATGTCGCTCAAGATGACATGCAGCAGGATGTTGCAATGATGATGATCAGGATGATCATGTGTACATCAGGATGATGTATGGTGAGTATCAGGTTGATACTCTATGGTTGTGGATCAGGTTGTGCATATAAGCATATAATTTGGCCCTAGGAGATTTGCATATAGTCTTTCGAGGTTTTGCCTATGGCATGTAATTCGTGCCCTGGGATATCTGGCAAATGCTCTTTCGAGGTTTTGCTCTGGGAAGACATATAATTTGGCCCCGGGAGATCTGTAGATAGTCTTTCGAGGTTTTTCCTATGGCATGTAATTCGTTCCCTGGGATATTTGGCAGATGCTCTTTTGAGGTTTTGTCCTATGGCATAAAATCTGTCCCTGGGAGATCCGATAGGTTGGGCTGTGTGCCCGTAATAAGTCCTGGGATGCTCTTATGAGGTTTTGCCATGACCACATATAATATGTCCCTGGGAGATCCTATAGGTAGAGCTGTGTGCTCGTAACAGCCTGGGATGCTCTTGGGAGGTTTTGTGGTGACCACATATAATCTGTCCCTAGGAGATCCTATAGGGAGAGCTGCGTGCTCATAACAGCCTGGGATCATCCACATCAGTGGGATTTTTATTTTGCATGTAATTATTGTTTTTAGTGTGGGTCTTAGGCATAGTAATTAGTTTCATGGGAGGTGTTATGAATCTAGCATCCATTTTTTTTAAGGAGTTCATGATTAGGAACAATAATGCTAACAATCCCCCCCTTAATCATAAGTCTGTATAAAAGTATCAACTAGTAGCAAAAACTAGTGCAAGAGTTGATATCATGTCCATGTATTCAACCTGTAACCCATGGTTTGAAACCTCATGGATGTCGATGAATATCCGCCTGAAAATGAGCCAAAAGGATGTTGAAACCAAATCTAAAACTCATTATGCAACAAATGATCTAGACAACCTATAAGTGTTCACTAAAGTGAACCCACAACCTAATGAGAGAAAATCCCTGATGAGAACTTAGTTGGATTCAAAGTCCAACACATCTCATAACCTAAAAATGCCTGACAAATCTAAATGCGCCAAGCAAAGGTGCAAAATATTCATTTGCCTTCTACAAGATCTGAAGATCATCCCTATAAGTGAACAAATATGTTCACAAAAATGCTCTCAGAGAAAGGCACATAAAAAAACTACCAAAAAAGTGATGACAGAGAAAAGTGTCGAATGGCATCTTAAAATTGTATCCATAAAAATCCCAAGTCCATAAAAAATCATGTGGGTAGTAAACTAGGTGAATCATTAGTACTTGCCTCGAATACGAAATCCAAAGCTGCCAAATTATCGATCAAACTATTGAAATGTCATCAAAGTGACTGAAATCCATCAAATGTATCAATCATCAAATCCAACAATCATGTCTAAAAACCTAACCTAAAACATCCACGAGTCGTCATGTCCTGAATCCAACATGCATAATCCTCAAAAATCACTAAACAGACTTCGAAATGTGAAGTCTAACACAACATCAACATCTTCCCCCTGTCAACTGAAAGTGAGAAGTCCTGAAGTTACCCCCCTAAAAGAGGAAAGGAATAATCAAACTATCTTTGAGCGAAGTCTGAAGACTCGATCTTGAACTCAAAATACTATAGCAAAAAGTGTGGACCTAGGTCATGCCCTGTAACATCAAATCTTGAATCAAAACACTCATTTCCATCTGCAATAGTAAAATCTCCAATCAAACATGTGCGTACATGTGTATGGATCCGACTATAAGATCACTCTAACCACTTGGCTTCCAATGACCAACGCTAAGTACATAACCAACCAAAATGCACATTTTTCCTCCTAATTTTTGTTGCTTCCAACACTTATCTAAAACATTATTTTTCTTTCCACAAAAAATGCATGGGTGAAGATCAAAACACGGGAATCCTTATGTCCAACTCAGTGATAGTATTGGCAATGTTCAGGTTCATTGTTCAACAAATCATCAACATCATCCTCAATACATGTATCATCATCCATATCAACATTTGCATTAGCACCTTGATCATCATCCTGTACATGTTCATAATCATCGCCTTCACATTCATCAAACAGATATCCATCGCTCACAAACTTCAATGGTTTTCTATAATTAGAAGTATGAAAATGGTCATCATCAACTTTTTTCATATCCTAAGCCATACATGTTTTGTTTGAACTCAATTTCTTCCCAAGGTCGAACAAAATTATGTTGATCCTTCAATTGATTCACTTTATCTGCTTTGTTGTTAGTGTCTTCTTTCAAAACTATATTGAACTGGTGCTCACAATCAATGGGTACATGTTTGTTGTTTGATTCCTTAGTGACATCACTTTCATCTGATTTACTATCAAATAATGGATTATGTTGAAACATAATGAAATCAAACTTTTGATATCGAACAAAACTCAATTTATCTAAGAAATTTTAACAAGTCCACCTTTCTATGCATCACTTGCAGACAGGTAAGTATAGAATAAGTGTTCCTTTGTTCAATGAAATTATGGAACCTAAAGTTGTGTCGATTAATGTTTGTAGCTAATTTCAGTGCCCCTCTTTCGGGAAGGGCACCGAAGTTCTAAATTTTGAAATAATTTTTGTACCCAGCTCCTGCAAAGTTGTTTTTCTTCATAATTATTGCAATAATAAATAAGTATCATTATGTTTAGCACAATTTTTCTATTTGTTTCATTATGCTAATTTCCTGCATAATTTTAATGATTAGAAAATGTCTAGCAGCATAGTAATATGAATTTATTTTATTAAAAGAAACTTAGCAATTTCCTATTTTAAGTATTTCAATTAACATTCAATGCACATACATATAGTTATTAACAGCATAGATAAAATTGTAAATTCCTGCATAATATTCAGTATATTAGAATATAAATCATTTGCATAAACTACCAGTAGAATACCTGGACCGGTGTGGGTTGTAGATTTCTTGTATAGATCCCGTAGCACCTTTAGACCAAGCCTTAGTAACCAAACATATGAACCACTCTGTCGGCCAGCTCTTATCATGCTGGCCCTAGGAAACCAACGGGTTTCCTAGCCCCCGAGCCCACATCTGATAATCCTGATAGCAACTTCCCCATTGTTCAACAACACACAGTATTTCCTCTTGAGTTTTCCACCTCCTCCTTGGAGTTAACCCCATCCTCCCAACCTTCAGTTATCCCCTTCCCCGACTTCACTTCCAAATCCTCGTTCTCCTCCCTACTCACTCCAAAAGAACCAACCCCCTCTCAATTCCCCAAAAATTTTCCTATATACCATTTTCCACCTTCATTAGCCTTCCGACTTACTCCACCACCCTCCATCTAATCCCTCGAATCCCCAAAAACATTAATTCCAATCCTGTATTCAAATGATTAGCAATAAAATATAATTTTTAAACCTTCGTTCTTCTCAATCAGTTCAATAGCATTAAGTTCAATTAAATTCAATTAAGTGAGTTGACTACATATTCATTATGAGTTTCTTGATATGTTCAAAATGGGGTCTTTACGAGATAGTGGGTTAATTACCCATCCACTCGCCGTTTCCAATATTAATTAAGTGGAATAAAATATTAATTTAAAGTTTATGATTGTTGACCTTTCCATATTGGAAGTGGTGGTTTGTTTTAATTATTCACCCAAATTCGAACATTCTATCTTACGTGGCAGTAATTTAAGTATAGTAATACAATGAACCTTATCTTATCTTCCTTGGTTTTATTAAATGATTAATTAATTCTTTTAACTTTTCATGAGATGGTTCAGTAAAGCAAGATTTATTTAATTTATTTATTTATTCTGTTAGTGCATTTGAAAATGTTTATGACAAAGGACATTATGCTTGTTGATTTTTAATTAATCATAATAATAATAATAATAATAATAACACTAATAAATGATGATCTAATAGCAACACATGTATTCATTTGTTTAATAGTTAAGTTCCCTAATACCAACCTAGTACCCTTATTTTTATAACATAGTACCTCCGAAGGTCTAAACATCAATCATAGAAGACAATTAAACAGTATAATCATATTACAAATGACAATCCCGTGCGACAATTCTTAACTAACGATACTTGTTCCTTCACTTATTATAGTGATCAATTATACTTAATGAACACTTAACGATTTGTTTAACACACATTTTAATAACTTAACGTTCATTATATGTATAGGATCAATGTATAATTAACTTGCTCATTCACAACAATTTACACAATAATTTGACATGGAAGTATTTGTATAATGATACTAGCATACATATACAAAGTGTGCATGCATGGCCAGCGCATGCACAGGTCGGGCATGTACTATAAACATACATAATATTGCCTACGCATAACTGCTAACTAATACTAGTAACCCTTCATGCAAACAGCGCAAGTATACATACAACATAACATTACTAAAACATCATCGGTTATTTTATAAGTTAACCTTATAAGATTTTATATCATTCTTTTTATGTTTACAATAGTTTAATCAATCAAGTACAAGGAAGGGTACCTACTACCACTAACTCGGTATCAAGGAATCCCCAACCCTCAATAGTGCTAGCTAACAGTATCCTCCCATCCTAACCTACGTCCACATCCTCCCTATCCTTCCTCTGCTAGTAATGATGTGGATGTCGGCTTTACCAACCCAGCCACATATAACCTGAGAGTGGTAGCATCCGTTGAATATTGGACCTAGCCTCTCCTAGCAGGCATTTGACCATCGTCATCACAACATGGGGAGCGTGTGTTAGCATGGCCCTCACACGACCCCGGGTAACATAGTAACATCGGGTGGGAAATACATCCATTCCTCTCAACATACGAATCTATACCCCATCAAATCATACTCTGTTTCTATCAAGATTATCAGACTGTGTCATCGTATCATCAATTTTGGTTGCTAAGGTTTACCGCATGAACAAGTTCTTATCGCACATATCAGATCAAGTATCTGACAATCCCATAGCCCTTGTGTCCTGTAGGTTAGTATTTCGCAAAATACACATTTTATAGAAAGCATTTCCCATCGATCACCAATTGATCCATATTATCAACGTCATTTTATTTCATGTAACAATTTTAGTTCAGCACAGATGCACATGACATATAATAATTCAATCGATCACATCTTGAGGTGGTATTCTCATACCGCATCATATATTTCACATTTCATTAATGAAAGACATTTAAACATACATTGTCATCATAAAGTAAATGAATCTCATGATAACCACAACCTAGTAACTACATAAACATAGTAACATCATAAGCATGGTAACATTATAACATTGTAACATCATAAGCATAGTGGGATCATACCCATAGTAACAACATAAACATAGTAGCAACATATAATTAGGTCTATCATTTCGTAAGTATAATTTATTAAGTCAAGCTGAGTCCCATAGATAATAAGCAAATAAAGTGTGATATGTCTGAATGATAAACACGCCTAGTCAAAATATGGCGCATTACACTGATGAAACATATCTTCAATCCTTGTCATTTTAAGTGATGTGAAATGCTTGATTCTTCATCTTAAAAATGCAAGTGGTTATGTTCCTTAGTGAGCAAAATGCAAAAAAGTGCCACCACATCAATGATCACAATGCCACAAAAAATCCTAAGACCCCCTTGTTCAATTCCGGGCAGGTCTAGGTGACAAGGAGAAAAATTCAATTTTATTAAGTAAAATGGCCTCTTATAACTTCTTAAAAGCACTTTATATCTTCTTTATGATCTCAATTACAATGCCCTTATAACTCCCAAAAAACACCTTATAATTTTAATTTTGACAAAGTACAAAACTCTCCTTTAAAATCCCCATATACAACCAAAATTATGATTAAAATGACACAATACCCTTATAACTCCTATAAAAAATAATATACTTTCTTATAACACCTTTTTACAATTTTAATAATTTATAATTTTTTTTTTACAATTTAATTCCAAAAGCTCACCATATAACTCCATTTATAAGATAAGATCCTTATAACTCCTTCAAAATAAGGATAATCAATAAAACATTTGTGGTGTAGAACCTTGTATCTCCTTTAAAATTTAATGCTCCCAACAAAATTACATACAAAAAAGTGTTTTGCATTTGAAAAACTTTTCAAAATCACCTTATCCCTATCCCCTTATGTTCTTATTACCTTTAAAGTAATAAAGTGTCTTTTTTCCACTTGTTTTTAGAGAAAAAAAATATACCAAATATGAAAGCATTAAAAGTGTGCGCTTATCTTGTTGAGGCTGTCACCATTTACTCGTTTTGTTAATTGCACTTGCACATGGATGTCTTCATCATTGTAGTTTTAAAGTAGGGGAGGGATGCCAGTAGTTGAACGGGGTACCAGTAGTGGAGATAGAAGTGATGTTGGCTAACGTCAATTTTGGAAATACTTGGTACCGTTTGTTGTTTATAAAAGTACTTTATATACAAGTAAATGTCAATATTTTCATGTTTTTTAAATTACTCAAAAAAAAAATTTCTTCTACATTTTGAAATAAAATGAATATTTGAAATCAGAAATTTCATTTTAAGTCACATCAATGTTCACCCATTGGTCCCAAGCAAAAATACACTATGGTGACATAGGACTAGACAACTCGGAACTTTGTGGTTGACATGGCATCCATTTGGATTTGTCACACCTCAAGACTAATATGGTTAGATAGAGAACACGCCAAACTATATGTCATAAAAATTTGCAGGGAAAACAAACTCGGGAACATGAAGAATTAAGTTACATAAAAAAAGTAAAAAAAATGCTCACTCACTGACATCCCTCCCCTATAAGCATCATGCAAAGCCGCAGGCCGCAACTAGGACCAACTAGATAAATCCTTAGTAACGCTAGTAAAATACTCTAACCTTCACATACACCCCACTGCATATCCCTTCCCTTGTTCATACAACAAACCACATTTTTTTTCTTTTCCACAAGAACACAATAAAATTCAACCATGGAGAGTGTGAATGCTTTCCCTACACGAATACGAAAGACATCGTTGGAAAATGTTTGTGGATGGAAGCGTTTAAAAAGAGAGCCAAAAACCTTTCTCGTGCATATAAAGGCAGGTCCGCACAATACACTGGCGGTTTGCTTCCTCGACAGCACCGAATTGTTGGGCGGCTGGAGAACAGATAACATATAGGAACTTTTTTTAAGATTCAAAGATCCACTGCCTCCTATACTAGTCGTGGGTCAATTTGAAAATGGGCCCAAACCAATCTACATAATCACCAGGCCATAAGCCCATCTGCTCTCTTCGACGTTCTTCAACATCGCCTCATGCTCATGGTCTTGGAAGTTCTTTGCTCCACTGTCTGCAATTTAAATATCTGGGCGACACTCCATGAAACATCAGACTGAGACCGCCAACCAGAACCCCTCTCTTTCCTTCCTTGTTGTTCCAGTGCCTCTCCACCGTGGCTGCTATTTCTTGGTGGTTGGCACCTATATTTCTGTACGTATTTTAAAGACTCCAATGCATCCCACGGGATTGGACGATGAGATCTCTCTTCCAAGCGCAGGGTTTCTTCACAAGGGATCTCTCTGAGGCTCCTCTCGAATACAACGCTCATTCTTCAAAGTTAAGGCACGCAGGTATCGCACCGCTCCGATACCACATGGTAAACTAAAATAAACAAGAAAACAAAAAGACCGGCGGAAAGACGTCATGAGCCCATTCAACTTTCATGATTTTACATAAACATAACTTATATATAATGTTTACATATAACTATATTCAATTATAAAGTAACCGTAAGATAAATATAACTACATTCAACTTTCAAGTAACCAAGTAATCGTAAGGTTGTTAAGGACTTCATGAAAGGTTGTTAAGGACTTCAGGATTAGGGACAATACTAACAAATACAGAAATCTCTTTATGGTGAATACATATCCTTTCATGTACAGAAATCCCCCCTTTATGGTGAATATACATCCTTCCATGTTAGCCTAAAGTTTGTGGCCATAAAATTATGAGAACCAAAGAAATGTGTTGTCAATCATGGCCAAGGATGACAACTCATTCTAGCAAATATCCAACCTTCAAATATGGTAATCTAAGTTTCTAAACAACCTCATAATGAGATAAAGGTGAATGGTTAGGATTTGTTCTTAATTAATACACTTATGAAGGATTGTTGGAATAATCATCAAGCTCATAAGCAAGATCTATGGTCATATGGTCATCTAACATATGAACAATTGTTACGGGTTGAGGCTTTTATCATTACAAGGCCAAACTATCATTAAAAATGGATCATACATGGTATTGTAGTGCCATTTATCATTTTAGTATATTGATGGACACATTTTTGGCATTAAATTTTGTCATTAGTTTGGATATTACTAGTACAAATGGATCTTACATGGTATTGTAGTGCTATTTATCATTTTAGTATATTGATGGACACATTTTTGGCATTAAATTTTATCATTAGTTTGGATATTACTAGTACAAATGGATCATACATGGTATTGTAGTGCCATTTATCATTTTCGTATATTGATGGGCACATTTTTGGCATTTATTCTAGGTGGCATTTGGTAACTAAGATACCAATTCCTTCAACCATTTTTTCATAAAAATATTATTCAAAAGTGGCATAGATAACTCCAAAGTTCAAAATGTGTTTTTCTTGTAATAAGACACTTCAATAAATGCATACCATTCAATGTTGAATAAGGCATGCATTTTAAAACAAAAAACTTAATTGAAATTTCTAGTCTAAAATGTCAGAGTTTCATACTTTTAAAACTCAATATAATTGAATACATTTCATAACAATAAATATATTAAGTCAATCATACTACATGCTCTAGAAAAATAGTTCACTAGAAATAAGGCGTTCATTTTATTTTACAATCATTTGTCAAACGCAAATATAATCGACAAATGCAAATATAATCCTAAAGGTCCTAGGTCTGGAGGAGACAGAATTTTGGACTAAAATCATTCTTTAACGATTCCTTATAAAATATTATTGATTAGTTAATGTAAATGTCTTTTAATGCTATTTCTTTTGCTGGTCCATGTAAATGGAAAATAGTTTTAAATATATAGAGTACCAATATAAAATTAATAAAATTAATAATAGGATTCAAACAATTTATTTTGAAAATGCCATAGTATAGGTGGTGTACAGAACAATCAAAACTAATACCAACTTATCAGTCAATCCAACACTGGGCAACAACTTCAAAGAGAAACTAAATAGATCATAATTTGAAATAAAAGCAGCATATTGTGATAATATAACTAATAGATCATAATTTGAAATAAAAGCAGCATATTGTGATAATATAACTAATCTCTGAATCGATATTATCGAATTGTGTCTAGGTTTGCATCAAAAAAATTAGCATCATCTATCCCAGTCGAACTCCAAAAAGAAAGTTTATGCATGGCGTTGCGTATCTAATGCAAGCACCTGGCAATTTTCTTTGTATAATCCACTGAAAAACCAATAGCATCATCTTCGAGGGGCCGAAAAAGATAAGGAGGTAAGTAGGAACTTAATCAACTGCAACTAGATTTCTCCAGAATAGAAAGACTCAAATTTCATGAGGTGTGGTGGCAATATTAACAAGGATTGCATTGACATCAAAGTGAATGAAAGAGGCAGGCATATGAGTGGCAGATTGACTTCTTTACCCATAACTTCTTTACCCACCTACAAAATATTTTCTACGTTGTCGATTACATTATGCAACCATTACAATGGGTAGTTAAAAGACATTACAAACATCATAACCATTGTGCTTAAGCTTCATTCAATTCATAGAAACCTCTATTACATTGAGCTTACTACATTTTTGAGATTTTTTTCAATTTATTGGAGCTGCTTACACTTTTATCTCATTTAAATATTTGTCCCTATCAGCTCTGAATTGGGAATTCGATGAAAATCAAATGAACTTATCCCTGATTTAGAAGTAATAGTAAATGAGATGAGGCTAACTAGAATCAATTATATCAACTTTACCAATGAATTCCAATGTTTATCCATGAAATTCTAAAACATCCCATAATAAGTGCTTATTACACTGATTTCATTAGCTCTGAATTGGGAATTCGATGAAAATCAAATGAACTTATCCCTGATTTAGAAGTAATAGTAAATGAGATGAGGCTAACTAGAATCAATTATATCAACTTTACCAATGAATTCCAATGTTTATCCATGAAATTCTAAAACAGCCCATAATAAGTGCTTATTACACTGATTTCATTATTGACAAAGGTTTTTCTTTTAGATAGTTTTAAATAGCCACATGATCTTTCTTTGGGTCTTAGATAACCACAGGGTCTTTCTTTGGAATTGCTACTTTGGGACCAAACTGCATGAAATGCCATTTATTAAAAAGAAACAGTTTCTACCAAGGCTTTTACTTGTAACAGGTTATAAAACTGACGAAAACCACTAGTGCTCACAAAGCTGGTGGCTTGTGAGCTAACTAGTTATCTAGGCTTCGAGAACACTTAGCTACTGGCAGTGGCTTATTGCAATGACTTTAATTTATTACTCTTAGTTTGTATAAAATACCTTGAACATACTTTTGATCAATTAAGAGTCAAAGGAAGCATTTTATTTGAAAACAAAGAAAAAAGGTTTGTACTGCCCTTGATCAATTAAGAGTCAAAGGAAGCATTTTATTTGAAAACAAAGAAAAAGGTTTGTACTTCCTTTGAGATATGCAAAAGCCTTGGGGATTGAGATGCAAAACAATTTTAGGAGAAATTTGTATATCATTTTATTTTGAATTTATGTTCTGGAATATACTCTGATGTAAACCAGTTCACTATTTAAATGCCCTTGTCCATCAATTCAATATGATTGTGGTATAAATATGAATAATGACATGGGATTTTCATCATCCAAGCTATGAATAGAGTAACAAATCATGCATGCATTAAAATTGGACAGAAAATGCAGCAGGGTAGTGAGTTGCTAAACTAGAAATTAAATACATTAGACCTCCAAACCCACAGATGAAGTTCAATTAATGGAATACTACAGAGAGAAATAAACGCCATAAATAGTTCATATGTGCATAGTAAATCCTAATCCCCAAGTCCCTGGAAATCATAAAAGATCATGGAAGGAGAATGTCAAAAAAGTATTTGGATAAATATGTACCTCAAACTGAATTTGTTTCAATATCAAGAATAGGTATTATCATTATATTTTTCTCTAGGTGCTTGCAGATGACTCTTGATAGTATACTGGCTGCATCCAGCTTATGCTTCTCCCAAGACAAACTGGAGAAGAACGCCCTAAAATCCACATTATATACAAGCAAGAAAAGAGAAGGTACACTACTCAAGAATGATATACATATTTTACTGGCTACACCCACCTTATGCTTCTCCCAAGACAGACTAGGGAATAACACCTAAAAACCCAAATTATATACAAGCAAGCAAAGAGAAGGTACACTCCTTAAGAAAAATATACATATTTTACTTGATGCACCCTCCTTATGCTTCTCCCAAGGCAGACTAGAGAAGAACACCTAAAAATCCACATTATATACAACCAAGTGAAGAGAAGGTACACTCCTCAAGAACGATATACATATTTTTTTATGGCACAAGGAACATATAATGAGCACGAGTTATAATCGTATAGAACACATAGCAGCCCAGGGAAAGTTTAGATGGCGTCTTATTGGTGGCTTTGTCAAGACCTGCCTCCATGTCCGCTTCTTTGGATTATATACTTGAAGAACTAGAGATGCCCGCTTTGGTGTTGGTATTCTACCAAATTCTGAATCTGTAAGAGAAGATCCAGGAATAACATACAGCTTCTGATATAATGCAACAATCCCACAAGCTTCTTCTGTAAGAACCTTCCTTGGCAAGCATGATTCCGTTTTCCATCTGTTTGAAGCAATGTCATACCTGCAAATGAAAACAGTAGGATAAGTAATCTTGGATTATAATTGTAGCGTGACCTCATAGAAAAGGAAAAAGTAAATGAACAATCTAACAGATTCTCTCTCCCTCCCTCATCTAGGCAATAACAGTGCTACAGAAGGGGATTTTGACAGGATTTGAATTTCTGGTCCCCCATCATGTTGGGCCATTTGAGCCCTAGTTTGGTGTCTAGTGCTTCTTGTGGTAGGTCCAATAGGACACATGCCCATACTCATATTTTCTTTTGTAGAGGTGATTGCGCATGTAAGTGTTGTCATACCCAGTTTAACACGCCTCATTTTGCCCACTTGGACCTATTGTTTTGAAGAAAAACCCCTCCTCCTGGTCTACAGACCCATGTCATCATTCCTTAAAGAAGAAGCCTAAATTGTTAAAAAAGGAGGGCATTGAGGATAAGAATCTGTTGGGGTTAGTTGAGGTATGACGCCCTCCTTTTGGCTCACCTCGCACTTGGTGGAGCCAAATTGCATATTTTTATTCTTATTTTTTGTCATTGTATGGTTTAGTCCCCCATGTTTGTGGGTGCACTAACCTAAAATTTTATATTTTGTCATTAACTTGTAGGCTCAAATTTGTAAAAAGTTGAGGGTTGTCTCATATAAATAAGACATCCTCATCTCATTTGTAAAACATGGACAAGGGTTCAAATTATGTATTATTTTCTTTTCCTACTGGTTTACTGGAGCATTTGACGCTAGGTGCACTACTCTTTGGATGTATTTTTCTCTTGCATGAAGGATGAATGGAAGAATTTTTAGGGTTTGATAGTCACATGCTAAGTAGATGCTAAGAATAGTTGTAATAACTCATGCTCAAGGGTGACCTATGGTGCATCTCCTTGCTCATTCTTGATTAATGTTGGTAAGTTTATCTCCTAACCCTAGTTTAACGTCATTCTTGAAGTGATTTGGACTGAGGTAGGGTTTGTTTGCTAGCATTTTGTCTACTTGCTTGAGGAGACCTTCCTGCCAAGGAGTTCTCCATTGTTCTATTGGGCCTTGGAATTCTCTATTTGCCCTAATTAGGGTTTTGCTACCTAATCCTAGAGGTTGTTAGCTTTGCCCTCCTATTGGAAACCATCTTAACAGGAGGCACGCTAGCCTCGATCTCTCATAGCCCTAGGGTTTGAGACAGGAATCTAATACCCTATCCTTCAACTCTCTTCTTTTTCATCAAATTTTACATCTTTTATTTTATTTTATGCATAGAAATATTTTTACACTGGAAAAAGCCCTAAAAATTAAATAAATCCAAAAATAGTCGTGATTTCGTATTTTTGGTCCACCCTAAAATATTGCTCTAGGGTTTTAGCCACAAACCCTAGAGGGCATCCTCGTTTGAGGAAGTGCATTGGGAAACATGAAACCCTCGTAATTGGAGGGTGTTTGGTATTTTTGACTTATCCTCCAACTTTGCCCTAGTCCAGTTGTCCTCTTTCCCTTGAGGGCACACTTTTTGGATTTCTTGCCTTGGAAAGTGTGACATTGCCTTGGGAGACATGAAATTCCCTCTAAAGGCATGATATTATATGGAATTTGTGATAAAGTGAATAACTCCATTTATATATGATTCATGTGTCTAGATTTGATACTATTTGACTCCGATAAGGCACTGATCATAGCTATTGAGGTTTTGTGGAAGGTATTTGTGGCTTGGTGGTTGTAGGTATCTTTCACCGATTAGTGTCTCCCTCTGGGTTTTGGAGTTACCCGAAGTGTTGAGAGGTCATACCATGGTGACATTGGGTTTAACTCTCTCCCAAGCTTACCGTCACTAGCACTAGGCCTAGCACTAGGCCTGCATAGCCTTTATTTGTAAAGGTGTGCTAGTTTGATTTCAATGTTCGTCATTCAACACTAGAGTCTCTCCTGATTCTAGCAAGAAACAAGGCCAAAACTCACCAACTATCAATGAATGCAATTTCCAAAGTGAAATAAAATCTCTAAGCGGGTACGACTACAACTAATTAACTGCCACACGTTTGCCTCAGACTACTTTGTCCTTCTCACATCTCATCCATTAATAATAGACTTTCACTCCTCTCTTATCGCCTGTGCCGACTCCTATCCTATGCAATCAGTGCTTACGTATTCTTTCATTCATACTTAGGACAATTTGCCAAGTTGTGAGATTTCGCACTCCTACAATTCCTTGTTCTCTAGATTTTCACTTTCAGTTTTGCATTCACCTCTACTATCCTGATCCCTTTTCACCACCATAGCACCTAATAAGTGATCCCTATGCGCACCAAAGAGTTAGTTGTTGTGTGAGGGCCTTGAGATGTACATTCTAAAATTGTAAGCCATTGAAGGTTGATTTGTACACCAATGTAAGTATACTGTACATTTGTATTTTTCCAGTGAACAAAGTTAATTTTTCTCCAGATATGGCTGAGTGATTGCGTTTCTTTATGTGTTGTTCTACTTGACGTATTTTTATAACATCATTTGAAATTAATTCAGTGTTGCAAATATCTCTGATTTCTCCCAATATTTCTGATTTCTCTCAAATTTTTGAAGTTGCCAATTTTTCCAATATTTTCATAATTCTTTAAGTTTCTTCTTGCCAATATTTTCTGATAATTTCTGATATTTTCCCTGATATTCCTGAAAAAATTATTTGTGGACCCTCGGCAATATATTCTCCAAAACGATGTTTGCAACATTGGAAATTATCATAAGCTATTTCTTGGCATCGGAAACTGTTACATCATGTTTTATGCAATAACATTCCTTTGGCAATGTTCGTTAAACATTGGTACATGCTCATGTGATTGGTGTTCTCTGCAAAAGGAGCACGGTATGTCATATTAGTTGATCCATTGATACCACAAAAGTAATTTGGTGTTCTCTGGAAGGTCATGCAAGTCTTAAGATTGCACTAGTATCAAAGCTAATAATAGTTCGCTGTGTTTATCAAAGCGCATATTGCTTGTACCCAAAATACAGGGACACAAAACCTATTCAATGGATAACCCGTCTCTAACATAATGAGGGAAACCTACCCACTCAACCCCAAAATTCAATGTAAGACATACACTTATAAGGTAAAGCCTATTAAAGGTCAAGTCACTGGTACTACGACCTGAATATGGCGGGGATGGCGATGGGGATGATGACACTAACAAAAATTATATAGATGATTATGAAGGAGCAACGCTAAATCCTCCCACTGGCAATCCTGAAATATGTAATATTCCCCAGCCTCATCCTATTCAATCAACCTAGCCACACAGTGAGCAGAAAAAGTATGGACTAACTGAAGCTACAACCTTGGTTCCTCGCAGAACTCAAGCACAGGTGGGTGAAGGGGAATAATGAATATTTGTAGCAAGTGTTGATGGAATGCAACAACAATATCAAGACGATGAGTTTTGGTTTAGTTTTGAACTAGAAGAGTTCAAAGTCCAGCATTTGGCCTTTGACTATCACAAGGAACAAAATACCATCACTGTGAAAACTACTCCACAAGAGCGAGCAACCCAAGAGGTCAACCCAGGAAATTTGATTTCCAAGTCCCCGGTCATGTTGGAATGTCTATTATTGATTTAAGTAACATGAAACTACTGGCGCAATGCTTCAAGATAAGGGGGAACATTGGGCCTTAGAAAATGAGCTCTTGAAGAAGAAAGTAGCAAAATGGGGATCAGAAGTGAAAGCATCCAACCTGATGATGCTTCAAGGCAATCATCTTTGTCCACCCAACCCACTTCTTCTCTACCACCCTCAATTGAACATGAACCCATTGAAACGGTCCAATTGGCAGCATCCTGTTTGAAAAGTCTTGTGTGATTGTAGCATATGCCCTCGATTTTTGTTGGAGGCTACTAGAATGCAAGGGAAAATCAGAGGTATAACATTACATAAAGGTAATCATCTTCTTACTGTTCACTTTGGGGATGATGTGGTATTGAACCTTAAATTGACTCAACACAAGGGTACTCTTTTATGCTTGGACACTTTTGCAGAAGCAACTAGAGCAGTGGTTAGTGAGGAGAAAACAGAGATCTTTCTTGTTGCTCCAGATGACCCTCCTCTTTGACTGAACCATAAGTGAAGCTTATTGAACCTAGAGAGATCATTTGGTACTTGGAAATCCCCCTTGGCGTGCAACTGCAGATTCTCTTGCTGACCGATGGCAATGGATTATGGCCAAGTTTGAGATGAAACTTCAAGCTCGGAACCATCTTGATCTTACTCTTGCAGGATGATCACAATCATTGATAGGATTTTAGTAGCTGGGCACATATATCTTTCTTCTTGTTCCCCTCTCAAACAACTTACAAATTGTTGGAGCGCATTTTCAAAAGCTTTCATAGGGGCAAGCAAGAGGACACACAAAAGGGCTCCCCTTGGTGGCATGGGATGTATACACAACACCAAGGGATCAAAGGAGGTTGGGGCTTCCTGATGTAAGAGCACAAGGGGTGGTTCTTGTCAATAAATGGGTGGTGCATGCAGTGGAGGGAGAGGCTACTTGGCAAGTTTTAGTTTGGCATTGGATTCAAAAAGTTCGACAAATATAGGGTACCAAAGGTCCTTTTCATCTCTTTGACATAATTGGGAATGCCCCAGCTTTCATGTTTTGAGGTTCTGCCCCACCGAAGAGGGTATTCGCTGCCTGGCACAAATTCTTCTTACTTAACAGTTTGAACGGCCGCGGGATGCCAAGGATTTAGCGTCTTGGGCTATTTGGACATTCTCATCTCCCAATGGTTAGGTTGGCCTTTCAGCTAGGCTTTCTACCAAACAATTGGCAAGGAAAGGTATTTTTTTGTGGAAGGACTTGTGGAATCATGATCACCAACAATGGCACCATTGGCATGCCCTTAACCAAGCCCAACAGCTCACTGGCTCATATAAATTTGTTTTAGAAGGCCTTTGCCACATGATTCTTGAAGATTGTCTCTTCAGAATGTTGTTTCATGGGTTGGGGCCATTCTAGAGAGATTGGAGATGGAGAAGCGCTTTTACATCTATGTGACCAAGGATCTATATATATGGTAAGACACACTGAAAATTTCCCTTGCATGAGCAAAAGGTGAGGGATGAAGGACCCTATGGCGCACTAGTTTAGATGGTGTCATTCCATTTGGAAATCACATTTGCCTTTTAATCACAAGCTTTGTGGGTGGCCTTTGCTACATCAAGGGTTGGGTCTCAATAGTAGGCTTCATAAAGCTGGTGTGACAAATGTTGCTTGTGCTTTGTGTGGCAAAGATGAAACAAGTAAGCATTTTATTGGGAGATGTCAGATTGCTAAAGTGTTTTGGGCATGGTTTAGGCTAAATTTCACCTCTTCATTGCCACAGTATCGTGGAAAGGTCCTCTTCTAAGTGACACTTGGATGGTTCGGGACAACCGCAAATCCCTATGGTATTTAGTACAGTCGATAGTTATTTCCTTTCTGTGAAAGCATTGATGTAAAGTTACTTTTCAGAGGGGAGCTCAACTCAGTGCTTTCCATCATGTTGATTTCCTTTTTCTTGGTGCGCAGACTCATATGCTTGCCTTTTTGGCTTTTTTAGGAAGGGATTTTCCTGCTATCCCTATTGGTCATATGATTTAATTCGCTGATTCCATGATGTACTGATTTTATCTTTGAAGTAATATCTGCTGCATTTCAAAAAGAAAAAAATTAACAGCCAAAAAGGAGAAATTATTTATTACAACCTGGAATATGGTGGCCCAACTAGAAGATTTAACCAAAAACTTATTTCTTTCACAAATGAAACTTTTAAGGGGATTTTGAACAAGACCCAAAAACTCTTTGATAATGAGGTAGGGAGTTTTGTTGTCAATATGTCCAAAGTGCCCAGTGAATTTAAGACTGCTAGAAAGGTGCTCAACACTCTCCAGCTTACAGAGATCTAAATCTCTTTTCGGGAAAAGATTGTAGTGGTGTAGGAGCAGATGAATTTAATAGCTCATATGCAAGAGAGAGGGATGCCTTAGCAGTGGACTTTGAAGAGAAATTACAAGAGCACAATTTCAAATCAACTTGGGCTATCGGTCCTGGATTTTATCAACTTGCCAACCAAACAGGAGGCACTCTGAAATATTTGAATAGTAAAACAACTATCTCCCCGGGTTCTTTCATGGTTTCACTTCTGAAAGTACATTATTTTAATCAAGTCATAAGCGCCTGCTAGAGGTAGACACATGGAGCTTACAAGAAAATGGAACAAGAGGTTATGTAGGCTCAAACCCACACTACATGTACTACAACCATAGAATGGGAATCCATCATAAAGTAACTACAGCTACTACAAAATGCAAATCCAGGTGCAATCTCACAAAAATTACTTATAATGTAGGGAGCAGCAATGACAAGGAGAATTGGGATGCAAGGAATTTTAGACACTTGCATTGTGTTAGCGCTCAAACTAGCACACGTTTGCAAATCAAAGCTATGTAGGCCAGCGCTAGTGATGGTAAGCTTGGGAGAGAGTTAAACCCAATGTCACCACAGTCTAACCTCTCAACACTTCGGGTAACTCCAAAACCCAGGGGAAGACCCTAATCAATGAAAGATACCTGCAACCACCAACAAACCACAAATACCTTCCACAAAACCTTGATATTTATGATCAGTGCCTTATCAAAGTCGAACAATATTAAACAAGACACAATAATCATGTAATAATGGAGTTATTCACTTTATCACAATTTCCAAATAACATCACACTTTTCAAGGCAATTTCACATCTCCCAAGGCAACATCACACTTCCTAAGGAAGCGACTCCAAAAAGTGCACCCTCAAGGAAAAGAGGATAATTAAACTAGCGTAAAGTTGTAGGACAAGCCAGAAATACTACATACCCCCTAATTCACCAATTACGAGGGTTCCACATATCCCAATTGTTGGTGCCCGAGTTTTGGCATAGGTGAACGAGCGTCAATGAATCCAGGTGGCAAGGCAAACTACCACTCAGGAGACAGTGCGAGGGAAGATCGCATCACGCATTAGCAACAACCTGCGCGTATCATTTTGCATGCATATCAAGCCGTGCACAGGCTAACGGCAAGAAAAGAGAACATGATCCTACTTAAAGGCACCTATTGTAATGGGTTGGGTTCAACTAGATGATGATTCTAGGAAGTTGTACTAACAGTTTTTGTTGTAATTCTTGAGAACCAATTAAGCTAGTGAGATGAATGTGAAGCCCTTTTGAGATGTCCGGTTATGGCTGTAGAATGTGACCAGTTATGTTAAATGAATAATATAAAGCTTATTCTCTTCCCATTCTGCGCAACCTATGTGTGTTTACATATTGTGATGAATGTTTAAACTACTATATGAGATGAATGTTAGGTTGTTCATTATTTTGCACGCATTAGTAAGTTAATGGATGAGTAAGGACATGGAGAATCCACCCCCATCCCCCTCTACGCAATCCCTATGATGGTAACTAAAATTCCTGCGCGAGTCTCGAGTGAGACCTTATCCTGCTTGCAGGGTATTGAATATGTCAACGCCTGTAGGGTGTTTGTTGGCAAAGCCCATTGAACCCTGGGTCTGATTGACACCAGCCAACAATTGGTTCCATTGCTAGGATCTGCACTAGCACTATAGAGGAAGGATGAAGAGATGAGGTGGAAACCTACCAAGGCTGAGATCGGGGAATGGTTGGAGATCAAAGAGGACGAGTTCGCGCAAAAGGAGACTAGAGGCCTGCCAATCGATCCACAACGATGGAAAGAAAGGTACATTTACTCAGATCTACATGAAATTTTCTTTTGTGAACTTCCTTATTTATTGCATGAATAGGCAAAAAGGCAATCTGAGATTAACAGTACTTGGAGAAGATCTGAGCCAATAGTTTGGACTCAGGAGAAGGTAGAAGAGTTGAAGAATCTAGACAATAAGTGGTCTAGGGAAGTTGACTTCTGGTTTATGCGAGTGAAGGAAGGGTACATTATAGAATTTGTCGTAGAATGCAGTGAATCTTACAGTTCCACGGAAGCTAGGTTTGAGGAGGGTACCAAGAAGAGGTTTCTGGAAGAAATACCCACTTGGATCAAGATGTTATTTATTGAGAAGGCACTAATGCCAATGGAACCCAATACTATGGCAACATAAACCCCGCATTGAGGGAGTGGGGCATGAAGAAGTGGGAGAATAGGTAGCATACCGATGGATCCAGAAGAGAAACGAATCCGAAGGGAGGAAAGGTATGAGTGAAGAGCCGAGATAAGGCAGTCTGTTAGAAGAGAGAGAAGGCAAAAGCAGTCGAAGGGGGTAGTACTGATCGAAGAGGAAAGAAGAACGCCAGGGAAGAGACTGAATTGTTATCACATACTTCGTACCTGGGATCTACTACTTACTTTTGCAAACCATATTGCTAGTCATGAGACTAGTCCTTACACTTGAGGCAGATGTTTCTTAGAGTATATCAATGGTGGATGATGTACATATGTTCAGTTGGATCATTCAGGGGCAGCAGTTGTGGGGCCACACTTGTCATTTCGAGTTCTCTTCATGACTTCCCTTGTCATGCATTTTCAGACCTTGGTTCACTAGAGCAGAGCAGTCAATCGGATGTATTCTTTCCTTGCCATGCACATCGGTGGATTGCAATTGCAGTTGCAGGTTCTTAGCAGGTATATGGCATGAGGTATAATATGGATTTCATACTTGTATTGGTAGACTGACTATGCTAGGTTATTGTCGTGCACTGGTGATCATTATTTTATTTTGGTTGTTACAGTTGGTCTTGCGCTTGGAGTGATATAGTGACTTTAGTGTTAAGTTTATTTTGCATGCTTTTCTTTGGGTTAATCCATATGTAAAGTATAGATGAGTTCCCCCTCTCCTGGTTCCACATCACAATCTTACTCTACCCATATGTTGTTTCCGTTTGATTCTTAAAATCCCTTGACTTGGACTTGACTAATGAACCTAAGGACCTCCCCCACTATGACCTCTTTGATTGGATAGCCACCATGTTTTTGTAGTGTCTCGGCTCTGAAGTGTGTGGTTATGTCTATAGTCCTATGGATCTCTCTCGTCTTGTACCTAGGATATTTGAGTGCAGTTAGGTAGGCTTATGTCACCGAAAGTGTATCCCCTAGACTTGAAGTAAGTGCTCCCAAAAATGTGAAATGCTTGAAACTAGCTAGTGGACAAGGGAGTAGGTACTCGTCCTTTATATGATGTAAGGACGAGTACCCAAGGAGCGGCTAGGGCCCACAAGGCTATCCAGTGCCGATACCTTTGGAGGATAGCTATTTAAGGAAAATCAAATGTGAAAAATGTGCTTCAATAATATATCCAAAGAAATGCAAAGTGCAATAAAGTGAAAGTGAAATGTGAAATTCAAATGTTGTGAAATAAATAAATAAATGGGGGAGTTGTTAGACTCGAAAGGGTGCCTTTCAAGCACTTTATCCATCTGTGAGACACACTCCTTCCCTATTGCTCGATAGTCCAACAAATGTCATAGTGGCCCCGTAAAACCCAGTTCTCTGAACGTGAATTAAGTCTATCCAGAAGTCAACCATCTCTTTGACCAAAGCCAATATGATATCGCTTTCCACCTCACCCAGGAGAGAGAAAGGGGATTCATCTATAGTTTACATTTGTGGTTAATGTGAATTGAAGTATGCATCTGGAACTGTCACTTCTGTTGCTTAATTATATTGAGTAACTATCCTACTGTTGCATAACTTAGTGTTTAGTTGTCTTTCAATACTTATTATGATAAGTGAATTGACACCTCTTGCATGCAGCAATCTTGATTCATGTGCTCAGTTTCAGATTTGGTCATGTTTGGCATGCTCAAACCTTAGTTTGACTTGGTCAACGAGTTTAACCCGCAACGAGACCCCACTACAAGTTATCAGTGTGCATCTTAGTGCCTTTGGAGGCTAGTTAGACCACTCTGTAAACCACCAAAACCGACTTGGTGGACAACGGTGTACCATGCACATATTGAATGTGCCTTGCAGATAAGAAAGAAGTACTGAATGATTATATCAAGCGAGGCAGCTCTTTTTCTTACCTTCTCTCCATGAAATTTCCGCACCCCTGCAGGGGATTTTGTAAGGATATGTCAGCATGAGGATCTAGTTTTGTGTAACTTAGTCACCTAGGACTTTATCATTAGGGAAGTCCTTTCATCGAGTGTTTTTTCACTTGAATAATTAAAATTTCTCTTTAGAGGTTTTAATTATTTGAGTTTTTCACTCAAAACTGCCTCCAAAGTGGTGAAAGGTGTTCTAGTGATCGAGTTCATGGGGTGATTGAGGCCTAGGATTGTTCTATATTACCATGCTAGACATTATCCAGAGTCTTGCGGAATTTCATTAAATTTTGCATAGGATTTTTTAATTTTTGGTCATTAAAAATTGTCACTCGGGACAATTTGTTGTAATGAAAAAGAAGGTTACTTGGTCTTTTTTGATGTTGTATAGGGGTATGGGTACTCAAGACAAATGGCATGAGACCCCCTACACCCTTGCGCTAAGTTTGAAGTCATTTGGAGAAGTATTGCTATGGTTATGGTCACTTTTGCCCAGATCAGTCAAGGAAATCAAGAAATTGGGCATTTAATTAGAAAGCCGAATTTTGTAAAAGTGACTATAGTCACTTGGGGTGGCCAAGTAAAGGTTCTAAACCTTATGTTATGTACCCAACATGAAAACTAAAGCTTAAGGGGGGGGCCCAAGCAAGTATTTTGAGTGTAGTGAAGTGCTCACTCTAGGGGGTGCACCATCCTCTCTTTGATTGGTTGGGTGAGTAAAAGTCAATGGGAAGGACCCCACTATGGTGGTTTCCTCCCAATTTGACATAGCAATAAGGTTGGGAGCATTAAAATGGGGGTATATCTCCCCATATTTGAGATCCCAAACCATGGTTTTGCCCTCCTTGAGCAAATTCGCCCCCCTCTCTCCCTTGTGACACTTGTCTAGCATGCAAAGAGCCTCTCTCTTTCATTTTCCTATTTAAGGAGGGCATTCCTCCTCAGTTGGGTTACAATCTCTCATGCTCTTGCTATTTTTCCATTTCTCTCATTCTCTTTCTATCTTCTTGCCCCATTGTTGGGCCATCGTAATTTTCAGCCATTTGGCTTGGTAATACAAATTCTTTGAAGGAGATTTGGTGTTGTGGATGCTCTTGGTGGTGTTTTGCTTCAGATCTTCATGCCATTCAACCATTGGGAGGGCCGAACAAGAAAACTGTTTTTCTTTGGTAAGATTTCTAGTAATTTTGCTAGTTATTTTATGAATTTTCCTATTTAACTAGTTAAGATCTCCATATTATTGTTGATAGTTGAGATCTCTTAGCTCCTCTATAGGTACTCACCTTTCATTTGAGTTGTGTAGCAATATCTTACATGTTGCAGGTCACCAAGCTTTGATGGTGGACTTATTTGGTCAGATACCCCACTCCTCCAAGCATTGGATGAGCAAAAGAGCACTATATTCTACATCTTTTACATATACAAATCTGATTTGAATGATTGTTTACATGTTAATATCTCATCAAAATTTGCTCATAAAAAAAATTTTATATTTTGTATGATAAACTAACATTGTCCCAAAGTGATTTGGGGCATTTTTCTGTAACATTTTGCTTGCTGGTTTTTAGCAGGTCTGCACACTTTCAAGAGGGTTATGCTACCCAAAATCAGCCATCTCCAAGCATAAAGGGCCTCCACAAGTTGCCATTTCGGCCACTTTGAAAAAAACGGTCAAAATCATACTTTTTCACCTCTTTTTCTACTAAATATTAAGTGTTAATTTTTGTACCATTGTAACAAGCCCAAGAGAGTCTTTTGGGCTTGAGCTTATTATGTTTATTTTCAAGCATTCAAGTCTTAGTTAGTTTACTCTTAGTTGCATGCAAGAGAAGAAGCTTTGCCCATCCTTACATGGTTTTGTTAATTTGCTTCAAGTTAGTTATTTGCTTTAAGTTCTTTATTTGCCCGCACCTCACAAGTGAGAGGCTCTGCCACTCCTTGTGAAATCGCGCTTGGCTTGCAATTTCCATTTCAGTAATTTGTTTTAAGTTTTTATTTGCCCGCACCCCACAAGTGAAGTGGCTCTGCCACTCCTATGATATTCACACCAAGATCTCTCCCCAAGCAAGCTTTCCGCAAATTTATTATCGCCTCAATGCGGAATTACATACATACAGACTCCAATGGATCGCCTTCGGACTGCGAAGGTCGTCACCATACACTCGACTGAGCACCTGGATACAATGACATGGGGCCGTTTAGCGTTCAGCACTTCCCGAAGGCATGAGCTTAATAGCAGGCTCCTGGGACACCCATGGTATATCCACTAGCGCACTTAAAGACTCTTTATACAGAGGCGAACTTGCAGTTGTTCTGTTGCTATGTTATACCACGAGGGCATCTAGCAGAGCATAGAACTACAGTTCTCACACACCTATGACTTAGAGCTTCCAACTACTGGAACAGCTCGACACCTACCTATGTTGCAGAGCTCTTAACTAGCTCAATGCACTAGACTCGAATGACAAGAATGAGCTCGGGCTCTTCCTTATATAATTCTTTTAGGCAGTCATCCGGTCATTCGAAACTTACACCAACCAGTCTAAAGTAAAGGAATCCGAGGACATGGTGGGACAGCACCATGTTTATCTCGTCCCTATGAGGCAGCGCCATGAGGGGACTCGGAAACCGACAACTAAAAGTAGATTCGATGGCCGACAACTTACTGGCCCATCTTATTATTCCTACGGAAAAGCAAAGCATGGCCGACATTACAAAGTGGTGCTACTATTACCGTCCCACTACGGCTTCCACTAAAAGATGCTTATGTACAAAAGCAAATTATTACAATTAAATCGGACCATGGGCTCCATTCCCATTATGAAGATTCTTCTTTAGTCACTTCCAGAACGGCAGACACAAAAAAGGTCAGGATCATCTGGCGGTCCGACACTTTGACCTCCACACCAGCATTCATGGTCATCATCATATAGTGCTTCTTCTATTTCTCTTCGAGCAAGGTCATCTTCCCAATGATATGGCGGTTGGGAATCATAGATGTACTGCTCATCTTCAGGATATTCAACTTCTGGATACAGAAGTGCTCCGAAACAGCGCTCTACATCAGAACCAAACACAGCTTCATGTCCTTCTTCATATAGATACTCACTCTGAAACTGGGATTCAACACGGTAGTTCAATGGAAGAGTTCGCCTATGAACCTTGGTGTCAATCCTGTTACCATATTCATCTCTTTTAATATACTTCTGTGTAACATTTACACAGTGTTCAAGCTCAGAGTATCTTCCACCATGATGACGAAGCAGAAACTTAACCCAAATATTTGCCTGATCCGCAGCTTGCATATCTGCTTCAAGATGAAGGATAAAATTGGCTCTGCGCACAGTCCAATCTTTTCTTGGACAGAATTTATCCAACAAAATTTCAATCCATCCGGACCACTTTTTGTTGCGCATGTTTCCTGGGTTAGCACATATGACAATGGATGTTTCTTCCCTGCAGAATTGCAAAATCAAATTATAAGAAGTCCATGTGAGGTTTCCCTCACCAATATCCACATACCACAGAGGGCCTTCTTTTTCTTCATTACAATCGATCCACAGCTCTTTACATTTCCTGAGCTGTCCTCTGGCATTTTGCAATCCTCTGAATGCTTTTTTCTCCCATCGTTCCATGATGTGGAGCTTACAGGGACTCATTTAAATTTGTTTTATCAAAGTCAAACTGAGATATTTTTCTGCATCTTCTCGATTAGCATAATCGAGCAATTCTCTTCTTTCATCCTCAGTGAGACTGTTATCCCATGGTTTCATAAATAGAGCTTCTCTCGGAAGCTTTTCTAGGTGATTTTCCAGCATGGGACTTTTATTTAATCCATGGTACACTGGTATCTCATCATAGCTTGACATTGGCTTTTTGCCTTTAGGATCATCATCACAATCCTTCCTGGAACTGAAGCTAGAACCTGCAGAAAACATCTTTAGACTTGGAACTCTGCTGTCTTCAATCTGCAAGTTTTCCCGAGTGAGCATATCAGCTAAACAGTTCAAATATCCAGGCTTATACACAATATCAAAATAAAAGTTATTCAACCAGATGAACCATTTTAATATTCTACTTGAATTCTCAGCCATCAAGTTTTCATTTCTAAATATTCTAGGCATTATCTTCAGATCTGCTCTGACTATAAACCTGACTGGCTTGAGATATAAAATAAAATGATTGACTGTCTTTTTAACAGCCAGAATTTCTTTGTGGCTGCTTGGATAATTTAACTCTGCTCCTCTGAATGAACCAAAAGCATAACCACAAACATTTTCTTTTCCCTCGATTTCTTCAAGAAGAACTCCACCCCACGTAGAGTTTGAAGCATCTGTTTCAATAATCAACTTACCAGTACCCAGAGGGAGATGAAGTGCTGGAAGCTCTTTTACTCTGGCTTTTATTGTTTTGACTGCCAGAGACATCTCTTCTGACCATGCAACTGGATTTTTCTTGAGACGTTGCTGCAAACAATTGATGTCAGAAGCTTGGCCTTTATAGAATGGCCGAATATAATTGAGGCTACCAAGGAACCTCTGCAACTGTGTTTTATCGAAAATCTTATCTGGAAACTTTTCAAAATTCTTAAGTACATGCTCTTGCAGAATGACAGTTCCAGCTTTAATATGAAGACCTAGGAAATCCATTTCTGTCTTTCCTATTTCCATTTTTGAAGCAGACAATACCAATCCATGCTTAAAAACCAAATCATAGAATTTCTGCAAATGTTTTAGATGATCTTGGACATTCTTGGAACAAATTAATATGTCATCTATAAACACAAGCAACCATGGTATGTCTCTAAAAATATCTTCCATTATTTTCTGGAATTCTGATGGGGCATTATTTATTCCGAATGGCAAGACTTTCCACTGGTATTGACCATGAGGCACAACAAAAGCTGTTTTGTATCTGTCTTCTGGTTTTATTCCTATCTAATAGAATCCAGATTTTAAGTCAAACTTACTGAATATAGTGCAGCTATTGATTTTCTGCAACAAGCTTGACTTATCAGGAAGAGGATACTTGATTTTCTTCAACACAGCATTTAGTGGCTTGAAGTTCACCACTAATCTTGGCTTTCCTCGCTTTTGCTCTGAATGTTTATTTACCACACAGGCTCTACATGCCCAAGGGCTCTTTGATGGCTCAATTAGACCTTTGGATAACAATTCCTGAATTTCTTTGGAGCAAAAGTCTTTCTCTGACGGACTCATGATTCTTGCCGATGCCTTCATTGGTTTTATTTTCTGGAGAGGATCTAACTCAATGGAAACAAAGTATTTTTCCCTCTTCCAAAAGGCATTTGGATTCTCAGAGCAACAGTCTCTGATAATCTTTTCCTTGATATCTGCAAGAATCTTTTCACCATGAACTTCTGCATAGGAGATGCAGCGTTCCATTTTATTCAAACTTTTATTGGACTGAACAGACACACTTGACGCATGACTATTTACAATTGGTTTACATTGAGGACTAAACTTATTACTCAAAGACATTCGCAAGGATTGACCATTGACTGTACACATGAAAACCATCTTTTGGGTATCAATGGAAAACGGACTAACTTTCACAAGAAATTCAGATCCCAAAACACAATCTTCTCTTACTTGATCTAACCTAAACAAAGATAAAGAACTAGAATGACCTGACAGTTTTACTGGAAAATCTTTGACTTTACCTGTTAGAAACACAGGCGAACCTTGAATTGCAGAACCGAACTCTTTACTAGTTTCCCAGTAATAAGATGGAAGGGCATTTCCTTTCACTAAATTAAACTGACAACCTGAATCTATCAAACACTGTACAGAATATGGTTTAAACTCAGCAGGACAAAAAGTTACAGTTATAAACAATTTTAGACCTGAAACTGCACCAAGCAAACTTATGGATTGAGACTTAGGAGACTGTGACTTTTCAGGCGAAGACTTAGGAGATGGGGATCTTTCTTTGGTACCACAAACTCTTTCAATTTCTTGAGAGAGCTCTTCTTCTGAAGACTGATCTCTTTCTGCTGATAACATTGAGATGGATTGTTTCAAATTCTCTATCTCTTTCAGCAGTGTCTTTATTTGCTCGTGCTTTTGTTTTATCTGACTCTGGAGTAAATTCATTCTATCCTGTCTGTGGCTTTGTCTATCAAAATGGCTATTAGGATAGTGCTGGTAAAGCTCTATAGGGTTATAGCTAGGGACTGTCAATTTAGCTTTTCCTTTCTCTTTAGTCAGGGTTTCAATCTTAGCAAGTAATTGCTTCTTTTCTTCTCTTAGGGTTGTTCTCTCTGTGTGTCTAAAAACAGGGATAGTGGACAACTGAAGATCAATACTGGCAACTTGCTTTTCCAGTTGATGAATAGAGAGACGGGAAGAAAACATATAAAGAGAAAAGTCAAACTCTGGCTGGCTACACCCCCCTAAATGTGGATCGTCTAAATCAGAATCGGATGAAGAGGATGAATTTGGAGGATCACATTTAGCAATGAGCGGGATCTCAGAACTAGAGTCAGAAGCAAAATCACTATCAGAATTAGGGAGTTCAATAATTTCTCCAGAAGGGAGAGGAGAATCAAAAGAAACTTCACATAAATCCCACCAATCGGGATCTAGTGCTGTACAAAGTGCTGCAAGCCTTGGCTTAGATTTTCTCTTAGGACATTTGCAAGCCTTGTCTGTAGAACCTTTATCTGTACGCCGCTTTACAAATCTTTTATATTTAGTCCTTTTCTTAGACAAATGTTTTATCTGTGGACAAAAGGGACATTGGGCAAGCAAATGTCCTAAGAGAAAATCTAAGCCAACGCTTGCAGCACTTTGTACAGCACTAGATCCCGATTGGTGGGATTTATGTGAAGTTTCTTTTGATTCTCCTCTCCCTCCTAGAGAAATTATTGAACTCCCTAATTCTGATAGTGATTCTGCTTCTGACTCTAGTTCTGAGATCCCGCTCATTGCTAAATGTGATCCTCCAAATTCATCCTCTTCATCCGATTCTGATTTAGACGATCCACATTTAGGGGGGTGTAGCCAGCCAGAGTTTGACTTTTCTCTTTATATGTTTTCTTCCCGTCTCTCTATTCATCAACTGGAAAAGCAAGTTGCCAGTATTGATCTTCAGTTGTCCACTATCCCTGTTTTTAGACACACAGAGAGAACAGCCCTAAGAGAAGAAAAGAAGCAATTACTTGCTAAGATTGAAACCCTAACTAAAGAGAAAGGAAAAGCTAAATTAACAGTCCCTAGCTATAACCCTATAGAGCTTTACCAGCACTATCCTAATAGCCATTTTGATAGACAAAGCCACAGACAGGATAGAATGAATTTACTCCAGAGTCAGATAAAACAAAAGCACGAGCAAATAAAGACACTGCTGAAAGAGATAGAGAATTTGAAACAATCCATCTCAGTGTTATCAGCAGAAAGAGATCAGTCTTTAGAAGAAGAGCTCTCTCAAGAAATTGAAAGAGTTTGTGGTACCAAAGAAAGATCCCCATCTCCTAAGTCTTCGCCTGAAAAGTCACAGTCTCCTAAGTCTCAATCCATAAGTTTGCTTGGTGCAGTTTCAGGTCCAAAATTGTTTATAACTGTAACTTTTTGTCCTGCTGAGTTTAAACCATATTCTGTACAGTGTTTGATAGATTCAGGTTGTCAGTTTAATTTAGCGAAAGGAAATGCCCTTCCATCTTATTACTGGGAAACTAGTAAAGAGTTCGGTTCTGCAATTCAAGGTTCGCCTGTGTTTCTAACAGGTAAAGTCAAAGATTTTCCAGTAAAACTGTCAGGTCATTCTAGTTCTTTATCTTTGTTTAGGTTAGATCAAGTAAGAGAAGATTGTGTTTTGGGATCTGAATTTCTTGTGAAAGTTAGTCCGTTTTCCATTGATACCCAAAAGATGGTTTTCATGTGTACAGTCAATGGTCAATCCGTGCCAATGTCCTTGAGTAATAAGTTTAGTCCTCAATGTAAACCAATTGTAAATAGTCATGAGTCAAGTGTGTCTGTTCAGTCCAATAAAAGTTTGAATAAAATGGAACGCTGCATCTCCTATGCAGAAGTTCATGGTGAAAAGATTCTTGCAGATATCAAGGAAAAGATTATCAGAGACTATTGCTCTGAGAATCCAAATGCCTTCTGGAAGAGGGAAAAATACTTTGTTTCCATTGAGTTAGATCCTCTCCAGAAAATAAAACCAATGAAGGCATCGGCAAGAATCATGAGTCCGTCAGAGAAAGACTTTTGCTCCAAAGAAATTCAGGAATTGTTATCCAAAGGTCTAATTGAGCCATCAAAGAGCCCTTGGGCATGTAGAGCCTTTGTGGTAAATAAACATTCAGAGCAAAAGCGAGGAAAGCCAAGATTAGTGGTGAACTTCAAGCCACTAAATGTTGTGTTGAAGAAAATCAGGTATCCTCTTCCTGATAAGTCAAGCTTGTTGCAGAAAATCAATAGCTGCACTATATTCAGTAAGTTTGACTTAAAATCTAGATTCTATCAGATAGGAATAAAACCAGAAGACAGATACAAAACAGCTTTTGTTGTGCCTCATGGTCAATACCAGTGGAAAGTCTTGCCATTCGGAATAAATAATGCCCCATCAGAATTCCAGAAAATAATGGAAGATATTTTTAGAGACATACCATGGTTGCTTGTGTTTATAGATGACATATTAATTTGTTCCAAGAATGTCCAAGATCATCTAAAACATTTGCAGAAATTCTAAGATTTGGTTTTTAAGCATGGATTGGTATTGTCTGCTTCAAAAATGGAAATAGGAAAGATAGAAATGGATTTCCTAGGTTTTCATATTAAAGCTGGAACTGTCATTCTGCAAGAGCATGTACTTAAGAATTTTGAAAAGTTTCTAGATAAGATTTTGGATAAAACACAGTTGCAGAGGTTCCTTGGTAGCCTCAATTATATTCGGCCATTCTATAAAGGCCAAGCTTCTGACATCAATTGTTTGCAGCAACGTCTCAAGAAAAATCCAGTTGCATGGTCAGAAGAGATGACTCTGGCAGTCAATACAATAAAAGCCAGAGTAAAAGAGCTTCCAGCACTTCATCTCCCTCTGGGTACTGGTAAGCTGATTATTGAAACAGATGCTTCAAACTCTACGTGGGGTGGAGTTCTTCTTGAAGAAATCGAGGGAAAAGAAAATGTTTGTGGTTATGCTTTTGGTTCATTCAGAGGAGCAGAGTTAAATTATCCAAGCAGCCACAAAGAAATTCTGGCTGTTAAAAAGACAGTCAATCATTTTATTTTATATCTCAAGCCAGTCAGGTTTATAGTCAGAACAAATCTGAAGATAATGCCTGGAATATTTAGAAATGAAAACTTGATGGCTGAGAATTCAAGTAGAATATTAAAATGGTTCATCTGGTTGAATAACTTTTATTTTGATATTGTGTATAAGCCTGGATATTTGAACTGTTTAGCTGATATGCTCACTCGAGAAAACTTGCAGATTGAAGACAGCAGAGTTCCAAGTCTAAAGATGTTTTCTGCAGGTTCTAGCTCCAGTTCCAGGAAGGATTGTGATGATGATCCTAAAGGCAAAAAGCCAATGTCAAGCTATGATGAGATACCAGTGTACCATGGATTAAATAAAAGTCCCATGCTGGAAAATCACCTAGAAAAGCTTCCGAGAGAAGCTCTATTTATGAAACCATGGGATAACAGTCTCATTGAGGATGAAAGAAGAGAATTGCTCGATTATGCTAATCAAGAAGATGCAGAAAAATATCTCAGTTTGACTTTGATAAAACAAATTCAAATGAGTCCCTGTAAGCTCCACATCATGGAACGATGGGAGAAAAAAGCATTCAGAGGATTGCAAAATGCCAGAGGACAGCTCAGGAAATGTAAAGAGCTGTGGATCGATTGTAATGAAGAAAAAGAAGGCCCTCTGTGGTATGTGGATATTGGTGAGGGAAACCTCACATGGACTTCTTATAATTTGATTTTGCAATTCTGCAGGGAAGAAACATCCATTGTCATATGTGCTGACCCAGGAAACATGCGCAACAAAAAGTGGTCCGGATGGACTGAAATTTTGTTGGATAAATTCTGTCCAAGAAAAGATTGGACTGTGCGCAGAGCCAATTTTATCCTTCATCTTGAAGCAGATATGCAAGCTGCGGATCAGGCAAATATTTGGGTTAAGTTTCTGCTTCGTCATCATGGTGGAAGATACTCTGAGCTTGAACACTGTGTAAATGTTACACAGAAGTATATTAAAAGAGATGAATATGGTAACAGGATTGACACCAAGGTTCATAGGCGAACTCTTCCATTGAACTACCGTGTTGAATCCCAGTTTCAGAGTGAGTATCTATATGAAGAAGGACATGAAGCTGTGTTTGGTTCTGATGTAGAGCGCTGTTTCGGAGCACTTCTGTATCCAGAAGTTGAATATCCTGAAGATGAGCAGTACATCTATGATTCCCAACCGCCATATCATTGGGAAGATGACCTTGCTCGAAGAGAAATAGAAGAAGCACTATATGATGATGACCATGAATGCTGGTGTGGAGGTCAAAGTGTCGGACCGCCAGATGATCCTGACCTTTTTTGTGTCTGCCGTTCTGGAAGTGACTAAAGAAGAATCTTCATAATGGGAATGGAGCCCATGGTCCGATTTAATTGTAATAATTTGCTTTTGTACATAAGCATCTTTTAGTGGAAGCCGTAGTGGGCCGGTAATAGTAGCACCACTTTGTAATGTCGGCCATGCTTTGCTTTTCCGTAGGAATAATAAGAAGGGCCAGTAAGTTGTCCGCCATCGAATCTACTTTTAGTTGTCGGTTTCCGAGTCCCCTCATGGCGCTGCCTCATAGGGACGAGATAAACATGGTGCTGTCCCACCATGTCCTCGGATTCCTTTACTTTAGACTGGTTGGTGTAAGTTTCGAATGACCGGATGACTGCTTAAAAGAATTATATAAGGAAGAGCCCGAGCTCATTCTTGTCATTCGAGTCTAGTGCATTGAGCTAGTTAAGAGCTCTGCAACATAGGTAGGTGTCGAGCTGTTACAGTAGTTGGAAGCTCTGAGTCATAGGTGTGTGAGAACTGTAGTTCTATGCTCTGCTAGTTGCCCTCGTGGTATAACATAGCAACAGAACAACTGCAAGTTCGTCTCTGTATAAAGAGTCTGTAAGTGCGCTAGTGGATATACCATGGGTGTCCCAGGAGCCTACTATTAAGCTCATGCCTTCGGGAAGTGCTGAACGCTAAACGGCCCCATGTCATTGTATCCAGGTGCTCAGTCGAGTGTATGGTGACGACCTTCGCAGTCCGAAGGCGATCCATTGGAGTCTGTATGTATGTAATTCCGCATTGAGGCGATAATAAATTTGCGGAAAGCTTGCTTAGGGAGAGATCTTGGTGTGAATTTAAGTAATTTTATTTCAAGCATTTCCATTTTTCCCGCTCCTCACAAGTGAGTTGGCTTTGCCACCCCTGTGATATCGCGCTTGGCTTGTATTATTTTAGTTTAGTCTTGCTTAGAAATAAATTTAACTTAAGCCTCGTTTTTGCCCTGTATCCTCTCCCCTCACCGATTAAACCGAACTTGGGTGACGAGAAAGGGCAAAGATCTGTGTTGACTAGATTAATAGGCACCCAGTTACATGTAGAATGGATAAAAGAAGGCTTGACCTGTGGAGCTAGTGGGGTAGAGACCGTGGGGGGTCTCGTGGCACTTTGTGTCCTCCAGTTGAGCACCCAGCAAGTCTTGAGTTTGACCCGTAGAGCTAGTTGGGAACCTTGTGTTCTCAGGTTGAGCACTCGACATTCTCTCTCTAATCGAAGGAGATAGTCTCTTTGGGGTAGACATCTAGATTAGTTTCATTTCTTTGCAGCAAACACATTAATCCCCTAAGTAAAACAGAGACATTAAAATTTACTAAAATTTAAGGACCACTTGCAAAACAATGTTACAATCTCATTTCTCTACTTTGTAAGCACTTTACATTATTAACTTGTTCACAATATTTGCTTCAAGTACTTTGTTTTTCAGCTAAATATTGTTACATGTATCTTGATTCATTAAGTTGTTCATGATTCTATAATTTAAGTGTTTTATGTGATATCTTGATAATCTATTTGCAAGCATTTTATTTTAACTGGTTCATTTTACTGGAAGTCATCATATTCTTGTTATACTTGTTAAAGTGAATGAGTTGATACTTTGAGAAAATCATTTGAAGTTGATTATTGTGACTCCATAGCCAGAGTAGGGACGGCACTAATCATTTTGATCATTTGATTTATTTCTCTCTTAAGTATATTATTAGTTGATTTATTAAAAGGTTTGCTTGCCATTGAATTATTTTGCATTTTGCACGTTGACTATCATTTTTTTATCTTTGTAACTTACAACTCCAACAAAAACATAAAGAAACTTAGTAATTAGGGACTACCCCCCTTGACCTTTAGGAGTTTTGGTCTAAACGGAGGAGTTTAGGACCGAGGTGACAGTGGGTTCTTAACTCATAGTTGCCCTTAGGAACACACACAACGGTTTGGAGACTTACCCGTGTGCAAGTGTGTTTTAGGCGGCAACACACTCCATGCATTAGATTGTAAAAAAAGGATTAATTCATTATTTTTATAAAGTCAATGGGAAATAATGAAGCCATTTTAATTAAAATTTGGAGATTTGTTCACAGTGACTATGACAGATTGGCCCAGGTGTATGAGTAGTGGATCCTAGTGTTTGGATATTTATGGATCCATCTGTGCAGTCTGATTATCATTTTGGGAAAAGGAAGAGTCAGTTGTGAGCATTTCGAAGATTTACAAAGAATTCTGGCTAAAAAATTAATTAATTAAAAGTGACCAAGGTATGATATGTGTGGCAAGGGACTAATGAATGGCAAGATGCGACTTGGGTTATGTTGGCATGGCCCCCTAGATGTTATTGGATGACTTTCGTGGCATATCTTCATGTCACCATAGCACGAGCTTCATTTCCCCCCATGGGGCATCTTTCTCCCTAGGAGGGCGACTTTCACTATGAGTGACTCATTATATCATGTTAAATGTTTATGTAAAGTTGTAAAATAATTCCCTAGGGGTGAATTGATCCCCCTAGGATGACACATAATGTATTATTGTTATATCTTATGATTTGTATCTTAGGCATGTGAGGCAATTTGCCCCCCTCATTAGATTGGACTTATTCCAGCTTGATCCATGTATTAGTGAGAGATTAGATCTCTACCATTGATTTTTTTATTTTTATCTTTTAATCTCTGTTGATTTTTTTTCATATAGCAGTAGAAATACAATTTTCAGATCTTTACAATTATTTCCTAATGATTTTAAACATCATTTCATCCCACAGTTTTCATTGAATAATTGCACACTGAAAATTTCAACTTAAATTGCAGCGGAAACAAAAGATCATAGAAACACAACCATGCACAATAGGCACAAGAATTTTACCTTGGGAAACCCAAAATTGGGGAAAAACCCAACCAACTTTTCTTAGAAGAAATCAGTCCAATTCAAGTACATTACCATTCCTGAAGAGAAACCCTAGCACATAAAGTTCATCCTCTTTTCATGAGGAAACCCTAGCCACAAGAGAGTGTGACCTTCACAAAGAAACCCTAGATAGGGATAGCAAACCTCTAGAGAAGATAAGAACCCCAAAAATTAGCTCCTTGTGCCTTTGCTAGGCCTTCTTGAAAAGTGCGCATTAGTTGGAAGAGTTGTTGTGTTGTGTTAGCTGGAATGTGAAAATGAAATGTTAGCTACATATTTATACACTTCAATTCACCCTGATTTTTCTTACGGGGCCGACTTGTACTTTTGTTTTCCACTTTTCTTTTTATCTTCAGGGCCGACTTGGCCTTTCTTCTTCTTCAATATTTCCTAGGCTTCTTTAATGCTATTTGGGACTTCTTCAATGGTTGACTTGTCTTCTTGGTTTTCCTTCATCATAGAAAAGTTGTCCTTGTTGATGATCATCTCCTCGCATGCATGTCTATTCACCCATAGAGCTCTAATGTTGATTTGGCCAACACTAAGAAGTCCCGAACACTTCTTAGAGCCTATGTCAAATTCAACATTAGATTAGACTTAAATATTCCACAAGGGAATGAAATCCCCTATCAAATAACCAAGTCAAATCTCTCTAATATAGAATAGATCACTCCATCTTGGAGCAGGCAATGTGAGAGCACCTTGGGACCCATCTCCACACCATATGACTTGGGAGAAGCATTGCCCCTGCCTGGGCCACTCACCACTAGCCAAATGGCAATTTCCCATGAGTGAATGTATCATTCAGTACTAGCCAGCCATTTCCGTGAGTGAATGTCTCATTCACCACTAGCCAAACATTTCCCGTAAGTGAATGTCTGCCCGATGCTACAACCTAGAGAAGCATCAACAATCTTAATCGTTTGTTAAAAGTCGGTTAGGGATTTGGTCACTCTCTTAGCTATAAAAGTGGGTGAGCCCCTCATTTGTAAGGGACTTTTGGCTCTTGGAGAAATAAAAAAAATTGTCTTGTAGCTCTTTTCTCTTGTATCTTGGGATAAATGTGGAATGATTTTTGTCTTTGTAATCTCCTCCGCTACTAAATCCATTTTTCTTCTTCTCGAGAACAATTTCTATTAGGGTTTTCATCTGCAAGGAAAAGGAGGGGCGATTTCTCCAATTTATGACTGGCATATTGGGGACTCTCTCTTTAACAGGGAGTAATATGTGAATGAGAAAATTTGTTTGGACCATTATTCTTTTGCCATTTATTTTTTGTCTCTTGTAGATTATTTTATTTGCAAATCAATGAAATCATTTTCAGTCACTACCATTTGGTTTTTTTGACAATTGTCTCGTTTGTTTTGCAAGTAGAATTTCACTAGATTTTCACAAGTGCGATTTAAGAAGAGGAAGAAGAAAATCTATTTGGTGTCGTTGAGCTTTGGGACAAACTCTTCTAGCCATTCTGAATCAAGGTAAGTACCTCATTTCATTTTCAAAATTTCCCAAACCATTGGTTGCACAAAAATAAATTTCAAAATTTTAATTTTTTTTGCAAAGAGTATTTCGTTGTAGAAGCAGTGGATTCCTCTTAGGGCATTTCGTTTTGCATATTTGGCATAAAATTTATCTAGGCGTCATCTTCCAAAACCTGCGATTTAGTTTCAAGCTTGTCTCACCACCAAAACGAACTTGTCTTCTTAAAGTTTGAAGTCGCATTGAGGGTTTTCAGATTGTTGGAGTGTTCACAGTTGGATTTAGTGCAACTTTCATCATAAAAACAAATTCATCCTCCTCATACAAAATGGCGGTTGTATTTCTTATGGTCGTTTTGGCACTAAACGTCTTCACTTGGAGTTAAACGATTGGGTATGAGCCACAATTTCATCATAAAAACGATTTTTATTTGCCTTAAACCAATTTGTTGAAGGGTTTGGGGGATTCGATTTGACATTTTTCCTCGATGCCTTGCATTTGGGGTTTCCATTGTTTATGTCTAAGCAAATGTGGAGGTTGTTTGGAGCTGGATTACAACATCTATAAATTTCTCTTGGAGAATCGAACTTATTTGAAGCATTAAACCAAATCTCTAGAGAGGGTCGATTTGGTATTTGGTCAAGACTCAAGATGTCTTGCAATTTGGGATTTTTTTTGTTTGATTTCAATTCATTTTTGCAAATATTATTGAGTTGAATTCATCATTTAAAATTTTTGTTGGCACTAACTCTCCACAAACCAATTCGTCTTGGGGTTTTAAGAGACCAACTTGGTCCCTAGAGAACAAATTTATTCTTTGAATCACCATCGTTTATCATTTGGAGTTGAAGCATATGAGATTGGATCCATCATTTACCATTAAAACCATAAATTCCTTCTAAGTCATGTCGCTCTAGGGTTTGAAGTCGACATTCTCTGGGTTGTTGGCATCATTTGCGTTGGGGTATTAAAGTCTATCATCCTATAAGCCAAATCGATTGGTCGTAGAATCCATTTGCCCACTAGAAAGAACTGATATCTTCCAAAGTTACATTGCCCTTAGGGTTTGAAGTCATCTCTGGATGAAGTGCTCGTTATCTTGCTTGTGCTGATTGTTGAATCTTTCATAGCAGGTCTTTTAAAACTTAGGGTGTGTTTAAACTTAGGAATCGTTTTCCCTAGTCTCTCTATCTTCCTAGATCCCTTAGATCATTTTGCTATTGAGCATTATATCATTTGAATTAGATTGCATTCTTCAATTGTGTGCCTAAACCCCAACCAAGCCACTTAAACCTTAGCTCAATACTAGTTTCAAGATCTAGGAGTAATCAATTTGGGTATCTAATCCATCAAAGTATCCTAGTCTTTCATTGATATCCTGAATCTTCAGAAAGGGGTTTGGTCCTCTAGCAAAACTTGGGTCACCTCCCATAGCTAGTCCAGTCCACATCCAGTGTGTCTAGGGAACTTAAACAGAGGGGATGCCTTCCCAAAGTGACAACCAAAGTTAATCTTGGGGGATAGGATTCTAGAGGGTTACAACTTTAGCAACCATCATTCTCTACCATCCCAAATAGGATCAATTGTTTGGGTTGCTACAAGAATTGTAATCTCTTGGATTCAACACTGTGAGAAGGAACGTACCTAGAAGAAACCCAGTTTTCATCCCAACCCCCTGGAGCAATGTAGCCAATCAAGAAGACAATTTGTTTCCTCAGTTTGAACAGGAAGCAAGCCTCAAAGTAGAAAAAAATAGAGGGATAAAAGTCAGTTCCACCCCAAAGACTCATTCAAAGACGCCAATTCCAAAAGAAGGGAATACAATACCCACTCCACTGAATTTGACAAGACCTAGTACGCCAGTAACCATAGGAATCGCGACGACATCATACTCCACCTTGAGATTGCCTGTCTTTCACGAGACAGGAAAAGGTGACGTTGAGTAGCACCGGTTCACCTGTGAGGCGATATGATTAGTGACGCATATCACTAACAAGGCTACAAAGATTGCGCAACTCAAAACTACATTGAGAGACCGAGCTCTAAAGTGGTATATGAAGTACAAGACCACGCTAGCCCCAGGGTAGGTTTGACCGCTAGCAACTATTAAGGCAGATCTTCTGAAGGAGTTTCAGAAGCCAAAGTCAGAGTCTCAGTGTATTACTGAGATCAAGGAAATTAAACAGAGAGTTGGCGAGTCCATCTGGGACTATGACCAACAATTTAAGATCCTTTTGGATCACTTGAGTTTCCAAATTCAACATGTACAGCACCGCGAATGGTTCATTGGGAACTTGCTGCCCCACATAAGAGTTCCCTTGACACAGCAAAAGGTGGTTACTCAGTCAGAAGCGTTGGAGATCCCAATGCACTTAAAAGCTACACCAAGATGTTAATGTTTATAGCAGCATAACCATGATCACTAAAAGAATGGAAAAGCACAGAAACAAAATGAGTGTAGAGCTCGTTTAACCATGATGATAAGAACAATCATCTCCCAACCATAGACAAAGCTATTTGTCTCCCCCGAGCTCAAACCTTCCAATAGAGAACGATGTACATCTAGATAGTAGTAGCGCAAACCCAAGAAAACAAGAGAGAAACTTCTCCAATAGTGGAGATCCCCAAAAAATCAGTCTCCTAGCAGCAATAGCGAACCTCTCTTGGCTAGAGCGAACTTGCTTGAGTGAATGACCAAATGAGAGGTCAAACTCTCTATTTATACACATCAAAAGGTGACTTTTTCCCTTACTGGGCCGACCTAACTTTCCCTAACTGGACCGACCTGACTGGAGCAGTTTTGCCCATTGTTTGGGGCAAACATCCCATTTTTTGGGACAGTTTACCCACTATGCCGACTTGTCTAGGGAATACAAAAAATTACATTTAACAAATCTTTTCTTTGTGATTTCACCCCAAGGTTTACATTGATTATTTCAAGGGTTTTACATGATCAAATACATTGACATCTTGTCCCATAGGAGGTACAATAACAAGATGAAATACAATAAGAATAACTTCCGAAGTTGCACTATTTCCAACACTCCCTCTCAACAAGGAAGGTATTCTTCGGACACTATATTCTAATTTCATTCTTTCTATAGTTGACCTATGAGGTGATGCCTCACGCGACTACTACTCCAACACTCCCTCTTAGCCAGGGAGGCATCATCAGTATTATCATACTGGAACACATCTGGATATCATCTGTACATCATAGTTATCTCTAACCTCTTTATATCATAAGGAAGGTCTTCCAACACAATCTCAATCCGTCGAGAAGTGTCAACAAATCAATCTTCGTGCATGATCCCAATCCAGTCCATCGGAGAACATGCACTAGCTCCATGACTCTGCCCTATCTATAGGGGAGTCACTCGTGCCTCAACTCAACAACTCTGCACAGTCCATCACAGAGTCGATCATGCATCAGTACAATGTGCCTCAGCTCAACCCAGTCCATCAGGTGACTACATCATCAACACTCCCTCTTAGCTAGAGAGGTATCATCATGTCGGAACACATCCGATCATCTCGCCTGAGCACGTATGATCATCACATCGGAACACATATTGTTATCATAAGAAGGTCCATTCCCACACAGGGATACACTCCACAAAGGAGAACGTTCCACAAAGGAACCATCCACAAAGAAGCACGTTCTGCAAAGGAACCATCCCACAAAGGCACACACTCCACAAAGGAGCACGTTCCACAAAGGAACCATCCACAAAGAATCCCGTTCCGCAAAGGAACCATCCCACAAAGGGACATACTCCACAAAGGAGCACGTTCCACAAAGGAAACATCCGCAAAGAAGCACGTTCCGCAAAGGAACCATCCCACAAAGGGACACACTCCACAAAGGAGCACGTTCCACAAAGGAACCATCCCACAAAGGGACCATATCATCTTTTCAAAGAAGATATCTAATCTACCTGATCAGCTTGGTCATTCTAGACCACAGAGGATTACTTTCTCATGCACTTTATCAATCTCAAATCAAAAGGAGGCTGCACTCCCCAGGAAGACACTTCTTCCAAGCACTTTGCCGATCTCAAATCGAAAGGAATCTACACTCCCCAGTGTTACGTGGTACCAGTACCAGTGCACCTGCAGAGGTCCCTAGGGAGAGGGGATCATTTTTCTGACGAGGAGGGGTGTTTAGCCAGCTTTTTTTCTGAGTAGAGGTTATGGCTAGACCCTCTGATTTCTCCTTTGGAAGTACTATGGCTTAGTGGCATTGCTGACTGCCTCATGAAAGGGCTTGAAGCCCTGAGGTTGGTGTCTGGGGCTTCCAAGGGTGGATCACTGGGTCACATGACTCTGACCTTGATTTATCATTCTGGTGACAGTTTTTTCAATACTGAGGCATATGCCTCTCCTCCACGTCACCTCCCACACCCTCCTAGCCCTCCATCTCACCACCACCATCTCTCCTTAGGCTCCTCTTGATGATGACGTCATCCTCCAAGCCAGGCTACAATGCTTGACTAGGGGGGCATTGAAGGATTTTCACTACTGTTCGGGTTAGATGGGCCTAGAGGACCTGTTATCACACCATAGTAGCAGGGCTACTATTCTTGTACAGCAGATATCTGCACATTCCAGAGCTTACATTATTCCAGAGCATGGCTATATATTATGGATCACTCATGATCAGAGCAGTATATTATTCAGATTTGTATATGACCTTGTGTCAAGGCTGAGCCTTGAGAGTTCAGATTTGATGACTGATGTGACCACTTATCCCATTACAGTTTCAGTTCAGTGCCTAGAGATGTACTTCAGCAGTATTTCAGATGATGCATGATGATTGCTATTATGATGATGATCTATGGATATGTTCTCACTGACAGTGGATTATTAGCTTGTTGATTTAGTCATGATTATAGCATGTGCTTGGTATATCATTCCTGATGTGGCAAACTATTTAAAATGAACTGTGAATCATAAAATGGACAATTGCTTGCACTTTTAGGTCATCTAACAAAACTTACTGGTATTGCACCTTACATAGACATGGTCTTTCCCGACACCAGTTGTCTGCTAGTGTAGGCTCCATATCCACTTGTCTCCATCCATACATGACCTTCCTGTTTGACTTTAAACCCTGACTGGTCTCATTTGACTTTCTGATACTGAGGACTTCCCTATTTTTCTACCTCTGTGTTTGGACCGCATCCCTGTTTATTTGTTGTCTCGGCTCTGAGTTGGTGACAGAACTTGCCTTTGGTGAGTTGGATTGTAGGCCTAAATCATTCTGGTCGGTTGTCCCGATGTTTGGCATTGGCTCGAACTCCCCCTAGTCACTTGAGATGTTGTTGGCTAAAACTGAAAGCTCATGTTCTACCTGTGGAAACTAAGTAAATTCGCCCATGGAAACAAAAAAGGGCAAGAGCAATGAAAAGCTAAAAATACTCCTCGAAGAGTATAAGAAAGGTCCAAAAAGCAATAGTTCGTAAAAGCTATATCTAAACAATTGCTGACCTTGTGAAAATATGAAAAACATGCCCTGGATGCAAGCTGCAACTAATTGTGCTTCTCAGCACATCTGAAATCCGAAGGGTTATGTAGGCCAAAAAGGCCATGGAAATAAATTGAATGATCCTAATGAACTTGGATCAACTTGATGTAGACATGATGCCTAAGTTGAATAAGCACTCTCTAAACAACTTATCCATTTGTGAGGCACAGCCATCCCCCGTGTTCTTTTGTCCAACACAGAGTTTGTAGCTTCCCCCTTTCCCAGTCCAAAGTATTTTTGAGTTAAGTTAGACAAGTCAAACCCTTGGCCCAACCTTGCTCCTAGCCTTCATCCTTCACTAGCAGTTTGACCATGTCCAATGGGTGAGTTTGTCATTTGAACTATGGTGCAAGTAATTTTATATAACCACGGAATATATTAACTTGATTAATGCCATTGAATGGAATTTATACTTTGAGCCTAGCTGTTGGAATGATTAGAGAAACATTGTCTTAGTCTACTGATGTGATTTATCCTTGATTATATTCTTGGGATCCGTGATGATGTGGACCATGTATGGATGATTATTGAGGATGATTTATGGTCCCACATGTTTGATGATGATATCATATGATGGACATATGATACAGATGATGTTTGATCCAGTTCAGCAGGTTATTATCATTACAGATCAGCAGATTATACATTGTCCATATATGGTGGACCCTACAGCTGGCCCACTAGGGCAACCCAGGGTGTATGAGTATTCATTCCTAGTGGATTTGGGTCTTCTGGATCCATTGAGACACTTATCTTTCAGTTCCGGGCACTTCTGACAGTGATTGATGCAGTTTTACACTTGTTGACCAGATTTGGGGCTGATTTCCCAGCCTGAGCAGCAGGGGCCCCGAGAGGCCGGTTCACCTAGGGCGCTGATGATGGAGGGGGTGGTCCAGCCACTTGTTATTACCATTTATCCCCCCTCCCGGAGAGCCTGGTGGGCTCAGATTGACAGCGCTAGCACCCTAGGAGGCAGTTTTGGCACTTTCACAGTTCCCGAGGCAGTTAAAAAATGGGATAAAGTGGTCACTGAGGAAATCGATTTGGGCAATTGAGGCAAGGTTTTGGCATTTGGTTTTCACAGAGGTCTTCCAGGGTGATCTCACTATCTTCCAGTCAGTTTTCACCATGTGGGTATCTCCAGATTGATCACAGGAGGACATTTACTGCTCGACTGTCATGGATTCTGAGGACACTTTTGGTCATTATCATTATATTGGACATATTTTATTATTTTATTGTGCCTTGGGGTGAGCTAGCAAGGATTTATACCTCCTAGCCCCACCATGTGCTTATTTTATCATGTCCTAGTCATCATGAGGTGGATTATTGTACTTTATACCCCTCTTGTGGGATGACGTCACCCTCATTGTACCATTTAGTGAGGGCGCTATTGTTATGTTGAGTGATCCATGTGATATTATGTTATGGATTCATCCTAGCCATTGATTGTATGATGAGATCTTATAATCTCAACCACTCATTTGATGTAGTATTGTAGAGTGGTATAGGGTTTTGGTCTTTGTTATCCTATATAAGGAGGAGACCCCCCATTGTAAAGCTCACCTTTGGAGCTCTGGAATATTGGAATAGAAGATTTTTTTTGTGGAGCATATCTCTCTTGGCTTGTGGATTCTCTTGCATATTGAATATAAAGTATCTCTTCTATGTATCATTGTGGATCTATGTGTTTTTGCTAACCTTTTAACAGGAAAGTCGAATTGGAGAGAGGAGGGCGACTTTTGGAGGGTTATTGTTGGAGGGATCCACATATTCTCTCTTGGGTTGATCTTGTGACAGGGAGTATCATTATTGTATCTTCGTGACATAGTTGATGCTTTCTATTACATCTTTCTACCATTTTCATAATCATCCTGCTTGACTTGTTTCTTTGATCTTGTCTTGTAGGAGGAGGACGATTTGGCTATCTTGGAGAAGGGAGATTTGGTTGGAGCACTTGGATCTCACTCTTGAATATAAACATAGGAGAATGCTATCAACTTGCAAGGTGGCCATAAGCAAATTGAGGTAAGATCTACAAGGTATGTGCCTCTTTCATCCATTCTATCTCCATTGGTCATAAAACCCTAATTAAATCAAAACCCCAATTTTTGGTATTTCTTAGATCTACTTAGATCTAGCCCTCATTTTGAAAAGATATTGAAAACCCACCTCTATAGCATCCACCCCTAGTTGGATCTATAGTTTGGTGGTGATTGGCTAAGAATTGATCCATTTTCTAAGATAAAAAGCTCTCCTTGACCTAAAGCGCACTTCCTTGAGAGAGGCTTGTTGGGCTAGATCTAGCACATGGGTAGGTGAGATCTCACATGATTTGGCATCTAGACACTTGATAACCTAAACCCATGTCCTTACTTTGGTGAAAACTACCTTGTGGACATCTCTCCATGTTTTGAGGGGTTGAAACCCCCTTTTGATCTCATTGGTAACTAAAAACTTAGATCTACTAAGATCTACCCATTGGATTCACTTGAAACTTTGAACATGCATAGATCGGGGTACTAGCATCCCGGATCTACATTTTGGTGGCCATTGGACTTGGTTTGGTCCACCAAAACCACTTTTTGCCTCTCCTTGAGAAAGTCGCACCCCTTGGGAATTTTGAGTTGGACCACTTCTAGGAAGTGGGTGTTGGGGATTTTTGTGGATTTGGATCGCCCATGCCTTGAAACCTAGGTCTAGACTGTCCTTTTGTCCCGATCTACCTTGGGGATTGCATTCCTTGTTTTGAGGAATTGTGGTCCACTTTTGGTCATCACCTAAAAACCTAGATCTAGCAAGATCCAACCATTGGATCTCATCCAAACCATTTGACTTGGCTTCTAGGTGCCCCGATCTACACTTTGACATCCTTCTTGACCCCATTAGCCCATCCAACAAGGCACTAGTCCTTCTCCAAGCAAGGCGCACTTCTTGGGATTAGTGTCAAACCCTAGATCTAGCACATGGGTAATCCTAGAACCAACTCTAACTTGTAGATCTAACCTAGATCTAACCTATAGTACCATCCTCACACTTAACTTCACCTTGTGGGCCCACCTAGAACCATTTCACACTTCCCAAGGCAACAAGACCCACTTGTGTAAACACATGGTACTATACTTAATAATCATACCCCATCAAGTGGCCTAAACCATACATAGGTTGAAACATTAATAATCTCTTACACCTCCCTCAACCATACCTTAACCCTTAGGTCCACTTAGCCTTGCATTGGTTTCCGTAACTTATTACTTACCTATCCTTGGAAGCCTTTGTTTGGGTCCAATCAACTGTGATTGGGGTATAGGGTCTCCCCCTTGGTCTCGTTACACCTTGACCTAAAGCGAAGAGTGCCTCGGTTGACGTGACTCCCACCTGCATTGGGAATCGTGGCATCTCTTAGGTCACCTCTTTAGTTGCCTAGCTCCTCTACCGTCCCGGATGGGATACCTCTAGGGGCAACTACAAGTTGTGTGATAACAGGACCCAAAGGAGCATCTGGAGTACTATGAACAAAGGTGGACGAGGAAAAGTGTCCCGCGCAGCCAGTGAGTCCATAGATTTATTCATACCTTGAATACAGTACCGCGCAGTTGATATGTCCAACATAAGCGTAGGAGACAAACCAAGACCTGGGAGAAGGTAAGTAGACAGTTTACTGCCACTTTTAGATTTCATTACAGTAGACCCTGTGTTGGACAAGATTCTTCAACGCATGAAGCATTTCATTTTTGGGGAGACAAAAGCAAGAGACTGCATCGAAGCCAATCTGTGCATATCACAAAAGTCTAGTACAACTGAACTAGTCGATCTTCTATTGGAAGGTGGGCAGCGCGGATTTGGATGGGGAAGACGATCCATGCAAACTACAGATTACAGAAACTGAAGGGGAGCGCGCGATGCAAAACTAACCCTCCACTAGAACTACACCGAAGTTCTTAGAACCTTTGAAAACCAAGTACAATATCGGAACGGAGGGGGCACCAAAGATGGTAGTTATGGGGGACTACTAGGACCAAGAGACAGTCACCCAGGTGGTCGATTTATTGAAGGAATACGAGGACCTCTTCCCGCGCAGTTTTTTGGAGATGAATGGGATAGCGAGGTCCCTAAGAGAGATGAAAATTGAGCTCAAGGAACCAAGCCGATGAGGAAAAGACCCTATGGGTTGAATCCGAAGTACAAACATAAAGTACACAAGGAGCTCGACCGTATGCTAGATGTATGAATAATTTTCCCAATCAAAGAATCGGAGTGGATCAACCCGATGGTGGTCCAAGACAAAAAGACTGGTGAGATCCGTATGTGTAGACCTGAGAAACCTCAACGCAAGCTATGTACATGACCCCTTCCCTACCCCTTTCACAGATGAGGTGATGGAGAACATGAGAGGTAGGGAGGCATATTCGTTCACTAATGGGTTCTTTGGATATCATCAGGTGTGGAATTGCAGAGGAAGATCGCAAGAAGACCACCTTTGCGACAGAGTGGGGGTCCTTTGCGTATAACGTCATGCCTTTTGGGTTAAAGAATGCTCCAACAGTCTTCTCTAGGATAGTGATTGTTGCATTCAAAGAGTTTATGCACAAATTCCTACAAGTATACTTGGATGACTAGACGGTGTTCAATCTGTTGAAGGACCATTTGCAGGTATTGAGACTGATGTTGATAGATGCAGACAGATGCAGATATAGCTAAACATGAAGAAGTGCATTTTTTGTACCCCATTTGGAATCCTCTTGGGGTACGTTGTATGTAAAGGCCTGCTGGTAGATCCGGCCAAGATTGCAGTCATTGTAAACCTACCGAACCTGACATCTGTAAAGGAGTTGCACGCAACTTTGGGACATACTAGGTACTATAGAAAGTTCATCTGAAATTATGCCATTATCACTACGCCTTTGGAGGAGTTATTGAAGAAAAATATTAAATACATCTGGATACAGGAGTGCCAGCAAGCATTGGACATTTTGAAAGAAAAGTTGGTTACAACACCTATTCTAATTTATGATCTTCCCAGATTGAATGCACATGGATGCGTCGTCAGTCGCGCTGGGAGCAATGTTAGCTCAGCCCGACGAAGGTAACAACGACCATCCTATTTCATTTGTCAGTAGGAAGTTGTCCCCAACACAAAGGAACTATACAACTATAGAATGTGAAGGCTTAATTATGTTGTACGTGCTGTAAAAGTTTAGACACTACCTACTTGGCAACTTCTTTAATTTTTTCACAAACCACTCAGCACTGCGATACTTTGGCCAACAAGCCAATGGTTGAACTGGGAGGATCTGTCGATGGTTGTCGTTATTCCAACAATTCGAATTTGAAGTGGTAGTGAAACCAGGGAAGCATAATGTTGGACCTGATCATTTGTCTTGGATAGAATCAGGCGAAGTTGGAGGAAGCCTGCATGATGATCTGTCGAATGCGCAGTTGTTCCGAATTGAAGTAGTACCAAATCAGTTTAATGAAATAACAACATTTTTAGCGACAAGCAGAGCATCGCAGGACTACACAGTTGCGCAGCGTAGGCAACTGGTGGATAGGAGTGTTGACTTTCAGTTGATAGCGAGACAATTGTACAAGTTGGGGATTGATGGCATATTACACATGTGCATACTAGCGCATGAGCGATTGGCCATTTTACTGGAAGCACATGAGTGTTGCAGGAGGACATAATGCAGGAAAGGAAACTACACATAAGGTGCTACGCGCAGGATTATGGTGGCCCTTGCTATTTCAAGAAGCCGAAGTGTATTGCAAACATTGCAATGTTTGCCAGAGAGTGGGAAAACCTCCAAGACGAGATGAGATGCCTCTCTACCCAATAACCACGTTGGAACCATTTGAGAAGTGAGCCATCAATTTTGTGGGCCCTATTAACCCGCCTACGCGAAGAACTAGTGCGCAGTACATCATTACCGCGATGGAATATTTAACACGATGGTGGGAGGCTACACCAATAAAGGATTGTACCTCAAACACGACTGCGCGATTTATTTTCAAGCACATCATCACCAGGATTGGGTGCTCAAAGGTGCTGATGACCGATTAGGGAACTCATTTCCTGAATTCCACCATCCGCGCACTTACTCAAGAATTTATGATCCACCACCAAAAGAGTACACCCTACCATCCGTAGGAAAAAGGTACCGTGGAGGCATTTAACAAGATTTTGGAGCAAGCACTCACAAAGGTTTGTAATGTGCAGCGTGATGACTGGGATCAGCGCATTCCAACAGTATTGTGGGCTTACATAACGACATGCAAGAGGCTCACTAAGCATACTCCATTTAGAATAGTGTATGGAAAAGAAGCAGTAATGCCACTTGAGTTCATAGTCATAAGCCTGCACGTGGCCATAGCGACAGGGATAGCAGATGATGAATCACTTCAGCACAGGTTGGATAAGCTGATAGAACTGGAAGAGGACCGGTTGCTCGCAACAATTAATTAACAAGAATATGCGGAATAGCAGAAATGACAGAACTCAGAATCACTTTTATATTGATCACAGGCCACTTCGAGGGGGCAACCTCCTTTGAGCAAGCTCAATACAATTAACTTCACGGTGCTTTCATAGGTCTCAACACACACTTATATACTAATTCTAGGCGCCAATACTATGGGTCAAAACCATGGGCCATTACAAACTATGGATCAACAATACTACGGGCGACTTACAAAGCATATGCGCCAACAACAATAACACAAACTATTGATCAACAAATACTACGGGACGACTTACAAAGCATATGCGTCCAACAACAACATACTAACAAAGTAAAGACATGGGTTCCTAACATCCCCTCCCCCTTAAAAAAAGCTTTGTCCTCAAAGCTTTAGATGTGGAAATTGTTGTTGAATCTAAAAGAGTGGTTCCCATGTAGCATCCTCTGGTTGCATGCCGTGCCACTGAATTAAGACCTCTATGATAGAGCGACAGCGAAGCTAACGCGTGCGCCGATTGAGGATGGCCTCTGACTCCAAAAGGATGGATCCTTCATTATCCAGTTCGGGTAAAATCGTTTGTCCACTGATGTTGGTGCCAAGAACTTTCTTCAAACAAGAGACATGAAAGACTGGATGAATGCGGGAAGGAGGAAGTTCCAATTTATAAGCAACGGACCCAATCTTCTGAAGAATCCGATATGGCCCATAGAACTTTGGAGCGAGCTTATGACGCCCTTTGAGTTTCAAGGATGATTGTTTGTACGGCTGGAGACGAAGAAAAACCATATCGTCGACTTGAAAAGTGCGCTCAGAACGGTGTTGATCAGCTCGTTGCTTCATGCGATTTCTTGCCATGTGAAGATTGTCCCGCAAAATGCGAAGAATCTGATCGCGGTTTCGAAGGACCGTGTCAACTTCCTGAACTGGTGAACTGGTGGGGGTGTATGGAAGAAGAGCTGGAGGTGCCTGACCATTGACTGCTTCATATGGGGTCATTTTAGAGGCAGTGTGGTAAGAGGTATTGTACCACCATTCAGCGAGAGGGAGCCATTTTGCCCACTGATGTTGTTGTTCCGAGGTGAAGCAACAAAGATAAGTTTCCAAGCATTTATTGACAATTTCAGTCTGACCATCTGTTTGTGGGTGATACCCTGAACTCATCTTCAGTTTGGTGCCAGTGTGGCGAAATAGTTCTGTCCAAAAATGACTGGTGAAAGTCGCATCACGATCCGAGACAATGGAAGAAGGGATGCCATGAACACGAAAGATCTGGTCCAGAAAAGTTTGAGCGACGGAGGAGGCTGTATAGGGATGGTTGAGAGCACAAAAATGACTATATTTGGAGAGGCGATCAACCACAACGAGAATCACTGTCTTCCCGCCAGATTTAGGGAGCCCTTCATTGAAATCCATAGAAATATCTGTCCAAATCCGTGTAGGTATGGGCAAGGGTTCAAGCAATCCTGGAAAGAGTGTTGTTTCACCCTTATTGCGTTGGCAGGTATCACATTCGGCCACCATCTGTTGAATTGTCCTTTTCATGCCCTGCCAAAAGAAGTTACGCCGTGCTCGTTCATACGTTTTGAGGAACCCAAAGTGCCCTGCCGATGGAGAAGCATGGAGTTCATAGAAGACAGCCTGTTGAAGATCTATGCTCTGGGGAAGCACCAGACGACCCTTGTATCGCAGAGACGCACCATCCCAAGAGTAATGTGGTATAGCAGAAGGGTTGTTGGTCAAGCGTTGGATGATTTGAGATAAGGAGGAGTCATTGACATAACCCTGTTGAACAGATTGCAACCAATTTGGAACAGGCATAGAAATAGCTGAAAGAGAACCTTGGGCATCAAATGTGCGAGAAAGAGCATCTGCCACAATATTGTCTTTACCCTTCTTGTAAGTGATCTCATAGTCATAACCCATGAGTTTGCTAACCCATTTCTGTTGTGCCGGGGAGGAGACACGCTGGTCCAAGAAATATTTCAGACTCTGGTGATCAGTCTTGATGCAGAAATGATTCCCTAAGAGGTATGGGCACCACTTCTGTAGTGCATGCAAAATAGCCATCATTTCCTTCTCATAGGTAGAGGCAGCTAAATTCTTACCTGAAAGGGCTTTGCTGGTGAACGCAATGGGGTGTTCATTTTGAAGGAGAACAGCACCAAATCCATTGCCACAAGCATCACTCTCAATAGTGAAGGGCTTGGAAAAATCAGGCATAGCTAGCACAGGTGTAGTACACATAGCTTGTTTTAGTTTGTCAAATGCACACTGAGCAGCAGGTGTCCATGTGAAGGCATCCTTTTTCAATAGAGCAGTTAATGGAGCTGCAATCTTCCCATAATCCTTGACAAACTTGCGGTAGTAGCCAGTCAACCCCAAAAAACCACGAAGGCTCTTGAGTGTCTGAGGATGCAGCCAATTGTTCATGGCATCGATTTTGGCAGGAACCACGCGAACCCCTTGTGCTGAGATAATGTGCCCGAGATACTCAACTTCCTTCTGTCCAAAAACACATTTAGATTGCTTGGCATGGAGATGATGGTCAGAGAAAAGTTGCATGACAAGATCCAAATGCTGGAGATGTTCATCCCATGTTTTACTATAGATGAGGATATCATCGAAGAATACCAGAATGAATTTCCGCAAGTAGGGTCGAAATATTTTATTCATTGAGGCCTGGAATGTGGAAGGAGCATTAGTGAGGCCAAAGGGCATGACCAAAAACTCATAATGGCCATCATGTGTGTGGAAAGCTGTTTTAGGGATATCATCCTCATGAACCCGAATTTGATGATACCCAGAACGAAGATCCAACTTGGAGAAAAAATGAACCCCATGAAGCTCATCAAGAAGCTCATCAACAACAGGAATTGGAAACTTATCCTTGATGGTGAGGTGATTAAGTGCTCGGAAGTCAATAGAGAGGCGCCATGACCCATCTTTTTTGCGGACAAAAATAACTGGAGAAAAAAAGGAACTAGTGCTTGGGCGAATAATACCTTGCTTCAATAAGTCCCGAACGAGCATTTCAATCTCCGTTTTTTGGTGAAATGGGTAGCGATAGGGCCTGATGTTGGGAGGAACGCTGCCAGGAAGGAGCTGAATACGATGGTCTTCTGGCCTGGAAGGTGGCAATCCCACTGGTTCAGCAAAGACACCTGTATATCGATCCAGAATTTGTTGTAGATCCAAAGGAGTAGTGGAGACCGCTGATGGTTGCATCTGGATGGAATGGATCTGAGCGATGACACCATGTGAATTCTTCTTGAGGAGTTTTTCCATGCGATGTGAACTGATGATGCTGAGAGAACTTGGTTGTAATCCTGTCAATGTGTGTTTTTGTCCATTGAAGGAAAACTGCATCCAAAGTTCAGCAAAATCCCATAAGATAGGGCCAAGTGTGCGTAGCCATTGAGCGCCCAAAACCACATCACATCCGCCTAAGGGCAAGGCAAACATGTCAGAGCGCAAGGTATAATCTCCCATAGAGATACGCACATTTCGACACTTCCCTTTGCAAAGTAAGGTGCCCCCATTGGCAACCATGACTTCAAAGTTGGAGCAAGGTGGGATAAAACAATCAGCTTGTTTGGCGATCCAAGGGTCAATGAAATTATGAGTGCTACCAAAATCAATGAGTATTGTAAGAGGAAGCTTCTTGAAGTAACCCCTGACCCGCATTGTTTGGGGGGTGGTGATTCCAGCTAAGGCATGGAGAGATATCTCTGGCTGGTCATCCTGAGACGGAGGGTCAATAGGCGGTTCCTGAATGTCAACCGGAGCATCCAGTGTTTCTGGATCTTCGTCACCAATTTCAGAGGCAAGCGGAGACTCCACATCCAAGAGATAGAGCTTTTGCTGAACACATCTATGTCCCCGAGTGAATTTCTCATCACAATTATAGCAAAGCCCCTTTTCTCTGCGTGCTTGCATCTCTGTTTCAGACAAACGCTTGATAGGAGTCGGTCGAGGAGCCTGCGGTATAGGTGGTCGCTGAGAACCCATATTTCAGAAGGGAACAAAAGTGGGCTTGGAGCGCTGCTGGGCTGCAATCTTGTCTTCTGCCAACTTAGCCAACCCTAGTGCTTCCATCATTGTGTTGGGACAGAACATTTTGACCTCAGAGCGGATGGCATCCTTTAGACCACTGATAAAACAACTACTGTAAAAGTCATCAGACAATCCTTCGGTGTGGTTGGCTAGATTCTCAAATTCGGTTTGATACTCTCTCACAGTGCCAGTTTGGCGAAGTTTAGTGAGGGTTCCTGTGAAGTCATCAAAAGCACTAGGACCAAATCGTTGCAAAAGGAGATAGCAAAAGTCTGGCCATTTGGGCTCTGGATGAGCCTTGATGTACCAATAGTACCATTGAAGAGCTTCCTGTTCCAAATGAAAGGATGCCAACGGAACTTTGTTGACATCAAAAGTATTATGCAGACTGAAACACTGTTCTGCACGATAAATCCATCCAGTTGGATCGGTACCATTGAAGCGAGGAAAATCAAGCTTCGGACCACGGAAATTGCTGTAAGAAGAGAACCCATTGTCTGCTGAAGACTCGAACTGCCGTTTGTTGTTCATAGCTGAATGTTCAAGATGGAGACCGAGAAATTTTTCATCCAGATCCTGGAGTTTGGCTTGGATCGCTGCAAGTGCGTCCTTCATGGTTTTTGCTCTTGCACGGGTGACAACCATAACCAGGATTTTTTTATTTTTTTTTTTTTAAGACTAGAGCCGCTACGGCTCGAAAGGGATCTGGAACAGCGCCGAATGGATTGAAAACGGCTGAATCTGGAACGGCTTGCAAAATGGATTTGAAACGGCGCAGCAGTGATCGACAATAGTTCAGCTGAAAGTAGATATGGACCCCAGGTATGTGCGACTTCCTAACAGTTCAGGGGTTTCACTCGGCTACCAATGCTGTCTGACGGCTTGCGTATTGGGGCAGTACCCCTCACTCCACGGCTCAGGTAAAACTGATAACCGCTTTGCCACAAACGACAGCTCTTGGTTTACCTCACGGGTGGGAACTAGTCAATCAGGTAGGGGTCGTTGCCCTTTTTGCTGGCAGGTCCTCTCAATGGGCCAGCTACTTCGGGGTTCCTGTGGTACTCCTCACAATGAGTTTTAGGGCTTATGCCCAAGTACTTCCCACAGTTAAGCGGATAGGGATTATTCCCAAATCCGAACCTGCAACAGATGCGAAAAAAAATTTAACAAAAATTTCACCCAGCGAGCCCAAGAAAGTGCTCTGATACCAGATGTGATGCACCTGCAACAATTAATTAACAAGAATATGCGGAATAGCAGAAATGACAGAACTCAAAATCACTTTTATATTGATCACAAGCCACTTCGAGGGGGCAACCTCCTTTGAGCAAGCTCAATACAATTAACTTCACGGTGCCTTCATAGGTCTCAACACACACTTATATACTAATTCTAGGCGCCAATACTATGGATCAAAACCATGGGCCGTTACAAACTATGGATCAACAATACTACGGGCGACTTACAAAGCATATGCGCCAACAACAATAACACCAACTATTGATCAACAAATACTACGGGACGACTTACAAAGCATATGCGTCCAACAACAACATACTAACAAAGTGAAGACATGGGTTCCTAACATCCACCACCAAAAGAGTACACCCTACCATCCGTAGGAAAAAGGTACCGTGGAGGCATTTAACAAGATTTTGGAGCAAGCACTCACAAAGGTTTGTAATGTGCAGCGTGATGACTGGGATCAGCGCATTCCAACAGTATTGTGGGCTTACATAACGACATGCAAGAGGCTCACTAAGCATACTCCATTTAGACTACTGTATGGAAAAGAAGCAGTAATGCCACTTGAGTTCATAGTCATAAGCCTGCACGTGGCCATAGCAACAGGGATAGCAGATGATGAATCACTTCAGCACAGGTTGGATAGGCTGATAGAACTGGAAGAAGACCAGTTGCTCGCAGGTTGCAGGAAATTGGTTGAAAAGAACCAGGCAAAAAGCATGGCATGATCGGAGTATCAGGAGCAAGATTCTAGAACCTGACACACTGGATCTCGTATATGACAGCAAATTCCGCCATAACCCAAGTAAGTTAAGGATGAGATGGTTGGGTCCATTCTGGATCTTGTTCACCACAGAAGCGGGCACAGCAAACCTTGCCAGCCTTGCAGGTCAACCAATGAAGGGACTCATTAATGGAAGTCGGCTCAAGCCGTATCATGGCCCGCAGGGGCAGGAAAATCTATAAGTTTGTGTAAATGGTAAAAGCATTAGGGTAGGATAGAATGTAGGAGTCAGTGTCACTCATAATGGAAATAAAGTAGCAAAACAGCACGAGGGAAGATCGAGCCGTGCGTCAACAGCAACCTTCGCGTGGCATTTTGCATGCCGATCAAGTCACGTGCAGGCTAACAGCAAGAAAATAGAACATAAGCCTACTTAAAGGCTCCTTTTGTAATGGATTGGGTTCGATTAGATGATGACTCTAGGAAGCTGTACTAATTGTATTCCTAAGAACCAATTAATCTGGTGAGATGAATATGAAGCCCTTTTGAGATGTCTAGCTATAGCTATAGAATGTGACCAGTTCTGTTGAATGAATAATATAAATCTTATTCCCTTCCCATTTTGCACAGTCTATGGGTGTTTACATGTTGTGATGAATGTTTAGTCTATTGTATGAGATGAATGTTAAGTTGTACATTATTTTGCATGCATGAGTAATTTAATGGATGGGTAAGAACATGAAGAATCCACCCCCATCCTCCTCTGCGCAATCCCTATGATGGTCTCTGTAATTCTTGTGTGGGTCTCGGGTGAGACCTTATCTTGCTTGCAAGGTATTGAATATGCCGACGCCTATAAGGTGTTTGTTTGCCAAGCTTGTTTATCCCTGGGTCTAACTGACCCCAACCAACAATTGGTTTCGTTGTATTCTAGTTGGTTAGGATACTAGACTCTCACCCGAGAGACTCGAGTTCATGTCCTGGCAACAAAACCAATTGTTGGTTAATGTTAGTCAAACCTAAGGTTCAACAGGGTTCACCAACAAACACCCTACAGGCGTTGGCATATCCAATACCCTGCAAGCAGAATAAGGTCTTACCCGAGATGTGCGTAGGAATAACAAAGACCATCATAGGGATCGCGTAGAGGAGGAGGGGGGTGGATTCTCCATGTCCTTAATCATCCATTAACTTACTCATGCGTGCAGAATAATGAACAACTTAACATTAATCTCATGCAGTAGACTAAACATTCATCACAATATGTAAACACACACAAGCTGGGCAAAATGGGAAAAGAATAAGCTTTATATTGTTCATTCAACAGAACTGGTCACATTCTACAACCATATCTGGACATCTCAAAAGAGCTTCACATTCAGCTCACCAACTTAATCAATTCTCAGGAATACAACAAAAATCCTTAGTACAACTTCCTAGAGTAACCATCTAATCAAACCCATCCCATTAAAAAAGGTGCCTTTAAGTAGGCTCATGTTCTCTTTTCTTGTTGTTAGCCTGCTCATGGCTTGATAGGCATGCAAAATGCCACGCAGAGTTTGTTGCTGACACGCGGCATGATCTTCTCTCACGTTGTCTCCTAAGTGGTGATCTGGATTCACCAGTGCCTATCCACCTATACCAAAACTCAGGCACCAACACCAATGCACTTCCTCAAAAAAGGATGCCCTCTAGGGTTTGTGGATAAAACACTAGGGTGAAATGTTCAGGTGGACCAAAAATATCAAATCATGTCTATTTTTGGATTTTTCAATTTATTTAGATTTTTAGGGTTTTCCAGTAGGAAAATATTTTTATGCATAAAATAAAACATGTGAAATTTGATAAAAAGAGGATTGATAGATAGGGTACCAGATTCTTGCCTCAAACCTTAGGGCTATGGGAGATTGAGGCTAGCGTCCCTCTTGTTAAGACGGTGTTCAATACTTGCAACTAGGGCTAAGCTAGCAATCTCAAGGGTTAGGTAGAGAAACCCTAATTAGGGCAAATAGAGAAGTCCAAGGCCCAACAAAACAATGGAGAGCTCCTTGGTAAGAAGGTCTCCTCAAGCAAGTCGATAAAATGCAAGGTTACAAACATCAGCGATATATCGCCGATGTCACGATGTATCGCGACGTTTTCTTAGTGGCGATATTATCGGGAAAAATCGCCGAAAAAATCGGGGCGATTTTTAAAACGATATTTTCGCGATATTTTCAAAAAAATTGCGAGTCGAACGACAGACATCGCCGCCTGCGGGTTAAAAGGTTCGTTTTACATTTTTTGGGGGTTTTTATTTTTCTTCGACGCTTCGTGACTGAGAGCTGCTGCTGTTGTGCTGGATGTGGAGTGAGGCCTGAGCTGCTGCTGGAAGTGGAGTGAGAGCTGCTGAAGACAACCGTCGTGCAGGAGAAGACTATCGTCGTGTTGTTGCTGGAGCTGTGCGCACTCCGCGTTGTTGCTGGAGCTAACTGCTAAGGTAAGTCCCGTACCCCCCTGCGTATTAGGGCCTGCTGCTTATAGTTTTATTTTAAAAATTTAAAATTTTAAAAAAATGAACCCTAAATTATTTTTAAAAAATGAACCCTGCGTATTTGCATTTAACTATTTACAAAATATTTGTAATTTGCTGTTGCTATCAACTCGATTAATGTCATAGAATGGACAAAGTTGATGGTGCATACAAGTAACTGAATGATCCCCTAAATTATTGCATCTAAGACATAGTTGCTTGTTCTATTCTAGCCTAGTTTGCATTTAATTTTGACATTTAAAAGGCTGAATTTTGCATTGCTATTATAGACATCTCTCCTGGTTTAAATCTGTAATTTATTTACAGCAAGCAACTCGTATTTCAAATCTGTAACTAAGGGTAATAATTAATACTAAATTCACATTTAAACCCTATATCAGCCTTGCATATATTATAATCCAGATTTGAAATTTAAATCTATCTTTCCAACTTAGTTTTGAAGTATCTTCATAGGGAGTTAATTCTTAAATCATATCTCTAGTGTCTAAAGTCATCCCCCCTTAGAGCCAACCTTGGGACTTATTAGGTAGAAGTTAAAAAGTAGGTATATTATACATTATCTGCTGTAATTCATAAGAATAAGAGATTCAGAAAGGCCCCTTTGGCCAACAACTGCATACATATCTCATCCTTCCACATGGAAAAAAAGCAGACAAAGAGCTGACCTCGTGGTCAAACATAGACCTACATTGGATCTTCCATAGAGTAAAAAGCACCAAGATCCGTATTCACTTAAATGTTTTTGTATATATATTTGCAAGTCACAGCAAGGAAAAGCACAAAAAAAGTAACCCTTGGCATGCATCCACACACAGCCTGCTAAGTAAGCATTAATTTTCCTCTTTCCTAAGGCTGCTAGGAGCCTAGGACGAGTTGATGATCATGCATTGAGCTTCTGTATTAAAGGGTTGGAGATCACATTGAAGGGTGTGACAGTTCTATTCTCATTTCTCTTGACAGTTTTGTAGCAGCAAACGACTTGTTCATTAGAAATTGTTGCATATCTGGCTGCTTCAGTCATGAATTATGCTAAGACAGTGGAAATAATAATATATTATATTAATGAAACAAAATATTTTACTGAAACAAAATACTTCACTTTAAAATTGTTAACACTTAACAGTGAAGTTGTGAACACAGGTGAGTCGGTGACAGAGCCACTGTAAGTTACAGTGGCTCTGTGTTATGCAATTTAGCATTGCTATTTGCTAATATAGTAATGTGCAGGCAGCAGAGCAGCAACATGCACATTGCAATTTTTTTGAAAATTCAGAGGTTTAATAAGTTAATAAATTAAATTATTAATAATTATTAATTATTAATTAATTTTCATGTTTTAACTTTTTGTTTTATCATTTTCTGTTTATCATCTTATGTTCATCATTTTAAGCTAAAAATCATTTTTTTATGTTGCAGGTTCAAACTTTCAAAGTTCCAAACTAGTTTACAAAGTTGCAAACATGCCGAAGACTTTGGATCCATTCTGGGACTACGCAGAGCCTCTTGATCCACAAAATCGCCAAAAGCTAAAATGCAATTTGTGTGGGAAGGAGATGACGGGGGGGATAAGTAGGCTCAAATACCACCTCGCACAACTTTCTGGGCATGAGGTGGATATTTGCAAAAACTCCACACCTGAAATTATTCATAGGGCCAAACTCGCAATTGAAAGTATTGGCAAGAAGAAAGATGAAAGGGAAGCTCTCAGGCAGGAACTTGGAATGAGAGTGTCATTAGGATCCGGGACAGCTGGACACACTTTAGGGGGAGTGGGGAGTGAGACCTTTTCCTCATCTTCCGCCATGCCTTCAACAACATCTAATTACCATGTTCCGAGATCCGGGCCTGGTGCACAACCAGGTATAAAGTCAATGTTCAAGATAAATGAGAAAAAGGAAGCAGACAAACTTGTGAGTCGGTGCCTTTTATGGAGTGATATACCATTCCACTTTGCGAGGAACCCATTCTACGTTCCTATGTTTGATGCCGTTGCTACTGTTGGGCGGGGGTATAAGCCCCCCACTTATGAGGAGCTGAGAGGGCCCCTCCTTGATAATGAAAAGGTTGATTGCACTACTAGGTTGGAGGAGCTTCGAGCTTCATGGGAGGTCACGGGATGCACAGTGATGTCAAATGGTTGGACCGATACGAAGGGTAGGACCTGTTATCACCTAAGCTGTAGTTACCCCTATGGATGGATCCAGTCATGGATGGCAATAGGGAAGGGCAACTCAAAAGGTGCAACCACGATCACCTCGACCTCCAATATATATATATATGGTTGTCACGCCAGTCGAGGCAACCTTCGCTTTATGTTATCTAGCCCAGACAACAAAGGGGGAGACCCGATCTACTCCCGACAGGAGAGATCAAAACCAAAACACCAAATCAGGGTATTTCTAAGTGAAGTTAGGTGTATGGTTTATCCTAGACCTAAGGGTGAAGTCACAAGCCAAGTGAGGGGTTCAATAGGTATAGCTTTGGTTCATAGTTGATGTAAGAGTGACTTATAATGTTTGTAGTGAGATCTAGGGCTAGTGTACTAGTTCAATGTTGGAAAGTCCACTGCCTTGGGAACTGTGTCCAATGCAGGGTAGTTAAGGATTGTATTGGGGCTAACTAGTACGGATGACAAGTTTGACCATGATACATGATAGCTTCAAGGGTTTGGTTCACCATGCATAAGTCAATCCACAAGTCAATCCAACAATCTAGGAAAGTCGAATTAACTTGGAGAGAAACCAGTGCCTTGGGAATTGGGAAGTGGAGTCAAAGTAGGGTTGACTTGTGGTTTAGGACTCCTAGTACTTGGGACAAGTGGGCAATGGAGGTCTTGATGGATGAATGTGTCTAGATCTAGGTTTAACCCAAGTGGACCACAATCCCTTAAAACAAGGAATGCAATCCCCAAGGCAAGATTTGACAAAGTGACAGTCTAGACCTAGGTTTTGAATTATTCCGGTTCTAAATCTCCAAAAATCTCAAGTACCCAGTTCCTGGAAGTGAGTCAACTCACTTCTCCAAGGTGGTGCGACTTTGCCCAAGGAGGCTAAAAAGTGGGATTAAGTGGGTCAAATCAAGTCGGATGGCATCCAAACTTTAGATCCGGATAGATCGGTCAGGTAGGAGTATGGATCTATAATTTCGTGGTAATCCAACGGTTAGATCTTAGTAGATCTGAGTTTAAGGGTTCCAAGTGGTCCAAAAAGGGGATTAAATCCCTTAAAATGTGGAATGGGGCCCACAAGGTGAATTTCAGAAAAGTGATAACCTGGGTGTATGTTATTTGATGTGTAGATGTCAAATCAAGTGGAATCTCAAACACCCATCACCTAGATCTAGGTCAACCGGCTCAATCAGTGAAGTGCGCCTTGCTTGGGAGAAGCCAAATTGGTATGGGAGAGGGGTCAAACGGAAGCCAATCCTCACCAAACTATAGATCGGGGATGCCGTGGATGCTATAGAGGTGGGTTTTCAATATTACACCCAATAACCCACTAGATCTAAGTAGATCTGAGAAAATGTAAAAATGGGGTTTTGATTAATTAGGGTTTTAAGTGTTTTTTGACAATTGGATAGATCATGGAGATAGAACTTACCTTGAGATCATACCTGAGTGATGTGATGAGATGCCTTGATGTTGAGGAAGATTCCCGCAGAGATCAAATGAGAGATTGTTGATTTGCTTGCCAATTTGATGCCCTAGCCCACAAGTGCGCCTTCCTCTACCTGTCAAACCAAGGAATGAAGATTCAATTAGTAAGATCAAGTATGGAAGAAATACAAGAGAAATGCAAATAGTAACATGAAATAGAAGGTCCTGGGACAGTAATACTCCCTGTTACCAACGAAGAGCTCCAAAGAAGAAGTAGGGAGAGTCTTCCCCTACCAATACCTCCTCCTCCAAGCAAATCGGCCTCCACCTGTAGATGCAAAAAATCGTGGTACAAAGATATGGCAAACAAGATCTCCAATAACTCAGTGCAAAGGAAGAACCAACGAACGAACACCAAAAACATTCACCACAACACTGGAGATAGATGCAATAATAATTTTCTATTCCAATAATCCAGAGCCAAAAGTCCCTTTACAATGAGAGGCTCTCTCCTTTAAATAGGAAGGAGAGGCACCAAAACCCTAGCCACTTTTTGAATGAGTGGCTAAGATTATAAGATACAAAAGTCTAATCAATGGTTGAGATGAGCTCAACAATATAATACATGGATCACATATAAAATATAACATAAGTGGACAAAATCGCCCTAGGAGAGGGGAATCCCACCAAATCATGATGATGAAATATCATAAGAGGCTTATGGTGGGTCCAAGGGGTAATTTTATCCCTCCTTGGTCAATCCCCATAGCACAATAACCAAAAAATAATCATGAATGTACCAAATCGTGCCTCCATAGTGAAGTCGTGGTCCTCAAAAGACCTCAAAAAATCCACAGAAAGTGTCATAAGTGATGGATGCGGGCCCCGATGAAGCTGAAACTGCTGGAGAAGGTGTGGAAGGTCCCGATCTATCATCACTGATCATCCCATGCCATAACTTTGCCTCAGTAGCCCAAATCGATTTCCTCAATAGCCATTTCTACCAATCCTGAAATGCCTCGGGAAGCGTGAAACTGCCCCAAACAGCCTCCTGGAGTGCTGGCGCTGTCAAGGTGAGGGCACCAATGTGTCCGGAAGGGGGGTAATATGGTAAAAACAAGTGGCTGGACCACCCCCTTCATCATCAGCGCCCTAGGTCATCCGGATAAAAGTCATCTCTGCTCCGACAGGGCCTCCAACAGACCAAAACTGCACTGGGACAGCCTACTGAGGCTCAATCATCACTGTAAGTGCCCGGAACTGAAAACAAACTGTCCCATTGGACTCAGAAGGTCCAAATCTATCCAATATGTGTACTCATACACCATATGAGTCTCTGCATGATCAAAATAAATATCCAATATACCGGAACAAGGCCAATAATAATGCTCTGTAAATGATCAAGCACTGCTGTACCCCAAGAATCATCATCATAACCCTGTAGCTGCTGCATAGAATCATCATGTATGTGCACATAGACCATATATCATCTATCCATATCCTCATAAGGTCTAACATCTCATGTCCCATGGTCCTCCATGGTCAAACTAGGTCCAACCATGACCAAATATAACTCAGTCCATCATCCAAGGCTGCTGAAAAGTATCAAGGTTAATACATGCTTTACAATTTATTCAAATAGCAATTATAACACAGAGTAATCATGACTGGCGATCTAAATCCAAATATATAGTGTCGTTAATTATTATTATTACTCAGACTAGACTTTCAGGATCATACTCACTTCATAGTTGTGATCAATTTGCTAGTGAAGGGTGAAGGCTTAAATTAACTGGCTAGGCTAAGGGATGACTTAACTGTCTTGACTTTGTGACACTTTGGCAAGGGAAAGGGAATACACCATAGTATATACTGAATGAGCAATAACACAGGGAATGGCGGTGTCTCACAAATGGATGAGTTGTTTAAAGAGGGTTTATTCACCTTCACAGATGCGCACAATCCATAATACAAACAAGGCCAGCAATTGTTTAGATATAACATTTAAGTTCCATTGCTTTTTGGGCCTGAAGTTTCCATAGCCTTGATCTATGTGTGTTTACAAACACATTGCATAGATTTACATTTTTTCTTTTAGGCTTTCTGCTGCAGGTGTGTTTTTAAGGCACTTGTTTACCTGAGCACTTCTAGGTGTGTCATGGACAGCTTGTTTACCTAGGTATTTATTTTCCACAAGATATAACATTTTATTTTTATGGCCATTTTCATTTGGCACGCCTTTCATTCATGTGTGTTTAGAAACACATTGCATGAATGGGCTTTTCATACAAGATATAGCATTTCATTTTCCAGATTTTGTATTGATGGCAGCACTAAAAGTTTCAGGTTTAGCCAACACAACTTTAGTGACTAGGGGGAATTCTCAAGGAACTCCAACTCACCATAGGTAAGTTTTGTCACCAACTCAGAGCCGAGACACAATAAACAGGGAGGCTCATCCAATACAGAGGCTACAGTGGGGAAAGGTCCTCCATGTCACTAGTCAAGTAGTAAATCAGGGTGATAATCTAAAAGGTAGGCCATGGATGGATGAAGACAATGAAATGATGGAGCCAACACTAGCAAGCCAAAGTATGGTGTAATGATCACCTCTATTCTCCCTAGGGAGGGTAAAACCAATGAGTATGAATAGTGAACTTCTAAGTCTGAGTAGGGACAATATAATATAAATAATTGGTCAACCAGGTCCATGTATCTATATGATCGCCAGATCATGACACTAAGTGCTAAGACATGCTATAAAAATAAGTATAAAAGCAATCTAACCATAACACTGTAATATACCTGCTGAGTCATATACCTGAATGCACATCAACCTGTACCATCATCTGTCCTCTGGAACTGCTGCTATAACTCTGGGCACTACTGACTGCTCTGTACCAATGGTATAATGGCTACATCGGTCATCTCTCTGAGTGTCCTGAAACTCAGTCATGGCATGGGGAATACAACTGTTGTCCACAATCTGATAGTGATCCAATTTAGATGCTCATCTCAGCATCTCAAATGTAAGGGAACTGGCTGAATAGTGTACTGGAATGAGAAAAATAATGTATGGTAGCCCGGCTACTATATATGTGATAACAGGACCCTTCTCAATTTCTTGGTTCATTGTCCCAGGGGCATAATGTTTATAAAATCTGTGGATGCATCTGCACAAATCAAAGATGCAGCATTACTATGTGAGTTGTTGGATGGGTTCATCCAGGAGGTAGGATCGCAGCATGTTGTCCAAGTTATAACGGACAATGCTGCGAATTATGTGGCAGCTGGCAGGATGCTTATGGACATGTATCCTTCTTTGTTTTGGACCCCTTGTGCTGCACACTGTATCGACTTGATCTTAGAAGATATGGGAAAGATTGAGCTTATCAGGGATGTCATTGATCCAGCAAGAAGCATCACCAAATTTATATACAATCATGCTTCTGTGCTTAGCTTGATGAGGCAGTTTACTCATGACAGGGAGTTGGTTCGTCCCGCCATCACTCGCTTTGCCACTTGTTTCATCTCTCTTCAGTCTCTCCATACTTCTAAGTGGGACTTGCAGACTATGTTCCTTTCAGCTGAGTGGCGTGCTTTATCGATTAGCACTAAACCGGAGGGACTTGCCATATCCAGACTAGTGTCATACCAGGAGAGCTTCTGGGATGGGGTGAAGGAGGTGTGTGCCATCTGTGAACCTTTGGTAAGGGTTCTTCGCTTGGTTGATGGAGACAAGCCCACAATGGGCTACCTATATGAGGCCATGGATAGGGCCAAAGAGGCCATTCGTGCCTACTGTGAGGACAAGGGAGAGGATGGGCAAGCGAAGCAACAATTGTTATGGGCGGTGATTGATCAACGATGGAACAACACACTTCATCGCCCCATTCATGCTGCAGGGCTATTCCTCAACCCCGCATTCTCTTACTCCTGTGGCTTCCGGTTTGATGGAGAGGTAATGGATGGGTTCTTGGAATGTGTCGAGAGGATGGTGCCAAGTGAAGATGTTCGTTCAGAGATTTCCAAAGAGTTGGAAATCTATAAGAGGGCCATAGGAACATTTGGGTTTGCTATGGCTATCAGGGACAGGAAGGACAAAATGCCAAGTAAGCTTCACCTTGTTTCAAGTTCAACTTTCAAGAATGAAAATTCAATTTATTTATTTCTTTGTTTTAAATTTTAAATTTTCAATGTCTTCTCTTATGTTTCTAACTTTCTCCAATTCATTGTAGATAATTGGTGGGAAACCTATGGCGCACGAGTACCCCATCTCCAAAGTCTTGCTGTTCGGATCCTTAGCCAGACATGCAGCTCTTCTGGTTGTGAGCGCAACTGGAGTGTATTTGAAAAAATACACACCAAGAAGCGCAACAGGTTAGAGAATTTGAAATTAAATTCGAAATTCATTATCTATTGTAATTTATGTCCCATGGGTAATTATAATTTATGTATTCTAGATTCTAATTTAATAAATTCGTTGTCCTCATACACGTTGGATAGCCAACGCCTGAATGATCTAGTGTACGTCTCCTACAATCTCAGGTTGTGGGTGAAGCAGCTTCAGAAAAAACCTGATGTGGAGGCCATTTCATTGGATGACATTGACACCACTATTGCGTGGAGAGTGGAGATTGAGGAACCTGTTATGGAGGCAGCCCCTGATTGGTTAGAGGATGATCATGATACACAGGATCCCTAGAGTGAGATATGGGAGGATGAGGGGTTTGGCTTTGAGAGTGTGCCACCACCGGAGCCACCAATAGCAGAGCCACCAGTAGACTGTCCAGTTGCACAACCACCGGTTTCACGGCCACAGGTGTCACGACCACCGTCTCAGCCAGAGGGACCCAGATATAGGGGCAGTGGTAGCAGTAGCAGTGGTAGAGGACTTGATGAGCGTGACGTAGTAGTACCTTATCAGTCTTCTAGTTCTTCTATATTACATCAGAGACCAGGCACTTCTAGAGGCAGAGGACGCCATAGTCCACGACGACCCCCACGAGCACCTGGGCTTTCTAGCTCTAGAGGCAGAGCCATTACTAGAGCGATTACCTTTACCCGTAGAAGGGGTAGAGGGAATCCATAGTTTACTTTATTTAGTTGATTTCAATGCATATGACAGTTGACTCTATGAGATACATTGATTGTATTTTTTTGGTGATTCATGAGTCGGGGACTCAAGATCCAAGACATGATTCATTTTTTATGTGTGATGTCTAGACTCTAGCGATACATCTTATTATTTATGCATCTTATATATCAGTTTTCTTTCCATATGCATGTGGCAATGTGTTTAAACTTTATTTGATGTTCTTGTTGCTTTAGATGTTTAGAAAATTGAAAAAAATGAAGGACACGATTCATTTTTGATGTGTGATGTCTAGCAACATGCCTTATACATCTTATATATCAGTTTTCTTTCCATATGCATGTGGCAATGTGTTTATTTGATGTTCTTGTTGCTTTAGATGTTTAGAAAATTGAAAAAAAATGAATATTTTTGTATTTTTTTAAGTTTGCCGATATATTGCCGATGTTTGCCGACATTTTCGCCGATAAATCCGATAATTTCTTTTTGGACCCTCGGCGATATATTCACCGACACGATATTTGTAACTTTGATAAAATGCTAGCAAATAAACCCTTACTCAGTCCAAAGCACTTCAAGAGCAACATTAAACTAGGGTTAGGAGATAAACTTACCAACACTAACCAAGAATGACTAAGATAGTGCGTCTTAAGTCACCCTTGAGCATGAGTTATTACAACTAGACTAGCATCAACTTGCCCTGTGCAAAGTCAAAACTTAGAACATCATCCATTCATCGTTCAAGCAAAAAAGACATCCAAGAGAGAGGTTGCCTTATTTATATGAGACAACCCTCAACCTTTTACAAATTTGAGCCTACAAAGTTAAGGACAAATTATAAAATTTAAGGTTAGTGCACCCACAAACTAGAGATTAAACCATACAATGAAATAAAATAAGAATAAAAATGTGCAATTAGCAGAGTTACCGGAATCGGGTTTTCATGCTCAGATTATGTACCGAAATCTCATCGGAATCTTGGAATCGTACCGGAATCCACCAAAAAACAAAAAAATCGTGTCGAAATCGATTCCGATGATCGGAAACGAATCTTTATCTCCGGGATTCGAGTTTGCACATCAGAATCTTTGCATTTAATTAGGAATTTGATTCCAATTGAAGGAACCGATTCCTAAAAATCGGGAATCAGTTCCTTCAACTGGAACTGGACCCCACGTTTTTAATAAAAAAAAAACTAGATTTTAAGGGAATCACAGGGCAATAAAGCCCGCAGGAGAGCCCTTGTTGACCCCACACTCACTCAAAGGTGCAGGAGAGCACATATCTTGACAGTCGCAAAGTTGAAGAGCTTAGAGCACCGACTAAGAGTCAAGAGCGATCACGTTAGAGCTTGGAGCACCAACTGAAGTCTGAGACTCGAGAACACTGAGCATTGGAGATAGGACGACCTGCGTAGGTGGAGGTAGGTGCTCTTCTAGGCATTTTATGTGTGTTTTGGTGTTTTAGTGGATGACCCACAGAACTTGTTTTTACTGTTTTAGTCTGCATTTTTTGTAAATAGTTAAAATTAAATTAATGTTAGTTTCTTGTGCATGCCAACACGCATACGCAGCACGGGACTGTTGTGTATGCTTGTTGGCATGCACGGGCTACCTGTGTATGTCAACAGGGCACACACACAAGCATGCACGGGCTACCTGTGTATGTCAACAGGGCACAGGTAGCCCGTGCATGCTTGTGTGTGTGCCCTGTTGACATACACAGGTAGCCCGTGCATGCCAACAAGCATACACAACAGTCCCGTGCTGCGTATGCGTGTGTGCCCTGTGCCCTGTTGACATACAAAGGTAGCCCGTGCATGCTTGTGTGTGTGCCCTGTTGACATACACAGGTAGCCCGTGCATGCCAACAAGCATACACAACAGTGTGTGTGTGCCCTGTTGACATACACAAGTAGCCTGTGCATGCCAACAAGCATACACAACAGTCCTGTGCTGCGTATGCGTGCTGTGTGTGTGCCCTGTTGACATACACAAGTAGCCCGTGCATGCCAACAAGCATACACAACAGTCCTGTGCTGCGTATGCGTGTTGGCATGCACAAGCTCCCTGTGTATGCCAACAATGCACACACAGGCATGTTGGCATGTTAGCTCCCTGTGTATGCCAACAAGGCAGACACAGGAATGTTGGCAGGCCTACCAATATGCCTGTGTGCACTGTTGGCATACACAGGGCGACTTAACTTTAAAATAACAATAATTCAAATTTACACTTCTGAATTTTGGCACACCTGCTAGCAAGATTTTACACTTCATAATTTTTAAATTTTATAATTTATTAATTATGCTAGCAGGTGTGGACATTTTCAAATCTCCCCTGTTCAGTTCACTAAACACTGAAACAGTATGCAATAAACTCCATCAATGGCCTCTGCCTCTCGTCATTCAATTTTGTCTGGACATGGAGTTCATGGTGGCAGGAGTGGTCTTGGGAGAGGAGGCATTGAACAACGACAAGTACCTCGTCTTGGCAGAGGAAGCACTGAACAGCGACAAGTACCTAATCCTGTACCTACACACCCAGTTGATTCTCCTCTGTGGAAGTATGTCACCAAGATTGGAGAAGAACAGTGGTGGTACCTGCTTGTGGAACTGCAGCAAATGCAAAAAAAAAATTACAGGTTCATACACAAGGGTTAAGGCCCATTTTCTTTGGCTTGAAGGTGACAATGGAGTTCATCACTGCAAATCTATTACTCGAAAGGATGTGGACAACTTTCAGGCAGAACAAGATGCTGCAGATTTAGCAAAGGCAGAAAGGAGGAGTTTCAGGCAGCAACCATTCACAAAAAGAACAATTGTTGTTCCTTTAATTGTTGAAGAAGCCCGCAAGAGGCAAAATGTTGGAACCTTGGCCAAAATGTTTGACATGGGAAGGAGGGATGAGACAAATAGTAGGGTTGCAAGAGCCATATTTGCATGTCGATTATCCTTCAACGTAGTGTCGTCTCCTTATTGGCAAGACATGCTTAGGGCAATTCATGAGGCCCCTAGAGGCTACAAGGGGGCAAACTTTGAGAAACTGCGCACTACCCTTCTACGGAAGGAGAAATTGATTGTGGAGAAAGTGTTGGAACCAGTTCGTTCTAGTTGGAGTGGAAATGATGTCTCTATTATCTTAGATGGTTGGACTAATGGGGCCAATAGGCCATTGGTAAACATTATTATAATGTCTCATACTGGCCCATACTTCTTGAGGGCAATAGATGCTTTAGGGGATGAGAAGAATGTTGAATGGATTGCCGAAAAAATTTCAGAAGCAATCGAAATTGTGGGCCCTTCAAATGTCGTGCAAGTCATCACAGATAATGCACGGTCATGCAAGGAAGCTGGGGCAATTATTGAGGGATTGTATGACCATATCTTTTGGACACCTTGTGTGGTGCATAGCTTAAATCTTGCATTTAAAGCCATTGTTCTTGAATTTGAATGGATGAAAATACTATGTGAAGAAGCAAGAGAAGTTCAGATTTTTATCACTAACCACCAACATGCACAAGCTATATGTACAGGGAATTCGCTAGACTCCAACTTTTGAAAGTTGGAGAAACTAGATTTGCATCACATTATATAATGGTCAAGCGATTAGTAGACATGAGGGAAGCTTTGTCCTCCATGGTTGTTAGTCCACGGTGGCAAACATGGAAACAAAGCAACACTGAAAAAGCAATGTGGGTTAGAGGTACCATTCTCAATGAGGCTGGGTGGGTTCAAGCTGAGCTTTGTTTCCATAATGAAGTCACTTGTTGATTTGTTGAAATTTTGTGATTCTGATGTGCCTATGTTGGGTAACATCTATGAGGGAACTGACCGTATGTTGGAAAGAATTCAGTTGCTTCTTGAAGAGAAGGACCCTCTTTTGTTTGGCACCATAAAGGACATCAGGTGGAACAAATACAATACCCTCTACATGCTTTAGCCTATGCCTTAAATCCAAAGTACTATGATGATGCATACTTGTCTAAATTTGGGGGTAGGAGGAAGGCCCCAAACAAAGACAGTGAGGTGGCCAATGGTTTTAGAACAGCAATTTCAAAGATTTGCTCTGATCCAGTGGAGCTTGCTAAGCTAAAGAACCAATTTACTTCATTCATCACAGGGAGTGGTGCATTTGGGAATGTAAATGCACTAGCTGACAGGGGAATTATGACACCTATTGCATGGTGGGGATATTATGGTGCTCAAATTCCAGAGTTACAAACCCTTGCATCTAGAGTTCTTTCACAAACTTGTAGCTCATCAGCAGCAGAGAGAAACTGGAGCACTTATTGGTTCATCCATTCGGTCAAGAGAAACAAACTTCACTTAGCAAAGGCAGAATATCTCGTCTACATTCACTCAAATCTTCGTCTCATCTCTCGATCGAAGCCAGATTATAACGAGGGTTTCCTTCGAAGCTATGGGATGTGCATCCTGAGGATGCAGACTTGGATACTCCTGATTGCTGGATGGCTAAACTCTCTTTGGTTAGTTCTTCTATAGATCCCTTTGGTGTTGGGGATTTGGATGATGCATCTATGCCTCAATCTAGCTCAGTTGTGGGAGGGTCTTCCGCCTCTGTTGTTGGTGGGCACAATGGCAGATTTGTTGCGTCTTCTGCCCATGCTGCTTCATATCATCAGTCTGGGGAGTTAGGTCATCGATGTTCCATTGGAGGATGTGGAGGTTGATGACTATCTATCAGATTAGTCTATCTTGCTCCAGATTTTCTTATTTCCAGTTTTTCAGTTCAGACTTGTGGAGCTTTTCAAATAAGCTCAATTTTTGTTATTTTGATGATCTTTAGTCTTGACTCTTTTGATTTTATGATTAGCATTTCCTGGTTTCCATGTTGACACAGTCACACAGACATATTGACATAATATCCTATAGGCTATATATTTTGAATTTATGCTATTTGAAATTTTGATGTTATGATGCATGAATCAGCAAATCTAAATAGTGAATCATGATGTATCACTATCACTATCAGTCTTGGAACCTTATTGCTGAAATTTCATGGCAGATTTCTTGATTCAGACTTATGTATGAAGGGGCTAGTAATACTGTTCTTGTTTGATAGAGTTCAAATCTTCACACCTCTTGCTGGAAAATGTATTTCGTAAGCTTAATGTCCTAATTTGAATTGGCTGGAAATGCATTATATTTTATGGCGTATGTTCCTTTTAGTATTTCAGATCATAGAGGTTTTTCTTCATTCGAATTTCTCTCAAATTAAACCTGTTTTAAATTTTTAATGGACAGCATAATGTGTTGGTACTTGGTAACTTGGTTATAAATTCTCGATTTAGGTTATCTTAATCTACCTTTATTTATTTGTTGTTTATTCAAATTAGAAATATATTGTTAGTAGTTAGTAAGTTACAGAATCGATGAATTGTTGATTTCTGAATTAGAAATTAGAATGATGCATTGAAATTTGATGTATGATGTAAGTCTTAAGATGTTAGAAGTTAATGTATGAATCCTTGTAGAGTCTTAGATTTATAATATTTTGCTTTTACTAGTTCTATATTAATTATTTTCAATATAATAATTTATAAATTAAAATTTTAAAAATTAAAAATATAAATATAAAATATATATTTAAAAAAAAATAGGGTTAGGGTTCCAATTCCCCGATTCCTATTTTCGGGATGAGTGCCAAATCCGTACCAAAATCTTCATTCGATTCCGACCGCACCACGAATGTTGTCACCATGGCAATTAGGTTCCACCAAGTACAAGGTGGGCCAAAAAGAGGGCGCCATGCCCCAACTTGTTAACTTAAATTATAGCTTTGGAAGCTATTTCTCATTTTACAAATTACCATGTAAACTTGTGTCAAGTGTCAACATTGGAGGGAAGCTTGAGCTGCTTAGCCGGAGGGCAGCTTGAGCTGCTTAGCTGGAGGGAAGCTTGAGCTGCTTAGCGCAGCAAGCTGGGGGGCAGCTTGAGCTACTTAGGACGGTGGAGTTGACCAACTACGGCGGTGGAAAGGAGCAGCCTTTGACTGCCCCAAAAGCCAACCTTTAGGGGGCCAAGAGTGGCCAGCCCTTGGTTGCCACATGGGCCAGCCTTTAGGGTGACCTTTGGAGGCTGCTTAGGGCAGCCACCCATGCTATTTAAACAAGCCCTCACCCCCCAGTGTAATTCATTCATTTTCATTGAGTTTTGAGAGCTAAGGCAAGGAAGATTTATGCTATAGTTTACTGTTGTCCTATACTTGAGTATATTGCTGATATACTGTTGATTCATGAGCTGATATCTTGTGGGTTTGATGTTGTCTTTTATCTGAGTTTACTGCTTTAGTGAAGATTGAAGAAGGTTGTCCTATATTCTAAGTTTGTTGGTCATACAGTCAGGTATTTATTTTCTTGGCAAAACTCATTGAAGAGCATAGTTCATGGTGATTTTGTAATATGCGCCTGTTATACTATTTATATAAGGAAGATTTTTTGCTGGAGTTTTTCTCCCTTCTAAGGGTTTCTCCAGGGTAAATATATGTGTTCATGTGAGGTCCATTTGTGCCAAGGGAGGTAGATCCACAACCAATATACACAAGGTACGTGGAGTGTGGTACCATACGAAGAGGGGACTAGATCGGAGTCGTGGGGGATGTCCAACGCAGTGCACCAAATGAGGATGTAACCTGACAAGTCCCAACAACAATCATTACCTAGTATGGTCCCTCAACTGTAAAATTTTCCCACGAAGTGACAATCCTATGGATCTTTATAGATGTCGGAATGTGTCTCTAGGGAAGATTAATTTTAAGTCTAGTTAATGTTAAGCGAGTTTAGAATGTTACTTAGATGAAATTAATCAAAGAATTACAACATGCGTGAATAAATGAGCATAATATACTAGCATTCCACGGGGACGCGTCCCATAGGGTCGGGGACGCATTTCCCGCGTTTCCTGCGTCCTAGGGACTTCTGACGAAACGTTTCCCCCCACCCATGCCCCTGAGAATATTTTTTTTTATGTTTTTCCATTATTTTCACTTTTTACAATCCCTACTTAGTACTACTTAGAAAATAAATCAATATATTTAGTATTTACATTGGACAATCACGAATATACATCAAATGAAATATTATTTTTGATATTTTATTTTATTTTTATAATTTTAGGAACGTCCCCCCGAATATCCCTAAAATTTGGGGGTGGTCTCCACGCGTCCCGAACGTGCGTTTCCCCGCTCCCGCACCCCAAAAACTTGGGGGAACATTCATGTTTATGTAGAAATGGATGAAAAGAAGACTAATAAAATCTAAGGTAAATTTTAGAGCACCAAAATAACTGTGATTTAATCTTAGTTAGGAATTAGTATATGGCATTAACATGCGAAGTTGGATGCAAAAATTCAACTTCGGGGGTAGGGGGATGTGACACCACCACCTTACTGAATTAGTTACAAGAGGTTGTGTAGCCTTTAGAATGCCTATTGTTGGTCCTTATGGCCAACAGTCGAGCTTAAAAATGAAATGAGAGTGAAAGGGAGAAAGATTAAGTAAATGCCCTGTTTGATGAACATCTTGGGGGGGCTGACTGGTGGCCAATCCGAGCTGCCTTTTGGACTGCATGCTCGTTGTCCTAAATCTGCAAGTAAAAGTTGTGGAACAGCAACAATAATGCTCTAGAATGGAGCACTTTGATCTCTCCCAGATGGGGGGCTTCACGTACCAACAAGTGTTAGACTAAAAACCAATGAAAAAGAGGGTTAGAAGTACAAATATAGATGGATGTAAGTGTCCATATCATGAGATTCTCACTGTCCAAAGAGTGGGCGGCAAGCTAAAGTATGATAAAGACACCAATTAGAAGCATTTTACACTAATTTACAACATGCAACCATATACACTGACATGCAAGACATATAATTGTACTTTGGTTGAAGATCTATGCATAAACATGCATTAATAGTTACTTGCATGGGCATGCATGTATCTTTCGATAACATGTAATGCTTTTCCTAGATCTATTTGAATAATGTACTTTAAAGCTTTGATTAGATCTAGCATGCATGAATAAAATAGATCTAGGATATATATATATATATATATATATATTTGATAATAGAAGATCTAGCTATACATGCATTCAAAACTGAGATTTGATTTTGAGTAGAATAAAATGAAGGTTATAGAAGAGTTTGTAGAAGAGTGCTTGTTCAAGCTGAGAACAATGAAATGCTTTCAAAACCATACTGAGAGACCGGTCCAAGAAAGGCCAACAAGAGAAAGGGTTGCGGAAGGCCAACCATGATCTGCTTATTTGGATGAGAACATGCAAATGCAAATGAATAACTAGAAAGGGATGAAAGATCCCTCCAACTGCTTCTCTTGGTGCAACCTGGAAGAGAGGGTTAATACAAGCATAGATGCAACTGAAATATACTTATAATCACAATCTCTCTTACAGCCTACAATAAAATATAATGATAACACTAAATCTATCCTACTAAGTATCAATACCCCTTCCAAGGCCTAATAGAGAGGCAAAAATGAAAACTACCTATCAATAAACAATACAAGTTACCTCAATTAAATAGCATGAAAGACATAAACATCCACATAATGTGCACAGCTCTTTCTTAACCTCGAAAGTCTTGTTTTATTAATCAATATTCACCAATGAGAGATACACAATAACGGAGCTCTTTCTCCAACTAATAACCAACACAATGAGAGAGGAGAAGGCCTCTTTAAATAGGAAAGGGAGAGGATGCGCCCCAGTTTGGTGAGCTCCTACATGTGTCACATTCCCCATTTTACATACATGATTTACTAAAGGGGGGCGAATCCTCTCCCTTTCCTATTTAAAGAGGCCTGTTATCAGCTAAGTTGCACTTAGATGATTTCAAGTGAGCCTGTAAAGATAGAACAAGTTTACTTCTTCATAATCAGAAGATCAAAAGTCCTAGCAGACCACCTTGGCCCATTTTTTTTTAACAAAAATCACATGTCCATGCCCTGCGGGGAAATTGTAAAAAATGTCATAGCATGATGGTTTTGTAAAGGCCTCGGCTTTCCTAAGACTTAGATATCAGTCCGACTAGCCCAGAGTGTTTTTTCTCTTGTCAATTATATGTTGTTGAATAAACGACTTATAATTTTCGAGTTTTTCACTCATACCTCCAAAGTTGGGGTGGTCGGCATGATATATCGGTCTTAGGAGCTTAATAGAGTTCAAGTGTCAATATATATTACCATGCTAGATATTAAAATTGAGTCGTATGGACATGTTAGGTCCCCCTAAGTTCTTTTTAATTTCCGAGAAGAATAATTTTTTCCGTAAAAATAGACCATTTTTTAATGGTTTAATTGTAAAATTTCAAATTGTAATAAAAGTGTGGTCTGGAAGCGGATTTTAGCGTGGGGATGTTCGTTCTCATGCTCAGAGCGTCCTCTTTACCCTAGGATCCACTTTTCCTATGTTTCAGGTGACCATGTTGTCTCTTAGAGCATTTTCTCTTAGAGATGCGACAATTTGGCAAATAAATGCTAAAAAACTACAAATTGACCCAAAGTAAAAATAAAAAAACTTAATAAAAAATCATTTGGCATGTTCCAAATGAGTTGGCATGACATGTCACATGAGAGGTGACTTCATATGGAAAATAAATCACATGTTTAAAAATCAAATTAAGTGATATGCAATCGTATCAAAGGAGGGGCGAGTTATCCCATGAAAAGGGTGCGCATATCTCCTTCACGTGGCGGGCTTTGTGGATGTGGCAACTCGTGGTTTATGGGAGGAGATCCCAAGGTAGAGGGGCGAGTTATCTCATGAAAAGGGTGCACATATCTCCTTCAAACGGTTGGCTTTGTGGATGTGGCAACTAGTGGTTTATGGGAGGAGATCCCAAGGTAGAGGGGGCGCACCTCTTGTGAGGTGACGCCTCCCTCATTAAATAGAACTCCCTTTTCATCCTAAATCAAAGGGATTTATCCCTTGATTTTTTCTAATAATGATCTTTCCTCTCTATTGGAGCTAATGCGCACTCCTGTCATTTTTGTTGTAATGCAAGGTTCATTCTCTCTTTTGAGGGGATGTGTGGAACCTCTGCTGACTCATTTAATAGTTTTGTTGAAAGCATTCTTGTGAATAAAAAGGCATTGGAGGTCTAGCTTGGTGTCTCTTGCAAATGGTGTATGATCATTGTCTTTCATATATGTTGAGGTAATCTGTAGAGGTTTATTTCTTTCACTTGCTTGCTTTTCCAATACTAGCTTAAGGAAGGATTAGTATTAATCGGTAAGAATGAATATAGAAGTCTATTTTATTCATTTTAATCATGCTTAGCTCAAGATCTAGAATTTGCATGCTTATTCATTTATATGTATGCTCTTCTTCTCTTTAGCTTTAGATGTTTTACTAGATTTGACAAATTGTGTGGCGAGTGTGAAGGGTTTCTTTTACAGGTCCTTTTGTTGGATTGGTGGATGAGCTTGCTTGTCTCTACTACCCTTCAACAATCTCGTGTTTAAAAGAAGACATAGTCCTCATGAGAATCCATCAGAATAGCTCCATTTCCCAAAGTTCCAAGGGCTTTCTTTCCACTCTTCTTCTTCTTTCTAAACTCAAGTTTTCATTGGTTACTTGGGCTTGTTTCTTAGACATGATTTCAAATAAGTTCATATCATATTTTCAAATCTGATTTATAAGTCTTACATGCTTAGATCTAGATTGTTTTAAAGAAAGATTAATCATTTGCTTTACTAGATCTAGCTTCAAGAAGGTTTTTCTTTTACAAGTCACTTATTAGTAGATCTAAAGGCTTGTTAGATTAGCTTTATTTTTGGGCATCAAAAGTTCATATTTAGCAAATCTAAAGTGCTTTCATTGGCTGTCCCAAAAGGCAAGCCAAGAAAGCTTGCTTTCTTGTGTTCAATTTTGCAATTTTACACTTAGAAAAAATTTCACAAATTTTAGTAATTTTTTTTTGTTTTCCCAAAACACTTTCAAAGTATTTTTGGGCACTTTTAAGAACTAATAACTTGTTGTTTTTTAGCAAGTTTAAGAAAAAAAGGAGAGAAACTCCGCAAATTTTAGAAGTTTTGGCCATCTAGGGCATCTCGGGTCCCGGGACCTCTCTTGTTCCTTAACCTTGTTTTTCCAAAGCATTGTAAGCTTAGTGATCCCCTTCTACAAGGGATCACAAGCATTTCTATATTGTAATAAGCAATAAAAAGAAGAACAAGTGGGCTACCCAGCACCCACACCCCATCCCCCAAGGGGGATTCGCAATTTTTTTTTATAGCGTGATTTTTTCTAACAAGTTTTATTTTATGTTTAAATACAATCACACATGCACAACAGGCAATATACTTTCAATTTAAATAGAGCATAAATATTGTCTTTAGTCATTTCAATTTTGCTTCATTTTCTTAAAGTAACGAACTTGGCATTGCTCTCCCGAAGTATACTCTCGTCATCACATAAATGGCTTTGCCCAAGTACGTGATCGGATGATCAGAAAAGAGACTCTTTCCCTGTAGTAAGTAGCATAACACTTTACTTCAGTTAGTTATCTTTTGCAATCAAACAACATAAACATTTAGTTTCCAACTTGAAGTATGCTCTTTCGCCTTGCGGGCATTTGCCTGGTCCTGTGGGAAATCAGAAAGAGTTGCAACTACTCCTTAATTTTTCACATCTAATAAAAACTCATACTAATAAAATCAACAACCCTAAACATAGTGAAAATCCAGCACTCAGACAATAATTATTGTGTGGGGAAATTTCTCAGGAGAAGTGGGAAGCACTAGGAGGCGACCTTGGGGCACAATTAGGCTACACCCTTGTTGGTGTAGTGTTGAATACCACCCTCGAGCCTCCATTCCATCCCACACATCTTTGTGAAGAGCCACCTGTAGTTAATTTCCGGACATTACTCCTTGTACCTCACAATATATCTGGAGCTCCCTTTCTCCCGTAATCAAGTCTCATCCTATAATAAACTAAAACTGATCAAGAAGCACTTGCAAAACATCTACAATACAACAACACTTTACTTTTTCAACTCCACTTTGGCACTGGTCTTATTTCACAATAATTCAATCTTTGATTTAGATCTTATGTGTTACATGATTATGTTGTGCTGTTAAATCTTAAATTATATTTCACAAGTAAATTTTTGCTTTTAGTCAATCAATTTCAAACTCCTAAACAACTCACCCATTCAAAACTAAACTGCTTAATCAGCCTTAGTAACTCATAGGGACTACCCCCCTTGGTTTCGTTAGGAGTTCTGCTTAAATGGAGGAGTTGAGTGTTGAGTAACAGTATCTCAACTCGAAACTTGCCCCCAAGGAACGCACCCAAGCAGCTTGAAGATTTATGTTGCGACAACCCCTAGGTGCGTGTTCCGGCGGCAACAAGGCCTTCTCCTCTCTCATTATGTTGGTTATTAGTTGGAGAAAGAGCTATGTTATTGTGTATCTCTCATTGATGAATAGTGATTCATAAAGCAAGACTTTGGAGGTCAAGAAGGAGTTGTGCACATTGTGTAGATGTTTATGTCCTTCATGTTATTTAATTGAGGTAACTTGTATTGTTGATTGATAGCTAGTTTCCATTTTTGTTTATCTATTAGGCCTTGGAAGAGGTGTTGCTACCCAGTGGGATAAATCTAGTGTTATCATTAGATTCTATTGTAGGTTGTAAGAGAGATTGTTATTATCAGTATGTTTAGGTTGTATCTATGCTTGTATTAATCCTCTCCTACAGGTTGCACCAAGAGAAGCAATTGGAGGGATCTTTCATCCCTTTCTAGTTATTCATTTGCATTTGCAGGTTCTCATCTAACAAGCGGATTGTGGTTAGCCTCGCGCAACCCTTTCTCTTGTTGACCTTTCTTGGACTAATCTCTCAGTACATTTCTGAAAACACTCCATTGTTCTAAGCTTGAACAAGCACTCTTCTACAAATTCTCTATAACCTTCCTTTTAATCTACTCAAAATCAAATCTCAATTTTGAATGCATGTCTAGCTAGATCTTATACTATCAAAGATATAGCTATCTTAGATCTATTTTATTCATGCATTCTAGATCTAATCAAAGCTTTAAAGTACATTATTCAAGTAGATCTATGAAAAGCATTGCATGTTAGTGCATGTTATCGAAATATACAAGCATGTCCATGCATGTAACTATTAATGTACGCGTATGCATAGATCTTCAACCAAAGTACAATTATATGTCACGACATGTCGGTGTATATGGTTGCATGTTGTAAATTAGTGTAAAAAGCATCTAATCGGTGTCTTTATCATACTTCAGCTTGCTTCCCGCTCTTTGGACAGCAAGCAAACCTCATGATACAGACACTTACATCCTTCTAGATTTGTAGTTCTAACCCCCTTTTTCATTGGTTATTAGTCTAACACTTGTTAGCAAGTTAAGCCCCCATTTGGAGAGAGATCAAAGGGCTCCATTCTGGAGCATGTTCATTGTTGTTTCATAACTTTTACTTGCAAATTTAGGACAACAAGCACACAGTCCAAAAGGCAGCCCAAAATGGCCACCAGTCAACCCCCCTTTGTGCACATCAAACAAGGCATTTACCTCATCTCTCTCTCTCTTGCCTTCATTCTCTATTTATTCTAAGCTTGATTGGTGGTCATAAGGACCAAAAGTAGGCATTCTAAGCGCTGCATAGCCTCTTGTAATTAATCCAGTAGGTTGGTGGTGTCACACCCCCCCAACCCCTTGCATCACAATTTTGCATTTGTCAATTTTTGCATCTAACTTTGCATGATAACTCCATATACTAATTCCTAACTTAGATTAAACAACATTTCCTTTGGTGCACTAACCAAAGGTAGGCATTCTAAGGGTTGCATAGCCTCTTGTAACTAATCCAGTAGGGTGGTGGTGTCACACCCCTCCAACCCCTTGCATCACAATTTTGCATTTGCCAATTTTTGCATCTAACTTTGCATGCTAACTCCATATACTAATTCCTAACTTAGATTAAACAACATTTCCTTTGGTGCATTAAAATAAACCTTAAGACTTTTTTAGTCTTCTTTTCATCCATTACTAAATAGACATTACTGCATGCCACTGTATTATGCTCATTTATTCATGGATATTGTAATTTCTAATTAATTTCATCTAAAATAACATTCTAAAACACTTCACATTTAACTTGACTTAAAATTAATCTTCCATTTATACGTATTCCAGCGTCTATAAAGATCCACAGAATTGTCACTTCATGGACAAATTCTATGATTGAGGGACCATACTAGGTAGTGACCATTGTGGGACTCGTCAGGCTACATCCTCATTTGGTGTACGGCGTTGGACATCCCCTGCGACTCCAATTTAGTCCCCTCTTCGTGTAGTACCACACTTGACATCTAAACTCGTTTCCACATACCTTGTGTATATCGGAAACTTCCCTTTCCCCTTAATAATCCACAAGTAACAAACAATCAATCCCTGCATCAAGCAGGTTCACAATTCGACGATTCATTTTCCCAATTTGTTGATTAATTTGTAGTTTATCGTACAAGCTATTTCAAGTTTCGCAATCATTTATTTAAAATCATGTTTCAATTTGCCCAATGGATACAGCATTGATCTTCATAAGTATATACATGTTGTGAGCTTCGTGATTGCAAATGTTGATTTCCTTGTTAGATATACTACTGGATTAATTGCTTGGTTTCTTTTATTAACTCTTAAGTTGCTTTTTCCAAAACGGTTATCCTTAGATTTCTTAGGGTCTACCTCCCTTAGATTTTATTTAGGAGTTGGCCTGAACAAGAGGAGTTGAGCGTCGTGGTGACAGTTGCACCCGACTCGTTGACTTGCCCCCAAGGCCGTTCTCAGTGAGTTGAGATTTTTCCCACGTTCACGTGCAGATCTAAGCAGCAACACTTCCTATATCCTAATTCCTAACTTGTTATTTGCCCCTTGTCCTTGCCATTCTTTCCTAAACGTCATTTCCTATGTATTTCTTCAAGCCTAGAGCTAGAAAAATGGCAGACCTATTGGACTTCATTGGAAACAATATGTTTTTTTTTGTTGATCTCATCAATAGTTGCTAACTAGAAATAGTCTTAAATCGGTTTCTTGGACAAAAGGTTGATTATTGTTAATGCATCAAATTTTAGTTGTTATTGCAACACAATCTTGAGGGTAGGGAACATTCTCATGACGCTCCCAAGAAATGGGTACTCCAAGGTGGGCATTTCCCCACATGCCATTTTGAGGGGGACATGAGGAAACTCAATAGGGACTATCCCCCTCAAAAAATGAGACACTTCCACAATCCCTTTTTTAAAACTTCCATTGTTTTGAACCCCCCCCCCCCCCCCCCGCTTCTCCCTTTTAATTATTGTTAATATTAAATTCTTAAAGTAAAAGTTGATATTCTACTTTATCTTTCTTTTTTTTCTATCTTTTGATATTCTCCTTTACCTTTCCTTTCCTTTTACTTAAATATTTAACATTACCACTAATTGTTATAGGATATTTTAGAGGTGGTCCCAACCTCATCAAACTTCATATGGAGAAAGTAGAATTTCATATCCCATTCAAAATGCAACAAACTTAACAGTTTTTAAGATTCCAGATTGGAAGGATTCCAGCATTTCCATTGGATTTTATCATGTATGAGGGTATCGAATTGGCATTTAATCAAGAAAACCAAGCCCTCTATGTACCTCGATGTTGGTGTTGATTGTTGAACTCTCTTATCATGATTTTAGCAAAAATGTACCATTATCTCAAACCAAAATCACTAATTAGGCATGTTAAGTTTTTTCTACCATATTTTAAGGCTTAGATTAGGCAGTTTCATTAAAATTGGACAATATTGACTGATGTCTCTGGAGGATCGTGGTAGAGACAAAGGCTAGATGAGGAGGTAGAGGGTGATAAAGATGATGAGGATGCCAATATAAATGATGATTTTGATCATATGTAGTTATTTGTTGTAGTTTGATGTTTTTGGACTCTAAAGGCCATTTAAAGCCTTAATGTCTACGTATTTCATTTCGGATATGTATTGCAATTCACACACAATACCATTTTTCTATATTCACACATAGTACTTATATGCTATATAAATGATCAAATTTTGCATATTTGGTATCTAATTGTTTCAGATTTTTTTTTTTATTGTTTTCTATCCATGTGGTTCACGGAACACCCTCTTTTTTCAGTGCCTGCTACGTCCACGTTAACCTCCACAGCGTCCGGAGACATAGGAAGGGCAGTTAATTAGCTAGTAGAGCTCCTGAAGAGCTCAGCGGCTCACTTAAGAGCAAGTGTCACTAGCGGGACTTGAACCTGGGTGGAGCGGATAACAATCCGATAACTCAACCACTCGAGCTAAACCCAATTGACTTAAATGTTAGGAGGACATGGGGGTGGGCTTTGATCCACTTATGTGTCCACAGGTCACAAGATCATTTAATACAATCTCTCTGGGTGGAACCACACGTTCGACCACTACCTCAAGGTGCCCCCATGGCTCCAAGTTCGGCCCTCATTGGAATTGAACCTTGTCCACTGGTGAAAAACTCCTCGCTCTTCACCAATGGATCCAACCCCTTTAGGCTAAAATGTTTGGAGGACATCCGGGTGGGCTTTGATCCACTTATGTGTCCACGAGTCACGAGATCATTTAATACATCTCTCTAGGTGGAACCACACGTTCGACCACTACCTCAAGGTGCCCCCATGGCTCGAGGTTCGGCCCTCATTGGAATTGAACCTTGCCCACTGTTGAAAAACTCCTCGCTCTTCACCAATGGATCCAACCCCTTTGAGCACCTAATTGTTTCGGATTTACATTGATGTGTGTGTGAATAAAATTAAATTTTTAAAGTTTCTGAGGTTCAAAGCCAGCCTAGTTTCAAGTCAAATTTAAAGAGAATCTAATGTCCAACCCAGTTAAATGAGTGCTTTAAATTTCACAAAAATTGCAAACTTTGAAATACAGTATGAACATCAATATTTCAGGCAGAAAATTAAATAATCATGCACACCATGAAATTTAGAGACTCAAAAAAACCTCGGCAATTGCCCAGGCAATACACACAAGGGGAAAACCTAATTCAAAGAGAGGAATTTATTTCTTCTTAAAATGTGAAAGTATAGCAATTTCTTAGTCAAGAACCAACTTATCTCAACAATTAATAACCCAGCAGGCTGCCTCAAATTTTGTGTTACTATTGCCTTGAACTTTGTACAGCCACCACCTCGAATTCTGTGCCAAAATAGTGTATGGACAGCAATAATCAGGACTGTACGATCCTCAAATTTTGTGCCCATTGCTGGTGGTTTCTCCTCGAAATGCATGCTCACTCATTTCTCCACCCACTACCTTGAAATTCGTGCCCAATGCCTCAAACTTCGTGCCCAAAATCTCTGCCAGGGAGTTTGTACCACTACTATATGGTCTCAGCAATAAATGTTGGTGTACGGTCTCGAACTTTGTGCCCAGACTGTCTAGGGATTCATGCTGTGCAATATTCAGTTGTACAGTCTCTTGGGATTCATGCCAAACCTGTCCTCTGAATGATGCATTCTACTCCTCATCTCAAGAAGTCGAGCTCTCTCCAAAAAACTCATTCATGTCCATTGAATAAAATGCCTTCCCTTGCCTTTGTGTTTGAATGCTTGGGCTGAGTAAGGGTCATCTAATCCAAGGGCCCAAATTGAATTCGATGTGTGGATGAGAATTAATGCACATTTAATTCTCATAAAAAATTAATTTGACTCACCTCAATTAAATTTATCAAAAAGTCACTTTAATCTCTAAAGTGGAATTAAATGCTTATCCCAAGTCATTTAATGCAAGGGTCACCTTATTTCCCCCTTTTCTAGTGACTTAGGCAAAATCACCTAGGGGAACAACTTCCAAGGTACAAAACTTCAACACTCCCTCTTACCAAGGAAGTTGTTCTTCACCACTCCCAACTTGTCCCTAAAGAAGACAAACTTGCCCCACCCCAAGGATTTCGTTAGAATGTCAGCTACCTGCTCATCAGTGGAAATGTACTGTAACTCAACAACTCCTCTTTGAACATAATCTCGGATGAAATGGTATATGATATCTATGTGCTTTGACCTGTCATGGAAAACTAGATTCTCAGAGAGCTGGATGCAACTCTGATTGTCGCAGTATATCATCGTGGGCCTCAGCTCCTGATCAAATAAATCCACCAATAACTTGCGAACCCACAGTGCCTCGCAACTAGCCTGACTGGCTTCCATGTACTCAGCCTCAGCAGAACTCAAAGCAACAAACGTTTGCTTCTCACTGAACCACGACACTGCTGGCAAGCCCAAACTGAAGCAACAACCGAAAGTGCTCTTCTGGTCCATCACACTACATGCCCAATCTAAATCCGTGAAGCTAACCAAACAAACTCCACCCAAACTCTTGTAGTCCAAACCATAATCCACTGTCCCTGCAAGGTATCTCAACACATGTTTAGTGGCTACCCAGTGCACTCTCCCAGGCTCCACCATGAACTGACTGAGAGTGTTCACCACAAAACACAAGTCTGGCTCGGTGTTGACCAAATACATCAGTGAGCCAATGAGCTGACGATATAAAGTAGGATCCACCAACTCTACCTCAGAAGCATGAAGCTTCTGACAATTGGTGATCATCGGTGTGGTCATCGGCCTGCAATCCTCCATCTGAAATCTCCTCGAAATATCTGCAACATACTTTCCTTGTCCCAAGAAAATATGACCAGGCTCCTGGTAAACCTCCATCCCTAAATAATAATGCATCAACCCAATATCTGTCATTTCATACTTTGAAGTGAGATCTCTCTTGCAAGTTGCAATGAGGTGCTCCTCCCCTATGATAAACAAATCATCAACATACAATAGAAGAATGAGCGGATCACCACCAACCACAATGTAGTAAAGGTTGGGATCATCCTCACTCTTATGAAATCCCATTGACAGCAAATAAGCATCAATCCTGGAATACCAAGCTCGAGGAGCTTGCATCAGACTATACAGGGACTTCTTCAACCTGCACACATGAGAATCTCTCCCATGGATCTCAAAGCCCTGAGGCTACTCTAAATAAACCTCCTCTTGTAGAAGACCATTGAGAAATGCGATCTTCACATTCATCTGGTGGATCTTCCAACCCATCTCTGCTGCAATGGAAACCACCGCTCTAATAGAGGAATATTGAGCAACCGACGCAAAGGTCTTGTTACCGGGCAAATTAGCAGGGCTAATTCCCAGTAAGCACAAATAAGAACAGTGACCCAATGTCACCTCGGTTGTCGTTCTAACTTCTTCAGAAGTCGAAACCTCCAAGGAGAAGTAGGAGAATGGGATGGGCTGCGCAGAAAACGAGGGGCAACGGATTGAGCAGGAGTAGGCCGTGGTTTGAGAAGACGATGGCAGAGGGATAATCTGCGAGGAAGGCGAAAGGAGAGGACCTGTGGGCAAAATATAAAGGTAGCGAGCAAAGAAAAAGAGAGCTCGAGGGAGCAGCTAGGGAGAAAGAAACAGGTCGAGAGGGAAGTATTTAGAGCCAATCGCAGGGGTTAGCAGTTGCCAGGCTAGGTAGAAAACACGAAATTTTTAAGGCTTTTTGTTTATAAAAAAAGGAACTAACTACTAACTAAAGAATAAAACAACATTAACATAACCTAAAAACAAATAATATTTACAACATAAACTCAGAAACTTTGGTTAAGAAGGATAGATGAACAAATCAGGGTTTTAAAGATAAATTTTCTTCACCTAGGGTTTCATGGAAAACCCTTACTTGAGATGGTACTTGCCTAGTTTGGCAAGCCAAGATCTTCTCCAACAACCTCTCGGGTTGGTTGTGAGGAGTTTGGCCAAGACAAACCAAGGAGACCTAAAGCTCAAGCCTCTTGCTAGGGCAACCAAAATACTGAAATTTCAATAGCCTAAGAAAAAAATGCAGCATTACAACCACCATTCAAACCTTAGACAAGCATGGTTTCAACATTTTTACAAAGAGACATCAAGAGAGAAAGACTTGGATACCTCTTCGTGCATGTGTCAAGCAAACAACTCTTAGCAATTACCCAAACAAGATGCAAGAAATAAAGATGCTCCAATGATAAGTCCCAAAATCAACTCATACATTCATCCTCAAGAAAGTGTTTCTCCTCAAAAGCCCAAGGAGGTCGAAAATCAGAAACATAGATTTGATCCCTTCAATTGTTAATTTTTGAAGTGAGGAGAAGATGAATTTATATCTTTCTCACACTCACTTTTACACAAAATAAGGTAAATTTAATATTAAAAATGTCAACTTAAAATTAGAATTAAAACAATATAAAAATAATCAAAGTAGTGGGTAAATTGGGTGTTTTCCCATATTTGACCCCTACTTGAGTAAAAATGGCTAGACAAGACCAAATTCAACGAAACTGAAGGCTGAGACACGGAGGGGGGTCGTCATACCCCTACTAACCCCATGAAATAGTGAAAAGCCCTCAACGCCCTCCCCCCCCCAAAGCATATATCTAGCAGCCAATGGAAGAGGACATCATCCTTTGTAGAGGCCAAGGAGGTATGGCGCTGGAGTTCTGGAGCAGTAGGAGGATGCAGGAAGAAGACCAGATCAGTGACAAAGGCCCCAATACTGAAGGAAACATGCTATCAATGTAAAAAAAGCTTGGGGATTCCATGTGGTTCAATAACCCATCCCTAGGAGCCCTGGACACCAACCTCAAGGTTTCAAACCCTTTTATGGGGCAGTCAACAGTGCCATTAACCCATAGTACCCCCAGAGGGATGCTAAAGAACCTAGCCATGATCCCATCCATGAAATATGGTTGTATTGCATCCTCCAAGTCAAAATATAGGATGCCACCTCCCTAGGGTGTATCTGGAACATGTGCTGGTACTGGTACCACATAACAGGTCTCATCATAATCAATTCACTCTACCGGTGAAAACCCCTGTGCCACAAATCGAACCTTGAATTTCTCCACACTGCCATCTGCAACATGCTTCACCTTGTAAATCCACTTGGAAGTCACTACAGACTTCCCTTCTAGTCTCGGTACAATCTCCCATACATCGTTCTTCATGATGGAATGGTACTCCTCCATCATGGCATCTCTACAAACCTGATGCTGAGAGGCCTCCTCAAAAGTGGAAGGCTCTGAATCACGAAGACTAGCAACCAATGCCATACCCAATCTGTCTAGCATCACAACTGTCCTCACTGGTTCCTTGGGCTTACCAAATGACTCTGCTTCCTTCAAGGTGTCACGAAGTTACTTGGGCTTCCTCTTCCCTGAAGGTGGCTCCCAAACTGGTCTCTCATCCTCTGAAGAACTGTCAGAAGTAGATGGCCCATAAACCTATGGACCAGTAGCTGGTGAACTAGCCACTGGTGAACTCAGTGATCCGGAAGCTGCAATTGGTGAATCTGTGACCTGAGAACCAGAACCTGTCCCTGAAATACCTGGTGGCTGAACCACTAAACCTGTAGAACTTGTGGCCCAATCACTCCGAAAACTCTGGAAACCTATGATCCTATACTCAGAACTACCGGTACCTGTGTAACTACCTAAGGTGTGGATGCCTGTGACTCCTCCTGCTCCGACTCTCTGGACTTCCCGAAGGCCCGCTCCTCCTCAAATCTCACTTCCCGCCTCACAACAACCCTCCTCTAGGAAGGAAGATAAATGCGGAAGGCCTTCGAAGTCTCGTCATAACCCACAAAGATGCCCTTCTCTGCGGTGGGCTACAACTTTGTCCTCTTCTCAGAAGGGACATGAGAGTAAGTCAAGCAACCAAATATGCGAAAATGACCAACCTCGTGCTTCTTTCCTGTGAACATCTCCTCAGGAGTCTTTCTTCCCATGGCATAGTGGGGACTCCTATTCTGAAGGTATATAGATGTACTACAAGCCTCGGCCCAAAGGAAGAAAGGAAGACTCTGATCGTGAAGCATGGCTCTCGCTGCTCCCGCAATAGCTCTATTCTTCCGTTCAGCCACTCCATTCTACTCAAGAGTGTATGGTACTATCAACTGTCTCCATATGCCTTCCTGTATGCAAAACTCATCGAACTCCTTGGAGGTATACTCACCCCCATTATCTGATCTAAGTGCCTGAATCCTCCTCCCAGTTTGGTCCTCCATAAGAGTTGTAAACTCTTGGAAACTCGAGCTGTAAACTCTTGGAAACTCCGCAAGACCTCATCAAATTTCTTGCTCCTCAGGAAGTAGATACAACTCTTCCTGGAATAGTCATCGATGAATGTAACATAGTATTCAAAACCTCTCAAGAAACAGATGACATAGGACCGCACAAATCTGAATGTATTAAATCAACCACTCCTGCTCACCTGCTATCACTGCTCAGAAAAGCAGTTTTGGTGTACTTTCCCAAAGCACACCCTCTGCAAACATCACTGTGCTCTGTGCTAAACTCCGGCATACCTGTAACCATGTCCCTCAACAATCTTTGAGCTAGACGATACAGATGAGCCATCCTCTGATGCCAAAGCTCACAAAGATCATTGTTGGGGCTGAAATAATAGCTTGTACAACTTCACACGTCTGACTCCAATGGAAAAAGAAGCAGATGGTCCTACAGTCTTGGGCTATGATACCGGACACGTCCACATAGGCCATCGTGTCCCATGTCATCATGTCGGACACAGACACGTCCTGACACGGTGTCGGACACGTGTTTTGGACGTGTCATGTTGACACAGTGTCAGACACGTTTTTTGGACCTGTCCTAAACAGGACACGTCCAAAACACGTGTCCAACACCGTGTCAGGACGTGTCCCAAAAACAGGACACCGTGTTCCAAAAACAAGACACCAATGAGGCTTGAGCTCTAAGAGGTTTTTTTTTTGTAGGTGAAGAGCATTTGAAGGTTTTCCATCTTGATCTACACCTTTTTGTATTTTCCAGTGGCATTCCAACATCTATGCAATACATTTTGATTTTGATGACTTAATGAGAAATATGATTCCAACATCTATGTAATTTTTTATTTTGATGACTTAATGGGAAATTTTATGAGTATGTGAGAACCTACTGCACCGATGGAATTATAGCCCCCCATGTTTGTCATCCTTCTCTATCTACAGTTTGTGATGTATTTTTATTATTCTTCCATATAAATTTACATATTACATTGTTTGGCTCTTAGTTATGATATATTTTTATTATTCTTCCATGTACATTTACATATTACATTGTTTGGCTCTTGGCGTCTCAAATCAAGTCAAGGAGCATACCAATAAGTATTATGTGGGGGCATATTCCACAAACAACATCACAAGGGGATTCATTTCACATAGGGGAGGTTAGCCCTTATTTCTATTCCTACCCATGACATTCAATCTAAGTGGCATCATCATTGTAAGTGGCATAATCTAAAATATAAAGGGTGTTTAGTAACGGGAAAAGATAATAATAGGGTGTGGCCCCCATTCATGTAATCCAATCAAATAGAAATAGTCCTATTTTGGTTGGCTTTCTTATGCCTCTCGCGGGCATCCAATAGTGGGGGAAGGGGAAGCCAATCACAAGCCTTTTTCCCTTGTTTCAATAGTGGAGTGAGACATATGCATAGTGATTTGTGAATGTGTAATGTGTATTGATTGTAATTTCTACTGAATATTTATAAATGTTCTAGTTTCTACAAAAAATTGGATCCACATGTCTATATTTTTTACATATATATATATATATATATAAAACTTGCCTCCGTGTCCTAATTTTCCGTGTCCTAATTTTGGGGGTCGTCGTGTCCGTGTCGAACATTCGTATTCCCGTGTCCCTTGTCCTCATGTCAAGTGACTTAGGTCTTGGGGAAAACACACACATGACCATCCAAGAAGCATACCCCAAGTCCTCTGTCCTCAATCGTGGAAACTAATATTAAGTTCTTTTTCAGCCCAAGGACAAACAACACATCCCTCAATATCATGGGACTCATGGACTCCCTCTGAAAGGTAATACGCCCAACAGCTCTAACAACTGTGTCATCCCCCAACACAACCTCCACATCTATACCTATCTGTGAAAGCTCGGAGAACATCTCCCAAGCACCTATCATATGGCTCGATGCTCCACTATCAATGTACCAAGTGTCGGTGGTGAATGCACTCAAAGAAAAGCCGGTCAACAAAGAATACTCCCTCTCATCCTCCATATCAGCGCTAGTGATAGAAGCTCTCTCAATATGTCCAACGCAGAGAGAAAACTCCCTCTCAAACATAGCTGCATGCTAAGTCACAAGGTTCGCCGAACCTGAACCTCCAGGTTTGGAATTCGGCGAACCTAAAAAAATTTGAAAAGTTCGTTGTGGTTCACCGAACTTGATTTCGAACCTCAAGGTCCGGATTTCGTGGTTCAGGTCCAGATTTCATGGTTTTAGCATGGTTTCTTGTTTTTGGGCGCGAGTGGTCTTACGGTCTTACCTTTCGGCGGATAGACATCAAGTTACATTCCAGCGGCGACAGAGAATACACACACCCACTCCCGAGCTGCTCTCTGCTGCGACTGCATGCTACACTGCTAGCCACGACCGACTCCTCGCCGCTCCTGAACTCAACTCCTTCAGCCCTGCTAGCCACGACTTCGGCCACGACTCACTGCTAGCCACGACTTCGGCCCTCTTGCTCGGACCTCAGCTATTCATTAACTGCGACTCATCTGGACTGGTGGCTCTGCCCAGTGCCTCTCGAACTAGAACTCCGCACGGACCCTCTGCTACCTACTAGGCTGCAGAGTTACTCGTTTATCTTTAAAGGTTCATTGTTGAATTCATAATATATATATATATATTTTAAATTGTATATAGACGAACCTATGTCGAACCCCATCCAAACCTCATCGAAAAATTCGAACCTGAAGGTTGCCGAACCCAAACCTTGTGACATTGGCTGCATACTCCTCAATCTCTACTGAAGCTGCGATCTGCTGCTTCTTCTTCTTCTTGTTTGGACACTGTGAGGCATAGTTCCCAAACCCCTGACAAGCAAAGCACTTGACTTTGCTCAAATCCTTCTTCTGTCCACCCTGCTGCAACTGCTTCTTAGCCCCACCCTGCTTGGGGCCCTTCTTGAACTTCTTCCCTTTTGCAGTCAAAGCCACATTTTCCTCATCCTCCTTACTGTCAGAAGAGCTCCCCTACACAAGACCTCTTCGGGTCTCCTCCTTCACAAAGTCATCCCAAAGTCAATCCTAGGAAGGCAAGTTCTCCCTGGCAACTGTAGCCTCCACAAAAACAGCCCAAGGCTTGGTCACACTATTCACACCTGTCCGCACAAGCTCACAGCCAGAAACAACCTCCCCAACTGCTGCAAGCTCATCTCTCACCTGAGATATCCTAGTAAGGTAGGATGTTACTCCCTCTACTTTGTTTATTTTCACACTTTTCAGCTTCTCTCTCAAGACCATCTTCCGGTTCTCATTTGAGCTCTGGTATAAGCTGGTCAAAGCATCCCACATTTTATATGCACGGTCTTTGCCTGAAATGTGTGGGATTACATGGTCTTTAACTGCATCAAGTATGATCCTTCTAGCCTTGATGTCCTTTTTGTTGAAAGCTGCAAGTGATGTTGCATCAGTAGATGCGGGAACTTGAATTGGATTTGTCTGTGTACTATTCACCACTTCATCCCAAAGTTCATTTTCCTCCAAAATAAGCACTATCTTAGCCTTCCATGGAACAAAATTCCCTGCTCCATCTAGCCTATCTTCCAACCTAAGTCCGGTAACCATTTCAATGCAAATTCAAAATCCAACAAGGTGCTGCTCACTGACAAAAGAAGACTACTGACAGTCTGAAAATTTCAATGCACAAATCTGCCCCCAAGCTCTGATACCATGAAAGTTTTTGAGGTTCAAACCCAGCCCGGTTTCAAGTCAAGTTTAAAGAGAATTTAATGCCCAACCCAGTTAAATGAGTGCTGTAAATTTCACAAAAATTGCAGACTTTGAAACACGGTATGAACATCAATATTTCAAGCAGAAAATTAAATAATCATGCACACCATAAAATTTAGAGACTCAGAAATTTTTCGACAACTGGCCAGGCAAAACCCACAAGGGGAGAACCTGATTCAGAGAGAGAGAGGAATTTATTTCTTCTTAAAATGTGAAAGTACAGCAATTTTCAGTCAAGAACCAACTTATCTCGACAATTAATAACCCAGCAGGCTACCCTGAATTTCGTGTTACTGCTGCCTTGAACTTTGTGCAGCCACCACCTCAAATTCTGTGCCAGAATAAACAGTGTACGGACAGCAAGAATCAGGACTGTACAGTCCTCGAATTCGGTGCCCACTGCTGCTGGTTTCTCCTCGAAATGTGTGCCCACTGATTTCTCCACCCACTCTCTCGAACTTCATGCCCAAGAAGGTCCACCAATCAAATCATGGATTGGTTAGCAAACCAGGCCATCCTCTCCTGGTCATCTCAGTTCCTTTCTCTAGGAGATCCTATCATCAAAGAAGAAAGGAACTAGAAAATGTTGTCATCTAGGATGCTTAGCCAAGGGGTGACCCCTCCCCCTCTTAAGCAATCACATCATTCCATTATACCCTTAATCGCAGAGTGCCTGCTGAGCCATTCTCCCACAGAGATATAGATTTGATTGTACATCAATCATTGATGAAATTGGCAGAGAACATAAGCCGCCTTATGTGCAAACAAAGCTTAGTTGATCGCAGTCAAACCTTTAAGCCAGTAGCAAGATGAAATGCACTTCATTTCATCCTGTGACCGGTTTGAATTCTGTCACTTGACTCCCAGCAATCTGAGACATAGTAAAAGTTTGATGGCATGCCAAGGTAAAAGGCCCAGAAGAGAAAAAAGGAGCAAACTTGAATCCTTCTGAATCACAGGAATGGTATGCAAACTTCATGACACAACAAGGTATTCCCTTCCCAAGTTCCAGCGAGGATGTAAGCTCTTTCAGCTCAAAGAAGCAGAAAGATAACAAGGTTACAAACGAAAAGATCTACCAGGCTCTAGTTGGATTTGGGGAGTGTCTGAGTGATAAAGAGGAGCAGTATACCAGACAGCAGGCTCAATTTGAGGAGAGGACCATCTCTTTTCTGGAGAATTTTATGTTCAGCAGTTGCTTGCCTGGTTTATGAGAGGGAGAGGAGCGAGGAGCAGGCTTTCAAAAGGAAAAATCACTGCTTCCTGGAGAATCAAACATTATGAATGAAGTGCTCAAGTCCCAGCCTCCCGTTTTTGTGGAAGAGGAGGTTTCTCCATCAGCCGGAGCCAAGCCAGCTCAGAAGCCATGAAATCCAGTTTCAGCAATAGGTGCGTCTGTTTGGCTTTTCTGTGATGAATCTGAAGACAATTATGCTATTAAATGTAAACCATGTCTAGTGTTTGTTTTGCACACAGTATGTCAATACTCGGTTAGGGCGGGCTGGTATAGTCCTGATTTTGAAACTGTTTATGTACATAATGTTCTAGGCACAGACAGCTTTATATATAAATATTTTCTGAATGAAAAATGTTAAAAAAATGCTTAAACCTGACACTAGATATAATGCTTAATCAATTATTTTTTCACAACAGATAACTCAAAAGCCAAAGCCGTGTAACAGACCTGTAAATTTTGAAACCCTCAAGCATAAATATGCCGAGCGGCTCCCCATTCTTGCCTTCCATTAGAGCGACTCTTCCAAGGCGCCATCGCTCGCCTTCCTCCCACATGGGCTGCAGTTCCCTCCACTTTCCGCTGCCGGTGCAAAGAATCTCACCGTCCCTGCAATACTCATCAATAGGGAAAACCCCGCCTACCGTCTTCGAATCCCCGTAACCCCCCATAACCCAGAAATCATCGTGAAGAACGAAACCAACGCAGCCCGCCCGGACACTGGGAAGATCCTCTTCTTTGAACCAGCGATCCTTCTGCACGTCGTAACGTTCGACGGACGACAATCTGTTTCCCCCCGCGCTAAACTGCGCGTGGCGAGACCCTCCGCCAGCAACGATAATGGTGTTGTTGTTGTAGACGCCGCAGGCGAAGCTGCCCCTCGCGTGGCTCATGCTGGAACGCCGCTCCCACCGCGAGCGTATGGGATCGTAGCGGAACACCGCACCGGAAGACGACGGGCGGTCCATGGGAAAGCTCCGGCTGTCAAAGAGGGACCCCCCGATCACGTAGAGGTGGCCTTCGACGGCCACGCAGACGAAATTTGTGAGGCCGTACCTCTGTGGATCGCAGGGCATGGGTGGAATCAGGCTCCAGGCCTTGCTCCGGGGGTCGAATATTTCGCCCGGAACCAGAGAAGGGTCGTCTCTGAACAAACAGAGGAATTCTTCCGATTTTCCCCATTTTTTTCGCAGGTCGAACAGGAAATTCGTGTGCAACGTAGCTCTCCAGGCCTTGCACACGGCCTTCAGTCGGCCGTATTGAGAGAGTGGCACACAAGCTAAACACAGGCAGGCTAAGTCGCTGGGGAGTCCTGGAATTATTGTGAATTCCTCAGGAATTGCCTTGCAATTTGTCGCGAAATGCATCCTTGACTGAAATGTATGTGGTCTTCTTGAGCTCGGCTCAACACTGCTGTGTTATTCTGCACGCCGTAGATCGATTGATTGTGCTTCGAGATTTTGGGTACGCGATTTTTTTGTGGCTCTTTGGCATAAGAGTGAGATTGCTTCAACAGTAAGATTTCTCTGATCAGATGACTTCCACAGCACCCGAGTCAAACACCCGGTTCCAATGAGATTGTTTGAACAACAAACTTTTATCTCATTCAACGACTTAGCGCTGGAGTCCAACACTCGGTTCCATCGTCTGAACAGGAATATGTAATATGTCGGAGCATCTATAAGAAATATCCGCATGGTGAAGGGTTCATATAATATGTGGGAGTATCAAAAAGAAGAATTATGGAGAAAGTTGAACGAGAAATCCAATCGGACGTGTCAAAGGTATCAAGGGCTTCGGGTCGACCAAAAGTTCCGTGGTGATATATACATTTACAATTTATTTAGTGGTGATATATACTATGTGTTTGGAGATATAACCTGTTCAATGTGGAATTTCCATCGTGATGGTTATCCAAACATTCAAAATGTTTATCCATAAAATTGAATAATATGTTTATTCAAACATTCAAAATGTTTATATATAAAATTAAATTTGAATGTTTATCTATAAAATTGAATATTTATTTATGGTTTGATATTAATAGAATGTTTATCCATAAAATTGAATAATATGTCTATCCAAACATTCAAAATGTTTATCTATAAAATTAAATTTGAATGTTTATCTATTTATTGTTTGATGTTTATTAACGAAGATGCCAGCACGCTTTATAACTTAATTTTTCTACTCAAAATGAGAGCACGGATAATATTAACTTTATCACCATTATTCTTATTTAAAAAAACTATGATCGCTAAAAAAACCTTATGGTATTTCCACTACTTTTGATTTTGGAAAAATTTTAAGTCTTACTCTAAGATGATTAATTCTTACTGAATATATCAATATTATATTTAATTTTTAATTATATATATATATATATATTAAACAATAAGCCACGCACCATGATGACGCTTGTCCTATTGCATGAGTTGAACAATAAGCCACTTGGAGCCCTCTCTACAATCAAATACTTGGTTGTACATCAGGTTGCACTATCTGCTAAGAATGTTACGAACGGTAAGTCCTTTCCCCTTGCGCGATGGTTATGTCTTGTGTCCAATCCTTTGGTGTACTTGCCCACCATTAATTCTACTATGATGGATTCAAGTGTTGCTCTTCCCCCTCGTATTAGGTGTTACAGACGGTTTTCATCTATGGATGAGCATTGGAGTCAACCTTTTTGCTCCATGCCTTTTGTTATGCCCCTCTGCGTCCATTGGCTTCTCTCTGACCTCAACATTCGGCTCTAGCTCAATTACCATCCCCCCCACCGCAGTAACTCAACTTTGGCATGAGTTTTTCCCTACACTACACTCATCATGGTTTGCTCCAAGAAAACGGAGAGGCAGACCTCCACCGACCTTCATCGCTCGCACATGCCCTGAGTGTTGTGAAAGCATGATTATGTTCATGCCTGCTATGCAGGAAAGGTTTCATCTTCAGCTAAGCACCACATTCAAAGTCTGGAAAATTGCATTCAAGGTAATCTAGTCCACCCTGCTTCGGACCGACTCTCTACGGAACTAGGGTGTCTAGTAGAAGACACATGCTCAACTCACACCAAGGAAACACAATACCAGAAGACTCTGAATTTACTCTGGTATAACAAGACAATGCTCGGCTTGGCTCTTGCGAACTGTATGGAGGGAAATCTGATGGAAAACAACTAGGGTCTCATCTTAGTGGACCGCCTAGATACGAATGAAGGTTGGCTTCGCCGCATGGGAAAATCCCAGATGGACTTTGATGCCAAGTTGAACGCCCTTGCTCGAGAGCTCACCAAAAAAGTCTTCAGTCGTCCCAAGGAGATTCCGGTGGACTCTTAGCTCATCTTCCGGCGTCACCCCAATCCTTGTCAATCTGGTGATCTCTATGGCATGGCTGCTAATGACCAGAAGTATAAGCAAAGTGTCCCTCCTGGATTATCATTTCAGATGAATACTAATTTCGCCCTGCACTAACACAATTTCCAGGTTTGTATTCCAGTTTTATTTCAATGGTCAATAAACACTTTGTTTCAGTTAATAGTTAATTTTGGCTATAAATCTCGACATGTGGGAGCTAATTTGAACCTTAGTACTTTATGTTTTCTTTTCAGCCTCTTAAACAATTCATCAATGGTTAAATAGATAATCTAGATGTCTTGCCATAGTTTCAAGCTACGCAGTTGTGATTGGTTCATGACTTACATGTTTTCATTGTACTTCTTTTTTATAACATAATGAAATATATATATATCAAAACACCTCCCAGTCCAGTCATCGATATTTCTATTGTAGAAGAATGTTCGTCCCCTATCCCAATTGTTTCCTCCTCTCAATGTTCTCTTGAAGATCCTTCTTCTTCTAGGATGTATGTTACCATATCATTCAAAAATTCTATTGAAGGTATCTAGTGACCTACATCAACTGCAACAGATTATTCCTCTTTCAACTTGAGGTAGAAGATCCTTTTTGGATATTGCCAAGACTAAAGCAGAGAAAGAAATTTCAGCTGGTCATCAATCAACAATTCAAGGGTCCTTTAGCAAAGCAACCCAAGCATGGGTTAAACAATGAAGATTCTATATCACAATGTCATAGGGTTGGGGATCCCCTCCAAACAAAGATCCCTAAATCGACTAATCAATGTGAATAGTCTCACAGTTTTGTTTATACAAGAGACTATGTTTTTAGCAGTGGTGGCTACAAAGATTCTGAAACGGAGGCTTCCGCAGTGGTCCTTCCTTACTGTCGATGCGAATGGGAATTCTGGGGGCCTTGCTCTGGGATGGACGAATCCCCTCTCTCTCCAGTCCTCAGTAAGCTCTTCCCACTACATTCTTGCTTCTGTTTTTTTCGATCCTTTAAATCTCTCTGTAAAATTACTAAATCTCTATGCCCCTTCACATGAGAGGAAATATTTTTGGGAGGGTTTATTTGCTAGTGATCTCCTCTCTCATCCTCATCGCATCCTTTGGGGTGTCCTTAATCTAACTCTTTATGGTAGTGAAATATGGGGCCCTAAATTAAGGAAGGATCCCCTTGCCAATTACTTCATCCATCATTTTGACAACCCCTTGCTTGTTGATGTGGATCCTGTCTCTATCAGGCCTACTTGGTCAAATAAGCGTACTGGTTTGGACTTGATCTCCCAAGGAGGTGTAGAATACTCTGCTCGAGTTATAACCAATTTACTAGTCGATTAATTTGTACATATATGCTTGCGCACCCCAGTTGGAAATGCCAATGTAGTCTTAAGATTTAATGTTCAAAGCTTCCATAAAGTTCTCTGATGTTTGTTAATGGTCAGATTAGTTGTGTTTGGGTCCCTAAGAAGTTGTTTGGGTCAAATTCGAGTGAGTTAGGGGTTGTTTGGGAAGAGTTGGAAACCAAGTGTTTTATGTGGTCAGATTAGTTGTGTTTTGGTCCATCATAAGTTGTTTGGGTCAAATTCGAGTGAGTTAGGGATTGTTTGAGAAGAGTTGGAAACCAAGTGTTCTATGTGGTCATATTTGAACTAATGCTCCTAGTTTTTAATACAATGATTCTCTGGGATTGCATTGGAGTTGATATCTCTTATTTTGGATTGGGAATATTAGAGTAGAGATATATCAGACTTGATTAGCCATCTTATAGTGGTTTGAAATTATATTTTATGGGCTGCACATGTTAATTCAAATCCAAATTTATATACATAAGTCACTGTTGGGATAAAGTTAAAATTCAGCCATAATTTCCGTTAAACATTTGGAGTTAATATTCCTATTTTTTAATTGGGGATACTACAGTGGTATCAGAGCATGTTCCTCAACAACTGTGGAAACTAAAGAAAAATTTTGAAGAAGGATTGTAGACAAGGATGTACCGGGTGAGGACGAGTTGGAAATGGATGCATGGGAGCTTGAGGAGAGCTTAGCATGGGAAGAGTCAATTTCTGATGATGGTTTCGATTATTTAGTGGATGACAATGAAAGAAAGAAAAAAATTGATGGAGGTTTGCATGATCCACATGAATGGGATTATTTCTTATATGACATCATATACCATGTGGAAAGTGAAGAGGAAGTTCCTTCAAGAGTTAGACTTGTAGAGGGAAGAAGGTTGCCCAAATTCTGTCTTGTCTTGTCCATAGAGGAGGAGAAACTTGAATGGGGAAGGCTAAGGAAGAACCATGAGAAGTTACTAAATAAACCAAATAAGTTACAATAGGATCTAGAGCATATTTGTCACGTCCCCATCTTGACCCTATTACATTAAAATGTAAATGATGTAACATTGTTATAAAAATCATGGTGAGGAGCTCAAGGCCAAGGCCCCGCCGTCGATTTATTGAGCATATGGTTTGTGTGCTAGCCAGGCACAATGGAATTTCAAACATCATGTAAATATGCATTTTAATAAAATACCCACAACTAGCTATGCAATGCAACAAGAGATGGGGGCATGATTTTACAAGGAATAGGGAGGGAAATTATTCAAACCCTTGAGCCAATCAATTCAAGCCAAGTGTCAATGAGAGAACCCAATCAAACCCTCAACTACCCATGTTGACTTTTGTACCCAATCATTGATTTCTCCCAAGAGTTGGTTGAGGTAGTTAATGCCTTGGGGAATGAGAGGTATGGCTGTCCAAATTCGGGTATGGGAAAGCCACCCTACATGGAAAATCACGTTTTGCTTCTTGGGCAAGAAAAGAGCCATGAATTGCTCCCCCAGCCATTATCCATGAACTAGTTTCTCTCCCTCATGAGTTTGGAGCTACCTGGGCATTTTCCAACCATGTTTTCTTGTGTTTTCCTTCATTCTCAACTAGGAGAAGGGCGTTTTTGTGTTATATACTAGTGGGGAAGAAAGGGAATGGAATTGGGGTTCCATAGAGACCGTTTTTGCTGTTGAATGCTTAGTTAGTTGGGAGAGAATTCGTTTTCCTCCCTATGATTGTTTTTCCCCATCCCAAAATTCATTTTTGGCTGGAAATGATTTGGGAAAAACCCATGACCGTCCTGTTGTAAATCCCATTGTTAAATGTGTATCCATGCCCAATGATTGTGCTTGTGTGGGAAAAGAGTATGTTGGGGTATGGGTTATGGGTCTCCATTGCCTTGGCTTGAGCTTGAATGCAAGCATCCAGGGTTCAGATTTAGCCTGATAAACCCAGCTGTAGACTGGCTTGGCTCAGATAAAATGATTATTTGGCTGTGTGTAAGTACGAATGTCCCATTTTCCTTGTAAGAATCATGCCCAGCTCGGGAGTGGCAGTTGTATTGAGAGATTGATGAACACAACTGGCCTATGGTTGGGTGGAACGTTGCAGCAACATAGCTAGTTGTCTGGGACAATTACACAATGAAGATAAGTGTTTTTCTGTCTATGTATTTGCTTCTACAATATTTAAATTGATGATTGTTTTGATATGATGTATGCATATGATATGATATGTGTGTGGATGAGTTTCAATTCCACTGTGCATATTGATTAAATTGCATCTGCACACTCTTGAATTTATGTGTACGAATCTAATGAATGGACTGAGTTTTATGAAAAGCCCCATAGATTGGCATCATGTTCCCTTCCTTGAATTGGATAGATGGGAGGGTATGTGACAATATTTTGTAGCAGTGTAAATCCTTGCTACCAGAATGCTCGGCATCAACAGTTATGGCGAGGATGTTTGGTACCTCTACAAAGAGAGCAACCAAGGGTTATTCTGATAATATTGGCTTAGGAAGCAGTGAATCCACTGTCATTGCTCAACCCTCTAATGACCGTGAGGAGGAAAATGAATCCATTCCCACAAACTCTCTTCATCCATACAAGAGTTTGGATCAAAAGGAATCAATTATTGCAACCGTGAGTCTACAAGTTGATCACAAAATGGAGGAGCATGCCACCACAAATGGACCACATGGTAATGATGAAACTGTAACACCAAGGTATGTTAACAATTCTGATTTTAGCAGTGGTCATACTTCCTTGCAACATCATAATATAGAAATCATTTCATGTAAGAATGATAGTCTTGTAGAGTCCTCTAATGTTGGCATTATAAATTTGGAAGTTCAAGATGAATTATGTGTTGTTGATTCATGCCACAAGCAATTTGATTTTTTATCTCAACCATTAGAACATCTAAACATGACACAAGTTTTGGGCATAGAGTGGCTACAAGGAAACAAATCAGAAAAATTTAGTGGAGGAATTTCCCCATGAGCCACATCTTTTTGCAGGGCAGTTGAAGGTAAGCAAAGAAGAAATTAGGACATCCATGAGAAATTTTGAAGACACAAATGCCTTGGTGAGAGGTTGTTGTTGGAGAGCTTCAAGGACAGATGATAGTTTGAAAGTAGAATCCTCCCTTGTAGATTTTGAAGCAATTCGAAAGGCAGTGGCAGTCATGAAGGCAAACTACCTACACTTGCTTTCCGATAGAGATATTCTTCTTAGGCTTGTTGAGATGTACCATAGTCCACTACAGGAAGAAGAAGAGGAAATGGACAGGCTCACCCATGAGCTTGAGATCACCCATGATTCCTTGAAGAGCACACAAAAATCACTTCAAGAATCAGATATGGAGGTTGAATAGCTTCGTAGGAAGTTGGAAAGATTACACCCTTCCTCCTACACTTCAGACAACCAGTTGTACATGGTTGATTGCATTCATGGATTGAGGGACGAGCCTCATGTGAGAGTTGAACACGAGGAGCATTCATATTCGTAGGGACTTGAGGAGAGAGTTGACATGGAGAATGTTGACCAAGTACCTGTTTTGCATTAGGAGGATCATGAGTTACCTCTATGGAAGAGAGACTTAGTCATGGAGGAGGCAGATGTGTACACCTTTTATGGACCAACCAGCAAAGGAGTATGCGCATACATAATTTGGGTGGAGAGATCCATAACAAATATGGAGACATAAGGGAGGTTAAGTTCAACTTACATCGGTAGAGGGATGTTTGGCACACTAGTTCCTTTCCATTCTTGTGAGCAGCAGCAAAGGAATTTATGGTTGTTGTATGATACCTTCATCATTCATGGAAGGACATGGGAGTTTCACTTGATTCGGTTGGATGGGACAGGTGACAGTGATGTGAGGCAAAGGACCAGTGTGCATGGTGCAAAAGAGGAGGTTCATGTTATGTCGGAGAGTCTCACAAAGGTTCGAGTGAGCATTGGGAGTGATGAACTTCCAATCTGGTGGTGGGATCCTGGCATCCTTCATAGTGGTAGATTGATATATATGATAGTGTTGATAGGAGGGATGCAACATAGGTAGTGGGATCCTAGTATTACTTGGTTCAACAGTTTAGCATCTATCACAGGAGGTAGAGCCAACCATCTTTGTCAAGAGACTATCCATGTGGACTAGTGGATTAGTTTCCTAGGTGGGAGGCCTTATGGATATAGTGTTTTCCCACTAGGTGGCTTGGGAGACCACATGAGGCTCTTTGTGTGGAGTGATCCACATCGCAGTTGGCATTTGTTGTCGGATGCTAACTTCGACACATTCTTGACTAGTCTTCGTGGTTGATACAACTTTGACAAGTTTCGACGCAACAGGACTTCAACAACTTCAGCACTTCGACAGGTTCTCGATTTCGACACAACTCCGATGAGTCTCGACTTCGACATACTGCAACATGTTCCGCACCTTCAACATGTTCAGCAACCTCACAGTTAGCGACATCGGCACACAACGTCGACAGGCGACCAGCGACTGTCGAACTTCGACAGACTGTCTCTCTATCTTCCAGTCGACTGTAACGGTTGAACAATTGAATCGTTCTAACTTCTTCTTTGTAACTGAACGTAACGGGCAGGCACCCAAGCGTCTCAGATTTCTATATAAGCATGTAAATTATTGTAACATATATCTGATCTTATCTTGATCAATCTAGAATAGTTCGCATTCCTACATATTGTATGTGTGTATTTGTGTTATCTGTATTGCATAATCCTATTTTTGCTCATTCTATTTATTAAGCTTCCACCATAATAGAGCCGACTCATTCAATCAAACTGTTGTCCCCCTCGTGCTTCCTGGACACAATACGGATCATTGGTATCAGAGCATACTCAGTTTTCTTGCTTAAGTTATGCGTATACACTTCTCTCGAAGTTACCTAACTTATGCCGGTTCAAACTCGCTTGCAATCTCAGCAATCCAAGCAGACGCAATCTCCAGATATGACAAAAGAAACAAATGATAGACATGCAACCGACGAGACATCACAGCTCATTGAGCAAGCTCTGGCTCGACAACGAACTGAAATGTTTGCCCAGTTCAATGAGATTCTCTTGCGATTCGCTTCGACATCCAGAGGATCCTCGACGAGAACTCACTCCGATAAAATCAGCCCCTTCAAAGTGCAAATGAATCTTGATATACCGAATCTTGAAGGAAAGATTGACGCGGAATCCATCGACAATTGGGTGCAACAATTGGAATCCTATTACGTTGTAAATAAACTCTCCGAAGCTGAGACTTGGCGTCCAAGAAGAAGAGAAATTGGTTGTTCTGAAATACACCAGCGGATCATCTCAGTACATCCAGCAGGAGATGGAATTTTTGACTGTCAATACGCTTGCGGATGCTTTCCACTACACTAGCAAACTGGAAACCAAGCAGAAAGGAAAAGCACGTTTCGCGACGAAGCCGACATCAGGAAGACCACCTGATAAAAGGACACCAGCCGACTATGACAAGTCGAGATCTTCTCAGCCGATACCGCCAAAGCCTGACAATGGTAAGAAGCCTTTTCACAAAAGGGAACGTAGCAAACAACCGCCGACCGAAGAATGGTGCAATTACCACCACTCATCTTGGTATGATACGTCTGAATGCAAAGCTCGAAAGACATTTTTGGCAAAAGTGTCGACTTCCGATGCGTTTGACAAGACGATGGAAGAATCTAATCTAGACGTGATGACCCTTTTGACCTCGGCAACTCAAGCAGACTCGACTATTGTTGACGAGGAGGAACTAGAGCGCCTGTTCCATACACAGATATGGATCCAAAGCAACCCATTGCATCTGATTGTGGACAACGGGAGCCAAAAGAACTTCGTTTCTGAAGAACTGGTGAAGAAATTAGGTCTTGTCACCACTCCGCATTCTCAACCTTACAACATCGGTTGGATGAAGGATGGACAAGAACTACGAATCACTCGACGATGCAAACTCGCCTACTTCATAAAACCTTTTGAAGATGAAGTACTCTGTGACATGGCACCACTCTCCGTAACCGACGCCCTGTTTGGGAAACCTTACCTCTGGGATAGACATGGAAGTTATCAGGCATGGCCTCAGAAGGTGATTGTCAAAATCCGAAATCGATGGTTCAACATACCAGAGCGTCAACCTACACCGACAATTGCACTGATATCTACCAAACAGACAAAGAAGCTCATCAATCATGCTCAAAAATTTGCATTAATCATGATCAAGCCCCAACATTCTAAGAATACTGCAACAATGAGTCGAGTCACCGACCAATGCAGCTCTCGACAGAAGCAGCAAGTCGATCATATTCTCAATGAGTACCAGAACCTCTTTCAAGCTCCAGATGGAGTACCTCAGCATTGCTAGGTAAAACACTCCATTGAACTTGTTCCTGGTTCTTCTTTGCCTAACGCATCTGTTTACAGAAGATCCATTCTCGAAAATGAAGAGATTCGTAGACAAATCCAAGAGTTGATCGACAAAGATCATATCCGACCCAGCTCCTCTCATTATGGAAGTTCTGTAGTCCTAGTTCCGAAGAGAGACGGGACTTGGCGCATGTGCATCGACTATAGAGCTCTCAACAAAATATCGGTGAAGAATCGGTACCCTCTGTCATGGATAGACGAGCTTATCGACTGTCTGAAAGGTGCTAAATTCTTTACTAAGCTCGACCTCAAGTCGGGATACCATCAGATTCCAATCGAGCCCTCAGATGTGTGGAAAACTACTTTCAAGACCAAGGAAGGATTGTTTGAATGGTTAGTCATGCTTTTTGGCTTAACCAACGCACCTGCGACCTTCATGCGACATATGGATAACCTTCTCTGACCTTTCATCGGCAAATGGGTTATTGTCTATCTCGATGACATATTGATTTCCAGTCGATCATGGGAAGAACATGTCGGACATCTTCAACAAGTCCTCAACACTCTCCAGCAACATCAGCTCTATTTGAACATGGACAAGTGCTCTTTTGCAATGACCAACATCAAATACTTGGGGTATGTAATTGACTCTACAGGCATTCACGTCGATCCAGACAAAGTACAGATCATCAAAGATTGGCCCATTCCTAGAAGCATTCAAGAACTAAGAAGTTTTCTTGGTTTGGCGAATTTCTGTTGACGATTCATACTCGGCTTCAGTCACATAGCCTGGCCCTTGAATCAGTTCACGAAAGGAAACGAGAAAACTGTCTTTCAATGGACAGAAACACATCAAGCAGCTTTTGAACAGCTCAAACACAAGCTCTGCATTGCACTAGTACTTGTGTTACCTGATTTGCATCAGCCCTTTGAGATTGAGATGGACGCATCGAACTATGCCTTGGGCGTAGTGATCACTCAGTCTAGTCACCCAGTCGCTTTTCATTCCGAGACTTTTAACGACACGGTTAGAAGATACTCGACATACGAAAAATAACTGTATGCCATTATGCAAGCTCTCAAGTGTTAAGATTTAATATGCTAAGACAGAAAATAGCAGCATTACATTCCATTTCACAATAATAGCATATACAGGATCACTGAAGAAACAACAAGCATAGCATAAACACAAGAGACACAGATTTATCCTGGGAAACCCTCATGGGGTAGAAAACCTAGCAAAGCTTCCTTAATATAGATGACCAGCAATATACAAAGATGCAAACCCTGAGCATAAGCTCCTCCTTCTCCATAACAGACCTCTCCTCCACAAGTGCGCCTCTCTCAAGTGAGTGAGTGTGTATAAAATGAGGAATACACCTCCTCTATTTATACACTACTCCGACTTGTCTTTTACACAAGACATGTAGGCTCGTATTTAACCAATGGGTTAAATACCCCACTACAACTGACTGGGACGACCCCTCTAGGGTGGTATAATAACCCTTTGACCCACATAACACATACAGGGCCGACCCCCACTAGGGAAGTCTAATAACCCAAGTTACCACATTCCGACGGAGGAATAAACATCTCCGGATATACAATAAGATCTTCATGAAGGAATGAAACATCTCCGGAATAATAAAGTACAAATATAATATTCTTTAAAGTTACAATATCTCAACACTCCCCCTTAACGAGAAGGATATTATAACAGCATCTGCCCGAGCAAGGAGTCATCAACATCATACATGATACATCTATAAATCATTGGAAGCTTTCTCAACATCATCAGTAACTCAAGCAGTTACTGGAATATCTTGAATACTGGAACATCAACATCTTCAGTACTGAGTCTTTATCTTCTGCAGCACTCGAACAGCTACAACACCATCAACATCTGGATCCTCACGATCATCAGCATCGTCATCTAGATCATCATGATCAGCAGCATCGTCATCTAGATCATCACGGTCAGTAGCATCATCATTTAGATCATCACTATCAGCAGCATCGTCATCTAGATCATCACGATCAGCAACATCGTTATCTAGATCATCACGATCAGCAGCATTGTCATCTAGATCATTACGACCAACAACATCATCAATTAATACAAGTATCCTCATCAATACAAGTATACACATCATCAATACAAGTATCCTCATCAATACACGTATACATATCATCAATACAAGTATCCTCATCAATACAAGTATACACGTCATCAATACAAGTATCCTCATCAATACAAGTATACACATCATCAATACAAGTATCCTCATTAATACAAGTATACACATCATCAATACAAGTATCCTCATCAACACAAGTATACACAATAGCAGCATACCCTGCAACACGCATGATCCAATTACGGGATGGTCAATCCCTCTCACTTTAGGACATAGGTCCAAGGATGATACAATCCTGATCCACTTACAGGATGATCAATCCCTCTCACTTTAAGACATCTCACCATGTCTAGGGACGATGCAATCCCAATCTATTTACAGGATGATTAGTACTTATCACTTTAAGACATCTCGCCATGTCTAGAGACGAGGAAATCCCAATCTGTTTACAGGATGATTAGTCCTTATCACTTTAAGACATCTCACCATGTCTAGGGACGAGGCAATCCCAATCTATTTACAGGATGATTAGTCCTTATCACTTTAAGACATCTCACCATGTCTAGGGACGAGGCAATCCCAATCTGTTTATAGGATGCTTAGTACTTATCACTTTAAGACATCTCACCATGTCTAGGGACGAGGCAATCCCAATCTGTTTACAGGATGATTAGTCCTTATCACTTTAAGACATCTCACCATGTCTAGGGACGAGGCAATCCCAATCTATTTACAGGATGATTAGTCCTTATCACTTTAAGACATCTCACCATGTCTAGGGACGAGGCAATCCCAATCTGTTTACAGGATGATTAGTCCTTATCACTTTAAGACATCTCACCATGTCTAGGGACGAGGCAATCCCAATCTGTTTACAGGATGATTAGTCCTTATCACTTTAAGACATCTCACCATGTCTAGGGACGAGGCAATCCCAATCTGTTTACAGGATGATTAGTCCTTATCACTTTAAGACATCTCACCATGTCTAGGGACAAGGCAATCCCAATCATGTACATTTTGAACCAAGGTCCAGGGACAATGCAGTCCTATCTTCCATTCTCGGAGACACCTGTCTACAGCTCACTTTAGGACTGAAGTCCAGGGATGATTCAATCCTTTTTCTTTCTCGGAGACATCTGTCTACGGCTCACTTTAGAACTTGAGTTCAAGGATGATGCAATCCTATCATGTCCACCAAGGACTTCATTTTCGGAGACATCATGTCTACGGCTCTCTTCAGGATGATGCAATCCTATTCTGTCCACCAAGGAACTCATTCTCAGAGACATCATGTCTACAGCTCTCTTCAGGATGATGCAATCCTATTCTGTCCACCAAGGACTTCATTCTCGGAGACATCATGTCTACGGCTCTCTTTAGGATTGAAGTCCAGGGATGATCCAATCCCCCCATGTCCACCAAGGAATTCATTCTCGAAGACATACGTCTACAGCTCTCTTTAGGACTGAAGTCCAGGGATGATCCAATCCCCCCATGTCCACCAAGGACTTCATTCTCGAAGACATACGTCTACGTCTCTCTTTAGGACTGAAGTCCAAGGATGATCCAATCCCCCCATGTCCACCAAGGACTTCATTCTCGGAGACATACGTCTACGGTTCCTTTTAGAACATGTGTTCAAGGATGGTGCAATCCCCTTGTCACCTTAGACCTTGTCTAAGGACCATCCACCAACCTCTCTGTCGATATCACCAATATAGGTATCCACATCATTGACCTCACTGTCGATGCGGAAAATCTCATCATAAGTGATCACATCACTCCCCCTTTCGAGGAGGGTCCTTCTAAACTATATTAAGTTTGTCTTGGAAAACTTTACTTGAGGTAGAGGTTTGGTTAGTACATTGGTAACTTGTTACAAATTCGAACTTTAATTCTTTTCTACACCATATCTTGTATATAGAAATGTCAGATCTCTATGTGCTTTGACTTATCATGGAATACTGGATTCTCTGCCATTTTGGTACAACTCTGTTTGTCACATAGGATCACAGTTGGGTCCATTTTTATGTCAAACAATTCTAAAGCCATACGGCTTCACAACTAGCAGAGGAAGCAGCCATATATTCTGCTTGTGATGAGAATCACACTAGATTGCTTCCTTCTAAACCATGAGATCGTGGCTAATCCCAGACAATAACATCTTCTCGATGTGCTCTTCCTGTCTGATACACTTTCTGCTCAATCAACATCTGTGTAGCCATCTGAAGTCATGATCTCCAATATAACATAGATCAAAGTCTATTGCATCCTTTAGGTACCGCATCACATGATTTTCAACTTATCAGGTGAACACATCTAGTTTCCATTAGATACTGACTCAAGGTGTTCACAGCAAAGCATATATCTGACCTAGTAATCGTTAGATACATCAATGACCCAATAATTTTTCTGTACAGAGTTATATCCACTAACTCTGATGAGTCATCCGCTAACAGCTTCAAGTTGGAATCCATGAGAGTGGCCATTCCAACACATCAAGTCTTCTTAAGATTTCTCACCATACTTTCCCTGGTTGAGAAAGATTCTTTACGAGCCTTGCCATACTTCTAGACCTAGGAAGTAATGCATCAATCTGAGATCTTTCATTTTCATTTCTGCAGCCATCTTCTTCTTTCTTTTCATGATTTTTGGTAAAGCCCAAGCTTATCAAGAAACTGTCAATTCTCCCTTTGTGATTGAACATCATTCACACTCTGCATTGAATGATCTTCTACATATCTATCTGTGCCATCTCTCATTAGATGGGTCTACTGATATGGGCCTCAATATCATTCGAACTCTGTGGTGAGTTCCTTCTTGCATCCATGTCATCTATGTATAGAAACCATATTCAACCTTGTTGCAAAGGTTGAGATCCACATCACCCATGGTGATCATTAAGCTCATCAATTGATTATCGATCCTGGGTACCCATACAGAACCCGATTCACACTTCTTCTTTAATTACACCATTAAGAGAATGGTCTTATCTATCCACTTGGAGCAAACATCTTGTCATGATTCTCTTCCTCTTTCTAAGAGAATCTTCTAGCCATGAGCCTTCTATATTTTGTTTGTTTTGTGAATCTTCTTGTTGAACATCCATCACTTTTTCGGTGTTCATCATTCTTCATGATCTTTCCTACAAAACAAAATTAAGTACATGATTAGTAATACTTCATAATCATCAAATCATATTGACGTGATAACCTATTATGCATACAGATATCACTTACATAGTTGTGCAACTATCTTGACCAATACTTTGGCACAACACTTTCCCATATCCTGTATGCATACAGTGGCTATCTAGATGCCTTCCATCTCTACGAGAACATACTATCGAGAGTGTGCACAGCTCTCAGTATGTCAGCAAAGAGGTTTCATTCTAGACAAGCAACAATGGAATGTTTGTCCAACTTACCAATCATATGCATATTAGTAGTATACTGTTCAATGCTCTATGAATGTTTACACTCAGCATGAATACAAATATGCATACAATCTATTTATTATTTCAAATAACAACTCAAATACTTATCTTTTATGTTTGTGTGATTGCCTCCCGCTTGATCTTCTAAATGTCTTTTGAACTTCTATTCATTCTGTACCACTGTGCATGCTCAAGTGTGCACTAGTGTTATCCTCATGATCTCATACACAAACATACATTCATTAGTATATTATAAGTATTATCAAAACATTATAATTCTAAATAATCTTGAATATGTATAGTCATGCTCATAGATAATAAACATTAGTATTCAAGATTTCAGGGAAGTCTTCTTTTACTCATGCATATCATCGATCAAGATAAAAGACATAATATTCATAAACCCTTGATTACTAGCTTTATGAATAAGCATAACCAATCATACCAAGTATACTTACATAAGGGATCCTAACACAAGGTAAGATTCATAGGAGACATACCTGGATTAGTATATATGTGTAACATACCTAATCAATATCTTCTTTGTTCTCTTCAATCATTTAGAGATCCTGTGCTGGAACCTACATATCTCATAAGTTAAGCATAATAGAACAAAGTCATACATACCTCGTAAGTAGAACTTCTATGTGATCAAAGATTATGGATGAGTCTTTGTCTTCATGTTATCATGGTCATGGAACTTGATTTGTCTTTTGTGATGTACCTGTATCTTGTTAGCAGACAACATCAACCTCATACAACACCACAGTGCATTAGTACAATCATATAGCCCTAATCAATGAATGTCTTCTATCAGTCACATGCATTCATACTGTTACTAGGGTGATAAGACAATTCTAACATTAATCAAGATTGTACTAATAAATAATATGAAGACAGACATATTATGAACTAAATTAGGAATCAGATTTCAAGACATACATGTATCTCCTTAAGACATACCTGTCGAGACTTCGCGTAGTCTTCTTATGTAAGGCCTTAGCCTCAACTCCCCCTGAAACTTGATCTGGAGCTTGATTAGGGTTTGTTAGAGAAACCCTAAAGATTCAATCTTTGACTTTCACACTTCTGAATGGATGGAAGGATGTGTCTTCCTGAGCTGATCAAACTAGCATACTTCAATTTTGAAGTCTCCAAAATTTGAGCCCTCAAAATTTGCCTTCGAAACTTCTGGATCTTCTAGACAGGAACCTGAACTAGGGTTTGATGAAGCCCACCCTTCTTCCCAATCAAAAGGTTTGATCCAAGGCTCTAAACTCTTATTTTTCTGAGGAGCTTCCAGCCATGGTTACAAACTTCAAAAATTCCAACTTTTGCTGAAGCCCTAATTTTCCATCTTTCCGATCAAAATCCCGAACTGGGGTTTGATCAAGCCCGGTCTTCTACCCAACCAAAAAATTCGATCTTGGACTCTAAATTTCAATTTTCCTGAGTAGCATTCAGCCGTGGATTCCGATTCCAAAAATTCTAACTTTCTCCGAAACCCTAAATTCCGGAAGCCATGAATGAAGGTGCTCCAAAAATAATTCTGTTTTGACAGAAATATGTATCTGATTGATTCTACTATAACTCCGAAATTTTCGCTCCACAGGGTCTGAAAACGTTTTCTGTGGTAGCCTGACCTGTCATCTTTCCATCCTGACAAGTCTGACCTCAATTGGATTCTCTGAGAGAGAGTTATGCCAAATGTCGCAACGTGACCTGTTTTGGGATAATACAGGAGAGCGAACTTGTACGGCGTTCCACGTGTCACTGTTTGAACTTCGGCCTCTGAAAACTTTTCCTGAGATAGCTCGCCTTGTTATCTTTCCATCCTGACAGGTCTGACCTCAATTGGACTCTCGGAGAGAGAGTTATGCCAAGTGTCGCAACATGACCTGTTTATAGGATAATACAGGAGAGCGAACTTGTACGGCGTGCCACGTGTCACTGGTTCAACTTCGGCCTTTGAAAACGTTTTCTGAGATAGTACAGTCTGTGTACTACCTGTTACTCTTTACGAAATTTCATTTGGAGCTTCCTAGCCCAATTTATGACCTTTTTTCCTAGGTCACCTGATTTTGACTGAGATCTGGAAGAGCCATAAACCCTAACTTGTACTGATCATAACTCACAAAGTACAACGAATCTGAGGGTGCCCTTTGGACACAAGGTACCTGGGGATGTTATCTTCGACTTGTAAACTTTTCAGATCCTGAACCTTCTCAGAAATGGATTTATAGCGAAAGTTCCACGATGACTGGTTTTTGCTATATAAAACCCTAACCTTCAAATTGTCGTAAGTAAAGCAAGTGTCGTAAGTGCCATACCTTGCCTTCCTTCAGGTTAGCTCTGATACCATGTTAAGATTTAATATGCTAAGACAGAAAATAGCAGCATTACATTCCATTTCACAATAATAGCATATACAGGATCACTGAAGAAACAACAAGCATAGCATAAACACAAGAGACACAGATTTATCCTGGGAAACCCTCATGGGGTAGAAAACCTAGCAAAGCTTCCTCAATATAGATGACTAGAAATATACAAAGATGCAAACCCTGAGCATAAGCTCCTCCTTCTCCATAGCAGACCTCTCCTCCACAAGTGCGCCTCTCTCAAGTGAGTGAGTGTGTATAAAATGAGGAATACACCTCCTCTATTTATACACTACTCCGACTTGTCTTTTACACAAGACATGTAGGCTCGTATTTAACCAATGGGTTAAATACCCCACTACAACTGACTGAGCCGACCCCTCTAGGGTGGTCTAATAACCCTTTGACCCACATAACACATACAGGGCCGACCCCCACTAGGGAAGTCTAATAACCCAAGTTACCACATTCCGACGGAGGAATAAACATCTCCGGATATACAATAAGATCTTCACAAAGGAATGAAACATCTCCGGAATAATAAAGTACAAATATAATATTCTTTGAAGTTACAATATCTCAACATAAAGCAATGGAGGCATTACATCCTTGGCAAGGAAACGGTCATTCTTACTGATCACAAGCCTCTACAGTTTGCTCCGACACAATCAAGGTTGCAGACAAACCGACAACTCAAGTGGATTAATTACCTACAACAATTTCAGTTGGTGATTAAGTATCGAAAAGGCAAGGCTAATGCCACTGCAGATTGCCTCAGTCGACCACCCATTACTCTCCTTTTGATAGTGATGAGTATGCAGGGTTACGACACGACCATTTGGCAACAATTGTATGAGGATGACAGCACTTCTCAGTGGTCTACCGACAGTTACGGACTAACAAGTCGTCGACCTCAGAGTCCGAATACTTCCTGAAATATACCTTACTATACAAGCTTGGACAGCTTTGTGTACCGATCAGTGAGCAACGACAACAGCTCATTTGGGATGCGCACTACAGCAAGACCGCAGGACACTTTGGAGTAGCAAAGACACTTGCTATTCTGCAGAAGTATTTATTCTGGCCTACACTTAAATCTGACGTCAACAAGTACATTCGATCATGCGTGGTTTGTGCCATTACTAAGCCACCTAATCGACGACAGGGATTGTACACACCTCTGCCAGTTCCTAGTCGACCATGGGAATCTATTTATATGGACTACTTTACGGGTTATCCTACTACCAAACATCAGCATGACGCGATATTAGTAGTAGTCGACCGATTTTCCAAGATGGCCATTCTCATACCATGTAAGAAGACCACGACAGTGCATCAGACTGCTCAACTCTTCCTTACACATGTTTGGAAACACTTTGGTTTACCCACAACCATCATTTCTGACCGAGATGCCAGATTCGTCAACATCTTTTGGAAGACCCTTTGGCAACAGCTAGACATGCGACTCTCATTGTCGACAGCTTTCCATCCTCAGACCGATGGACAGACGGAAGTTGTGAATCGCTTAGTAGTACAACTGCTTTGCATGTACAATCACTAGCATCGATGCACATGGGATGATAGTCTTCCATACATTCAACATAGCTACAATCGTGCTCAGCACAACTCTACAGGCAAGAGTCCCTTTGAACTTTGTTACAGATTTCAACCCTCAGCGCCTATCGACTTGATCAGCTCCTCGACACAGCCAAACTCCGACACAAATCGCAGTCAGCAAGAAGTTGATAAAGCAGTCAAGTTTCGAGAACAGATTTGTGACATTTAGCAACAAGCACAGGATATGTTGCATAGAGCAAACGAGAAAGCTAAGGCTCGACACGACAAGCATCGCATTCCTCATACATTTTGCATTGGGGATAAGGTCTGGCTACATCTTAAGAAGGAGCACTTCACAGGTCCTTTCAAGAAGTTAAAACCTTTGTGATATGGTCCATACAGTATTCTTCGACAGATTGGTGAGAATGCTTTCCAACTCGACATTCCTGCTTGCCTGGGTCTGCATCCAGTCTTTAATGTGGATCTACTTCGGCCATACCATGCACCCTTGTTGGAACATAATGATTTCTCAACAACAGATCTCGCAGACATCAATCTAGATATTCAGGAGCCTCTTCCTTGTGACACCATTGTGGGACGACGGGTATGCCTTACGAGGACGAACACAATTCCCTTGTTTCAGGTTTCCAAAGTTGGCCAAATCCCATCTCAAGGAAAGTGGTACTCTGCTACTGAAAATGATCGACAAGTTTCCTCACCTTCATGAGTAAACAATGGGGTCCATTGTTTCTTAAGGAAGGAGGTATGATCCACATCGCAGTTGGCATTTGTTGTTGGATGCTAACTTTGACACATTCTTGACTAGTCTTCGCGGTTGATACAACTTCAACAAGTTTCGACGCAACAGGACTTCGACAACTTCAGCACTTCGACAGGTTCTCGATTTCGACACAACTCCGATGAGTCTCGACTTCGACATACTGCGACATGTTCCGCACCTTCGACATGTTTAGCAATCTCACAGTTCGCGACATCGGCATACAACGTCGACATGCGACCAGCGACTGTCAAACTTCGACAGACTATCTCTCTATCTTCCAGTCGACTGTAACGGTTGAACAGTTGAACCGTTCTAACTTATTCTTTGTAACTAAACGTAACGAGTAGGCACCCAAGCATCTCAGATTTCTATATAAGCATGTAAATTATTGTAACATATATCTGATCTTATCTGATCTTATCTTGATCAATCTAGAACAGTTCGCATTCCTGCATATTGTTTGTGTGTATTTGTGTTATCTATATTGCGTAATCCTGTTTTTGCTGATTCTGTTATTAAGCTTCTGTCACAACAGAGCCGACTCATTCAGTCAAACTGTTGTCCCCTTCGTGCTTCCTAGACACGATATGGATCATGGAGACTATGCAGTGCAGAGGTGGATGAAGTAGACACTCTGCATTTCTAAGGTTCATTTGGGACCCTGGGATCATTTTTGGACTTAGTTGTTTCAGTTGGGTTGATGATATGTTACTAGGGGAGATGGATCTATCTCTTGAGGGGATGATTAGAGTTCATAAGCAGCCCCAAATTCATGACCAGTTATCAGTACAAACTTCCTCTGTCGATACGCGGGGTCGAGTATGGCAGTAGGATTGTAGACCTCACTTGGATACCTATGCAGGCCGCTATCCATGGTGGTAGGTTCATTTTTTACAGATTTTTCAGTTTGGAGATCTAGGAGAGGAGGATGCAGATAGAGTATGATAGTGGGATGGTTACGATCACAGTGGCACAACTACAGTATGGTGGTCCCTTTTTGAGATTAGATGGGGATCTTGGAGTTATACTACTAGCTAGATTTTCAGCAACAAACTCGGAGTTGAGAGTCACTTTTGGCTTTCATATGATGAGATTCTTAGTGGACAATCCTATTGGGGAGTTGTGTGAGTGGTTGAAGTGTAGGGTTACTCTTCTTATTGATAGTGGTTAGAAGGCTTCATATGTCAATACCTTGCAAGACCATACATTGAGTAGAGTATACTTCACCTCTTTTCGATTGGATTGGAACCATGACATCATTTCAATCCTTGGTGTGGTCTCGTTTGTGGGATATAGAGTTGGTGACTTGATCCATTTGAAATTGCATCCTTATAAATAGTCATCACTAAGGAAGGAGGCAAAGAAATGGTGTGTGCATTAAGTTGGGGAAGGAAAAATAGGTAATTACCACACTCAAATTTAAAATTACTTGAGGACAAGCAATCTTGGGTGGGGGGGACTGTAATGTCCCCAAATTTGATTATTAACCATTTGATAAAAATAATTAAATTTCAGATATCATGGCCTATAGTCATTTTACAAATTTAAATTCAAAGACTAGAAGGGGTGATGTGGATCACAATTTTTGTAATAAAATGGCCAAATATTCATAAAATGAGGTGGAAATGGTCCAAATCAGCCAAGGAGGGTGCATAGGAGGATAAAGTGGGCCCACAAGGAAGTTGTAACACCCTCAAATCAAGGAGAGAATCCACAAATTCAAATTCTAAGGAAGAGTAACTCCCAAGAAGTTTCATGAAGAGGCATCTAGCTAAAAATAGCCAGTGAGGGCGCACTTGTGGAAGTGTAACTCCCAAAAGGAATCTTATGACAACTTATGACAAGAATTAGGTCCTATGACAATTTATGACACTCTGTGACAACCTATGACATGTTGCAGGTCCTAAATTTAGCCAAGGATGGCGCTAGAGGAAAGAGTGGGCCCACATGATAGTGTAACTTCCCCAAAATCAAGCCAAGCCTCTCTAATTCGAATTGATAAGGAAGATGAAGGTATTGTTTGGTCAAATAACATTAGAAAAGGATGTAAATGAGTTCCAAGGTATCATTCTCTCATCAAAATAACATTTATTAATATAGGGCTTAATGGAGTCTATAAAAAGGATGCAGGCCTCTTAGGAAAGGGATTTTGGACATTTTGATTTTGAATAGGAGAGATATTGTGTATTTTCAAGCTTGTGAGATGTCTCAGTTGCAATCGTGACTAGTTTCGATGGTGAAAGATTCCACCCTAGCTAGTAGAGAGGAGGAGATCATCTAGATCTCTTCACGATGCTCCATGGAAATTGATTGAGATGAGAAATCACTTTTAGATTTCTCCACAGAGATTTATTGCAGGTGTTTGTGTTCATATATAGTAGTGGGGTCGAATTCTTGATGGTGTGTTCAAGTTCGAGTCAGTAGAAGTGTGAAGTTGTGGAGTTTCGCAACAACAATGTTTGCATTGGTTTCTACTAAAGGAGGGCACACATGTGGTCATACAGAAATCTTGGGGGTTGTTCTAAAGGATGTATATCATCCATATTTGATGAAGGGTGCATTGTAGGATTAATATATGATATTTGGGGTCGAAATCTTGCTGATAAAGGGTGCAGTAGTGAAGGCAAAACACACATTTGGAGCAATAAATCTTCCTCTTTTATATGTGGTTTTGTTGTAACCATTCCTTCTCTCTCTATAACATATATTCTTCTCCATTTTGAGCTTCTATATCAGCCATTGATGTAATCTCTGTAAATGCACCATTATTAATGATAATCACAATGTTATTCCTCATATGTTGTCCACTATTCAAGCACTGGTCAAACTATGTGTAGATCTGTAAATCTGTGTAGATCTATGAATGTATGGCCGTGTAAACTTAATGAGTGGGTCTGATTCATTCATATGAGTCTATGATATCTTTTTTTAAGCTAATTTTCCTAGTGCGAAGGTCTTTGGAAGCTTTTTGTGTCCATTTGGAAGCTCTATTATTGTGGGTGTTCTAAATATTGCATTGGGGTTTTGGGGGTCGAAATTTACTTTCGGGTTTGACCATTTTTATGAGTTTTTTTGGGTTCTAAACCCTATTCCATTGTTTCGGGAGCATTGTTTCCAGTAGGAAACATTTTTTATTTCACTCAAAAAGGTTTCTGTATGCCCGAGTTATGATCAATTTACCGGTCGGTTAATTTGTACATGTATGCTTGCGCACCCCAGTTGGAAATGTCAGTGTAGTCTTAAGATTTAATGTTCAAAGCTTCCATAAATTTCTTTGATTTTTGTTAATGGTTAGGTTAGTCATGTTTGGGTCAAATTTGAGTGAGTTAGGGTTTTTTTTGGGAAGATTTGGAAACCCAGTGTTCTATGTGGTCAGATTTGAACTGGTGCTTCCACTACAACAAAATAGTCCTTTAGGGTCGGTTTTGGCTTGAGGGGGTCTTGGTAAACCCCCCCCTAAAAGTTTTTTCAGACCTTTGGAGGCGGTCTTTTAAAACTGCCCCTAAAAGTCATGGAAATTGGACTTTTGGGGGCCGTTTTTTTAAATCCACCCCCAAAAGTCCTGAAATTTGACTTTTGGGGGTGGTTTTTGGAAAACCCCCCCTAAAATCGCAATTCTCATAACTTTTGGGGGCGGTTTGTCAAAACCCCCCCTAAAAGTCACGAGAATTGAACTTTTGGAGGCCGTTTTTTTGGAACCCCCCCTTAAAAGTCACGAGAATTGAACTTTTGGAGGCAGTTGTTTGAAAACCCCCCTAAAAGCCCAATTCTCATAACTTTTGGGGGTGGTTTGTCAAAACCCCCCCCTAAAAGTCATGAGAATTGAACTTTGGGAGGCGGTTTGTTTGGAACCCCCCTTAAAAGTCACGAGAATTGAACTTTTGGAGGCGGTTGTTTGAAAAACCCCCTTAAAAGCCCAATTCTCATAACTTTTGAGGGCGGTTTGTCAAAACCCTCCCTAAAAGTCACGAGAATTGAACTTTGGGGGCAGTTTGTTTAGAACCCCCCTTAAAAGTCATGAGAATTGAACTTTTGGAGGCGGTTGTTTGAAAAGCCCCCTAAAAGCCCAATTCTCATAACTTGTGGGGGCGATTTGTCAAAACCCCCACTAAAAGTCATGAGAACTTTTGGAGGCGGTGAGCTTGAGTGACCTCATACCATCATGTACCAACCAATATCCTTCCCTCATTATGCCAAATCATCACACCAATGCATGGGGTAATGTCAGCATAACTCACCATCAGTCGCATAACCCCAAGGCCTAAAGAAGATTGTTGGGTTAAATGCTTCACCCACACACCATGAAATACTATAAAAACATCAATCTACTTTCAAATTTCCTGATATTTTGGAAGGTCACTGCCACAATCTAGCCAAGGAAACCATAACTGCAGGAAACTATTTTTGGTTTGATAAAAGGCCATGTAGTGATCCTTCAACCTTAATGTCAAAGGATTTGAATTGAGAAACTAATGTCCTATTACTGAGCTTGAAGTTTGAATCCTTGTTTAAGAACCTAAGGTCAAAGTTCACTGTGGTAGTGTTTTAGGTGTGTTGGTGCATGAGTTAAAGGGTAGTGGGTTAGGGTTCGAGGTCTAATGGCTTAATAAGGTAATGTGTACAATTTAGTAATGAATTATGCATTGAGGGATTTGTGGGTAAATGTAAGGCATTAGTGGGGTATTCAGTTAGTGGTTATGGTTTAGGTTTTAGGGGTACTAGTGGGTAAGTAGTTTATGAGTTAACATGTTAGTTTGTCAGGGGTTAGACGTTAGGGTTAGGGTACAGGGTTAGAGGTTGAATCTTCCAAGGTGCATGAATTCATTATATGGGTTGGGTGTGCTAGGTCCATGAGTCATTTGCGTGTGTTGGTTGTGTTAGGAGTGTTTAGCCGTTGGTGGTAGTAAGTAAGTAATTGATGATTGAAGAAATTGTTATCCATGGAAAAAGCCATAAACTTAACACCAAACTAATGATATTAAGGCTCATGAACCATGGACCACTACATATGGAATCTTTTTCCAACATTATAAAATATCCATCTTTTGCCCTACTAAGAACATTGTTAAGAAACTAGAAAAAAAAACTCCAACTCTCAACCATATCTGCAACAACAATTTAATATTTTGTTTAGAAGAACTTGAATATTCCCTAAAAAACTAAGTATTAAACTTACCTTCATCTTCATCATGATTTATTGCAACTCACCTAAACACCACCCCCAACTACTTATAGATATAAGCCACTTCACCAAATATTAAGATAAAGTAAACTCCAAGAAAAATACTGAGAGCCATTTTTCTTACAATACCCAAATCTAACGTGTTAACTAACCCGTAGTTCCCTTTTCACTAACCATATATATTCCACCAAAATCCCTCACAATCCTGCCACACATGATTATATCTTGACAAAGGCTATGCGTTTTATTTCAAACATCAACAAGCCAATTTTCCCTCCATTTTTATAACTGCTTATGTGCTCTGCTACCATGGACTGAAAACAAAACAAACATAGAGAATGCATTCATACATCCATGTCCTTTGCTTCAGACAGAGTATCTCTTGTTAATATATTCCCCTAGATGGGTTCTGGAGAGGGCTTGTTAATATATTCCCCTGGATGGTTTCTTGGTTGTCTTGGAAAATTGGCAATTGGAAAGAAATATTTTCTTTAGCTAGTGTACTAAGGATGTAGAGTCTATAACTCATCTCTTTGTACAATGTGAATTCTCAAAGCAAGTTTGGCTGGAAGTGAGGTTGAGTCTACATATTTATGAGTTTTGGGAATCTTCTTCTTTTGATATAAGTATGGAAACATGGATAAAAAATGCCCCTCTTTTTAAAGAAGTGTCTATGATTTTTCATCGGAGGGATTTGGAGAACTAGGAATGCAACTATTTTTTAAAATAATGGCTCTATTTTCCACTATACTAAAACCCCCTATAAAATAAGTACATAGAAATCTCACCGTCACACAACTCACCTTGAGAATTTGCACCTATTCATCCATCTTTGTTGTTGAGGCTTTAATGACATTGAATGTGCAAATGGTGAGCCTAACTTAATCGACATAACAACAACTTTTCAAATAGAGCCATTAAACAAAAACATCATTGCCTCAACAATAATTTCGCCGAAATATGTGCACGCAAACCATTAGTTCAAAACCCTTGATACCCCTCTTCAGGGATCCTCAACATTTGTTATGCAAGGAGTGTAGCCATAGAAGCCTATGCCACAAATCCACCCCCTCGTCAACCATGGTTGCTTGTTTGATCTTCATTGTAAGGATTATCACTGAAGACAATATTTCCATTACAAAGGAAATACAAAGACAATTACACATATGAAACATGTTCAATAAGCATAACTTTTGAAAAGATGACCCACATGTCATGGCATCAAAAGTTTTGACAATGTTAGCAAGGAAGTGAGGGAGGATGATATCATCAACTCGAGGACTTGCAACGCATAGCCAATATCATCAACTCGAGGTTGAAGTCACCCTAAGTGACATTTAAGACCTAATAATGTGCTTTAGGCCTTGTGGCCTTTTACTATAGTGCAATATCAAATGTCCTAGCACTATGGATTTATTGTGAAGTTATGGGCTTGTATGCAAAATAACTTGTTCACATAGGATTCATAACAACATTTCGTGTTCAAAAAGAGCCTCTCCAACAATCCAAAGATTCATTTGGAAGACACAGTATGCCACTGATCCTACACTGGTATCTAAAGTGCTCATGACTAGGCATCTTGTGCTATGAAGGTAGAGCATGTAAGGGGGGACACCTATTTTGATACTTCAGAACCTCCTTTAATATGTTAATATTTTAGCATGGTATCAAGCATACGTTTTGTAGTTATTACCTTAGTTGGATAATTATTGGATTTTCTAATGGCAATCATTGTAAATACCCAAATCCTAGTTGTTTAAATTTTCATTATTGTTTCCTTGTTTCCTTGGAGAGGTCATACACAACCTCTAGCAATGGCTTCTATTCAATACTACTATGATACCATGTTGAATTTTTAGCTTAGCAGTATAATTTTCAGCTCTTTCAACTTAATTCATAATTCATTTCATCCCGCAATTATTGCATCATTAATTTGTAGTGGAAAATAAAACAAGGATCACTGAAAGATAACCATCCACAAGAGACACAAATATTTATCCTAGGAAACCCTAACGAGAGAAAACCCAACAAACTTTTCTCAGAAGAAATTAATCCAATACGAGAACGATACCAATCATGAAGTTCAACCCTAGCACAAGATAGGTTCAACCTCCTTCACAGTAAACCCTAATGAGGGTAGATAATATTCCAAGAGAACAAGAGAATAAGAGAATAAGAGAAACCCCAAAATTATGATTCTAGTGAACTTCACTTGTCTTCCTTGAGAAGTGTGCACCAATTGAGAGAGATGAGTTTGCTTGAATGTGACAAATGAAGTGTGAGAACACTTCTATTTATATTCTTCGGTTGACTAGAAACATCCTCAATTATAGGGCCTGCTTGCTAGTTTTATTTATCTTTTACTTATCATCAAGCCAACTTGTCATTTTGTCTTCTAGGGTCAATTTACCCCTTTTACTAGGGAAGTTGTGCTCTTTCTTGTCTTCCACTTTCTTTGGAATTTCTTCAATAGATTTTCTTGACTCCTTGGTTATTTCTTAATCGTAAAAAAGTTCTTCTCATTGATATATTCTCACATGCGGTAACATTCTTTCAATAGAGCTCTAATGTTGATTTGACCATACTCTAAGAAGTCTCAGACACTTCTTAGAGCCAATTTTCAAATTCAACATTAGATTAGAATTTTTCTAATATACAAGGAGATAAGATCTCCTTGTAACGTAGACAAGTCATCTCACTATATAAGAATATATTGCTCCTACTATAGAGCACTCCCACCTGGAGTACGCAATGTGACTGCTAGCCTACTACCACTCCAGTCAACACATGACTGGACGAGGCTAAGCATTCGAACCATAAGACAAGTAGTCAAGATACAACAGGGACATTCTCTCTGGGTCGCGAACCCATCTAAGAGAATGATCTACAGAATGTTTTCCTGATGCTGGAACCATGGAGAACATCAACAATATTTATTTAATAAACCACTACACCATGGACAAATAGGCCATTGGCCTTTATTATTTCAAGAATTCAAATTCAAGATAATAGTTCGACCATGGAATTCCAATGTTGAATTTGAGCATCTGTCACGAATATAAATGGGAGAAGAATATGTTAGAATATATGATGAACTACATGATTCCTACCTTTACATCACTAGTACAAAATGAGAGATAAGTGGCCAGGCAACCAAAAAAATTGGTCACCATAGTTTTTTTAGGGGATAAATGACCAAAATTGAGAAATTTTAAGTGAGCTAACTAAAAGTGACCAAGATAAATGACCAATTTGGTCACGGGATAAGAACTAAACTAAAAATGACCAATTTGGTCACGTGACAAAAACTAAACTAAAAATGACCACATAACAATTGGTCATTTATTTGGTCATTTTTAGTTGTGTCACTCCAAAAATGGAAAATTACAATTTTGACAATGAGTTTGTACAATTTACTAAATTTTAACACTGCAAATGGATTCGTAGACCCCCTGTGGTGTTAAATTTTAGTAAATTGTAGACCCCTTCATGTGTCACATCTCAACAATTGACACCTCACTGTTATGAAATTTGTTTTTATTTTTAATTTTTGAGTTTGTAATGCTAAATAAAGTTCGCTTAAATTTAGTGAGGTTATTTAGGGTTAGAGAACCCTTGGATTTTGATTTTTACCTTAAATTTTAAATAAAAAATAAAGACATAAATCTTGCGAAAATGTTAGTTGTTTCCAAAACCACCAAGAACCAAAACAAATGATGCCTTCCAACCATCCAAAATGTACTAAACAATGAATACCATCTATAATGTATGGACTTTGAAGGCACTTTGGAAATCAAAAGCACATTTCTGACTGACCAAAAACAATTTCTAACATAAAGGATATAGTATGCCTTGGGAGAAAACAAATACATTAAGTCTGAGGACCACATAAAAGAAAATAGGATAAGCACCTCCATCATCCATATGCAATAGCAACTAACATCTTTAGGAAAGTATTAAGAACCAGATGTGAGAACCCTAATACCCAAAAAGGAATGAACATATTAATATTATAACAAGCTTAAGAGTTATCCATATTTGGACATAAGAATCCCTAGTAGTGAAGTTGATCCTACATGAATCCCTTTTATGATACACGAGCTTTTTATCCTACATAAATCCTCCTCCACAGTGGATTTTTAAATTGTATAGTTGACCTTGACTTCATTTGATTCATTAGCAATGGTTGATTTGTCCCTTATTCTTATTTTTGGAACAAATTTGATCATCTTCACCAACATCATCAAGAAGAAAAATTGTTCTATTTGAAGAATATATACCATACTTGTGATGTAGATTTGTGGTCTACTGATTTACTTCCTTTAACCATCAGTCCCAATCGAAGCTCCAAGTCTTCCTCATTTAGAAATAGTATGCGACCAATTCATTGAGACACTAAACTCCTTTCTATACAACATGACCTTGGAGATGACACCAATACATCATCATCATACTTAAAAACTATTGTGGAATTTGTGCCCCTATTTCAGTTAGATTCCAATGATGTATATTTTTTATTGCATTATATAAGTGTAGAAGAACTCGATCCTCAATGATTTCATCCTCTATCCCATTTGCTTGTTCAAATTCTATATATTGAATATTAAATTTCCAAAGTAAAAATAAAAATACAATAAGTAAAAAATGAATATAAAGGCTCCACTCTGCCATTTTTTTTTATTGGAATATTTTAAGTTTTATTTTGAGATTTAAATTGAAGGATATTGTTGGAAATATAAAATCTAAAAAGATTTTCAAGAGCACCCCAACATGCTTAGCTATAGAAACCAAACTATAGCCAAATAAAATACAATAGTAGTGGTCTCATTTTTAATTCTCAAGACATTCAACCCAACAAACACACCAACATCCTTGGTAGCATGGAAATTTTTTCCAGCCACTACCTTTTTTTTTCCATTTCCCACCAATTTTATCAAGATGTCCACGTACTTGCCCATTATGCCATTATGTCCTCCATAGAGATTATATTTAGGTTTGTTCAAAATTAAATCTCATCCATGAGATAGCTCAATATATTTCTAAGTATTCCTAACACGTGTTGACTTTTATGGTAATATCCTCTTGATGGTATCCTTCAAACATTTTTCTTTGCGGGAATTTTTTTCATCCTATCAAGCAAGGTCTGACACTGAAACCCAAGCCAAACCCAAACAAAAAATAGATATGGGAAATCCCTACATGCCAATTTATATGCTTCTCTCTTGTAGGCCTGCACAGAGATCAATTTACTCAGCCAATTCCATTCTCATCTTCTTATAATTGGACTGGACCAAGACATTTTTGTGGGTACCAAGATTGTCAGTGTATATGCTCAGATGGGTGTTTTGAAGGATCCCAAAGTCTTTGACAAAATATGCGAGAGAGATGGAGATTTTTTTTATATGGAATGTGATGATAAGAGAGCATGCTAGAAATGGCTTGTGTGATCAAGCCCTTAAGCTCTATTACCAAATGCAGGGAACAAGAATTCGCACGAATCATTTTAGCTTCCCCTTTGTATTGGATGCTTGTGCGGGCTTATTGTCTCTGACTCTGTAAGAGGGAAAGAAGACTCATCATCACATAGTTAGAGGTGGGATTTAAGGGGATTGATTTTTGGAGGTTGGTATGATAGATATGTATGCTAAATTTGGAAGTATTGCGGATGCACGAGAAGTATTTGATGAAATGCATGAAAGAGATCTTGTTTCATGGAATGATATGGTTGCTAGTTATGCTCAGAATGGACATGGGTTTGAGACATTGGAGATGTTTCATAAGATGTTGGTGGCAGTTGTGAAGCTGGACTCTCATGGGATCTCGTGGATGTCATACACCACTAAGTTCAACGGTATCGCAGTTTTATCTGCAATATACTAATATTCTCCATCAATCATCCGTAGAAGGGTCAAGACTCAAAACTCGACTGGATCGATTTCTTCCCAAACAAAATCATGCCGAATCGACCAATTTAAAGGTATTTTCACAATGGGAAGCTGTTGTTTGCAAACCATTTTAATTACTCTTTTATTCAGATGCATTATTCTGTCTTCCCTAGCAGAAATTCGGGAGTCTGAGATAGAGTCTCAGACACCTGCACTAGAATTATTTTTGATGAATTTGTCATCATAGACATAGGCCATTTAGACATCTATGTAACAAAGGCCTCCTATAGGCTTACCATGGACAACAAAATCAACCCTGTTCATATGGGTGTTTTGGATACCATAAGGGATGCATGGATCCATGATTTACATCAGTTAGATTTGGGGAAAATAGATGCATTCTTGATAAAAATCTCGTTACAATTATCTTCATATTTGAAGAGATTCAAAAGAATAATAATTTTAATAAAACATTTAGTCCTTTGGATTTCAACCAGTACAGTGTAGTGCTTGTGATCAATAACATTTAGTCCTTTGGATTTCAACCAGTACAGTGTAGTGATAGATAACCAGTTTTGTTGCTACCATGGAACCTTTTATTTACCAGTCTTCCAACTAAAAACTTCATTTTGTCATCATCTATCTTGTCTTTTGAGCTCCTAGTCTAGTGTAAACCTCCAAGAACCAATATGTTCTTTCTAGATCTATCTCACATGGTTCACAACCACATCTACAACTCTTGATTTGTATTTTTTAATTGTTAAAATGTGCACTAAATCTTAGTTTCAAGTTTTAAAAACCTTATCACTTCTCAGCTCAAACTGTCCAACCTCTTCCTGGGGTGACAGACCATTGTCACACACCTCTCATCACACCCAACACTCCTTCCAGATTACCTGCCAGACAAAAATTGTTGTCCATTCTCCATGTTGCTCATGGATATTTGCTTGTAGCTTCTAGCTCCAATTTCGTTCATTGTTGCATTTCTTTTGAGAAATATGGAATTAAACTCTGCTATAATCACTTCAATTTGTCCAAATTTATCTTCCACGTGGAAAATTTAAATAATTTATCTCCAAAAATTTCATGTCTTAAAATTTTTATGTTGTCACTACAACCATCCTAACACTTAACTTACCAACCAACCACCGATCTACCACATAACCAGTCTACATTGACAAGTTGGAACTATTCTTGCACAAGCACATCCAACCATGTGACAGTTGTCTCCTTCACCATGTCCTAATCTATATAGGCATATTTGTAGATGATGTGGTTCTATTAGCCTCTACACCTAAGGGTTTAAAGAGACCATTGGATGTTATTTCAAGATTTTGCGATCTTCAATAATTTATAGTGAATATTGGGAAAACTAAAATCGATTGCTCGAAGAAGTCTCTATCAAATTTTCATTTCTACTTTATATTGGTGGTGCTTGAGATTACCACAACATACACATATCTGAGGTTTAGTTTTTTCAGGTCCCAAGATCAGACCAAAGTAGTCTCTCTAACCCCAAGTTAATAAGTGGTATGGATCCCTAGCCCATTTAGAGAAACAACTCTTCCAACACCGTTTCCAAGGCATATTATCCAAGTTGTACCTCATGAAATCCATCATTAGACCCATAGTTTTGTTTGGCTTAAAAGTAAGGGGTTGTAGCCTCCTTAAATTGCACCTGAAACAAGAGATTCCAAACCATCTTTCTTTGTCTCATTATTGGATAGAAGAGAACCATTCCCAACCCATCATTCATGCAAATATTGTGACACACCTCTTTTAGACAGATTGTCTTCAAAGACTGATCCGATTGTTGGTAGTGACCATACCTTTCCTTCTACTCTTTGGAGGCCATTTCCTAGTACCCCCCCCCCCCCCCCACCGAGGAGAGTGCATGTTGGTTTTCAAACATTTCATGTTTCATTCATTCTGCATGCTCACCTTCACCCATACATATACTCTTGAGGTGCCCCTAACCACCTCTTACCTAATAGGAAAGAGATGAACGGGATTATCATGGAGCATATTTATGTGTGGTGTATTCAAGTCACTTGGATCACCTGTCAAAGGGGTTTGAAAACCAATATGGCCTTTTATGCAAAGAAACTCATGGAGATAAGGGGAAGCTTTATTGTTAGGGCCCCTCACATGATCCAACATTGGATTCATGGGATAAGGATCCCCCTAGGTCAATACCAAGTGAGCACTCATTAGTTTTGGGTGAAAATTGAGCACCAAATTCCACAGGAAGTTAAATTATGTGAACTTTGTCACTGAAAGGAGCCCAATATTGGGGAGCTCTTTGTATATATATGCCCCAACTATTATGAGATGCACAGATGCTTCTATTGTTTATTCATAGATTCACATAACTCCCTCTCCACATTCTCCAATATCCATTAAAATGGTGTCTAGCTTTATATATGGGATAGGCCCTTAGATGTAGATCTCTCATCCTTTGGCCACATCCCAAGCTTGACACTACTCAAAGTATCACATCTTTCTTTTTAATGCTCCTAGGGGGCAGGCCCGGCAAGGGCACCAAGAGGCAGTCAAATAGTAGTACCACTCCAGCTCCTAGATCCATCAAACCCTGAGAAGTAGTCTGGTCCTTGCCAATGAGACCCTGCATATTTGTCAACTTAGATCCCATAATAGTTTATGCCAAACTAGCAAACAATCCACTTCTCCATATCTTAGGAGGGGGGCACTTCTTTGAAATAGAGAGACAGTTCTCATACCAGTTCCAATCCTTCCAAAAATTCTTCTATCTAGAGTTTAATCTCTTCAGCCTCTGATGGTAAGAGAGTTGCTCATTTGATGATGGATACTTCATAGGACAACCTCCCCTCTTCTTCAAGGGACAAACATTCAGAGGCGTGACGATCTTTTATTTCTACACTTTTCAAGAGCATTGTATTCCACTCTAGATTTGAGTTATTAGAGTTTAGATCTTATATATTTGTTTTGCCTTCACTTTTTCTTTTTCTTTTATTGGAGTGCCATTAACACTCCCACTTTGTATCAATACTTTTGTCCTAAACAGTTCATCAACCTAGTTTTGGTCATTTGTTGGACATTAATAAACTTATCTTATCTACCTACCAATCATACACCAATCCAAACAAAATCTCTTCTTTGCTAATTAGATAGACCACAAAAACTTTGCTTATGTTATTCTTTTCTGCAAAGAAATGGCTTCACGAAATAGAAAAGGAATATAAATAGGCTTGTGTGTTTGCAACCTTGGTTTTTGTGTATGTTCCTGTCTTTCATTGCCTCAATTTATGTTTTTTCCTTAGACTATGTTGATTTCTGCACTCGCTTTTGGGCATATCTACACCTTGCTCCCACACTCCTAGACCTCACATTCCATACATGCATGTCCCTCAGGGTTTGTGCACATGTTTTTTACTTATTAAAGGCATGTCCCATGCCTATTATAGGTTTGTGTTGTACCTATTTTTGTGCATGTTCAACATTGCTAGTGCTACTGTTACAGCACTGTTATGCAAATGTTCATAGTTGTTAATGCTCATGTTACAACACCTTTTTTCCCTATATGCAAGCCCACAACAACTACAATTTCAGGAATTCCGTGCCCACAGTAGCCTCCAAGGTTATTTCCTCAAATTCTTTCTTCTTACATCCATTTTTAGATTTATTTTCTTTCCTAAGTTTTCAATTAGGCACTATCAATAATCATATATCTCTTTCAAAATAAACATAGAATTAAAAAAAATGAGTCAATATATCTCTTTTCATATGCCTATGTTGAACCGGTAGACTAATATTTTAAGTGCCTTCCCATTCCTAGTAGGTTTTATTGTCTATGTGCTTTGAATATGCTAAAACATGTGCCAAATTCCATGGCCTCATTCCGTGCTATGTGCTACCAGTCTCCTTTGGTCCCAATTCAGGCTTCTGTGAAGATATAAATGTTGCTTTTCCATTTTCAAAAGTCAATGTCACTAGGCTAAGGATGTCTCCAAGGTTCTCATGGTGAAACTACTTTATGTTGTACATTAGGCATTGGTTTCCCATAAAATATTTAGGTTTGAATGCTATACAATAATCCCTGGGGGTCCTGAGAATTGTGGACAATAGGCAGGGGCATCAAGCAACTTGGCAAATATTATATTCTCCATATGTTTTTGATCTGAAAAATATTTGTACAGTTGTTGAGTCCCGCTTATGCTTCTATAGTTCAGAACTAGAATATGTTGGTTTTACTGTCTTATGCCTGGCTATGTCTATTGTAGATGAATGTATTCTTATCGTAGTACTGTATTATTTTCTCTTTTTTTGCATTGATATTGTGTCCTAATATTTGTTTGAAATCATTATTTTCTGAAGTCATTTACCAAGGTTAAAACAAAATTTCATATGAGAATTTTTACTGGTGCATATTTTTGAAAGCCAGGAAATTTGATATTGAAAAATCAGTCCACATTTGGGGAGAGATGCTGCAGTGGAGAAAGGAGTTTGGTATTGATACTATTGAGGAGGTAAGGGTGTTTGTTGTCCGTTGATGATGCAAGTCCAAAAACTACACTCGGGTATGCAGATGTGATTCTGTCTTTTTCTGAGAGCTTACTGGATTCAGAGATGAATGAGGTTTTTAATCATATTACATGCATTTAGTGTATATAATTTGGTACTTTCCCAATTTATTTATTCTGAAATTATTTTGATTTATGTTACAAGACTTTGATTACAATAAGCTGAATGAAGTCCTATCCTACTATCCACATGGTTATTATGGAGTAGACAAGGAGGGCAGGCCAGTTTATATCGAGAGACTGGGAAAAGTTGAGCCAAACAAACTTTTGCATGTTACAACTCTTGATCGATACTTGAGATACCATGTGCAGGGATTTGAGAACGCTCTAAATAAAAAATTTCCTGCTTGTTCTATAGCAGCCAAAAGGCACATAGATTCAACTACTACAATATTAGATGTGCATGGTTTGGTATGATTTGGCACTTTATTGTTAATATTTTGTCCATTTACTTTCCCATTTTCACCCTCATGTATGGCAAGGACCTTTTATGTTATCTAGTCTTCTTTTACGAAAGATTGCTCAACCTATTGGTATAGGGCATGAAGAATTTTAGCAAGGCTGCACGGGATCTAGTTGTGCGTATACAGAAAATTGATGGGGACAACTATCCCGAGGTATGCTCTTGTAGAGATGGAATGAAACTCATGTAATTAGGAACATTTTTTGTAGTAGGATTTGAGTTGGGGAAATGTATTTTCATATTCTTCGACATGGTCCATGGTCCATTTGACCAAACGCACAAGTTATTTCATGCAGACCTTGCATCGAATGTTCATCATCAATAGTGGTCTGGGTTTCAAAATACTTTGGAGTACTGTAAAGAAGTTCCTTGATCCAAACACAAGTGATTAGATACATGTATGTGGGATGAAGTTACTTTTATATGCCTTTTCCTATCACTTAATTTGACTCTTGCTTGATTTAAACTCAATTACTACTTGCGTAGGTACCATGGCATAAATAATAGAGCAAGATTTTGGAGGTCATTGATGCAAGGTATTTAGTCTTTATGGCGATTTAACTGAACTTGTCTCACTTGAGGGATATCAATTATACAACTTTTACACTCGTTTAATTCCTTCTTTGACCCCATTTCCCAATGTAAAGACACTTGTTCCTTGTCTCTCCATCTATTTCATTGCTTGTACCTAAATAAATATGTTTAATTGGAAATACTCTTTTTTTCACCTCGTATTTCATAGCCCAATTTCTGGCAATCTATCCAGGGAAGCTCCCCTTTAGACGACCTCAAGTGCGTAAGAGGGTTAGTGAGGTGACAATGGCCCCCTTTTAGTTTCAGCAAAACCACACCTTGAGCTTTAGGACTTTATCTTAAAGGGTGAAGTTTGGGTGATAAGAAGCTGAAAAATTAGATCTACAAGTGTACCATGTATGGACACCAGAGTACTCTTCATATATACATTAAATGAAGTTATAATTAGATACCAACAACTTATCACAAGTCAGTACAAGATTTTCCTTCGAGCTTATCACAAGCTAGGAGTTTGCAATGCATCCAAACCCTAGCGACGACATCCACCATCAAACCCTGACTAGCTTTATTAGCTTTATTTTGTAGACATTTAGAGGCTAGTTTCTAGCCAGCTCTTAGATCTTTAGATCTTATTATCTTTCTGTTGTTAGCATTGTTTTAGGAGATACCATGGCACTTCCTCTTTGTAGCGACATTAGATGTACATACATACATACATACATACATATATATATATATATATATATAATTGTCGTCCCCAACCTGCCGTCCCCTGAAAAATTGGGGGTGCGCTCTAGCCATCTTGGAAACTCGTCCCTGCGTCCCCCATGTCCCCCCCGTCCCCAAGGCCAGTGCAACATAGTTGATAACTCATTCAGGGCACATGGCTAGGTTTACATATGAGTTTTGATGATCCCCATTCCACCCCAATTGTGGCAGTGCAATAGAGATTCCATCAACCTGTATCTAAGAAACCACAAGTGGGTGGTCTCTATTTCATCAAAGTCACCCAAGGCCTACACATGGATCGAACCATAATGAACAAACTATTTGCACAGGATACCATCCCACGAGGGGTGAACATGGTGCTGGGGAAATTTGAGCCTTGGTGGGATGAATATGAGCCTTACTGGAACTTCTTAGTAATACACCATGAACTAGTCCACTAGAATGGGACAGATGCCGAGCAATTGCCATGTAAAGGGGAAGTGTTTGGTGGGTTTACATTGTCATCTTGATTATCTACCATAGCTTCAGGATGATTCACTCTACTTTTAGTCATAATAGGGAAGAAGAAATAGGTGATCCCAGTAGTTGGAAAAGGAGAGCTTTGAAGCAAGTGATGGTTAAAATTATCCACCTCTCTGGGAATAAGGAAAAACACTTTTGACTGTGATATCTGAATAATACACTGATACAGATAAACATCCTCTTTAGTATCTGAAACGACAGTAATATCTCCCTCTGATCTCATTATAAGTTGAGCATACAAAGATAAAATATTCCTCCTTCTCCCCCTCCTATAAGTAGAGAAGTCTGCAGTGTGTTCCTCATGCTGAACATGTGATGGTTAATCTCTACTCTCAGCTAGTGAGAACATAACCTAAGATGGCCAAGAGGAAAACTATTCCCATATGACCAATGGTGGTGAATGTAGTTAGGATGAATGATGAGACCATTATAAAATTGAAATGCCCAAAGTAGAATGCCAACTTTGTATTTAGAGGCTTAGAGCCTTAGACAATAGACAGTGCAGTCCAAAAATTCTGGATGGAGCTCCGACAAGTGTTATTCTTAATAATGGTCTTAAATTTTAATACCTGCTTAAGGTTGAAGAGATGAGTGGGAGGGTATGGAGAGGCCATCTGGAGAGAGGCTGTGAATAGAGAGATCATCTGCAAAAGCAAAGAGACCTCAAAAACCAACAAAATCACTAACATGGCCGATCCAAAAATGCTAACCTCGGAGGAATATTGATCTAAGAAGGGATATCTATGTCACCTAGTAGTAGTTTCTTGCATCCCACTTAGCTTGTGAAGATATCTGTGATTATTTATTTGTAATGGTTTGTCAATCTTGGTGCCATTATAAAATTTGGTCGATCTCAAATAAGCGTTATTGCATCAAGAAGCACTTTCTATAGCCTAAGTGAGTTAGATGTGTCATGTCTGTAATGGGGACATGACACATATGTCGGATCCAAAAAAAAATCTATAAAGTAAATTAACTTCCATCCAACATTAACAAGAGGCTTGCCTACATCTTCCCATGTCATGTTGAGGTTTTTGGGATGTTATTTGATGTTTATGAGTTGGTGGGTATCAAATACTTGAAGGATATTACCCACTGCAATTAAAAGTAAGTTGACTGTACCTATCCATACTACACAATAGATTTCCAAAATTTGTACTACTATTGAATTTCCATATAGTAAAGGATAATATGGAAGGATATTGCTACTATGGTAAACATAAATTAACTAGGATAATCCTATATGCCTTGTTAAGAAGCCTATACACATCTATCTGCCTATGGCAATATAATCCTCCCGAAGCAAGCCATATTTAAACTGCTGTGAACAAGAGAAACATAGATAATGGTTGCTGCAGATGCTTGAGATATAATTCAACACTAAACATGAATATTGGGAATAATTACTTTATTTCCAATAGTGTCTGTTGTACTTGGTTGACAACTAATGGTGAGTTTTGTTTGTTGTGAATGGTCATTATTGCAATCACTCGATGCTTCATTTGCTCTCAACAGCTTTGTTTCTCTCTCAAAATCCTCTAGGCTTTGCATGGATCTGAAGGCATCATTAAGGCCACTACCAACAACCACATTTCCCTAAGAACCTGACATCTGCTCCAACTGAGAATGAATACTAGTTTTCTGCTTTGTCTCTTGACTTTCCATTGGTTCTAAGGAATCAGGAGGAAAGTTCATTTTCGCAGATTCACCAAGCTGTCCATAAGCCACTTGATCATATGCCCTAGTAGCATCTTCCCCGGTACAAAATGTTCCCAGGTAAGTATGTTTCTTTGAGACAGGATTGCAATATATGGATTGAAACTTCTTTCCATTGCTATATACACCTCTATAAGAAACATGCCGTGTGAAGCTCGATCTCTTAGAAGCTGCTTTGTGATGAAACCTACGAGATCTTGCAGCTTTTCCAAACCGCTGAGAGCAAGTACTGCACTTTTCTGAGGTTTTAATTGGAAGGGTTGTTTTCTGACCTGTCTCTTGCCAAGAACAATCTGCTTCCTGGTGAAGATTCTTTGAACTAAAAACCCTTGCAGATCTAGATTTCTTCAATTCTGCCATTGGAACCATTGTAGGGAAAATCCCCAAGTTCGTATCCTGGATACTATGATTATGAGGGCCTTTCTCTCCTTCGTGAGTATCAACAGGGTATCTATGTTGGGTTGTTTTCACAGCAGTACTGTAAGAAACATCACCATCAATCTTATCAGCATTCTAGAAATTAGCAATAGCTGAAAGCATATTCAAATTTGATGACTGGTCCTTTCCATTTTCATTTTGTCCAGAGCAAATAAGATTACTACCTTCTAGGTTATTCCTATCATTCAGAAAATTGCAACCACCTGTATCTTCAAAATTTCCATTCTGTATGCCCAACTTCTCTTCCTCTTACACAGGATTAACATGGCCACGACCACTCCTACTTTGCATAGCCCTCCATTTAGATGTTGTTCTATATACACGAGAATAATCCGACTCAATGTACTGCTCTCCATCAAATCCATAAACCAAATCCTATTTTGGCATATATGTATTATGATCACCAGATTTAGACAATTTCTACCCCTGATGGTTTTTACTTATTTCACTATGAGACATCTCAACATATTCTGAAACAAATTTCTTCTTTTTCCTTCCCCTGCTTGTATAAGTATTTGCTCTATCTTGACCATTCTTATGGATCTCCAAATAACTAAGTGAGAGAGAATCAGGACAACCAGTATTGGCATCTTTCACCTCTGGCTCAGTCTGTGTAGCATAACCTGGCTCCTCAAAATTTACAAACTTTGCTTCATACAGACCACTATCTTTATCATTGTTTCCAACAGAATGGACTATTACTTTACTTCTTTTTGCTGTAGGCAACTTCTGGAAATTTCTTGGCTTCCTCTTTATCAACCAGGTCATTTTCATGTTGCAAATTAGTTTTCTCTTGGAGTTCTGGAAAGTTAAGAACTGAAGCAACACCTAAATCTATTGCCTTCAGATCTCTTGCATGAGCAGCCTCAATCATACTGTCATACATGCCAACATACACCTTTTTATTCCTATTCCTGTCATAAAGACTTGCTTCATATCTTCCAGAAGATCTTTTTCTCACACCAAAGAAATGTGACACATTCTCAACATTTCCATGACTCTCATTTTGTTCAGGTGAGGAAAATTTTTTCTCACTGTCAGTTGCTCTCTTAGCCTGACTAATTTCATCTCTAGAATGTTCACCAAGCTCTGCGCCACTTGCTGCAAGATCATTGCTGTAATATCTTGATTCCAGTTCACAATCTTCCTGTTTATCCTTACCAGCTGAATTCTCAGCAGGGTTATCCGTGTCTGGAATTCCAACAAGTGCAGTTGAAATGCATCTAAGCTTCTTTCTCTCATTGCTTCCACAAAGAAATCAATCTGGTGTTTCTTCTTCACCTAGTATACCTTCTGGTACTGTCATGCTTAATGTAGAACTGTTCAAATCAACAGTTTTCCTCAACTTCTGTTTCTTATTGTACACTCTTGCAAATCTCTCTGACAGTTTCGATTCTTTTTCACCACAAAGTTCCTGTATGTGTTGTTCCTGAGCCGCACTTCTCTCAAGCTCATGAGAGATTAATGTTTGGTCTCCCTCTTCATCATTATCAACCCTAGCAACTGGACTAGATCAGTGTCCACCAGAGCCTATGCCATACTGATGTAATTAGGTGTAGCATTAATTCCAAATATTGACTGGGAATCACCATCAAGCAGTTTTGATGGGCCTCTCCCTGGAGTAGTAAGATCCCACAAATTCTTTGCTGCATTCTCATCTGGTAAGAGTTGATCTTCATCTCTCCTTTTGCTGTTTTATGACCTTCTCCTCTTTGGTGCCTCTCTAAACATACTTTCATGCTCTCTAAGAGATCTTAAAGGTGCTTCTAATGGGGGATCTACACCAGATTCTTTAGAAAAGTTAGTCACTGCACCTTTCCCCTTAAATTTGCGAGCTGCATCATCATATGCATGAGCAGCTGCCTCTTCTGTAGTATATGTGCCTAACCAAAGCCTCTTTCCCTCAGGAGTTCGTATTTCGGCACCATATGCCCCCCATGGTCGCTTTCTTACCTCAACAAATCGAGAAAAGGATACACGACGACCATGCCCCTTGGGAATCGATTCCTTACCATCTGATCTCTGCTTCTGCTTTTTCAAGATTCCAGTTTCTCCTTGGCTCACGAATAGGACACTTTAAACTCATTGTCGTGATGTCCAACTCTCCTAAATCTATAATAGGTGTTAAACGGATTTGATCCAGGTGCTCAGAAGAAGAATCCTTTCCACTCCATTGCAACAACTTTGCTGGTGACCACATCAAGCCTACCCTTGTTAAATCAATAGGTCCTATTTCCACTAAACAAGGCACACCATTGAACAAGGAATATCTTCTCTTGGCACCAGGTCCAAAAAATGGAGCATTCAGAGGGATCCTGTTAGATTTCTCATAGACTTGACATTTTGCTCCCGACAAGATATTTTTTGGAGAACCAGCTGTACCATTTCGACATGACTTACCTTTTTCAAATGTTTCTTTCTTGAAAGGAATCCCAGCATAAATCTTTCCACCATGTTCAATACCAGAATCAACATAATCAACAGCAACAGGAACATACCGATCTCTTCTTCTTTTCATAAAATTTGTTCCAGTACTACTGTAGTTCCCTCTTCCACTTTTCATTGTCTTTCTTGACACTGATACTTTCACATCATACTGAACATGAGAATTATATGCCTCTGGCATTTTTTGGTTTGATTGGACCTTGTCAACTATGCCTGACCTTTGGGGACTTGTTTTTCTTCTCACAGGAAAATCATGTGCAGGCTGCTTATTATCTCCACTAACCTGGTCCTCTTGTCCATAGTGCACACTTACTGGAAGAACATAAAAAATGGCTGCTAGATGACAGGCAATGATTTTTGGCAATGAACTCTGTCCACCATTGTGGTCAGTCAAATTAGTTTCTATAGGTTCCAACATTTTTAAAGGGTAAAAGCAGTCCAGGTCATGATGAGCGACTGTGGAAGACATCACTAACAATGACATGTTCCCACAGTAAGGATTCTCCTTATGAATGATATCTTCCAACCTTGACTCTGTCATCCTCATTTGCTGGTGAATCTGACAAAATCTGGAACACAAAACTGAAGGTTTACTTATTATACTTCATTTAACTTATCTAACTAGTACAATCTGAAATGTTGTAAATCACTCAGGAACCATGCCTTAAGAAACTGTTGTGAAATATGTATCTAAACCTTTGGAATAAGGAACGCTGCCTTGGAAACACATCATAAATAAGATATCTAGAAAACGTTCAACACAATACTAACATGAAATGAAATAACAAAACTAAGTATCTACTATAATACACTACAAGAATACTCCACATTACCAAATGGACTAAGGCCATAAATTGAAAACATGAATATAGATGGAGGAAAGAACCTGATGTCTGCAATACTAAGGGACACTGCAAATCTGCATCTCTGTCCAGTACTTGGTGCAATAAAATCACACTGCTTGTAAGGAGCTGAAGGATCTTCTAGTATATGAAGCATGCAGAATCAAAATCCACCAAATACATATTGTGAGCATTTTTCCTTACTCGACTGACAGAAGGAAGCAACACACTGATGCCCACCAGTGATGGTGTGTTGAAACCCAAAAATAGATGAGAGAGGATAATGACAGGATGACAAATTAATTATGGAATTTTCTTTCTCAGACCCTGACAACCCCTTCTTCTGAAAAAGCAAAGCAGAATCAGTTTGTTGAGATCTGGCATCAATAAGTTGCCTGTCCACAATAACCTCAGCAAATCCCAAAGGAGTTTCTTGTGCTTTATGGCATGAACTACAATCGTCATGTTGAGCAACAGTAAGACCCAAGATTGAACTAGAGGCCTCCTTACTTCCAAAAAAAGGCACAGATTGATGGTTTCCAGTTTGCTCTTGAATGGCAGTGAATGTTTTATCCTCGGGGATAGTATCAAAAGTTAGAGAACAAGCCTCCCTTTTAACTCCATGTTCATATTCTCCCATCCTGTATCGAGCAACTTTCAAATCTGCCTTGTCCCTAGTTTTAGCTTTTCTGCTTTGCTTTTCTTGCCATGTTCTATACCTCCTATATCCAACAGAAGTTTGCCTCTCCCTCTTTGATTTAATGCAATTGCCCAAAGTACCACCCTTTCGAAAGACGTGCATAGCTGCACGTGATGAAAAATGCTTGCTTCTTGCATTTAAGATATCATTTATGATATTTTGTGCTTTAAACAATATTATCTTGTTAATACTTATTTTTTGAAGGGTGCCTACAATTGATGTTTTCCTGCTAATTTCAAAATGGGTGTTGTTTGTTGTAAGCACGTTGTTATGAAAATTTGATTAGGGTATCTTCCTGATTAGAAATCGCATAGTATAGTAAGTTTATCTAGACTTCATATTGCATAGGTTCTGCTGAAAATGTTGCAAATTCAATACATAGTTAGGTTCTAGTATATGTTGAGTTTGGCGGGGAAAGAGATTTGCAAACAAATGAACTTTAGATTTGCAAGCAAATCTTCTTTATTTTGGACCAATATTCCTTATTTTAGCAAAAAATCATGTTCAAACATGCATTCAATTGTTGGAAACCTTTGTTTGATTTCTTTTCAAATGTCTTAGTAGCATTTCACTAGTCTCCCACAAAACCAACCCTCAGATAATGTTTACTTTGTCTTTATAGCAAAAAATGATTTATTGATTGCTGGAATAATTCAGGTAGATTTTGAATCACATTCCATGAAAATTGGGCTTGAGATATAATTCAACACTAAACATGAATATTGGGCCAGTCCCCTGTGTATAATTTGGCACAAATAGGGAGGAGTTAATAAAGGTTTCCATCACACTCTTTCAATCTATCTCGTTTGTTCATGTTGTGTTCCAAAAGTTGCAGAGAAGAGGAAGGAGTACTGATTAACTGCTCTCGCTTTCAGGTGCCAGGAATTCTTCTTCACGATGCAAACAATAATTTAGAAACACTTATATTTTGTTCTCATACTCGAAGACAAAGGTATGATTATTTTATTCAGTTTCATGGTTAACATGGTTTCTTTAAATTGCCTTATGTCTCTATATGCAATGTCAAATTTAGAATTTGATTTATGAACATTTCTTGGCATGCTTATGTCATGGAGATATTGAATTCCTTCTCTTTTGGTTCTATTATAGATCTAGCAAGACTTTGAGGAGTTGCTACATGCAGCATTCGTTTCCTCACGTGACTCTTTAAAAAAGAGTGCACCTTACTGATTTGCAATAGTGATGTATTATCTTATCTTTCTATTTTATATAGTTTGAAATCATGCATATTAGTCATAAAGTTTTTCATAAATAGCATGGAAGAAACCAATAATTTTAATTTTCAAGTGTAAAATTTCAAAACTTCAGGATTACAATGGTAATGATAACTTACAAACAATATTATAATCTTATTCTCAACTCAAATGATGATATTTAAAACAAAGGAAATATATAGGATTCCAAGTAGTACTTCAGTTGTACTCTGAAATTGAACAATAACCAGAGCAAGGGCTTACATTTTTTTGATAGGTAAACCTTTGGTGCAACTTATTATATCTGTTGACACATGGTAGTAATCATTGATAGATTCTACCCCCCATCATGACCACAATGAGAGTGCAAATCATGGATATCATTTCAATATGCATTGCCTACAAATTAGTAATACATAGGTTCTTTAATACCTAATCTCATTGCATTCACAAAATTATGACCTTCATCATTGTACAATATTTAAACACTTTTTACTAGCTGTACAGATTACCACAATATGACCTTCATCATTGTACAAAATTTAAACAATGTTTGCTAGTTGTACATATTAAAGGACAAAGTGAATTTCCCTTTTGGGAGAACCAATATGTTTGTTGCATGTTTTGCCATGTTGATTTTCACCTCTTTAATCCCCCTATGTTCAACAACCTAGGATTCCACAGACTCTTTACTTTCCACCAATGGATAAACAATTTCTAGAGAAGTTCCAGGTTTCAATGCCAACATAGGTTGCATACCAACATTTCTAATGCTTTTGATGAGAGCTTGCCAATTGTCTTTGGAAGCCTCCACATGAAAAGTGAATCCCGAAGTTCCAGCTTTTGCAAATGGATCTACTAATCAAGAGGATTTGTGACCATAAGATGACAATCCAAGAATGCTTGAATATACTTCCTCAAACTCTGAATTAGAGGTGCTCCAATTGTATGATTTGGAAGAAATGCTATCTTGTTTCAAATGGCACGTCAAAATTCTCTAACACTTTCCTTAGTCTTGATATATATTTGAAAAAGACACTCATGTTCCCATTCATGATGTCCATATGCAACCAATCTACACCATTTTCCATCATATATTTAGCCTCTCAAAAGGATATTGTATGTATGGTGATTAGGAATCCAATCCTGATATAGCATCTCCTCGGAAAGATTGTGAGCCATTTTGAGTGACTCATTTCAGGTTTTAATCCAAGTGCAATAAACTGTTATCATGATATGAAAATATCAACAGAAATGGATTTCTAGATGACTGGGCTTTTTCAGGGAACATACATTCCTTTTGGTTACTGCTTGACAGCAATTGCAATATCATAGGTCCCATGCCTAGGGCTCCAAGTGGAAATGAAAAAAGGGTTCCCTGAACTCCAACAACCATTAATTTGTTTGGGATGTGTACCCATAGAGTAAACCATCTCCCATTGCTTCTTGTTGAACATTTAGAGATGTAACTGGATCCAGCTTCCCTGGCTGCAAATAAAATAACTATGACTAAAAGACTGGAATGGTCCCCAATCAATATCCTCTCCGAGAGACATACCCATCACAGCTCACAAATCAAGATGATTGCTGCAAGTTTAGAGCATGACAACAAGATAATAGTTGTCTTAGCTTATCTTTCCATTGTTGTGATAAGCTTCAGAAGAGTAAGTGGCTATAAATATCCGGGTTTCTCAGCACCAGGAATTGTACCTATTTGTATTTCCCAATTGCAAAATGAGTGAGCTAAAAGTAATTAGTAGGCACAATCGTTGGCTTAGTTATGGTCAAAACGATTAAAAGTACAATTTAATCCTATTCGAGGCCAGAGGATTGTCCTTTATTATCCTTGTAAAATTATCCAAGGATCCTACTAATTATCATTCAAAGTCAAATCTTAACCTGTGGCCTATTGTTGTGTGTTTTCCAAAAGATAACACATAAGTAGGAAAACGATGACATTGTAATCTATACTAGTAGTAGTAGTAGTACAATTCCTTGAATTTCAAAGTCAAATCCAAATTAATATTGGCTGAACATGTCAAATTATCATTCAAGTCACTCCGCTAGCCAAATTAACCTGAAAACAACCTTTGTTCACTTGTCCTATATAATCCATGCTACTTGATTATCCTTGGATTTTTCCTGTATATGGTGCATAGTGAGCTAAATTTCTCCATAATTGTCCCCCTTTTTCTTATGGTACAATTCCTTGGGGCAAAAGGAACCCTGATCTAAAGGAATTACCCATATTTTATGGGAATCGTGTAGTGGGATTCCATGCATTATGGTCATCAGGCTATGGGCACCACTAAACAAAAAGATAAGTGCTAAGTGCTGAAGGTTTAACAACAACACACTGTATTTGTATGATTCGCCTCTAATATTAACAAATACACTTTATCTGCCGACTATCTGTGAATTTTCTTTGATTTACTTAATGAATGGTAAGCAGGTGAGGTTTTCCTAGAATCTGATAACTTATTTCCAGCTTGCTATATGGTCAATTTCACCCCAATTATATTGTCACAAGGATGACGTTTGACCCCTGCTTACGGTCTTTATATCCGAGGAGGTTCTCAATTCGAGATATCCATTTCTTGTTAGCGAAGTTTTATGAATAAAATTTGGGAATTTGTATTGTCTTTCACTGAGGCCACAAAGTTTCATTTTCTTTGACTTTCAACCAAGTGCAATCTATACATCAGCAATTGCAAACTAAATTATCTCAGATGCAACAAGAGAAGCATGTTAATCAGCTCCAGATGAATTTACATTCTTCTGTTACTTCAATGAAACCAAACTATGGGAAACCTATGTATCAGGGTTCCACGCCTTTACATCAATCTGGTGTACAAACATCACAGCAAAATTTTCGGACTACAATGCAGTTTTCCACCAATCTATGTTCAATGCAAGGAATTAGTGCAACTAGCTTGCAGTAGAGTTCGGTAAACCATCTTCAAAATAATAAAAATAATGTTACTTCTCTTCAGCAAAATAATTCTCCTCTTCAATAGAATAGTGTTCTCCTTACAAGAGTGGGATCAATCCTTTACAACAAAATGATCCATATCATGCTTTGCAACGTCACCACCTAGCTCTAAAGCAACACGATATCCTGCAAAATATACAACACCACCGACATATTAAAATTAGTTACCACAACAACAGCTCCAATAATAGAAGCAATAAATCCAGCAACAACAACAGCAGAAGCAACAAGAAGTTGCTCAGTTGCAAGATTCACGGCCTCAGGCACAACAAATATCACAACATCAAGAAATTATTGAGTTGAATAATGACTCAAGGACAAAGAAGCCTACTATTAAACAATCATTTATGCAGCAACACCATCAATTAAGTCAACATTTATTTTATCAACAACAACAACTTAAGACAAGGTCAATACTTTCCATTTCTTCACCTCAATTGCTCCAAGTTGCTTTCTGTTTCTTACTTTAATTACATTTCAGGGTTGACTAATTGGTATGTGTGTGTTTCCTTCTATCTTGTTTCTTCATTGATGCCTGTATAGTTTGTTTGCATGTGAAGAAGGTTCGGGGTGGCATACACAACCAAAGTTGCTTCCTTCAAACTTTTATGTTATTGGAGAAGGTTTGGAAACCCCTAGGAATGATATTTGGGTTTCTTTCAATTGCTATAGAATCCATTGAATGCACTTTTGTGAATCTTGTTTATATTTACCAGGGTCAATGGAAGAATCGTTGGAACCAAATCTCATCCAAATTCTGAAATCGCCTCCTTACAAGTGCACTAGCAAGAGATAGGTCTAGTGTGCCTAAGAGAAAGTACAAAAGAAGCACAAGTGCACCCAAGAGAAAGTTTTCAATGACAAGAAAGAACACCAAAATTAAGTTCCCTTATACTTATAACACTTCGTATTTCAGATTTAGAAGCTCACAAGTTGAGATGGTACAAATGAGAGTTGGAGTTGTGCATTTATACACAACTCAAATGAGGTGTACTCCCAAGAAGGGTTATGGGCCCACATAACAAGGGAATACACCCCAAGAGGGTTATTAGTTTACATGTCAAGTTTGACTAGTTCATATTTAACCACAAACCTAGCATAAAAAGATGAAATAAATTGACCTTAGCCATAATTACAAGTACATAGTGATCCATAGGTATATACTATGTGTTAGGTAGCTCTCATAGTCCAGTCTTGTTGAGAAGAAGAGGACCAATGTGTAGGGTGTACTACCAAATGTGCTCTATGAGGAGATATAACATTCTCATCATAAAGTTCCTTATTGCCTTTAATGGAGTGCTTTCTCAATTAATAGAGTTCCTTTCACATAATGCCACCATGGAAAGCACCATAAATGAATTTAATGAAGCTCTTATTCATTAAACATGTTGTACTTGTATGATAGAACATTCTCAATAACTAGCAAGAGTAACATAATTTTTCAACATTCTCAATAACTAGCAAGAGTAACATAATTTTTCTAAGTTACGGATAATCCAAAATGGCTTATCCAATTTATATGGTGGTTAGCCAATTTGAAACACACTTCTGGTGCTTCTGTGACTATTTCAAGCCTTCAAGTTTTGGGTGTATTATATATAAGGAAATTTCTAATTTACCTATGTATAGGGAAGTTGCGATTATATATTGCTACAATTCAAAAATACCAATCTATATTGACCCTCACCATTTGCAATATCTCAATTCCCCAATTCTTAAAGGGTGATAGCTCAATGGAAGAGCGCCTGCCTTACAAGTAGGAGGTTGGTGGTTCGATTCCTCCGTGCCCTAATGATATTGCAATATCGGTATTTTTTATAAAATATATTTTATGATGATTTTTTATGGCTATAAGGGGGGTTTCAAACCGTCTTTGTATGTTGCTACGAGGGGGGTTCTAAACCGACTTCATATGTCACTAAGAGGGGGGTTTGAAACTACCCTTGTGTGTTACAATGAGGGGGGTTCAAAACCCTCCCTATAGGCATCTACGAGGGGGGTTCCAAACCGCCCCTATAGGCCTCTACGAGGGGGGTTTCAAACTGCCTCTATAGGGCTCTACAAGGGGGGTTCAAAACCGCCCCTATAAGCCTCTACGAGGGGGGTTCTAAACTGCCCCTATAGGCCTCTACAAGGGGGGTTCCAAACCGCCCCTATAAAACTATACGAGGGGGGTTCACAACCGCCACTATAGGCCTCTACAAGGGGGGTTTGAAACTGCCCCCATAGTCCTCTACGAGGGGGGTTCCAAACCGCCCCTGTAGGTTTGTATGAGGGGGGTTCACGACTGCCCTCGTAGGTCTCTATGAAGGGGGTTCAAAACCGCCCCCGTAGGTCTCTATTAAGGGGTCTACGAGGGGGGTTTAAAACCGCCTCCGTAGACCTCTACGAGGGGGGTGACTTTTGGGGGCGGTTCCAATCTCATCAAAAACCTCCCTTAAAGGGCAAAAATTTTAACATCGGTGCCTTTAGGGGCGGTTTTGCCAAAACTGCCCCCAAAGCCAAAACCCCCCCCGTAGGTCACTTTTGGGGGCGGAAGACAACCCCCCTAAAGGCCAAAAATGTAGTAGTGTTCTAGTTTCGAATCCAGTGATTCTCTGGGATTGCATTGGGGTTGAGAGATTTGATTTTGGATTAGGAATATTACAATGGTGATATATCAGACCTTATTGGGCACCTTATAGTGTTTTGATAGTATACCTTGGGCTGCAACATATTATTCATATTCTGATAAACATAAATAAGCCATTGTTTGGATAAAATTTGGGATCAATTTACTCTCTTTTGGGAAGTTGGAGTTAAAGTGCCTAAATTTTTTAATTGGGTACATTACGCGCTTGTTGATTAGTGAAAACCTCCTTCTGGATATTGCCTCCTATAGGTCTTCTATCATCAAAGTTGGCCATTTTGACCATTTCCCTATCCTTTTGGCACTTGTTTCAACCTTGAAAAGATTCCCCCTTTTAAATTCAATACTTATTGGCTGTTATATGAGGACTTCAAGGATATTGTTCAGGACAATTGACGAATCTTCGACCCGAATTCATTGTCATTCACGATGGAAAACTTTCAAAAGAATTTGAATGTAATCAAACCTTTGATTAAAGATTGGGTTAAGAAAACCTTTGCAGACTCATATCAACATTTAGTTCATATTGAAGCCAAGATAGCAGAGAAACTAGATTCTCTCATCCAAGGGAATTTTTCTCAAGCCAATCAAATGGATTTAGAATCTCTAGAATCAAAAAAGGCTCGAATTCTGGCTTGACACAAAGCGAAGTGGAAAATGAAGAATAGGGATTTTTGGCTTTTAGAAGGGGATAATGATACAACTTTTTTTCACAATTTTGCTAAAGGTAGGAAAGCCCTAAACACCATTTGGAAGATTTGAAATAAGGAGGGTGAGAAATGTATGGATTTCAAGTCGATTTCCGCAGCGGCAAAAAGCCACTATCAAAAACTATTCACAGAGCCTCCTAGAGAAAATATTAGGGACGTTTTGGCCTCGTCATCTTTCTTCAATATGTGGGTTGATGAAGATATTATTTACTCACTTACCAGACATGTTGCTAAGCATGAGATAGAAAAGGTTCTCTTCTCTTTCCAAAAGGGTAAATCCCTAGGTTCGGATGGCTAGACAATGGAGTTCTATATAGCGTTTTGGGACCTATTGGCATACGATATAACTGCAGTGGTTGAAGAATCTCAGGTAGTAGGAAAAATACATTTTCCATTTAATTCCACTTTAATTGCTAATATTCCAAAACAAGAATCTCCTGATGGTTTTGAGCACTATCGGCCCATATCTCTCTGCAATTGCATCTACAAGATTATCTCAAAAGTTATTGCATGTCCTTTAAATCCAATTTTATCAGAGAATATATCCCCTCAACAGTTTGGTTTTCTGGATGGAAGGAAAATTCACGATGCTATTGGTCTTACTCAGGAAGCTCTCCATAGTATCCCATCCAAGTCTCGCTCAGTCTATATGCTAAAGTTGGATTTATCTAAGGCATTTGATAAGATGAATCAACTCTTTCTTTTCCTAATCCTTACTCAGGTAGGATTCCCACATCGATTCATAAAGTGGATAGAAGCCTATTACTCTAGTGTTTCTTATGATGTGCTTATAAACATGTCTCCTTCTTACTTATTCAATCCTTCTAGAGGACCTAGCTAGGGCTTTCCGATCTCATCGTTGCTCTTCATGTTGGTAGTTGAATCCCTAAAAAGCCATACCAATCAAGAGCACTCCGATGGGAATCTCTTAGGGGTAAACATTTCAAACACTCTATTTATAATTCAAATCTTATTTGTGGATGATATTTTAATTTTCGGATATGCTTCTCCGGGGAAGCGAAAGTATTGGAAAGAATTATCATATTGTTAACATATTCAATGAGTATGGAGATAAACATTCATAATTCATCCCTGCACTATCACTCAATGCCAGGGATTGTGTAGAATTTGATACAAAAATATCTTCTATATACAAAGTTACCCTCCTCAAATTGTTTTAAGTATCTTGGGTTTCTCCCAAAGACCATTAACTATAGGATTGCTAATTGGCAATGGCCCCTTGTGAATATAAAGAAGCGGATAAACTGTTGGTACCACTGGTGGATATTCTTGGTTGGTTGGGTTACTCTTATGAAAAGAGTTCTAGAGGCCATTCATGTTTTTTGGGTGGCTCTAGCATATATTCCTAAGGCGGTCCTGAACTCCATCAGGAAAAGTTATATAGCTTTCCTTTGGGCCGATAAAGAGGATCGGCGTAGATTTCCACTTTGCAATTGGGAATCTCTTTGCCTTCCTAGATCATTCAGAGGGTGGGGTTTCAAGGACAATCAACTTTTCTCCACTGCTCTCGCTGCAAAAAATATTTGGAGACTCATTTCTCAACATGCTCTATGGTAGGATACTATGGTTCAAAAATACATTCCCATGGCTTTGCTATTTTCAGGTTCCCTCCAAGGGGTCACTTTTCTAGTGTTCAATGCAAAAAAATCGTTTCCATAATTGGAAAAAATATTGCTTGGAAATTGGGAAGAGGAGATCAAATCCCGGTTGGCTCAGATCCTATTATAGGAATGGAGCATTCGGAATTACTGCCCGAAATTTTAGTTTCCTTTCTAAATAATGTTGGGTATCGTTTTCTAGGAGATTTGTTCCAGCTAGAGGTTGGTACAATTTGGGAAGCAAGGTGTCCTTTTGCTCAACAATTGTAGCTCCCTGATGTTTTTATCCCTCTATGGGATAGATACCGAGTCTGTTAAAGTTACAACATCATGAGTCATTCTCTAGGTCAATATTGTGTGTCAAGATTGAGCCTCGTGTGTCGAGGTAGTGCCTTGTAGGAGCCTGAGTTGGACTATGTAAACTTGGAGAAGAATCTTGAGTTGGAGTCAAGAATGGTTAAGCTTCATGTGTTGAGGCAAATGATTTGTTTTTCAAAGTGATGATATTGTATAGTCTTGCTAATCAAGGCTAAGGTCTTGTGTGTCAAGGCAGACCCTCATGTGTTGAGGTGGTTCCTCATGTGTTGAGGTGATGCTTTGCATGTCGAAGCATGTATGGTGTGTGATGTACTACTAACCATGGTTGAGCTATTAAGTCTCCTCTAGAGACTGGCCACCTATAGTGAATTACTTTAGCATATAACCACTTGGAACGATAATAGGACAATATGATCACATCATTGGGAAAATATCCCTAGTATATTTGATATGATAATTAAGCTGGCACATGCGGACCATGTAGATAAGACAGGAGATAAAGATAAGATGTGATAAGATATGAGAGACTTTGAATTGCACATAAAAGAATTAATTAATAGAGAATTCGAATTGTTAAAATTCAATGAAGACTTCAGTAAATCAAAGTAGAACTTGAATTGCTCACTACAGTGATGTTAACAAGAAAGAATCAATGTGAAGTAGAAAGGAAGACTGTGTTGGGAAGTATTGTTCTCGACGTTTCGAAGTGTTATTGCATGATAACAAAGAAAGAATCAATTAAAGAAAGTTAACAAAGTGATAACAAATAAGATCTAGTTAACTAAGTGTTATTGCATGATGACACTTATGTTAAACTAAAAGACGACACTTGCATGATGACACTTAAGTTAGCCACCTAACTAAGTGGGCAAGCTTTCAGTTAAGGAGCGAGTTCATCCTAAGAATCAGTTCAGTGAGTTATTGCACTGCATGAGAAGTGGGGTGCACTTCTTCATGCAAGATTGATGCATCCACATGGATGGCGAGTTTATCCCGAAGTCAGAAGATAAAAATAGAATTCGATGCATGTGAAGAATGTATAATTATGTTATATAGGATTGATGAATTCAATGTGAAGCAAATTCTCTTGTTCCTTGAAGGCAAGGTGCTTCTATTTGTGTATGATATTATTATGAGTCTCTCTTCTTTATCGTTATCTTGCTTTGTAATTACACCAGGGGTGCTTGATGTAAAAGACATTCTCTGCTATCTATAAATATACTAAGGAAGGTTTTGCTGGGGTTTTCGCCCTCAAGTCATAAAGGGTTTCCCTAGGGTAAATTCATGTGTCGAATGTGATTGCTTATGTGTATGATTGTTATTTGATTCCAAGTACTATTGCATTTCCGAATTAAAGATAAAAAAAAATTAACAAAGTCAGTATTTGCAAGGCTTGTTTTTCTTTAAGCCTAGAAGATGACAAGCTAGCCTGGATAATGAATCACGAAGAAGGTGTTTACAAGGTTTCTATAGGTTACCAACTTCTTTTGAACATTCACCCAGAAGAGTAGGTCATTAACAAATTTGGAAAGCCTTCTGGAAATTATTTGCTCCTGCGAAAGCAAAATTGTTTCTCTGGTTGGCTCTAAGGAACAAACCTCTCACATGGGAAAATATTTAGAAGAGAGGGTTTAATGGCCCTAGTATGTGTCCTCTGTGTAAAGAGTCCTTAGAAACCATCAATTATCTGTTATTATTCTGTCACTTTTCCAAGGAATTGTGGTGTGCCGCTAGATCTTTGGGAGATTTTCTGGAATGGGAAGGCGAATCATTAATTGATGCTTGGGAGAATTGGCTAAAAAAGGGTCGAAAATCGGATTTCAAAGCTCTGCCTATGCTCATTGGATAATGTTCGTGGATCACCTGGAATGAAGCAATTTTCAAAGATATAAAGCCCTCTCCTCTATCAACATTACATCGGTTGAAATTCTCTCTCCCTAAGGCTCCCCCTTCTTAGACATAGAAACCAAAAAGGATTATTCAAGCTATGGTATTTGATTGATCACTGGCATATGGTTTTTGTGATGGCTCATCTCAAGGGAATCCTGGCAGAAGCAACACAGGTGGCTACATTATTTTCAGAGATAACAAATTGTCATATAAGATTGGGACTGGGCAAAATACCAACAATTATGCGAAGCTCATGAGTTTGGTTACTATTCTCTCCCTTGCTTTGGATCAAGGAATAACCATCATAAACCTTTTTTCGAACTCTTTACATGTGAAGGCTCGATGTACAAACACTATACTGCAACCATTGCTTAGAAGGGGTTTACACTTAAAATCAAGGTTTAGTTCATGCTCCCTGGTTCATATCTTCTGAGAAGACAACACCTTAGTAGATTCATTGGCAAGAGAGGTAGTGTAGCTCAAGGAAGGTTAGTTACAGATGCAATAATCAGAATACGGAGTAGAAGATTAGTTTCTCTCCAAATTGCTCATATCACAGGTATACTACATCCAAGCTTGAGATTTTTCTCCCATTGATGTTTTTTGAAATTTTAGAATGGATTGAGTTAAACTCTCCATATTTTCTTCAGTATAAGGTTGTGCAATGGGCCTCTTTTGTTTAAATGGATTGAAATTTACTCTCCATATGGATTTCTATGGTGAGCAAGACTCCTATATTGTATTTTCTCGATTAATAGGTGAGGATATTCTCCCTTATGTTTTACTGTTGGAAACACTGGATTTTCAGAGTTTCGATAGCCTTTGGTTGTACTGGATGTAATTTTTATCTCTTATTGGATAAAATCATTGCCTTCTCTCTCTCTCTATATAATTTTTGTATGTAAGAGAGCTTAGTATAGGCAACAATGGCTTGCTTTTGGAGCACTGACATAAGTCTTCAAAAGACATTCCTATATAAATAAAATGATTTTTTTTTCTCCTATATATATATTTTTAATTTATTAATAAAATTTAATTCCTTTAAATTCAATAAAATTATTCCATTCTTTTAAAATATCATATTCAAATATATATTTTCTTTTAACATTCTTTGCATCCCAAAAGACAGATAATTCCACTTTCGAATAAAAAACTAGTAAATATTGATTCTATACCTTTAAAAAGTTCTTAAAATGTGATTGTGATTTTTTAAAATTTTAAATGAAATTTAAAAAATATATAAAAGTTGATAGTGAATAATGACGTGTAACTTTAAAAAAAGTTTTTTAAAAGATAAATCGTAATTTCTTTTATGCATAAAATTTTAGATCGTGAAAACAAAATCTCGTATATCAATTTGATGTTTATAGTGATTTTATATTTTTTAAAAGTTTTTTTTAGAATATAAAAGTGGTTTTATTGCATTGAGAGGTGTTCTACAATCCAGTATCAGGGAGATCTTGTAACGCTTGTTCATGTTTGTCTATATTAATAAAATGTAATAATAAAAAGTAAAAAATAATAATATGAGGGAGATATTGTAACGTTTGTCTATGTTTGTCCGTATTAATAAAATGTAATAATAAAAAGTAAAAACTAATAATATGAGGGAGTTCTTTTGTAACGTTTGTCCATGTTTGTCCATATTAATAAAATGTAAAAAGTAAAAATTAAAAAGTAATAATATGAGGGAGATCTTGTAAGGTTTGTCCATGTTTGTTAATGTTATTGTCGGCCATTAATAAAATGTAATAATAAAAAGTAAAAAGTAATAATATGAGGGAGATCTTGTAAGGTTTGTCCATATTATTGTCGGTCATTAATAAAATGTAAAAATAAAAAGTAAAAGATAAATCTCTTCCTCTCGGTGCTTGATAAAGCCTAGGCTTTGGATCTGTGCTGGTTAATTGCATCTAGAATAGCGAGGTATTTACAATTTAGTATGGAGGAGATGTTGTCACGTTTGTCATGTTTGTCACGTTAGGTAATGTAATGTTCTCATGTCGGCTCATAACTTATAAAAAATAAAAATTGATTAAAAAAATCATGTAGGTTCATAAAGTAAAAAAATAAAAACCAGCATAGATCCATTTTAAACCTAAATCTATTAAACATCAAGAGGGATCCAATTTATTGAGGTGTAAATTTTTCGTAATGTATAAAAAAATTAAGATAAAAAACAAATTACATCTTGAGAAATCGAATCCTTCTCGATATTTAATAGATCCGAGTTTTAGATAATTCTATGTTGGTTTTAAATCAAATTTAAAATATATATAAAAATTCACAATGAACAATAATTTATAATTTTAAAAAAGTTTTAAAAAAATTTGTAATTTTTTTATGCATAAATTTGTAGATCATCCTACAAAAAAATATTATAAAACATCACCTCATATATTATTAAAAAATTATTGTTTTTATGAAACATTTTATGTGGTGGATCTAAGTGGGATGGAAAGGATAACTATGTAGTAAAGTTTAAACCATGGGTGTAGAATTAATTCATCTTCTTTTTTATACTATGACATTTAAACTAGCAATTGCTCCAAAACGTCGAAAGGGGAAAAATGACAAGTAGGGGAGGACATTTCAGATCTAATAAAATGGTATGCATTGAAGTGAAAGAGAAACAAATAAGTAGCTCTTTAGTTAGTTCTCCCTTGTACAAAATATGTTGTCTTGGGAAGTAGCAGTAAGCAATTAAGTGTTTATTTTTCTTTGTTCAGGAATCCATCTATTCTGAGAAATGCTATCCTTCAATAAGGCATTGCATGTGCACCTAAAAATTAGCCTGCAGGGGTTCAAACAAAGCAAGCATTGATAGGACCAAATGACAAACCAAGCATTACTAGGGCATAGAGCATCATCGAATCTTCAATAGCTCACCGTAACATATTTACAAGACATGGTGTCACTGTCTATATGATATGATAAAGCGTGATATGAGACATTCATCACATGCATACCAAAAACACAACAAAATGATCAAAATGACTATGCTAAATACATGATACATGTCAACATAAAGATATACAATAAATTTTTTTATGTACGATTACCTGATCCATGTTTTTAAAAACATTGATAACATGATCAAAGTAGTCAATAACATGTTTATTAATAAATACATATGTGAAGTACCCAAGGCATACACTTCCAATGATTGAATCTCCTTATTATATGCCCCATTCAAAAGAAGGTAGGATATAACAAAATTATCTATCGGTAGCCAATTAGTCAAGTTACAAAGTCTTCCAACTTTAATTCCAACATTGATACAAGGACATCTTAAGACAGTCCACTCACATTGAGATATTTACTCTTGACCATCATCCTAAAAGAAATAAAAAATAATGAAGTTAGTGTCAAGCAAATAATATAAACATATAAATGAATATTCTAACCATTAGAAATAACAATGTATGCCATCTTAAGAGAGGCCAATCAAATATTTGCTCTTGATCATCATCCTAAGAAATAAAAAATAATGAAGTTAGTGTCAAGCAAATAATATAAACATATAAATGACTATTCTAACCATTAGAAATAACAATGTAAGCATAAGAGGTTCAAATACATCTCCACTTTCTTTGTCATCCTGATAATTTACTTAGGAGTTGGACTTGCTTGACTCTTCATTGCTATCACCTGCAATGTTGGTCTACAAAAAAGCAAAGAATGTGTATGCACTATAAGGATTAAATGACAACATTTGAATTGAGATTGGAGCAAAAGATTGAAGACTATGTCTGTTTGTTTTGCTAAAATGCATTATAGGATCTTAGGAAACTATAAAGAAGACCACATTTCAACCTTAACACAAACACACGCAAAGAGGAAGAAGTACCATATCCACTGATATGTAGATGTGCCGAGGTACTTGAGTCTACAAGTGTGTATAAGCCAAAGGCAACCAATTGACACATGATGGGCCTACATAATAGAAAACCACCTCATTCATCAAATGCTAAAATTTAATTATGTCATGCTAAATAAATTAATCAAACCATGTAACTACAAATTTAAAGACGCTAGCAATAACTTTAGTGACAGATGAGCACTTTAGCACAATAATCCCAAGTGCGATGTCCAATCCTTGCTTTATTCTCATTAACATTTCAATCTCCAAGGGATGAACTTAAGTGAGCATATACACAATCCATGGTCAAATAAGAACATGAAGGTAATGTATTTTGAATAATCATAATTATACTTGTAAGACAAGACAAGTATATCTAGCAAGATGGCTTGATTAGCATCCAATCACCCCTAGAGATATGACTATTGGGGTCCCTTATTTTTCTCTTTATTGGATTACATTAGAGGAAGTATTTGACAACATGCAATCATCACAAACGTAGCAACTCTTTGATTTTCTAATCATTTAGTTGCTAACTATTGTTTTATTAGGGTCCAAACTCATACAACTACCATTGCAGTGGGTAAATCCTAATGTTGTTGTCATTGGATGAAAATTTTTGTTAGGAGTTTCTACTGATTGGAAGTATAAAGTACCACAATAGCTCAAATAAAAGTCATTGCAGGAGTTCCAACTAAGGAGCCACTTTGCACTCTTTGCTGAGGTGATATGAAATGCTTTTGTAACAGCTGAAAAGGGATTTTCGTCCCTTGTGAAAAATGCTTGGCCCACAAAGCCATAGCTTGCAACAATTGGTTCTTGCTTATGTTGCCAACCTTGGAGACTCACGTGGTGTAATGGGAAGTTTGATCAGGGCTATTAGAGAAATAGTTATTGTGCAGCTGTCAGCAGAACACAATGCTAGCATGGTCGGTGTAAGAAAAACGTTGTGGTTGTTGCATCGAAATGACTCCCAGATTATAGTTATCAAGCATGATGTTTGGTGTGTAAAGGCCATAATTTAGGTGTACATCTCTATTTCCTTTTGTGATTGTTAGTTTGAGATCTTAATTGTCACAAGTTCCCTTGTTGAGAGTACAAATTCTATAGATCTGGCACATCTGATTAATAAATTTTTTGAAATTAAGAAAACACGCAAAGTGCCTTTGTTGTGTCTTGTGGTGGAATATCTCCTTAGAATTTGAAATTCTCTCCACTCATAGGAAATTGCCACTCTTACTACTATAAGAAATCCATTGTTTTTCTTGTCATGCATAAAGTATTAGTTTCTATTGTAGGTGTTGATATCATCAATATATACCATTAAATTAAACTCACTATGTTATTTGTCAAACGTATTTAAACTCATTATTGTCCGAGTTGAAATTACAAAATTCTTTATGAACTCAAATTATTAGTGACTATTTTGACATCATTTCTTATAGTGGATACAATAGGGCATATCACATTGTGTTGTTATATGTATTAGAACTAAAAGTGTTCAACAATGGTTAGTTTGAGTTCTTTGAATATTTTCAATTCATTATCTTGATTGTTTGAGGCTTGCACTTTTTTATAAAAGTTATGTCATAATGATGAAATTGAGCTTGGCCTAGTTTAGCATTTTACTCTCTCATTTAACATTAGTTGGACTCTTGTTTCATCTTGACCTAGTTTAACATTTTACTCTCTCATTTAACATTAGTTGGATTCTTGTTTCATCTTGGCCCAGTTTAGCATTTTACTCTCTCATTTAACATTAGTTGGATTCTTGTTTTTAGTTTGTCCCCTTGGAGAAAATCATCTAAAATAATGTTTGACATTTATATGCAGCTGTATAACTTGTAAAACAACTTACTATACCATATTTGGTATGTTGTTGTTCAAATAGAGGAACTAAGGTCATGTTATAGACACACATTGTATCCTAGATTTGTCTGGAAGATAATCGATGGCTGGATTTGTTTTGATTTCATGTGTTGGATGATGAGGGTGAAATGAATGTTCTAAAGCTTGCAATAAGATTGGAGGGTAAAGATTTAAAACTTCTAAGATTGGTTGGTTAATGAAAAGTTATTGGTATCTATCTTGTATTAGCATTCCTTTATCAATCCACCTTTTCGATATTCCCGTAGTAATTACTTTTGAAATGATATAGTTGTCAACAACCTATATTTTAAAGTGTTGCAAATGATATTAAGTTAGAAGATTTTAATTTTTTACCAAAAAAAAAGCCTAGCATTGGAAGACAAAACCATGATACCATCCAATTGGATTTTCACTTAGATGCTCTAGATCAAGCAAGCACCAATTTTGTTGCATTGACAATGATTAGGTCTTCCAACAAACATGTTACAACCTCATAGGGTTATAATTTTTTGTTACACCAAAATGTCGTCATCATGAGTCATGTGTCAACTCAGTTCCTTAATCCCTTAAGTTTCCCTGGCTAGAACATCATTGAGTAAGTTGTTGACCTGGTCTTCCACCTTTCCTAGTGATGTTGGTGCATCCTGCTGCCTAGCAAGGGGCGTCGAACCTTGGCTGGTGCCTGCTGTACACTTGCACCCTGCGCCGGTGGCTCTTGCTGCCCTCATGCAGCCTGTGCATGTTGTCTTCATGCAGAGTGCGCTAGGGTTGGTTAGAGTGGATAACAAGGGGCTTCGAGCGAATTCTCGAAGTTGGGTGACATGGATACTTATCCCTAATTGGTAGGAACGACTGGTATTCAGCTCCTAACCTAATGGGAAGATCCCTTAGACCTCTCCCCCTAATCCTCAACCTACTCTATCCTCCTAGCCTTATAAATAAGACCTCTCTCTCCATTGAGAAGGGAGGAAGGACTATAACACTTACATGTTGGTGGAATTAACCTAGGTGATCCCTATTCATCTCTTGGGAAGCACATACACACCCTTTGGAGGCTTGACTTGGGTTGTTGGAGGAAGGTTACAACGTTAAGGCTTGGGTTGTAATCATCACTCTTCTATGTATTTCTCACTTATTTACAGTAATATAATCTCTTTCCATAAATGTCTTTGTGTTAATGATATTTAGAGCTTTCTTCCTTAACTGCTAGATTAGATCACTTACTGTTTAGATGTTCTTTTACTGTTTGTTTGTCTCTATATGCTTGACAGGGTTTTGCAGCTCTAGATATGAAGACCAGGGAGCTTGGAGCAACAAAGAGGAGAAGGATTCGAGAATCTAAAGGTAAGGCATCTATCTAATTTAATCTCTAATCGATATAGGAAAGTGGGTTTATATTATGTTTTTCATTTGTTCTAGATCCACTTGGACTAGGGAGATCACGCTCGCGTTCGCTCGAGTAGATTATCCGTAAACAAATCTGGCGACCATACTAGGGATGCAACATAGTTTTGATTTCAATTTGATTTGTTTTCATTGATTTCTTTTGATTCATTTTCTAGCCTCCTGAGCCCCTCCCACTTTTGAATTTTCACTATTTCAAAGTCTGTTGGCTTCCCCTGACTCTATTTGGGACCAGTATTGAACCTTTTACTTTATATTTTTAGAGATCTTTGCTTTTTGACTTCTTTCTATTCGCTCGGCGCACCTGGGGTGTATATTCCCTGTGCTACTGGGAGTTTGGCACTCACTGTCCATGAGCATTCTGCGCCATAAGCGCCCTTTTTCTGAGTACAGACTGCGCCATTGGTGCCCTTAGCCTACACCCAGCCTGCGCCTGGTGCTTTGATGCACAAGAACAGACTGCGCCAACACTTGTTGCTTGGTGTTTAGCACTGTTTCTCCATTTTTTGGTGATCTGGTCTGATTGATTGGACTTTGTGTGCTATATGATTAAATCACAGAACCCTTGGGTCCTTCTTGTCTGTGTTTGAGTTTGATTTGGTTGATTGAGGGTCTTAATCTAGTCAAGTGAATAATTTGGTAGTGGTGGGAAATTTCAATCCCCCATCTATCCACTTGGTCTTGCGATCCCTGATCTCGTTTCCAGAACTATTTAGCTTGTTAGGTCTGATTCCTAACCCCTTCCTACTCTCAATCATTGAGTTTTGTTTGCGATTTTTTGTTTGATTTTGCGTGTGTTTGAGTGTTTTTTGAGTTTTTGGGTGATCTCTTTTCTTTGGGAATTTCCAGCTTACTATGCTGGTCGAGACACCATCTTTGATTTTCTGAATGGTTGATCTAAAGAGCATGATAATTCTCAGATCCGCTATGAGTATTTGAGTAGGGAAAACAAACTTTTATCATCTTCGTTTCAAGTCTTATTCTTGGAATTGTTGGGAAGAATTTTCATGCTTTGGGATAAAAAATCTTTGGAAAGCATGCATGATCAATCTTGTAGTTTCTTGGTTATGACATCTTGTTCATTTCTTAGAAAGATATAAGCCTATTTGAGTTTTTGCAAAGTATCTTTGAAAATTGAAAATTCTCATTCTTTGATTTTCCTTCATCTTTTAGGTCATTATTTCGAAAATTAGAGATTGTTACATTTTGAAAGCGAAATTCTTCTTTCCATGTTTCCTAGATTCAATTAAATTGAAAAGAGAAGAAAGAAAAGCATTTACATTTTGGTGCTTGTTAGTTTTTTTGATTTTGTTGGCATGTTGAAAAGAGTACTTCGTTGTCTATTTTATTGATTTTGAGTTATAGGGGTATTTGTTTATTTTTCCTATATCGTAAACAAAGGAATTTCTCCCTACCTTAGATAGACTTCATTAAATCAGAAAATAAAAAATTTGCATTTTGCATATAGATTAAGTTGCATTTGTTTAAATTCCTGTCTACACTCCATGCATTCACCTAACCACTCAAGATAAAATTAACGGTAGTGTTAGGTTAAAACTGACTAGTAACTTGTGTGATAAGTTAGTGATGTGTTCCGATGTCATTAAGTTGGCAGCTGTCGTTATCTGCCTGCACTGCATCCCGGGGGCCTGCAGTTCTTCCACGTACCAACTGGTATATCGAATGAGCTTTCACGTACCCTTGGGTCTATTGAAAGGTACTTCACGTACTCGATAGTATATCATAAGGCTCTTGTCGTACAGTTGTGCATTAGACATCACCAATACGGATTTGAGCTCCCACGTACCTTGCGTATATTGGGAGACCTTTCTAGGATTCCTATACCAACTGAGTTAACCTATTGGCTGTATTGGTGTGGCAATGCATGAGAACAATACTCGGGGAGCTACTATGAATGTGCTTCAGGTAGTCGGGTTATACGGTCAAGGGTAAGGTCCTAATCCTCCCTGGTTAGTGCTCTGAAAGATTGGGGCCGAGTATAACCATTGGACCCTATGGTATATCACGAGTTGCACCGCCTTAAAAATCCTATGAGGTTCCAGACCTGTGAATCCCTACCTGTCACCTAAGTTTTCTTGCGGCTTTAGCTTGTGTAGATATTGGATTGATTTTTTCTTTTTTATTGGTTACACTTAGGAGAAATTTTGATCTAGTCATCCTGGTCGATCAACCCCTGAGAAGATCCAAAAGGATTCTCAAATTACTGCCTGAATATCCCCTTAACCAAGAGGAGAACTCAGGAGTAAGAATGGATCAACCGATCACATCTATGCTACACGAGGAAGATGCCTCTACCCTAGAGTCGGGAACGAACTACTCGTCTCCCATAAACGTACCAATATCTGATCTAGCTGAATCTTTGATAGGAGCACCATCTACCTCATATGACACATCCTTCCCTCATTCGATGGAAGGACATCCTGAAGCTGCAGATTGGATTTTCAGTCAGCCCCAAGATGATTCTGTATCAACAGCATTTGGTCGGTCTGCATCCTTTTGGGACATGTCTCTAGGCCGACATGTCGCTGAGTTTGGGTCAATTCCCATGGAAGAAACGACATACCTCGTCGTTGGATTCCTAACTTTTAATTCTTTGCACCACTTCACGAATAAATAAACCATTTACGTCTGACTGGTGAACATATGAGATGCCATAGTCTCTCACGACGAGCAAGCTTTCAACACCCCCTTTACACTGTTTATTGTTTGCTTCACCTGAAACATCTGTTTCTAATGTGACCACTTACAAACCAGGTCAACCCTCATTTCCAGCGAGCACACCTCCAATTCAATCGACCGGTTCTATACCTACTCTGACTCCTACCATGGCACCTTCTGAAGGGAAACCTTCAACCTCAGTTAAATTTGGAACACTACCTCCACCTACCCCACCTCAAAACTCGAGGGGAGAATACAATTTGCCTGGTAGTCCACTATCAGGCGGAAGTAATCCTTTTGTTAGCACTCAACCCTTGGTCATGAGCCAACCTAGCATTAGTGGTCAACATTTGGTCACTGGGCATACTCCAGTCTGCGGACAACTTTCAACTGGGGGGAAACCCCTAGTTGGTGGAACTAACCTGATTGGGGGCAATAACCCAGCCAACAGCCATATCATGAGTGGAGGATACACTTCTCACCCGAGTTTTAGTATGGTTGGTAGTCCTCTTCCAACCATTGGACAACCCACGTGGATGCATCATGCGGGGGGCCATCCATTTGGACCCAACCCTCATGGGGACACATTATCCCAGGACATTATAACACTAATATTGAACAAAACTATCCAGGTAATCTATTTCCTGGATTACCTTACCCTGGAAACCCTAATACCCCATGGGGGAACCATAATGTCCCACCAATCGTACCTTCGGCCACAGGGGCACCACCCCCACCTCCACCCCATTTTGGAGGAGGAGGACCCCCGCCTTATGGCAGCGGACCTCCCCATTCTGGAGGAGGTGGACCACCGCCTTACGACGGCGGCCCACCCCACTTTGGAGGAGGAGGACCCCCGCCTTCCAGAGGAGGAACACCTTACTCCGGAGGGGGAGGACCCCTAGCTTCCAGCGGAGGACCACCCCACTTTGGAGGGGGTGTACCCCCACCGTTCGGTGGAGGACCACCTTACTCCGAGGGGGGAGGACCCCCACCTTTTGGTGGAGGGCCACCACATTCTAGCGGAGGCGGACCCCCACCTTATGGTGGAGGACAACCTTACCCCGGAGGCCCCCCAAATTTTGGTGGCGGGCTACCTCATTCTGGCAGAGGTGGACCTCCTTCTGATCCCCCTCCTAACCTCGGTGGCTCGCCGCCATACGACCAATTTCCTACGGGAGGACCCTACGGTCAATTCGTTCATGGTCCTATTGGTACACATATGCCATATCAATATTACCAATATCCGCAGGCCAACCAACAATTACCTTTTCTGGCTACCTTAGATTTTCCAGATTTATCACAGTTGACCAACGATCCCATCTATCACGGGACTAATTGGACGACTATTCCGGTGAAGTTACCTTCCAACATTCCGAAGTTTGACGGGAAACCGGGTGAGGATCCCAAAAACCATGTAATGACATATCATTTATGGTGTTCATCCAATTCCCTAATGGATAATTCCATCCGTTTACGGCTATTCCAGCGAACCCTCGCCAGCTGTGCCACCAAGTGGTATATCGAACTACTACCCCACTCTTTTCATGACTTTCAATCCTTGGCCATGTCCTTTTTGACGCATTTTTAGTTACCAATCCGGTACGAAACCGGTATGTATCTTTTGACCTCTCTTGGGACAAACTACCACCACTCACATTTCTAATCATATTCACGAGTGGAGGCGGAGATGACGTCTGATAAAAGCTCCCATTTCGGACCAACTCCTTGCGGATTGGTTTACTAAGTCACTCTTACCCATCGTGGCCAAAGATGTCGCCATGGATGGGGCCGTCACTAAATATCAAGCTATAGAATGTGCCCAGTACTTAGACTTGGTCTATGCTCAATCTGGCACCCTATATGATATTTTCCCTGACGCGCCTTGATCTACTTACGAGCCAGTAAAACCACCCCCAGGACCTCATGCCAATGACATCATAGGTTCCGTTCAAAACCAGATTATTTATCAATCCAGTACTCATGCTAGTTCCATTACATTCCCATCACAATCTGGGAACAACACCAATCGATCACCCAACCCTGCTGCCACCGAAGAAGTCGATTCAGTTCAATCTTCTTCACCTCCTAAATCCGGTGGAAAAAAGAAGAACAAGGGGAAAAACAAAAAACCTTCTAATTAGCAGGAACCAAAACAAAACAATCCTGACACCACCAAACCAAAGCGGAAGGCTAAGTTTCCATGTTTACTGTGCGGTGACGACCACTTTACCAAAGAGTGCCCACATCGGGACGAGGTCCAAAAGTTCCTGAAAGGGAACCCAACACCCACAGTTCTAACCGATCCCTTCCCCACACAACAACAACAAATGATCGCGCAACAACCCTCTCCCTCCCAAGGAGAGTTGTCCTCTACCGCTCATGTTCTCATGATGCGTAGTGAAACCGTCAACTTGAACACACGGTCACGTTCATATGACTCGGTCCCACCGAAGGAACCCAATGGAAGTAATACTAAAAAAGCCTCCGTTTCTACACCGGATATTCCCGCGCTGCAAGGTTCTCTCACTATTGAGAAACCTTCATTTGATTCAGTGCTAAGTCCTCCCAAGAGCACGATTAGAAAAGATGTTTTCAACCCTAATGCTCGGGCTGCTCAAAATTACAACATTGTAGAGGACTTAGCACAAGTCCCTTGTGCTATTTCAACGTTGGAAGTCTTTCAAAGCTGCCCGAATTAGTGCAAGACTCTCCTCGCTGCTATCGACGTCGTGGACCCTGTTTCCTTGAACACTATCATGTTCCGACTCGAGTACTTTAAACCGAGAATTTCCCACCAGCTAGCGTTCCAAATTGTTACCAATGTTGCTGGGAAGAGCATCCATCATTTTGTGTTAGACGAGGGAGCATCCACCTCGGTAATGTCGTTATCCAGTTGGAGAGCCATCAGCTCTCCCGAGTTGAACCATTCCCCTACCACGTTGAAAGCATTTGAAGGTCGTGGATTCCAACCACACGGGTTGTTACAAGATTTTCCTATCGAGTTGGGGGAAAGATCGTTTCCATCAATGTGGAAGTAGTCACTGCCCCATTGGATTATAACCTACTCCTTGGTCTTAATTGGTTTTATGCCATGATTGCGGTTGCATCATCCGTATTCCGCATTGTGCAATTTCACCACCAAGGGAAAATTGTTACTATCCACCAACTGAATTTCTGTACACCAGACCCCACTACTCATCCTGGTGACAATGTACCCCTCTTAGGTCATTCATCCTAGATATATGAGAGTGTGGGGGTTGGACTCCTCAAGGACTCATCCCTTATGGGAGTCTTTCCATGACCGGATCCCCCTTCCCATATTGCCACGGTGAACACGATTTCCTCTATGATCCCATCATTATCCAACTCTAATGACCAATGGCTCGTTCCCGTGCTTGATACGTTGGAATTGTTCGGAGACGTTATGCCTCTCACACCAGCAGAAGCTACATACGAGGCTATCCAATCAACATCGGATGACCACTCTTTAGTGGCATCTACATCATATTCTCCACCACTTCAACGGTCTTCATCCCTATCTGATTCTCTTCTCTGGACTTTCCATTCGGATGAGTCCATTATGGAGTTCATGAGTGTGGATGAGCCTCCTTGGGAAGACCTCCACCATCAATCATCTTTCCTACCACCGCTATATTTCATGGAGAATCATATTGAAACCCTCATCACGCCAGATGTCATTCCTTACCCCCAATCTCCTATCCTAACTTGTGATACGGTAACCGAGGGTAACTTGGCAAACATTGAATCTACCATACCGATCGACATCTTGGGAACACCAGGAGTCGTGGAACATATTCGTATAGGCCACAAGTGCTCTCTCGGAGAGATTACATCCTACATGACCCTATTCAAACAATTTCGCAATGTATTTGCATGGAGCCACGAGGAAGTGCCGGGATTGATCCTTCCATCGTTGTTCATGAGATCAAAACATATCCCAAGACTAAACCCGTCCAACAAAAGTTACATCCAGTGAAACCTAGAAAGACTATAGCTATAAAGGCTGAGATCGAAAAGATGTTGAAAGCTAGCTTCATTTACCCTGTCCCCTTGACAGACTGGGTCTCTAATGTCGTCCTTGTTTCCAAAATGCAGGGCACCATTAGGGTTTGCATTGATTACAGGGATCTTAATAAGGCTTGTCCCAAGGACAACTACCCTACCCTATTTATTGACCAAATCATCGACAACTGTGCTGGGAGTGTCATCTTCTCATTTATGGATGGATTTTCCGTCTACAATAAGATTTAGATCCACCCGACCGACCAACACAAAACTGCTTTCATCTGCCCATGGGGTACGTTTGGGTATCGTAAACTACCCTTTGACCTTAAAAATGCTAGATCGAGAGTTCCACATTGACCATCTGATAGCAGTATTCCTCAGATGTAGGCGGTATATTATCCGTCTGAACCCTCACAAGTGCATATTTTGTGTCAAGTCTGGACGCCTCCTAGGCTTCATTGTTTCTAAAGATGGGATCCGCATTGATCCCTTGAAGGTGGAAGCCATCGTTTCTCTTCCACCCCCCACTGATATACCAGAACTACAAAGTTTGCAGGGGAAGGAAAACTACATAAGGCGTTTTGTGTGTAATTTCGCCGAGAAAACGCAGGGATACATTTGGTTGTTGAAGAAGGATGTACCGTTCATTTGGGATGAATTTGCTCAGCGATACTTCGATAACTTAAAACATGCTATTACCCATGCCCCTGTACTTCAACCGCCTAACTACCACAAGGAATACATCCTCTATATTGTTGCTTCCACTACCACCATCTCTATGGTCTTAGTTCAGGAAGATAGCGACGCCCAGGAACATGTGATCTACTACCTGAGTAAGGGTCTCATTGAATCCGAAATGCGCTATTCACATGTCGAGAAACTCGCTCTTGCAACGATCATCATTGTCCAAAAGTTCTGTCACTACATTCTCCTTCGCACTACCACCATAATAGCCAACTCTAACCCTATGTACCATGTTCACACGCGTCAGGTACTAGGGGGAAAGTATTCACGTTGGATCGTCATTCTTCAAGAGTTTGACCTCCAATTTAAGGAGGCTAAGTCTAAAAATTATCTGGTCTTTGCGGAGCTTATATGCGATCTTCCCCGTACTGATACAGAATATGAGCCCATGGACTCTTTCCTTGATGAGTCCTTGTTTTTGATCAATACTTCTAACCCATGGTATGGGGATATTACTTTGTATCTACAAACCCAACGGTTCAGTCCTCAACTATCTCTCGACGATCGTCGTCATGTGCGTCACCATGCTAAGTACTACCTGATCATTAGTGATACCTTATACCACCGTGGTGTTGATTCAATCCTCTGACAATGTCTAATCCACAAGGAGGCTGAACACGTTCTGAATGACTGTCACTCCGAGGCTTGTGGCGGTCATCTTTCTGGGATGGCTACAACTCATAAGATATTGCATGCTGGATACTATTGGCCTTCGATTTTTAAATATTGCATTGATGCGGTCAAGAAGTGTCCTCCCTGTCATATTTTTCATTATAAAAAGCACTCGCATCTAGCCCCACTACATCTCGTTATTGTTGTCAGCCCTTTGCAAAAAGGGGCATAGATTTCATGCATTGTAAGCCTACCTTGGCTGGGGGGAATGGTTACGTCATCGTTGCCATTGAATATTTTACCAAGTGGGTCGAGGCTATGCCTACATACAAGGAAGAAGGCAAAACCACCGCACTCTTCATGTTTAACCACATTATTGCACGATTCGGAGTCCCACAAGCCATCGTTAATGATCATGGATCCCATTTTCAGAACCAGATGGTGGATGAGTTGAGCGCCATATTGGGTTTTCGCCATGAGAACTCAACTCCATATTACTCACAGTCCAATGGACAAGTAGAGACCATCAACAAGGTCTTTAAAACCATGATCCAACGGATGGTGGGGACATATAAGTCAAACTGGCACAATGTGCTTTTCTAAGCCCTTTGGGAATACTGGACTTTCGTGAAAACTGCCACTGTTTCACGCCCTTTCAACTGGTCTATCGACTAGAGGCAGTACTCTTGATAGAGTGTGAGATCCCATCGCTAAAACTCGCTGTCGAACTCCTTCCCAATACAACCACCAAGGAAGAACGTTTCCTCCACCTAGCGAAACTCGACGAAACCCGCCGTGACATTGCCTTGGCTAATGAAGCCCATAAGAAGTGCGTCAAGGTCCAATATGATAGATCCGCCAAGCCTCGTGCTTTCAACGAGGGTGATATGGTCCTCACTTACGACTAGAAACACGATAAGTTGGGGGCAGGAAAACTTGAGTCCATGTGGCATGGTCCATATGTGGTAAAACGAGGGTTGGATAAAGGAGCACATGAGCTCGAAGATTATGATGGGATATCTTTAGGGGAGCCTCACAATGGGATTTTCCTGAAACAATACTATGATTAGATTTTTATGCATTAGTACTATGTATATATTGTACATGATGTGTGTTTTGTGTGGTGTGACACTTTGATTGAGTGTGCTAGGATCTTGTTTCTACGCTTATACCATGTTATTCCTAGATGTGCAGATGGCAACATGCGTTGGATTTGCGGACGACGCTAGTTGGCATACCCATAACCTCGCTTCTCCAGCTTGGGTGATTTACTCTCCTACCGGCGAGCTCATTAGTTCGGGAGGGAATTGTCTAGGGTTCGCAACCAATAACGCTGTTGAGTATCACGCGGTGATTGGAGTCTTAACCGATGCTCTTTCCTTAGGTATAGACCATGTTGTGGTTCAACTTGACTCATAACTAGTGGTCTCTCACATTAACTGTATCTACGCTATCCACTACCCTACCCTGCTCCGTTTATTTCGATGAGTAATTCTCCTAGAGAGGTCATTTTAGTCTATTCAGTACTTGCATATTCCTAAAAAGATGAACACTATTGCTGATTCATTGGCCAATTTTATTCTAGATTGATACATTGCACATACATAAGACATCCAAAAGATACGAAAACAGACATAACATGTAAATAATGTATAAGCAACACATGCACAAGATCCCATAATCATCCATAGAACATTGTTTATAAAGCCGCAAATAGAGTTTTATATATATATCATGTCGATAAAAATACAAAAAGTGGTACTGGTACAAAAATCTGAAGCTCATGAGCTTTCAGTATGCATGAGCCTAATCCCTAGGATGCTCATGATAGCAGACTATGCCCCTAGCTACCTTCCTAAGAAGCACACCAAAACGCTCAGATACACCCACTGTATGTCGCTGGTAGCGACGAGGTAGATCATGAATGCATGGATCCGGAATATCGAGAGTCAACCGTTGGAGGTTCTCCTCCATCTCACCAAGCTCCTCCATAGCATCATGGTCTGCAGTATCCATATCCCATACTGCTCCTCTCTGCGTGATCGGAGAAGAGCCTGCAAGATGGGATGGACCAACATCTGCATAAACATATACCAATTATTAGTATTACGCCAAAAACATCATAAAATCATAAAATATAAAAACATAACAGAGTTTTCATTCTTACCTAGGTCTCCCCACTGCGCATCCTCAGGAAGAACTAGGTTTGGGTCGCCTCTGAAGTCAGTTCCCTCATAGGGGTATTCCTCCACCATGAGGAGTTGTCCCCTCAACTAGTTGAAGAAAGAAGCACCATAACTAATGATGCCCCCCCACCACCGTGACGGGCCATCACCTCAGACCATCATACCATGTGTGGATCCATCGGATCCAACTCATCTAACTCAAGCTGTGGGCGTAGATGTGGAACCCTCTCTAGGAAGAATAAGACCACAACCGATCCATACCCAAATTGCTTTAGCTCATCACGCCAACACTTGGTGAGCTTCTCTCTGAGTGATACGAGGATCCCCTCGCACCAGTTGAAAACTGTGGGAGCCATACACTCCTATGAATATAACATATGGGCCTTGCTGTCCAAGTGAGGTTCCATACTCCCTGCCACCCTCTCTATGGTGAACAGGACTATACGCAGAGGACAACCCCATCAGAAAATAGATATCCTCGATATCTATGGTCAGTGTATGCACACCAACTTGAAAGTGTTGCTGCTCTGGGTCCCAACATCGGATCAAGTATTCTAGTAGCTGCACTTGGGCCCTCATGCCCTGGATGTGAAATTATTTCAGTAGCCCGCAATTCCGCAATGAATTTATGCATTGAGGGTCATTTTCCGCTTGGGCATCATCCAACTCATGCTCTCTTTCACACCATTGGACCATCTTTTCCACCTAAACTTGCCGAAACATCAACAAAACACTCATTAGAACTGGATCCAACTACCCAAATTCTCAATTTTTGGCTTGTGCTTGAGTACATGGGGGCATTCAATGTCAGCGCACCCCGTCCCCACGGGGATGGTTCCAGGAAGCCCTCGACTCCCATCTCGAAAGGGAGAAGTGCGTCGGGATGAAAGCGCAATTTCCCCCATCCACATGAGCCAAAAACTGGGAAATTGGAAACAAAAATCAAATCTACTCCAATGAAAATGTAAAGGGCAGAGTTTAGGGTTACCTGACACTGACAGCACTGCAAATAGTTGACCAGAGCTCCCGCGATCAGCACTTGAAAAACGGATTCAAAATGGTATTTTCACCTCCCAATTTAGTAAAAAACAAATAGTAACTAGTTTTTACTATTTACCCCTATTTTATATATTGGAAAAGGAATATTCCCTTTTTGATTTATTCTTTTTGGGTTATTTTGATATGGTTGGGGTTATTTTTGTGTCTATACACCTAATTGATCATTTGACCTAGTTTTGAAGTCTACAGGTGAAGTAAAGTGTCGTGTTAAACTTTTTGGTCATGATTGTGGTCATTTTATGCCTGTTACCAGGTGTGAACAACTCTTCGAGTGTTTTTGTGTTATTATTCCGCTCGTGAAAACTGAATATTAATGACACCGAGCTTACTCTTTGTTCCTTCTCGTGTTCATAAAACGATGAGAATACGTTACCGAGTGATCTTTTATCACTTTTTCGGGCTCGTTAAAATCCCATGAAAACGCGACTCCACAGGAGTCTTCCTTTAATCTCTTTTCAGGCTCCCTAAATACGAAAAGATTGCCAAGCGAACTTGATGCTTTCACGCTTGTAAAAGTATTTGAATGATCATCTTTCTTGTGATAGTTTACCCCTTTTTCGGACCAGGAGGTACTATTTACGAAAAAGGAGCACTCCAGCCAGGCATGACTGGAAGAGTTCTCTCTCACATTGTTTTATCCTTTTTCGGGTGAGGAGACTAACTTTTACGAAAAAGATACTGTGGAGTCTTCTTTAGTTCTTTTCAGACTCTCTAAACATGAAATGATGCCGAATTTTCCTTCTTTGGACTCGTTAAAACCTAACATAGAAGGGCCCATTTTGGGATGAACCCCTCCTATCCTAGGTTCGTAAAACATTTGGGATTGGATTCATCCGAAGGTTGAGGTATACCGAGCATCTGTTACCCTCCTCAAGCTTGTTAAAAAAAAAGAGGTACTCATCAATCATGATGGGGAAAAGGAAAGATTTTGTGTTACACCATAATTTACGACAATGCATAGTCACTCTTGAACATGGCACTCATCTGCATATGCATTTAGTACTTGGGTAATCCATTTGTCATTTGAATCACTAGTCCCATGAGTCTTCGTACTCCTTTGGGTCATCTAAAGAATGCTTCCAGTATTAGTTGCATTAGGGGGTGAACATCATTCTCGTCATGTCAATACTACCAAGTCATCCCATGCCCATGTTCAAGAGGAGTTTTGGTCATTCGTTCACTATCTGCAATCAATTCACCTTCCATCATGTCGGTTGTCCTTGAGTCAGTCTCACTAATTACTGTCCGATTTACTTCAAACATATATGATTGCGTTTCATGTCGATGATGGGGGATTCATCATGGTCCTCCTTCGACAGATTCATCCTTGTCGACTTCAACTCATCATCCGAGGATTGAATCTAGAAACCAATCAAGTACCTTGGGCCTGCATGCTGCAATGGCAGGTTACCTCGCTTTCAACATTAGTTCACATTATTGGCTCTTGATTGAAATATTCCATCGATTGTTCAACCTCAACTCATTGATTCACATTCGATGGTATGTACTGTGATACCTTGGGAATCATTGACATCAACGGTGATTTCCCTCGCACTTGTTAACGGTATACATCATTGACCGGTAATCAAGTGGTTTCTACCATGTTCGACTCCAAGACATTTATAATCACATGGTTAGATTCGTATCATTGCGGGTTCAGCTTGAAGACCCTGGGGAAATCATATCTTACCCAGGTTGCGATGGATATTGTTTGATTCATATTACACGGATCCACTTTGTATTGGTCGTGGTTGTGTTATCATGTCATCATGGATCTACGATTGTGTCCAGTAGCCATGATTGTGTTCAGTCAGTCCCTACTACCATGGATCTGCAGTGTATTGGTCGACAACCATGTTATGAGTCATGTAGTATCTCAACATCGGTTGTACTGTAGTAACTCCTTCCATCCAACAAGTCCTTGCCGTCAATCCTTACAAAGCATTTCACCTGTCTTATTTTACCAGCTTCATGATTTGGGGGGCATTCTGTTACACCAAAATGTCATCATCATGAGTCATGTGTCAACTCAGTGCCTTAATCCCTGAAGTTTCCCTGGCTAGAACATCATTGGGTAAGTTGTTGACCTTGTCTTCCACCTTTCCTAGTGATGTTGGTACATCCTTCTGCCTAACAAGGGGTGCCGAACATTGGCTAGTTCCTGCTGTACACTTGCACCCTACTCCAGTGGCTCCTGCTACCCTCATGCATCCTGCGCCAGTGGCTCCTGCTACCCTCATGCATCCTGCGCCTGACCCTTCCTGGCACTTGTTGTCGTTATGCAGATTTATCCAGGGTTGGTTAGAGTGGATAACAAGGGGCTTCGAGCGAATTCCTGAAGCTGGGTGACATGGATACTTATCCCTAATTGGTAGGAACAACTAGTATTCGACTCCTAACCTAATGGGAAGATCCCTTAGACCTCTCCCCCTAAACCTCAACCTACTCTATCCTCCTATCCTTATAAATAAGACCTCTCTCTCCATTGAGAAGGGAGGAAGGACTATAGCACTTACATGCTGGTGGAATTACCCTAGGTGATCCCTATTCATCTCTTGGGAGGCACACACACCCTTTGGAGGCTTGACTTGGGCTGTTGGATGAAGGTTACAGTGCTAAGGCTTGGGTTTCAATCATCACTCTTCTATGTATTTCCCACTTATTTATAGTAATATAATCTCTTTCCATAAATGTCTTTGTGTTAATGATATTTAGAGCTTTCTTCCTTAACTACTAGCTTATATCAGTTAGTGTTTAGATGTGCTTTTACTGTTTGTTTGTCTCTATATGCTTGATAGGGTTTTGCAGCTCTAGATCTGAAGACTAGGGAGCTTGGAGCAACAAAGAGGAGAAGGATTCGTGAATCTGAAGGTAAGGCATCTATCTCCTTTAATCTCTAATCGATCTAGGAAAGTGGGTTTATATTCTGTATTCATTTGTTCTAGATACACCTAGATTAGGGAGATCACGCTCGCGTACGCTCGAGTAGATTATCCGTAAACATTTTTTTCATGGAAAAAATGTGCTAATATGATATAAATCTTGCTGCTAAGGTGAGAGTAGCCATATACATCAACAAAATTACAGAGAGTATGTATACCAGAACTACTGATAAATCATATGCGCCTACTTTAGGACTAGTTTTCTACATTTTTCAAAAAAAAAGGGTTCAGAGTCCCATGATATATTCCTTAAACCATATACATAAGGTTGAAATGCCAGTAAAAAGATCTCCTAAAAATAATACCAACATTCATAAAGGCATAACCAGATAACAAACATATAAACACACATAATTTGGCTCTTGAGAAGATTTAGTTGCCTTCTAGCATTTGTGAGCTTCAAACTGTAAAAAAGCCAACACATTCTGTAACATAATTCTTCAATATATTTTCTACACTACCTCTCCTGCTATCAACCAGATGGAAAGTGGAGCGGGAGGCAAGACATTGACTTCTCCAGGTTTATTGAATTTAAGATGTATTACACAGTACTCCACCTAGGTTGTTGTTTGTATCTTATTCCTCTTCATAAATGAGAGATGATTTCTTGTCATCCTTCCTTTGTTGCATGAGTTGGGGAAAAACTCATTGAGATTCTCATTATGATGGTGGTGGGAAAGGTCCAATCTACCCTTGTCTCATCACATAAAGCTAGCATTATTTAGTTAGGAATGGAGGGGAATAGGAAAATTTTGTTTCTCGTAGGACAACTTGATTGCCTAACCAATCAACTCTCTTAACTGCAGATCTTCTTACATGAATGAAGTCCTGCACTTCAAACCAATCATTTTCCTTAATCAACCAAGACACTTTGGTGTTTGGAACTCATCCCTCTAGAATTCCAGAATGTTTGGAACTCTTCTCTACACCCTTGGATTTCTCTTTGTTGTTTACTTGTCCTGAAGCTTTCTCAAAGGTTTTGAGGACTTTTAAGAAGTTACTGGCTTTCCCAGTGCTTGCTTTACCTGACAGTTTAATGTATTATCTACAGAATGAACATGTGAAAGAGACCTGGCGTTAGAAGAGATATGGAGGCCCTCAATTTTGCCACAAATTTTAGCATTTTCCATATCTCTTCCCAAGGTTCTTTATCCATGATAATGAACAAAAAAAGAAACATGGAATCCCTGCCTTAAAGCCCTTGTGAATCTGAAAAAGTTGCAATGGCTCCACCAATCAAAACTACAAAGGAAGCTGTTGATATCAATTCACTTACCCAATCCATCCATTCTTGATTGAATCTGTAAACTTTCGTGGATATTCCATTGGACAGTTTCTTGCAACAGATCTTAAATGCTACTGCAAAATACCACGAGTGGATACCGCATACCGCCCAAAGTATTGAAAAGGATTGAGAATATAAGAGAAAAGCTATAGTGGTAAAAATAGAGAACACCATTAACATTTTGAACACAAGATGTACCCTAAGAAACCCAATGTCGGAAAACCCAACAAGCAATTGGGGTAACATCAAATAAAGAATGTCATAATAAAATGCAAAATAGAAAGAAAAATTGTCTCACTATGGAGTACATTAGATAGTGTGGCATGATTTTGGCTGCTATAGGGTCTTCTTCTTCCTCTATTCGACTCCAATATCCCACTCCTATTATTTGCTCAGCTACATTTTGCGTAGTTTTCACATATGTATTGTCCTCTCAACTGGGTATAACTGAAAATTTGTTTATGAACATTTACTTATAGTACAAGCTTAGTTACAAGATTCATTTGGAAAATGTCTAGTTCTACAGAAATGGACACCTACCAAAAACAAGTTAAATGTGAAGGATGATACATAATATTAGTGGGTTGAACATGCTCATTGGAAACTTCATTGGGCTATTGAATTTCCATTAGTTATCGAAAAAGATGGAAGCATTGAAATGCATGCCTTTGTGTTAGCAATCAATATGCTATGGCAATGACAAGTAAGTAATTACTTGGTATTTAATTACTCGATAAAAATTTGGCTTACTAGGTTTAAATGCAAGGAGCTTCTTATAATTGATTCAAATCTGGAAAACTAGGTTTAAATGAAAGAAACTCGATTGATGTGCCAATAGAGACCTTCCAAATTGCTTCTTCAATAGTTTAGAAAATGTGTAATGTTTTTTAAGACTTATTTTTAGGGTAAAAATGGTGCTACAAAGTTTCTAATATGCAACAAAACTGTAGGAAAGAGGGATTTGGTTGTCTGCTTGCCTAAAAGGTCTTACCTGAGCTAGAAGGTAAGGTCATGCTAAACCTTCTAATGAAGGTAAGATATCTCACGTGCTTGTTTTTTAAGTCTTATCCGCTTGTCCTCAAAGGTCAACCCTTTTAAACGAAGGTATTTAAGTTGTGCCTTGATCCTTCACATGAGCATAGCGATGTTTTTTTTTTTTAAGAATATATCTTCTAATTGATAAACCTATTCTCGAAGAAGCATTATGAAATCCTTTTGCTGTAACCACTTGGTGTTGTTGATTGATATCTTTTTTCGTTATGCTTGTATCTATTTTAACCATCCAACTATGTGTGGGAAACATTCTAACAGAATCCTCGGTTTGACAAACCTGGTATTATCTACTAAATTTTCATCTAGGAACATTAATCCTTTAGAATGTTTTCTTGTTTGTAGGAATATATTGTTGAGTTGGAAGTTGAGGTAATACAACTTAGAGAAGAGAACAAAGGATTGCGAAGAAAACAAGTATTGTTGTGGGAAAACCTATAATTGATATAAACTATAAGGATCCACAGGATGTACTACTTACTTGGAATTTGTATATGTTTTATTATAGTAGAAATAATGATTAATGGGTCTTTTGTCTACAAAAAAGGCAGAAATAACTAAAATGCTACAAAAACAGGTATACAAACTTAGAAATCTAGCTTTGCAGTCTACTTGGATGAATATTTACATATACACACCATTTGAATGTGGGGAATAATAATATCAGCATACCATGTTACAATAATCTAGATTATGTTCTGCCTTTTTTGTTGCAGTTTTGAGGGGGATGTAGCCATTGCCTTGAGGCGTAAATTTTGTTGTTGTCAAATTTATTTCAGATTATTGAGATGATGGGTCCCTCAATGTATCAACATTTGGAAAGGAAAACAAGAGTATTAAAGAGGACACTAATAGGACCATGATAAAAGCTACAATGAAATAATATGACGGTTGTGTAAGATGAGTACTCATGCGCAAAGCTATTGACTCTCCTGTAAATTATTTAACCATTTCTTCTAGTAATTATGGAAATGGCCAACAACATTCTATCCAAATTCCCTTCAGAGATGGAAGTGGAAAAAAAATACTGATACCAAGGACTCAAATATTACTATCTTTTGTTTGTATGCCAGCTTGGTCCCTCACACCTTTGGGTTATATGCACATAATTTCCTTATTTGGGTTTAAGCACATAATTTCAAAAAAATAGAAAAAGGGGATTTCAACATTACTATCATTCCTTCCTGTACAATATATCTCTTATTAAACTTCTATTGAAATGCCATTAAATCCCTTGTTTAACCAAGTGAACCAAATTTTCATTTTCGTATTGCATTTGTAAGTTAACATACCCTACATGTGTTACTTTGATTAATGTTTCCAGCTTTTAGCTATCTAGAAATTTAGGTTAAGTTTCTGAGTGCAATTTGTTTTTTACCATGGACTGATTTTTGACACCAAAACATGCTGATGTACCAGGGTTGAATAAAGAAAAAGGTGGAAACTAGCAAAGGTAGGTGATAGAAGAAGCATAGTGACAATGGAAAGGGAGTAGAAAATACCTAGATTGCAGGATGGGAGGAAGCTTTCAAAGTCTGCAGTTCAAGCTACAATTTTAATATTCTGTGGTAGCAATTATGCCTTTGAATTAGAATAGTTGTAGCATGATCTTAATGAAAATAAGGGTAGAAATAATCAGAAAAATCATAACATTTAGCCTCAAAGTTAAACAATGTTTAATGGAATTGGAAGTCTTATCAGATCTGGGCTATTTTAAATTTTGTATCATTTAAAGGAGGGGTACAACATGAAAACCTATGTTTTGTACAAATTGTGATCTTTGTTTAATATAAAAATCTTATTTACTTACCAAAATACTATTACTTATATATTTGTGCAATCTTTGATTGATTGGATAATTGCATTTTTTGTCATCTATGCAACTTCAATTGAATATAAAATTCCCATAGATTACATATAAGAAAGGAACCTTACCATTTTATAGCTACCAATGTCAAGAAAATAAGTAATTTTAGTGTTGATCCCTGGTATTGGCCTTGGCTCCCAGGTTATTTTCCCTCCATGCTCTTGTGTAACTACCCAAACAACCTCTGCACTCTTGTATACATCATCTATGCTAATGGAAACCTACAAATATGAATTCTGAAACATTAATTATGGAAAATCAAAAGGGAGGGTTAAAAGAAAAGATAACATACCAATGTCTATGCAATCAACTCTTACCTGTGCATACACATTGCTCTAGTGTATTCACTTACACCATAATTGTATGCCAACTCAAGAACTATTGTCTCTTTCTCATTGGCATATCCTAGCATTCCTATTGTATATTGCAAGTGAGAAACACATTTTGACCATTTACCCAAGCAATAATAACAAAACTCAGTAAATTTATTGAATAGTATTCAGAATGCTAGATTGGTGTGTTCATTCATCAACACTGCACATAAATTGAACAAAAGAAAACAGTGCAACTTATAATTCAGATTACCTTATAAGAAGGGTTACTTGATTTTTCAAGAGCTTCATCTCACATTCCTACATGAAGCATAAGAATTTTAAAATAAAACTAAACGACATTTTCTGAATCACATCCATATACAAAAAAAAATCTTATATAGTAGATGTCAGATTTGAAGAGCAAAACTTTGGGAATAAACCATGAAAAAAATGATTTGTTTCCCAATCTAAGAAATTGTTGATATCAACCAATCCATTTGGCATTAATAAATACTAAAAACCACCTCACTAAGTTTAAATGAGGGCCCGAAATAACACCAAACATGCAGGCAATGAATGAAGTTGCTTCTATTACTTCCCTCTACAAACTCATCATTATATAAGAAACACCAAAATTCCAAACCATGGGCACCAAATTGAAACAAGAACATCAAACAACACTAAAAAAACATGAGCATAAAAACATTTATTTGTTCTTGCTATCCTCAACAACATGGATAATAATTGAGTAAGCAACCAACAATACATATTCTTGACAAAAGATGAATACTAAAAATTCATTGAATGCTGTTATTTTCTTCGACAGGTCTTGTTGAAAAGTCATAGGAGTATTATCATGGACTAAAAACAATAGACAATACTCATTGAATACCCCAGAGTTCATAAAGTATCACATTGCAATGCAGTGTGCATTGGCCTGCAAGTTTGCTGAAAATAAATCATATCATTCAATGAATATAAATTTAATTTTTGCTTACTTTTTCATTAAAAATGATGGATCGATCAAGATCTCCAACATGAAGCATGATTTGACATAGCGGTTTTGGTGTTGGATCTCTTTGAATTAGCTCAAACAGGTAGCCATCTGGATCCTTCACGAAAGCTATCACTAAGCTCCACCCTTTAACAGGACCTGGTTCTCGTGTGGAAATACCTGCATACAAATGAAAGGCCATTGCATACTTGAATAAGTATGGGGATATTGAGCATATTCATCCCAATGTGTAGCTTGATCCTCATCTAATTCCACTTATTATATATGGATCCATCCTCTACTTGTTTTAATGTTATTTTCAAAGAGTTCAATTACAAGAAATTATAAGCAGATTCAAGATTTTCCAAAGTATGACCTCAATACAAGAAAGGGAGGGTATGGCATCTGCATCATCGTGTGACATCGCTGGAAATGGAATAAAGTAGAAGCTTGAGTTGTGGCGTCGACTAGTTAGTACTGATTCTCAGAACATTTGACACACAAATGGGTGGCATTTTTTTCTTGGGTTCTTGTGGTTTTGTCCTCGATGTCACCTTCTGTTGGTTGTATATGTTCCCATTTCCGCAGATGGTCACCAGTTCGTATCCCTTGCCTGACATGAATATGGGAATGAGGGTGTGCATGCAATGAAAAATCCCATACTAGGGACACCATCAAGATATGGACCAATTGAGCCAAACCGATATCCCCACATGCCGATCCAGAATTTGATCCACATAAAGATTGATCTCTGGATCGTCACGAGTTTCCTCAATTTCCTTTGCTTGCTGATCATGGCGGCCATCCTGTTTCAAGCATCGGTGCCCAAAAGGATGAGGAAGTGCAAGAGACTGAGAGCATAGGTTGCTTCGGTGCTTGTGAAGGCTCCATGCTGCTGTAGTTGAACCCGATCACGTGAAAACCTTATCTCAAACCCTATTTCAAACAAAAACGTGGCAATTTTCATGGACAATTCACGTGGCGGCTTATGATTTGTGGGAGGGACGACGAAAGTTGAAAGTTGCACAATGTGTTTCAAACTGCCCCTCGGGATACGTGGCAGCATTCCATTTTCCCAATGAGCGAGGAATATGCTACAGGGACAAGCATTGTCTTTCGTTGTTTGAATGCCTACGACGTAAATATGTTGTGCTTGGAAGCGACGTTAAAGAATGATGTTCCATTGTCTATGAAATCGTAATTTTTTTATGCATAAAAATTTGTAGATCATCCAAAAAAACTCATATATCATTTTAATGTTATATATATAATAATAATAATATATATCAATTTAATGTTTAGTTAACTTTGATATATATATATTATAAAACATCACCTCATATATTATTAAAAAATATTGTTTTATAAAACATTTTATGTGGTGGATCTATGTGGGATGGAAAGGATAAATATGCAGTGAAGTTTAAACCATGGGTGTAGAATCAATTCATCTTATTTTTTATACCATGACATAAAAAATATGTTGTGCTTGGAAGTGACGTTAAAGAATGATGTTCCATTGTTTACCAAGGTTTTACTTTTGCAAAGGTATAACTATGAGGCATGGTTGAATGTACGATACACTTAGGTTGTATGGAATTATTTGAACAAGATTTCATTAGAGTAATTGAATAATGAAGGGTAGATGATAGGTTTTTGACAACTTTCAACTCTACTTTCATTTCTCTCATTCCAAAATTTGATAGAGCTGGAAATTTGGTGGATTATGTATCTATCTCTTTGTGTAATTGTATTTATAAGTTGATAGCAAAAGTTATTGCTAGAAGGATTAGCGGTATCCTGTCTTGATCTGTATCACAAGAGCAATTTTCTTTCTTGGTTGGAAGACAAATTCATAATGCAGTTGGTACTGCACAGGAAGTCATGCATACTGTAAAGGCGAAGAATGTGCTAGGTGTGATTGTCAAGGTTGATTTATCAAAGGTGTAATACACCAAAGAAACCAAATGATTATTGTTTTAAAAGACCTTATGTTATTATTTGATTTGACATTATTAACCAAGTGAGGTCAAGACATTTGTAAATGAATTATTATTTTTAATTATTAAATAGTTGAGGGAATCAAAACTGAAATAGTTGTTGAAGAGTGTTTTTTGACCCACAAGGAGAAATGACAAGTGTCAAGAGGAAACTCATTATGGAAAGACAACCTAGTAAAGGCGCACATGATGGAGGAGGCATCCTCGCTAAAATTCAGGTCGAGAATCCTGGTGGAGCAGTTACGAGTAGGTGGCTCATAAATGACCTAAGTCCTAGGAAAATACTATAAAGTATTGATTCATCCACTGAGAAGGAGGCTTATGATGAAGGGGAGAATATGCTAAGTATTGAGTTCATCCAATGAGCAGGAGGATTATGATGAAGTGAGATTGTGACATAGCTTATGCAAGAGGAACTCTGTGACCAGTCTTTGTCCTTGTGGTTCAACAAAAAGGCTCAGGGGTTTCATAACAAGTAGTTTGGTTGTTCTAGAAGATTGGTTGGTAGGAACGACGACCTTCAATTTTGATTTGCCTCTGCTGGTTCAGGTTCCATTATTTATTTCTGAAATGTCTGTTTACTGTGAATGATATCTAAATTGTTAAGTAGAATGATTACATTGCTTAGTTCAGGTTCCATTTATCTTAGTTCTTAAATGTCTGGTTACTTTAAATGATAGATAGATTGTTAAGCAGAATGATTACCTTGCTTAGTTCAGGTTCCATTATTTATTTCTAAAATGTTTGTTACTGTAAATGATATATAGATTGATAGGAAAAATGATCACACTGCTTATGTATGTTACTAACTATCTTTTTATCATTATGCAATTATTAATTACTGTAAATGATTCTTAATCGTTATCCATAATGATTATAATGTTAGGGCATGTTATTGATTGTTGTTTTTACTGTAGTATGCTTATTCAGAATCCACATGTGTATATTGTTTCTAAATTGTATGCAAGACATTCAAACACTGTTTTAAGTTATTGTCTATTTTAGTAAGAGTATAGTTCTAGCAGGCACATAACTATCTTAGTATGAATTATAGTTTTGGTTCAGGTTTTAATCTATTTTTCTTTCTATTATGAAATCACTGTACATTATCGTTTTACTGTAACATCCTTCATTCAGTTTATATGCAGAAGTTATAGTTATGCATCAAATCATGTATCAATGTCTGTTTATTCCCTTACTGTTATAAGCAAGTTATGTACAAGGTTTATTTATGTTATAGAATAGGCGTTTGATATATTTATTTTTACAGATATAATTAGAATAACTTATAACATATCAGAAAGATAATTTTATACAATCAAACTCTAGATCTGGAATAATAAATTGTAATTATTTTCAAGTTCAAGCAATTATCTAAGTTATGGTTTACCTGTTAAATGTTTCCGAGTAAGCCGTTGAATCCACCGAATCCGCAATCGGAATGCAGAATCATTATTTTTAAACCTTGAAAACTTAGAGTTCCGTAATTCGCATCCGCAACGCGGAAGTCAGAATGCGGAATCGTCATTTTTAAACCTTGAAAATTTGGAGTTCCTCAATCTACATCTGCAACGTGGAAGTCAGAATGCGGAATCGTTATTTTTAAACCTTGAAAATTTGGAGTTCCGCAATCCGCATCCGCAATGCAGAAGTTGGGATGTGGAATCTTCATTTTTAAACCTTGAAAATTTGGAGTTCCGCAATCTGCAACGCGGAAGTCGGAATGCGGAATCGTCATTTTTAAACCTTGAAAATTCGGAGTTCCGCAATCCGCATCCGCAACACGAAAGTCGGAATGCGGAATCGTTATTTTTAAACCTTGAATTTTTGGAGTTCTGCAACCTGCATCCGCAACGCGAAAGTCGGGAATGTGGAAGCAGTTAAAGCTCATATGTATAACTGAAGTTCCCGCAACTCGAAATCCGCAATGCGGATGTCGGAAATGCGGAAGCGTTTAAAAATTCATATTTATAAATGAAGGTCCTGCAACCCGCAATCCGCAGTGCGGAAGTCGGGAATACATAAACCTTATCATTTAGCAATAAAATTTATGGAGATCTGCAAGGTTTTGGGTAAGGGTTTAAACCCTCATCATGCTAAATGTGTTAGGTTAAATACTTATTTAATGAGGATTATAATCCTAAGTTAGTATTATCATAAAATAAGTAAGGCTTAGAGCCTATACCCTAGCATACAAATGTAAATAATGTATTTAGTATTGAGTACTAGAACTTGGATGTGATCGAAGAACATAACCTTGACATGCTTAGTAACTTTGGTTTAGAGTCAAATATGTAAATCAAGTAAAGTAATTTGATTCAATAATGTTAGAAGTACAAAAGTATACATGCATTTATCCTATTAATTTTTTTTTAATATAGGTATTTTGGGGTGTGTGACATAATGGTATCAGAGCATGGTTACTACACTTGGCCTAAAGGGCTCAACATTGAAACAAGTACAAATAGAAAACTAACAAATGTGTTAGGGTTGGTTCTCTTATGTTCAGAATAGAAGTATAACCCTGATTTTGTAGGAATTATGCCAGATGTTGAAATGTTAGCTCAAGAAGAATCGCATCCTAAAAAACAAGTAAACAATGAACAAGAAAACATTAATGATGATAATCTGTGGGTACATCTAAATGAGAGTAGAAATGATAATCCATTTGAATTGTTACTAACAGTAAAATATTTAAAAGCATAACTACAAAGCGTTAAGAAAGATAATGAGTGCATTATGAAAGCACAAGAGGAATTAAGCAATGTTTTGTTAACAAAAATACATAATCAGGAAGCAGAAAGGAAGAAAAGACCTGAGATAGAAACATTAAAGACTGCATCTTATAAACGCAAGGCGAGGAAGTTAAAATTTTCAGATAGTGAAACTGAGTCTTCAAGTGGAAATTCACCTAAATAGAGTAAACAAAATTTCAAAGAATCTAGTGAAATTAGTGATGGTGACAAATATAGTAGAAAAAGTAAACCTTATGAAGAAATTTCTGGTGAATTTAAAAAGATAAAACCTCCCATATTTAATGGTGAGATTGAAACCGGAGAAGAAGGAGAAGCCTGGCTTTTAGGAATGAAAAAGTGCTTTCAAATTTACAACTACTCTAATGAATTAAAATCAAAGATGAAAATTTATAATTTAACGGGAAAAGCCGACATTTGGTGGAAAGACATTAAGGAAGTAAAATGCATTAAGGAACGTCACTTAACCTGGAAAATTTTCAAGAAATACTTTGAAAGGAAATATTTGTCAGAACAATATTATGAAGAAAATGCTAAAGAGTTTTATGATTTAAAACTATGAACTTTTACAATGAAGAAACCGTGCAGTAAATTTCTGAGTTTATTACGTTATGTACCTTATATTGTTGATGAAAAACAAAAAATACAACACTTTCTTAGTTGTTTACCAACAATTTACAAGGAGAGAATTGAATACAAGAATCCAAAAACATTGGATGAAACTATGAGGAAAGCAAATTTATGTTATTATCAAAATAAGAACAGAAGAGATAATGTACCAAGTTGGAAGAACATAAAACATGAAAGCTTTGAACACAAAAGAAAAGTTACGAGATTTAATAATACTTCTGGAAATAATCATCGAAACTATCAGAGAAATAATTTTAGAAGTTTTAGGCCACAAAAAATCCTACAGTAATTAAATAAAGAGAAGCATCTACTAGCTATAATCAAATTACTGTTCAAAATGAACCTTTAAAATGCTGGGAATGGGGTGAACCTCATTATTTTAAAGGCTGTCCAGTTAGAAGATTTTTTTTTAATAACTTTCACACTGTTCAAGAAGATACTATGGTTGGAGATGTAGCAAGGAGCATGCCCATAATTTGCGCAGCATTGGAGAATAGACAAGCAAACCATCAGACATCTATGTTAGAAATTGAAGGTATGTTAAAGGATAAACCAATCTCTATATTAATTGGTCCAGGTGCAAATTTAAGTTACGTTTCACCAAGAATTGTAGAAATGTGTAAATTACAGTAGAATAAATTTGAAAAGTCTTGGTTAGTTCAACTTGTTATAGGCACAAAACAAAAAGTCACTAGTTTTGTGAAAGAATGTGAATTTAATATGAATGGTCTTATGACGTATGCTTATTTAAATATTCTACCTTTAGGATCTTATGATTTATTGATAGGAATGGATTGGTTAGAAAAGCATAGAGTAATTCTGAACTGCTATGATAAAACCTTCTCATGCATAGACGGAGAAAGTAAACCTATAATAGTAAAGGAATTCCAAGGAAGACTACTATTAGAGAAATATCTTCTTTACAAATGAAAAGGTCTGTTCGCAAAGGTTGTAAAGTATTTGCTGTTCGAATAATGGATGATAGATAAACTAATAATGAAACTAAAATAGATGATATTCCAGTTTTAAAAGATTTTAAGGATGTATTTCCGTAAGAAATCCCCGGATTACCTCCAAAAAGAGAAATAGATTTCACTATTGATTTAGTACCGGGAGCAGTACCAGTTTCAAAATATCCTTATGGTATGAACATACTGGAACTTAATGAATTAAAATCCCAAATAGAGGAATTAATAGATAATAAATACATTTGACCAAGGGTTTCCCCTTGGGGAGCACCGATTTTGTTTGTGAAGAAAAATGATGGTACTTTAAGGTTGTGTATAGACTACAGACAACTTAATAAAATGACAATTAAAAACATATATCCTTTACCTCAGATCGATGACTTATTCGACCATTTTCGAGGAGCAACGATATTTTCAAAAATAGACTTGAGAACTGGATATCATCAATTCAAAGTTAAAGACGAAGATACACATAAGACAGCTTTTAGGACCAGATACGGTCACTATGAATTTGTTGTAATTCCTTTTGTGTTGAAAAATGCTCCAGCATCTTTTATGTGTTTAATGAATAGTATATTAAGTAAATATTTAGATAAATTTGTAGTCGTCTTCATTTATGACATATTAATCTATTCTAAAAATTAACAAGAGCATGAAGAGCATTTAAAATTAGTCCTACAAGTATTAAGAGAACGAGAACTAGATGTTAAATTCATTAAATGTGATTTCTTTAAAGATAAAATCTAATACTTAGGACATGTAGTGTCTAAAGATGGTATATCAGTGGATCTCGATAAAATTAAAGCTATCATGGAATGACCCATGCCTAAATATGTATCTGATGTTAGATCCTTTATGGGGATTACTGGATATTATCATAAATTTATTGAAGGTTTTTCAAAAATTGCATATCCTATAACTTCATTGCAAAAGAAAGGTAAGAAATTTGAATGGAATGAGAAATGTGAGATCATCTTTAATAAAATGAAATATTTATTAACAATAGCTCCTATCCTAAAGATAACAGACCCCTATAAATATTTTTTTATATGCACAGATGCATGCAAAGAGGGTTTAGGTGGAGTATTAATGCAAGACAACTATGTGGTAGCCTATGAATCAAGAAAGCTTAAAGAACATGAAAATAACTATACTACTCATGATTAGGAGTTAGCTACCATTATTCATGCACTTAAAATGTGGCGACACTATCTTATTGGGAGAAGATTCTTACTAATGACTGATAATGTCAGTTTAAAATATTTATTTAACCAACATAATTTTGTTGATGTATATGTAACTTCAGAATGTGTTTCACATATATGTATATTGTATTCCTATAGAGATGTTATTATTCCTCTATACGGAAGTGGTTGTATTCCTATAGAGATGTTATTATTCCTCTATACGGAAGTGTCGTCATTTATATTGTAAGTGTCGTAACTTATACTTGATGGGTTATTAGACCACCTTGTTGGGGTCGGCCCTGTATAAGTCATGTGGGTCAAAGGGTTATTAGACAACCCTATTGGGGGTCAGCCATGTGGGTTAAAGGGTTATTAGACCACCCTAGTGGGGGTCGGCCCAGTCAGCATTATGTTAAGTGGTTAAGTTGAGGCCGACCTAGTTGAGTAAAGGTCAAGTCAAGTTAGTGTATAAATAGAGAGTGTGTCTCTCTCATTTTACACATTCTATTCTCTCACTCACACTATGGAGAGTGGCACACTTGTGGAGGAGGGGGCTCTGCTACTAGGAGAAGACTATCTCTTGTATTTTGGTTGTATCATTTCTCTATCTATCTCTGAGGAAGTTATTGGGGTTTTTCACCTTTATGGTTTTCCCCAAGTAAACTCTGTGTCTCTTCTGTGCTTGCATTATTGTGTCCATGAATGATATGCTGTAGATTTGTTGTACATGTTGTTCTCTCAGTTAAGATCCTAGATCAGATTGAATTAAATTCTGAAAATTTAACATGGTATCAGAGCTAGCCTGAAAGAAGGCATGATATGGCATGCATGACACTTGTTGCACTTACGATGCTAGGGCTCGATATAGCAAAAACCAGTCATCGTAGCACTTTCGATATAAATCTGTTTTGGCAAAGTTTTCGAATCTGAAAATTTTACAGGTCGAAGATCAGATCCCCATGTACCTTGTGTCCAAAGGACAACCTCTAATTCATTGTACTTTGTGATTTATGATCTGTACAATATAGGATTTCTGCCTCTTCCAGATTTGAGTCAAAATTAGGTGACTTGGGAAAAAGGTCATAACTTGGGCTAGGAAGCTCCAAATGAAATTTCGTAAAAAGTGACAGGTAGTACACAGACTGTACTATCTCAAAATGTTTTTTCAGAGGTCGAAGTTGAACCAGTGACACATGGAACGCTATACAAGTTCGCTCTCCTGTATTATCCCATAAACAGGTCACGTTGCGACACTTGGAATAAATCTCTCTCAGAGAATCTAATTGAGGTCAGACCTATCAGGATGGAAAGATAATAGGTTGGGCTATCTTAGAAAAAATTTTCAGAGGCCGAAGTGGAATCAGCGACACGTGGCACGTCGTACAAGTTCGCTCTCCTGTATTATCCCATAAACAGGTCACATTGCGACACTTGGAATAACTCTCTCTTAGAGAATCCAATTGAGGTCAGACCTATCGGGATGGAAAGATAACAGGTCGGGCTATCTCAAGAAAAATTTTCAGACCCTGTGGTTTGAAATGTTCGAAGTTACACTAGAAACAATCAGGTACATATTTCTGTCAAAACATAATTATTTTTGAGTACCTTCATTCATGGCTTCAGAGAAAGTTGGAATTTTTATAATCGGAGACCACGGCTAGATGCTACTCATCAAAATATAAATTTAGAGACCAAGATCAGATTTTTTGGTTGGGCAGAAGGCCAGGCTTGATCAAACCCCAGTTTGGGACTTTGATCGGAAAGATGGAAAATTAGGGCTTATGCAAAAATTGGAATTTTGGAAATCTGTGACCACGACTGGAAGCTCCTCAGAAAAAACGAAGCTTAGAGTTTGGAATCAAATCTTTTGGTTGGGTGAAGCTCTAGGAAACTCAAACCCTAATTCAGGGTCCTCCCAAGTGAATCCAGAAATCTAAAAGGCAATTTCGAGGGGTGAAACTTTGTAGTTTTCAAATTCTGAATATACCAACTTGATCAGCTCATCAAGGCGCATATTTCTATCCTTTCGGAAGTTTGAAATTCAAAGTTTGAATTTTTGGGGTTTGTTTGACAAACCCTAATCCAGCTCCAGGTCCAGTTCTTGCAAATTAAGTGGATTGGGTTAATCCTAGAAGAAGATGGATTGGTCACCTGCATAAGTGAAGAAGTTCCTGTCTCAGAGGGAGATGAGGCTAAGGCCTTCCATAAGAAGATTACAAGCAATCTTGACAGGTATGGATTACAGGTATGTTTCATGGTTAAGTTTATCATATGCTTGTCTTCATATCATTACAGTACAATCTTGATTAATTATTGGACTTGTCGTATCACCTTAATAGAAGATATTCATTGATTAAGGTTTTGACACTTATGAATGTACTAATGCATTGTGATGTTGTATGAGGTTTATGTTGTTTGCTAACATAAAAGGTACACCAAGAAAGACAAATCATGTTCTACTTCAAGAACATATGATCATTGTGACATGAAGACAAAGATTCATCCATTGTCATGGATCTCATAGAAGATCTACTTTCGAGGTATGTATAACTTGGCCCTACAATGGTTAACCTATGAGACATGCAAGTTAATAGCACAAGTCACTGAAGAGAACCATAAGACATTATGCGGGTATGTTAGACATAACTAACTGGCATGCTAATCCAGGTATGTTTTTCTTATATCAAGCTAGAATCCTACCTTGTGTTAGGATCTTATACTATTGTGTTGTTGATAATGATTATTCATGAAGTCATAGGTTTGAATAGTCATGGTTGTATGCATATTATGTTTCTTACCATAATTAATGATATGACTAACCAGAAGAATCATGAAGGTATAGGTTTGAGTAATCACGGGTTTTATGCATATTATATCTCTTATCTTGATTGATGATTTAACTAACCAAAAGAGTTCTATGATCAAATAAGAATATGTATGAGTAAAAGAAAGACTTCCCTGAAACCTTGAATACTAATGTTTATTATCTGTGTTTGAAATGATCCTAACTATACATGCTTGAGATTATTGTGTTTTGATAATATTAAGATTATACTAATGAATGTTTGATTATGTATGAGACCTCGAGGATAACACAATGATGATACTAGCAAGCATGCATAGGGATCGAGAATGAATATAAGTTCAAGAACAGGTAATCCAGGAAGCAAAGATCAAGAGGGAGCACACTCCAGTAGTTTCTGCAAGGATGCAGATATTCAGAGGGAGTTGACCACTTCTCACAATCCACATCATAATGGAGTTGTAGAAAAAGAAGCAAAGACTGAGAGGGAGTCAACCCAACAATCAAACAAAGATAAGTATTTGAATTGTCATTTCTTACATAGTTGTTTGTTTAAATAATGTTATTCAATAATGTATATACTGATGTTCCTACAATTAGGTCGTGTATTATGCATATTAGAATAGTTGCATTGATGAACAATATATTACTAATATACATGGGTAAGTGGCCTATGGCACTATACAACATTCCATTTCTACTTATCTAGAATGAAACCTCTTTGCTGACATGTTGGGAGTTGTGCACACTCTTAACAATGTTCTGGTAGAGATTGGAAGGCATCTAGAAAGTTACGGGATATGGATAAATGTTGTATTGAAGCATTGGATAAAGATAATTGCATGACTGTATGACATATTTCTTTATGTGTAAGAATTTGTTCTGAAAACTATGAGATGTTTTCTAATCATGCAATTTAACTTGTTGTGTAGGAAATATCGTATACCATCACCTACAAAAGAAGGACTACAACATTTGTTCAAGCAACAAAGTTATCTATTGAAAATATTGAAGATATTGAAGTTCCCAGGATCTGGGAAGAATGCCATGATCGAGGAGTACCAGTCGATCATGAAGATGTTTGGGATGCAGTCCCAAGACCTGAAGGGGAGTCTGTAGTGACTTCCAAGAGGATCTACAAGATCAAGCATGCTGCAGGTGGTAGCATAGAGACTTTTGCTCATGTATCCAGATACACTTCCATCAGATCAGTACTTGCTCTGGCTACAGTGATGAAGTGGAAGGTACACCAGATGGATTTCAAGACAACCTTCTTGAATGGTGTAGTTGAAGAAGAAGTGTATGTGGAGAAGCCACTTGGTTCTGAGACACATGACAGAGAGTCATATATGTGCAGAACTTGGTATGGTAGGATAGACAGCTTTCTATCCAGTTTGGGCTTTACCAAGAGTAAAGCGGATTCCAACCTTTACTACAAGGTTGAGGAAGGAAATCCAGTGATATTACTATGTGTATGACCTGTTTGTAACAGGTGAGGATAGATTGATTGCCGACATGCAACGGAAGCTTGCTTCCGAGTTTGAGTTGAAGAACTTGGGGATGATGCACTATTTATTTTTGGCATGGAGGCATGACAGAGTGCAAGGGAAGTATGCAGTAGAGATCTTGAAGAGGTTCGGGATGATGGACTGCAAGGCCATGGCCACACCTATGGCATCGAACCTGAAGCTTCTGTATGATGCTTCATCTGATCCTGTTGATGTCATTGTGTATCGTCAGATGATTGGGTCCTTGATGTACCTGACGAACATGAGACCATATATTTGCTTTGCGGTGAACACATTGAGCCAGTTCCTGACGGATCCGAGGAGTGTTCACCTGGTTGCTGTAAAGCATGTTCTAAGGTACCTGAAGGGTACAGTGGATTATGGGCTCAAGTATGAAGCGAATCAAAAGTTTAATCTGCAGGGTTATGTTGATTCAAATTGGGTAGGCAGTGATACAGATAGGAAGAGCACATTTGGGTGCTGCTTCAGTATGGGATTAGGTGTGATCTCTTGGTTTAGCAGGAAGTAGTCCTGCGTAGCACTGAGTATAGCTGAGGCAGAGTATGTTGCAGCCTGTTCAGCTAGTTATGAGGCAGTATGGCTACGGAAGCTACTGTCTGAGTTATTTGATCTCCCGTTGGATGCTACTGGTATCTTTTGTGATAACCAGAGTTGTGTGAAGCTGTCCGAGAACCCTGTGTTTCATGACAGGTCGAAGCACATAGAGATCAAATATCACTATATCAGGGATATGGTGCAGAGAGGATCTGTGAAGCTCCTGTATGTTGGACGAGTAGATTGTAAATGTGTTGACAAAGCCACTAGCCAGGGTGAAGTTCGAGTACTTCAGGGAGAGGCTTGGTGTTCCTCAGATCGAAGACACTTCTAGGAAGAAGTGATGGACACATTTGCTGAAGCCATTCCAAGCATGTTGGAAGGAGGATCCTTCACATGGCTGTGGATGTAAGCGCTGGATGATGAGCATCAAGATGATGTTCCAGTTTCTGCTTTGTATGATCAGTTGGATCATTTATATGTATGTATGTATGTATGCATCATGTTGGATGTTGGATATGATCAGTTGGATCATTTATATGTATGTACGCATCATGTTGGATGCTGGATATGATCGGTTCGATCATTTGTATGTATTTTGTATATGCATCATGTTGGATGCTTGGACCATGTATCTGTATATGTATCAGGTGGATACATTGTATGATCAGGTAGATCATGTATGTTGATATGTATCAGGTATGATCAGGTAGATCATGTATGTTGATGGATACATTGTGTGGATCATGTATCTATGTATCAGGTGGATACACTGTGTATGATGATATGTATTAGGTAGATACTTGGTGTGCATCAGGTGGATGCATTGTATGATCAGGTTGATCATGATGATGAGCTTCAGGATGTTGCTCTAGATGATATGTACCAGGATGGTACAAGTGATGATGATCAGAATGATCATGGGCATCAGGATGATGCCTCGTGCGATGATGATCTGTTGGATCATGAGTATCAGGTTGATACTTGGAGGTCAGAGATGATATGTGGCAGGTTGTGCAAATAGCATGTAATCAGTCCTGAGAGATCTTGCCGGTCGTGCTGCGGCACATAAATGTTCCTGGGGTACTCTTTCCGGTATTGCTATGTAGTATGTAATCCATCCTCAGATATCCGATAGGTTGAGCTGTGTGCTCATAATCAGTCTTGGGATGAGGTATTACTATAGAGACATGTAATCAGTCTTGGAGATTCGAGAGGTTGAGCTGTGTGCTCGTAATTAGTCCTGGGATGCTCTTTAGAGATCTTGCCGGTCATGCTGCAGCACATAAATGTTCCTGGGATGCTCTTTAAAGGTTTTGTCTATCCACATGTAATCAGTCCTGGAGATTTGAGAGGTTGAGTTGTGTGCTCGTAATAAGTCCTGGGATGCTCTTTAGAGATCTTGCAAATTGTGCTGAGGCACATAAATGTTCCTTGGATGCTCGTATTGTGGAGGAGATGCATGTAATCAGTCCTGGGAGATCTTGTCGGTCGTGCTTAGGCACATAAATGTTCCTGGGATACTCTTTTCGGTATTGCATCCACACATAAAATTAGTCCTGAGAGGCCACCTCTATCAGACCGTTCGCACAGATGATGAAGACCTGTAGGTGGTGGGCCTACATCCAGTATGAAAAAGGACTGGCTCTGTAGAACTTCCTATGATGAGTAGATTCAGAGATTGATTGAGATAGTAGCAACAGTGACGATGATGATTACTCGATGACGATTATCCGGTGACGATGATCCATAGAAGATGACTTGTGCTAGAAGACCTGTGTCGAGAAATACCTTCCTAGTTAAGAGGGAGTGTTGATGTATATGTAACTTCGGAATGTATTTCACATATATGTATATTGTATTCCTATAGAGATGTTATTATTCCTCTATACGGAAGTGGTTGTATTCCTATAGAGATGTTATTATTCCTCTATACGGAAGTGTCGTCATTTATATTGTAAGTGTCGTAACTTATACTTGATGGGTTATTAGACCACCTTGTTGGGGTCGACCCTGTATAAGTCATGCGGGTCAAAGGGTTATTAGACCACCCTATTGGGGGTCGGCCATGTGGGTCAAAGGGTTATTAGACCACCCTAGTGGGGGTCGACCCAGTCAGCGTTATGTTAAGTGGTTAAGTTGAGGTCGACCTAGTTGAGTAAAGGTCAAGTCAAGTTAGTGTATAAATAGAGAGCGTCTCTCTCATTTTACACATTCTATTCTCTCACTCACACTGTGGAGAGTGGCGCACTTGTGGAGGAGGAGGCTCTGCTGCTAGGAGAAGACTATCTCTTGTATTCTGGTTGTATCATTGCTCTATCTTTCTCTGAGGAAGTTATTGGGGTTTTTCACCTTTATGGTATTCCCCAAGTAAACTCCGTGTCTCTTCTGTGCTTGCATTATTGTGTCCATGAATGATATGTTGTAGATTTGCTGTACATGTTGTTCTCTCAGTTAAGATCCTAGATCAGATTGAAGTAAATTCTGAAAATTTAACAAATTTAAATGCTAGACAAGCTAGATGGTTATCTTTCCTAAGTGAATATGACTTTGAAATCAAACATATTAAGGAGAAATAAAATAAAGTGGCTGATGCGTTAATCGTCATGCAAACATGCTGTATGTAACTGCAAGTAGTAATTATGAGATATATATGGAAGATAAAATCACGACAGCAACAAAATTTGATAAAGAATATCAAAAGTTAAAGGAAAGGACAACAAGAAATAAAACAAATAAAGTAAAAACAAAATTCAGTCTTAACAAAAAAAAATTGTTGGTTTGTAAAAACAGATTGTATGTACCTAATTCAGAGAAGGTCAGGTCATTAATCATGAATGAAAAGCATAAGATATCATGTTCAGGACATCCTGGATATAAAAAAGTGATCACTATGTTAAGAAAAGAATTCTTTTGGCCTAATATGAAAAAAAAGTAGCTTAATATATTTCTATATGCATTGGATGTCAGCAAGTTAAGGCTGAATATCAACATCCAACCAGATTGCTATAGCCTTTACCCATTCCAAAATGGAAGTGAGAAGTTATTAGCATTGATTTTATAACAAGTTTGCCTAAGAATGCTAAACATAATGATTCAATTATGGTTTTGGTAGATAATATTAGTAAAGCAACACATTTTATTCCAGTTAAATATACTTATAAAGCTATTAATATTGCTGATATTTTTATGAAAGAAATCTTTAGATTGCATGGTGTACCTAAAGTTGCGATTTATGATAGGGATGCAAAGTTTATGAGAAATTTATGGAAAGCTTTATTTAAAGGTTTAGATACTCAATTAAATTTCAGTACCGCATATCACCTCCAAACTGATGGACAAGCTGAAAGGGTGAATCAAATTTTAGAAGACATGCTTAGAATGTATGTAATGGAAAAACCTGGGAAATTGGAAGAGTATTTATATCTTGTTGAGTTTGCATATAATAATCATTTTCAAGCCTCTGCTAAAATGAGTCCATTTGAGATACTTTATGGATGGAAATGTAACACTCCAATTTCTTGGAGTAGTCCAGTTGATAGACTAATGTTAGGTCCTGAATTATTGAAGGACATGGAACTAATAGTGAAATAGGTACAACATAACTTGAATATAGCTCAAGATAGAGAAAAGAGTTATGTTGATTTGAAAAGAACTCAAAGGGAGTTCCATGTAAGGGATCATGTTTATGTGAAAGTGAAACCCATAAAAAGTTCCTTAAAATTGGGAAAGTGCACAAAATTGGCACCCAGGTATTGTGGACCATTTGAGATATTGTAGAAGGTTGGGCCATTGGCTTATCAATTAGCACTACCACCTACAATTAAAGTACATAATGTTTTCCATATTTAAATTTTAAAAAGATATGTTCATGATGCTATTCATGTGGTTGACTGGAATGCTATCTAGGTGGAACCCGAAGGAGAATTTCAGGTGGGACCGGAATGTATTCTCAATAGGAGAGAACTTTTACTTTGGAGCCGCATCATCGTACAAGCCAAGGTGCAATGGAAGCACCTTAGCCCAGAAGAGGCTACTTGGGAATTGGAAAACAATATGCGAGAGGCATATCCAATTCTGTTTCAGAATGATTCAGAGGAAGTTTAAAAGTAGCACCGAGGACGATGTTAAACTTTAAGGGGGGTTGTATGTAATAAACCAAGGAACCCGAATGATTATTGTTTTATAAGACCTTATGTTATTATTTGATTTGACATTATTGACCAAGTGGGGTCAAGACATTTGTATATGAATTATTATTTTTAATTATTAAATAGCCGAGGGAATCAAAACTAAAATAGTTGTTGAAGAGTGTTTGCTGACCCACAAGGAGAAATGACAAGTGTTAAGAGGAAACCCATTATGGAAAGACAACCTAGTAAAGGCGCAAATGATGTAGGAGGTATCCTCCCTAAAATTCAGGTCGAGACTCCTGGTGGAGCAGTTAGAACGGGTGGCTCATAAATGACCTAAGTCCTAGGAAAATACTATAAAGTATTGATTCATCCACTGAGCAGGAGGATTATGATGAAGGGGAGAATATGCTAAGTATTGAGTTCATCTAATGAGCAGGAGGCTTATGATGAAGTGAGATTGTGACCTAGATTATGCAAGAGGAACTTTGTGACCAGTCTTTGTCCTCGTGGTTCAACAAACAGGATCTGGGGTTTCAGAACAAGTAGTTTGGATGTTCTGGAATATTGGTTGGGAGGAACGACGACCTTGAGTTTTGATTTGCCTCTGCTGATTCAGGTTCCATTATTTATTTTTGAAATGTCTGTTTACTGTGAATGATATCTAAATAGTTAAGCATAATGATTACATTGCTTAGTTCAGGTTCCATTTATCTTATTTCTGAAATGTCTGGTTACTGTAAATGATAGCTAGATTGTTAAGCATAATGATTACCTTGCTTAGTTCAGGTTCCATTATTTATTTCTGAAATTTATGTTACTATAAATGATATTTAGATTGATAGGAAGAATGATCACACTGCTTATGTATGTTACCAACTATCTTTTTATCATTCTGCAATTATTAATTACTGTAAATGATTCTTAATCGTTATCCAAAATGATTACAATGTCAGGGCATGTTATTGACTGTTGTTTTTACTGTAATATGCTTATTCAAAATCCACATGTGTATATTATTTCTAAATTGTATGCAAGATATTCAAATACTGTTTTAAGTTATTGTCTATTTCAGTAAGAGTATAGTTCTAGCAAGCACATAACTATCTTAGTATGAATTATAGTTTTGGTTCAGGTTTTAACCTATTATTCTTTCTATTATGAAATACTGTACATTGTCGTTTTACTCTAACATCCTTCATTTAGTTTATCTGCAGAAGTTATAGTTATGCATCAAATCATGTATCATTGTATGTTTATTCCCTTACTGTTATAAGTAAGTTATGTACATGGTTTATTTCTATTATAGAATAGGCATTTGATATATTTCTGTTTATAGATATAGTTGGAATAACTTTTTTTTTTTAACAGGAACGACTAGCCAGCTTTGATTATATAAAAAAGAGAGTACATAGCAAAAAACTGATCAGATTGCTCCCATGAAAGGAAGACATCCATCACTCCAAGTTCATCATGTTCAAGTTGATAACTGTCATGATATCTACCTGTCCTATGGAAACTATAAAATCTAATGAGCTGCCCTAGGAGGAATATGTAGGAATAGAACATTGCAAATAAACTTCGTTATACAAAAATATGGAAATTAAAACCTTCCAATTTGCCAAAACTGTAGCTGGTGCCCATACTATGAGTTTCAGAATTTTTAAACCTATTACTAAAGAGCATTAAGAACATAAAAAACTAGAAAGGGGCCAACCCGTGACCAGAACCGGCTAGCTGCTACTGGAGGCTGATATCCATGGCAGCACCTGTAGAATCTGCTGCCACTTTCTTCTCTGTGCCGAGGTCCACGAAGTTCCCGACACTTTCCATAAACTTCTGCAATTTCTCCATTTTCCTGTTAATGTCTTCAAGATCTCTGCCAGAAACTTTGTACTTGCGAGCCTTGTGGGGGTAAACTAGACCCAGGGTTTCCTCCAGATGTTCAATTTTCTCCGCCATGCTAGATTTCTGAGCTCTTGCCTTGGAATGGTTAGTGGACACCAGATTGTAGAGACGAAGTAAAACATTCTTGTACTCCAAATTCTTGTTGTGGATCATCTTGACTTGCATCTCCAACTCCTGCAAGCGGTCTAAAAATTCCACTTCGAATTTTGAGATGCTACGTTTCCCCTCCTGACCGTGAGTATTCCCAACCTCAGTGTGTCTGCGGCAAGGGCTGAGCCCAGGGTTACTTTCCATTTCAGCTGAATCCCCCTTCGATTCCTCCATCTGCAAACCCCAACTACAACCACCAATGGGGCCTCTCCCCATCTTACAACACTTTCCACACTTCAAGATCACATCACCCCCTCCTTGAGAGCACCCAACACCTCGAAAGAATAGGTCACCCCCACCCTGGGGACACCCAACACCATGGTGGTCCATATTTCTGAGAGCAAAAAGATAATTCGAGAAGACAAGTAGGGTTCGGGATCCAAAGATAGAATGAAGACAAAGGAGCATCTAGACGCATTGATAAACCACACCATCCTTCCCACACGCCGACCAACTATCAAGTTAATTCATAGCCATAAATTCATGCATGTGGGAGTGGTTGACAAGGTGAAGGAGTGCCGTCAAATTTCCAAGGGAAGCTTCCCGAATACTCAAAAAGTTTGAAATTCTAAAGTATTGATCCCAATAATATTGAAACCAATAGATGGGGATATGAACCCAATTGCTAAGGTCTAGCCTTAGACTAGGGAATCCATGAGTTTTCCAAGGTCTCATTATTATAACTTATAGAGCCATAGGAGAGCCCGACTCCTATATTAGCCATTTCATCGGCTTTCCCGTTAAGGCCTTGTAGAATATGGAGAAAGGTAAGCTCGTGGAAGTATTTATTGATGCAGAGTAAGAGGTGATGCATTTTTGAGGTGGGGTTTTTCCTTTTTTTCCACAATAATTCTGGCTTCTCTGATAATGATTAAAGAATCTCCTAAGACCGTCAACTTCTTAATTCCTAGGTTTATGGAAATCTCGATCCCTTTGATGAGGCCAAGCCATTCCACTCCATTGTTGGTCTTTCGTCCAATACCCCAGGAAAAATCCTCTGTTTGTTTCCCTTGGAGTCAAAAATCACTCCCCCCCGCGCCTGCCAACCCAGTAGTTGGAATAACTTATAACGTATCGGAAAGATAATTATATACAGTTAAACCCTAGATCTGGAATAATAAACTGTAATTATTTTCAAGTTCAAGCAATTATATAAGTTCTGGATTACCTGTTAAAGGTTTCCGTAAGCCGTCAAATCCACCGAATCCGCAATCGGAATGTGGAATTGTTATTTTTAAACCTTGAAAACTTGGAGTTCCACAATCCGCATTCGCAACGTGGAAGTCAGAGTGCCGAATTGTCATTTTTAAATCTTGAAAATTTGGAGTTCCGCAATCCCCATCCACAAAGCAGAAGTCAGAATGCGGAATCGTTATTTTTAAACCTTGAAAATTTGGAGTTCCGCAATCCGCATCCGCAACGTGGAAGTTGGGATGCGGAATCATCATTTTTAAACCTTGAAAATTTGGTCCGCATCTGCAACGTGGAAGTCAGAATGAGGAATCATCATTTTTAAACCTTGAAAATTTGGAGTTCTGCAATCCGCAACGCGGAAGTCGGAATGCAGAATTGTTATTTTTAAACCTTGAATTTTTGGAGTTCCGCAATGCGGAATTCAGGAATGCGGAAGCAGTTAAATCTCATATGTATAACTGAAGTTTCCGCAACTCGAAGTCTACAATGCGGAAGTCAGAAATGAAAAAGCGTTTAAAAACTCATATTTATAAATGAAGGTCCCGCAACCCGCAATCTGCAGTGCGGAAGTCAGGAATCTAGAAACCTTATCATTTAGCAATAAAAGTTATGGAGATCCGCAATGTTTTGGGTAAGGGTTTAAACCCTCATCATGCTAAATCTGTTAGGTTAAATACTTATTTAATGAGGCTTATAATCCTAAGCTAGTATGCTCATAAAATAAGTAAGGCTTAGAGCCTATACCCTAGCATTCAAATGTAAATAATGTATTTAGTACTAAGTGCTAGACCTTGGATGTTATCCAAGAACATAACCTTGATATGCTGCTAACTTTGGTTTAGAGTCCAATATGTAAATCAAGTAAAGTAATTTGATTCAATAATGCTAGAAGTACAAAAGTATACATGCATTTATCCTATTTTTTTTTAATATAGGTATTTTAGGGTGTGTGACAAAAGGCTTATGATAGGGTCAACTGGCTCTATTTCAGACTAGCGTTGTTACAAGTTGGCTTCCATTTACAGGTAGTAAATTGGATTTTGTCCTATGTTCAAACGATCTGTTTTGTTGTTTTGGTAAATGGGTCTACATCACCTTCCTTTAGGTTGGGTCGAGGCCTAAGACAAGAATTCCCTCTGGCTCCTCTTTTGTTTATTTTAGTGGTGAAGAGTCTGAGCAAAATTATTCTCCATGCTAAGATTAATGGATATTTAAGAGGAAATGTTATAAGAGGACAAGTTAGTGTAACTCATATGTTATTTGTAGATGATATCGTGATCTTTTCCACTGGATCAAGGAGAGAAGTTGTCAATATCCAAGGTTTTTTGGACCTATTTGTTGAGGCTTCATGTATGACCTACAATGAGAGTAAATCTTATGTTTCTTTCATGAATATGGAATAGGAATCCATTGATTGGATTTGTACACAGTTTTCCTTTTCCATGGTTGACATTCAATGTGGTGTTAAGTATTTAGGTTTTGTTTTAAAGTCAAATGCATATCAAAGGAGGGATTGGGCTTGGCTTATAGGTAAGATAGAGAAACTATTATTACTATGGTGCAACAAATGGTTATCCAGAGGGGGACACCGACTCTAGTGAAAACTGTATTGGAAGCCATCCCAGTGTATTGGTGTCTTTAGCCTATGTACGAACATATATACTAGATAAAATTAGGAAGTCGAGTTATAATTTCTTATGGAAGGGTAGTTAAGAGGGTAATTCTTTCCATTGGGTTGCTTGGAATAAGATAACCTGGCCAAAGGAAATGGGTGAATGGGATTTAAAGAATCCTCATTGTTTTGACAAGGCTTTAGCTACCAAAGGAGCTTGGAGGATTTTGAAAGGAGAGGGATTATGGGTGACAATTGTACACCAAAAATATATTTCTCCATTAATTACCAATGAATGGTTCAAAAGCAGAGAAAAATCTATTAGAAATGTTTCAATTATGTGGAAATCTATGATATTGGTAATTGAAGTTATGGGGGATTGGATGGAGTGGAGTGTTGGGAATGGAAGGAAGGTAAGACTGGGACATGACCTGTGGGTAGGTTGTGGTTGGGCTATGTTAGGGCTCATAGGATTCCTTAATCTATGGTAGAAGAATTGAGGGATTAGGGATATACCTTTTTGGAGCATATTAGGGATCTAGTTAATTCTACTGTTATGAGACAAGAATGGTTAAAGGCAGAAGACCCAGGGTTTGAGAATGAGGTGGAAAAAGATAACTAGGGTAGGTATACAAAGGATCTCCAAGATAGTCATGTTAGACTGGTGGATCGAGATGATGTTTTGATATGGCCTAGGAATGCTAAAAGAGAATATTACACCCCCAAGATTAGCTACAAGGTCACGCGAGAAGAAGATTTACTTGAATTAAGATGGTGGTCCACATCTATATGGAAGTATAAGTGCCCTTTAAAGTCAAAGATATTCATATGGTTGGCCCTTTCTAAAAAGGTCCCTGTATGGGACATCATGCTTAAAAAATTATGGTGTGGATCTGGAAGATGTCCTCTTTGCAAAGATAGTGGTGAGAAGATTGATCATATTTTTATCTTTTGTTCTTATATGAGAAAGATTTGTGAATATGTTTCGTAGGTTTGTGGCATACAATTTACTTGGGAAGGACATGATGTAGAAGGGGCAATGGAGACTTGGTCAAATAATGAAGCATTTAAGGGCTTCTTGGCTTTACCTGTTATTCTCATATTGGGGATTTGGCTCTCAATAAATAAAGTCATTTTTTAGGAAATTCTTATTTCTCCCTCAATCTATGATTCGAAAGGTCTTTCTATTATAAGTCATTTCCCACAGGGTGAAAAGAAACAGAAAGAAAGGAGGATCATGGAGGAGTTAGTTGACAAATCTAGATGTTAGCTATACTTTGATGGTGCTTCTCATGGTACACTAGCTCAGGGAGGGGTAGTTGGTATTATATATATATATTTGATTCTCAGTGGATCAAGTTTTCAACAGGTTTGGGGGATAGTATGAACAATAAAGCAGAGTTAATGGCACTAAAACTTTATTTGGGGTTGGAAAATATGAAGGGTGTACAAAAATTATAGGTTTTGGGGGTTCCAAATTAGTTATTGATTGATTGAGATAGAGAGATCCCTAAGGAACATACTGCTCAAGCCCATCTATGAAGAGATATATAGATTGGTTTGACTGTTTCAGGAAATAAATTTTGAGCACATCTATAGAGAAAGGAATCAAATCGCAGATGAATTGTCAAAGATTGGACTACAGGTTGGAGTGAGTACTTGGCATCGATGGGAGATGGAGAATGATACACTGACATAATATGACCTAGGACCACATATGGGTTAAAAGTCAAAAGGGACACAAGAGGACCTACAAAGTTTATTCTTTTTTAGGTTACAATTTTTTTTTATAATAGGATGGAAATTTTGGACCTATTATGAACCATTTGTACAAGAAGATGAAATATTTCTGGTCATCACTTTTTTTTGTTAGTTTTTTTGTGCACGTGACATACTAATATGTTAATTATGTAAGATTTACATGGTAGTAAGGCCTTCTGGTCTATGTACAAGGTGATCTTTATTTCAATATAAATAGATTGCGCTTTTTCCGAGGGAAAAAAGCATTACCCACTCATAAATGTAATTTTATATTTTCTATATAGTATTTAGTTTATTAAGATATTTATAAAGTACCCCACAGTAATGATCAAATTATATTCATATAGTACTTTAAAGTATTTATAGAGCATCTAAATATACTGATTAAATAGGTGAGCATGCAACGAACATGTATACATATATGAATTAAAGCCCATCATAATATTATATTTAAAGTTTAAAATTTTAGAAGAATTATGTTATGACTAAATAATAATGTTTTTTATCTTGCACAAAAGAAGTACAAACTTCAAAATTATCTTATGTATTTATAATACATTTATGTAGAATTGGAATTCATAACTACCTATTGATACTTCCCCAAATTTGTTAACGATGAGGATACTCTTGCATTCATGGAAGAGGTGACTTATAAGGAGCTTAATGAGATACTTCATTTGTTTCGAAAAGGACAAAGGTCTTGGACCTAACGAGTTTCTTGTTGAGTTTATTTTAGGGATTCTGGAGGCCCTGGAGCATGATTTGTTAAGGGTGAATGAAGAGTAAAGAAAGAGTGGAAAAATATTAGCAGCTTTTAACACAACTTTCATAGCACTTATCCCTAAATCAGGTAACCCATGATGTTTCGACGACTATATCCTTGTGCAACTACATATACAAAATAATTGCAAAAATCATCTCGACAAGGAACAAACAAGTGTTGAGCTATTTCTAGCGAATAGTTTGGTTTTCTGCTAAGTAGGAAAATTCAGGAGGCCATATGCGTAGTGCAGGAGGGTTTACATACTATTAGATTTTTTTTTGAAGGCCATTGTACTGGAAATAGACCTCTTAAAGGCCTACAATGGTGTCAGTTGGATGTACCTGCAGATGATGCTTACTCACATGGGTTTCAATGTACCATTAATAAATTGGGTGATGGGGTGCTTGTGACCAGTATCCTTTTTTGTTTGATAAATGGAGCAATGTCTAATTTTTTCAGGCCTAGCCGAGGTTTAAGACAAGGATGCCCCTTGGCTTCACTATTATTCCTTATAGTAGTAGAGAGCTTTAACAGATCAATATTGGAGGTGAAGAGGACTGGTGGCTTTACAAGTTTGCTTATAGGGGGGATTTAAGACTAACTCAACTTTTTTCATAGATGACATTCTTATCTTTAGCGATGGGTCCAAGAGGGATATGCAGAAGTTGAATGGAATTATTAACCTTTTCGGTCGGTCTCGGGCATGTTTTTTTTTTTTAACAAGAACGGTTGTAGGATTTTGTATTAAAAGAAGTCATAAAAAAATACAGAAATAGAGTCACTGGGTTGCCTCTGAGAGGAGCCAGAATTCAAACTTTTCTCTTCAGCTTCACTAAAACTTCTTTGAACTCTTAAAGATCTAAAACTATGATGACTGTAAACCTTCACAAATTGTCCCAAACTAAGTATGCAGAAGCAATACATTACAAAAAAAGGATTTAAGATCCATATATAGCCGATAAGTTCTCATACTAAAGTGACTATTATCCAAAATTAAGCCTAATCTAGCTGTAAAAAGAAAATAGAGAACCCAGATGCTCAAAAGAGGCTTCATGCAGAGTTAGATTTGGCGTTGTTCCGGTGGTTCCGGGCTCTCCATGGAGTTTTCAGGGTTGATGCTGGAGCCCGTGTTGTCATGGAAACTAGGAATGCAACGAGCTATATCCTCCCTTAGCTTATCCATCCTGTCGTCCAAATACGAGATGTTCCTGTAATTGTCCTCAACTTTTGAGTCCACATTTGCAATGCTGCTAGCAGTGAAATCCACCGTATCGGAGATAGAGGAAATACGACCATTCATTAGGTTACTATTGTTCCCTATCTCTGTGCTGATAGACTGCAGAAGAGTATACATTTTGGACAACGTCCTTTTGATTTCAGAGTTCTCCGCTCTAACCAGGCGAAGATGGTCCTCCATTGTAGCTGCCAGGATGCACTGAGTGAGTAGGGGGGGAGTTGGGTCTAGGGGCGAGTCACTAACTGCACACAAACTGAGAGCTGAGAGGTCGTCGACCAGAGAATGCAGAGGGTTGAGGAGACGGGTGTCAGGGTGCTCGTGAATGGAATGCAAAGATAGGGGTTTGTTGCAAAGAGAGCAAGAGAAGAGATGACCGAAAGGTGGAGTACCAGCGCCTAGGGTGGGTGCTAGGGACGCTAAAGGTTGATCACCCATACCCTGGATGAGAGCCGAGTGTCGCCTTGCAGAATGATGACTGAGGAAGGAGATGAACGTGACGAGGGAAATGAAAGGATGGTGGAGGCAGATAGGGCCATGTGAAGGCAATAAATGAGGCATGTAGCCCGGAATCCAAGAGACAGCTGGACGCATACAACAGAGCGAGTTAACATGCGTTGGGGTGGTAATAAAGGATAGAAAAGGGAATCGTGAAGAGGGGGTAGAGACAACCCAAGGGTGTAGAGGGTTAGGGGACCCAACAAAGTTGTGGTTGTTCATCATTTTGAACTATATAACCATGATTTAGAAGCACTCCCTTGTTCGCCATTTCATTTGCGTGCTGATTGTTGGAGCGGAGGATGTGGAGGATGCCGATGGAGTTGAATTCTCTACTGAGAAACTTGAGGAGATGTTGAAATTTGGTGGACGGAGTATTACGCTTCATGATGATATTTCGGCCTTCACGGACAATCAATAAGTAGTCCCCAATGACTATCAAGTCCTTTATTCTAGTGTTGATGGCAATTTCCAATCCTTTAATCAAAGAAATCCATTCAACAGCATTGTTGGTTTTGTTTCCAATCCCCCCGGCGTAGTCATTCTTTCTGCTTCCCCCAGGGTCAAAGATGACCCCTCCCGCACCTGCCAACCCAGGGTTACCTTTAGAAGCACCGTCGAAGAAAAGAGAGTAACAACCAAGCTGGGACCTCGAGTTGGTAAAATTTTTCGAACTAACTCTGATTTGCCACTTTAGAGAAGAAGGCCTATGATGACAGGAATTTCTCAGGAAGGAGTTGGGGGGAAGAAGTAGATCATAGGTCCACAATTTCTCTTCAACAGTTAGCGGTTCATGATGGATTTGCTTTAGGCCTCTAGAGAGAAGGGTTTCAGACCAAAGAGATTTGGCAGTAAGGGAGATTCTGAGAGGGGGGTGGATCAGATTTTCAAAGATCCCTTTGTTCCTATTGTTCCAAATTTTCTAACAAAGAGCAGACCAAGCTTTAGAAAGTTTAGCTTTCTGGTGAAGGGTTCCAGGATAGTAATCTTTCCAGCAGATAAATAAGTCTTTCAGATTAGTTGGAAGAATGATGTTATCCTGTAGTTCTTGGAGTGCAATGCGCCAGCCTTATTTAGTGAAAGCACAATCCAAAAAGAGATGATCCAACGTTTCTTCAGAATTTTTGCAGAAGATGCAAATGGAAGGGCCAACAATACCTTTTTTTTGTTTTTTCAGATTCTCAGTTGTGAGAGTCTTTTGATGGGTTAGGATCCAGCATAAGGAGTTGATTTTGGGGATGGCATCGTTGTTCCAAATGTTTTTCCAAATAGCTTCTTTGTGTTGATTGTTGAGAAGGGAGTTGTAACCATCTTTGACCATGTAGTAGCCTCGACTTCACCAAGTTCTGGAGTCCGAAAGGTTTATATGAATCATGATAGATCCTTGAAGCGAGTTCTGCAAAATGGAGTAATCTGTAATTAGGTGATCCGAGACTTCAAGAGCCTCCCATCCCTGCCATCGATCATTGTGGTTCCAATGAGATAGATCATGGAGAGAAGTGATGTTCTGCTGGTCCATCTAGTGTTTCAAATTGGCATAGTAATGTAAATGTTGAGACGGGGAGGAGGATCCAAGGTTGTCTTTCCAAATATGAACCTGTTTTCCATTTCTGGGAAGCCATCAGAGATATTTTTGGATTATGGAGGCAACTTTCCTGCATAATTTCCAAATTGGGGAATCATTCACTGCTGGTGGAATTTCATCCAAACATCTATTTCTTCCCCCTTTTAAATATTTTTTCCGAAGGATATCTTTCCACCAAGCTGTCTTTCCGGAGATCATTCTCTAGAGAATTTTGGCCCCTAAATCTAAATTCATAATTCTGATATCTCTGATACCTGCTCCACCACAGCTTTTAGGGCTACACACTATTTCCCAGTTGATAAGATGGAATTTTTTGGTGCCATTGGTTTTACCTCCTTTCCAAAGAAATGATCTGAGTTCTTTGGAAATGTCATGAATTATAGATTTAGGTGCCAAAGTGATGGAGTAGGAAAATATGGGATACGTTGCTAGTATAGAGTTGATGAGAATTAATTTTCCAGTAGGGTTGAGCCATTGCACTCCCCATGAGTGGATTTTCTTTTTTATCTTTTCAACGAGCCCTTTCCAATCAGAGGATTTCTTTGGTCCTTTGTGAATGAGAACTCCAAGGTAACTAAATGAATTCCAATTGGTGGTTCCTTCATACCCGAGTATTCTGGATATTCTGATCATGGTCCCTTCCTAACAGTTCCAGCCATAAATTTTTGATTTTAGATCATTTATTTTCCCTTTAGAAGCTTTCAGAAAAATAGATAGAATGCCTTTAAATCTTTCAGCAATTGTAGTGGAGGCCCCTCCAAGGAGAATAGTATCATTTGAAAATTGTGCATGATTTGTAGCTTTTAATCCTCGTGCAATTTTAATTCCTTTGAGTTCACCTTTATCTTGGAGAAGTTGAAGTTTTCTGCTTAAGGATTCAATCACAATAAGATAGAGAAAGGGGGATAAGGGGCAGCCTCGACGAAGACCACGAGAGGCTTTGAAGAAACCTGTTGACCTACCATTTACCAAAGGAGCAATCCAAGGACTGCTAATGCAAGCTTTGATCCATCTTATGAAGTTTTTTCGAAAACCCCATTTTTTGCATGATTTCAAAGAGGAAGAAGTGGTTGACTCTATCGAAGGCATTTTCCATATCTAGATTGATGATCATTCCTTGTTGTTTGTCTTTCAAACTGGAGTGAATAGATTCTTGAACAATGATGATGTTGTCCATAATCTTCCTTCCAGCTATGAATCCTTCCTGAGTATCTGAGATGATTTTATTCATAATCTTTTTCATTCGGTTGGCAAGGATTTTTGTGAGAATTTTGTAGGAAGTATTACATAAAGAGATGAGTTTCAATCTGTCAATTGAAAGAGGTTTCTTGTCTTTAGGGATCGGAGCCAAAAAGGTGGAGTTTGTGGCTCCTCTGACTTTCTCTTTGTTCCTCGTCCAGTTTAACATCCTTCTTAAATAATCTTTGATAATGTACCAGGCAACTCGATAAAAGTTGATAGTAAAACCGTATGGAACTGGGGATTTGTCAGGTTGCAAAGTCCAAATAGCATATATTATTTCTTGTTCAGAAATGGGCTTTTCGAGTTTCTCATTGTTCTTGTCCGAAATGGAGAGCCTGATTCTTGTGAGAAGGTCGGCCTGAGATATCGGATTTGCTTCTCCACTATCAGAGTAGAGTTGATTAAAGTGAAGATGCGCCATGTTTTTTATGGCATCCTGCCCTTTAACAATTTGATTGTTACTGTCTTTTAGCTCATTGATGTAGTTGCGGCACAAACCAACTTTGGTCTGTTTGTGGAAGTATTCAGTGTTCCTGTCACCCCCTTTTAACCAAAGTTGTCTGGATTTCAGTCTCCAGGTTTCTTCTTCACGCTTGGATGCTTTTAATATTTCTAAATTAAGGTATTTTTCCTGTAAAATAGTATGCTGGGTGATCTCATCATGTTCCATTTTAGATTGAAGAGAGGCAAGGTTAGCTTGGAGTTCTTTTTTGGAGGAGGAAGGGTCCGGGAAGGAGGAGATGGCCCATAATTTTAAAGCAGAACGAACATCCTTGAGTTTGGACTCCCAGATATAGCTTGGGGAGCCTGAGAAGGAAGTGGTCCAAACAGAATGAATTAAATCAAGGGTTGAGTCATTTTGTAGCCAGAGAGGATTGAATCTAAAGGGGATGAGACCAAGGTTAGAAGGCTGAGTAAGGGAGATAACAATAGGTTTATGATTAGAAGAAGCTGACGAGACAATGTAAGAATAAGCAATAAGATCAAGCTGAAGGATAGAAGTACTTATTAGAAAGCGATCAAGTCGAGCCACAATGTGCCTTGGTCCAGTTCGCTTGTTGCTCCAAGTGAAGTTCCCATTTTTGGGGATAGGAATCAAGACGTCGAAATAAGCCATCAAGTCTTCCACCTTTTCGCCGAAGGGGTCCCTGACGATCGAGCCACCCCTTTTTTCCTTACTAGAGATAGTAGTGTTGAAATATCCAGCAATGATGATGTTTTTCCCTTAATATTCTTCGCTCAGTGATTATAGAGAGTTCCAGAATTCTTGCTTATCCCTATAATGTGTCGGACCATATACATTACAAAGATAGATCAAATCCGGATTGTTATCATTTGTAAGTTATGAAAGGAGCCAGTAAGTATTTTCTTTTATCAGTTTGATATTGAAGCTGCCTGAGCTACATAAGGTCACTGTTCCTCCTGAGGCGCCTTTGGAGCTAACTACCATGCTGGATATTTTTTTCCAGAAGAGATTTGAGAGATTCAATACCTCTTCTTTGGTCATTTTGGTCTCTTGGATGAGCAGTATGTCGGGTTTCTCTGTTTTCAACATGTTTTTTAAGGCTTCAACTTTAAAAACACCTCCCAATCCTCTACAATTCCAAGAGACTAGTTTCATTAATTTTTTGGTGCTTGAGATCCTGCTTGGGATCGAGTGTCCTTGTTTCCTGGACATTTGGCATTTTGGAGTAGCTTAGTATCCTCTAAACTTAGTTATCTTCCCAGATTTAGTTCTCTCTTTGTTTCTTGTTCTTGATGTTTCCTTTGGGATCTTCTTCCTCTGGTGGATAAAGGAGGGCCAATATCGATGGTCGCCGTCTCCTGTGAATTTTGAGTCTCTTTAGAAGAGGTTTGCCCCAAGGATGAGATTAAAGGGTTGGGTCTACTAAGTTTTACCATTTCTGCCCAAGTTCCCCCCGGAGATGCGAGTTACTCATTATTTTCTTCAGCGACAGCCATATCTTCCCAAGTTTCTTTAGGGGAATAGGGATCAGAAGGGATGTTTCCTGCGATCTGTTCAATCACTGAGGTATGCGGGGGTTCTGTCGCGTTCCCAATATTTTCACTGGCTTCTATTCTCTCTCCAATTAGCTGAGCTTCAGAGTTGGGGATTTTCGTCCTTCACGATGTAGATTTTCAAAGTGACTTCTAGTAGAGGGTTTAAGGTTCTTTTGATTATGTTCCTTATTTTTTCCTTGTTGGTTTCCTAATTTGTTTGCGGAGGGGTTGTGGGTGGATTTTTTTCCTCTTTTGATTTGTTTCCATCCCTCTTCATGGGCCTTTTCTGAATCCTCTTGGATGATCTTGGGAAAGTTCTTTACAAAATTCCCAGCCATCCATAAGAATATTTATACCTTCCGACAAACCTTTTTCCAAATCCACTTCCACACAGATCCTGGCGCAGCAGAATAGATGACCTTTGGGCTCTGCTTTGTCAATATATCTCCCAAGGGAGTTTCCAATAGATTGAAGAACCTCATCATTCCAGCAATGTAGAGGAAGATGGGGTAAACGAACCTAGACAGGAACAACAAAAGGGATATCTTTGTCGGGATCGAAGGAAAGGTTCCATCGATTGAGATAAAGTCCTCTCGATCCCAAGAAATAAGGCCCACTACAAAAAATGAGGTCTCTATCCTCCTTAAATTCAAAAAGAAGGTGTAAAATCCCTTACCGTAGAAACAATGTTGCAGTTCTCCCGAGATGAGAGGCATCTAGTTCTTTGAGAGCCAAGTCTCCATCATTTTTGGAGAGGGCCATATCCCAGTAAATTGGTCAATGAGTCCACGATCTCTCAAGGCTAAGGATTTCATCCGAGAAGCTACCGACGTGATCTGAACCTTGGGTGCTGCTGCTCTCTTGACAAAGGCGAATGAGGGTAGATCCGAGATTGGGATGGGGGGGGTGGAGGCGACTAGGAGTTGGAAGGCGGTATCCAGATGGAGGCAGAGCTCCTCCGGGGAAGGATCTATAGGAGGAGAGGAGGCCATGGCGGCCCAAGCATGCAAGCCCTAGCCAGAAAGCCTAGCGGCACAAGCTTACAGGAACCCTCGGCTCATCCTAGGGAGCAGTTATCCATTGACATGTCGGCCTCAGGCATGTTACTAAACAAGGGGAAATCCTTATTCTCTGGGGAAGTTATTGCAGATGACGAGATGGAGTATTATAGAAAATTGTTCCCTTATCTCAGAATTGCTTTAGACAAGGGGTTGAAATACCTATGGTTTGAAGTACCTGTGGTTTAGACTTAAACCTCTCTCTGATGTAAAAAAGGATTGGGATTCCTTGGTGGCTAAGTGTGAGAAGCGAATATCGAATTGGTGCTTCAAATGGTTATCTAAAGGAGGAAGAATGGTCCTGGTACATGCATTTTTGGAGGCGATACCGGTTTATTGGATGAGCTCTTGGATCCCCATTGGAGTGCTCGTCAAGATAAGGAAAATTAGTTTTCATTTTCTTTGGTTCAGGAGTCTAGAAGGAAGGGAACTACATGGATGAAATGGAAAGCAATAGCACAACCAAAAAGACAGGGGGGATGTGGAATAAAAAACTCATTCTCCTTTGCAAAAGCTCTCGTGGAAAAATATATTTTGAGAGCGATCAAGGGCTCTGGTTTATGGGTGTAGGTATTTTATCAAAATTATATTGCACCAATATTGATTATTGACTAGATTCGCTTACCACAAAAATCCACTCATAATGTCTCAAATATTTGGAAAGCAACTATAAATTATTTTGATACGATCGGTACTGGCTTAGCTTGGAAGATAGGTAATGGGACCAATATTCTCCTGGGGGGAGATCCATGGGTTGGGAGTGCTTCATAGCATGCCCTCTGGATCACATGATCAGACTTCTCCATGTTAGAGGATAGTACAGTCTCAACCACATTGTGGATCATAGTGCTTCCTCTTTAAAGGGTCAAGCATGGATATCAACCAATCATATTGGGTTCTAGGGAGAGCACTATAGGAGATGGGAAGCATTCATATCAAACTTAAATAACAGTCATGTGAGGATTCACCAAATTGAGGATACTCTGGTATGGCTTAATTTACCCTTTTTAAACAAATGTAGTATCTCATTGAGCTCCTTATAAGTCACCTCTTCCATCAATGCAAGATTATCCCCATCATTAACATATTTGGGGAAGTATTGTGCAACTTTTAATATACTCCAAAAACTAGTTGTAGTGCTCTACTTCAGGCAGAAGATATATCAGACCCAAATTGGTGGTGGCGAGCAGTATGGAGATTTCAATGGCCTTCGAAATCAAAGATTTATATTTAGTTCTTGCTTTCTAACAAAGTCTTGACTTGGGATATCCTTCAAAGGAAAAATAGATTGGAGCCAAGAAGATGCTATTTATGTAAGGTCGTGGAAGAAACAAACCTACATCTGGCTGTAGAATGATATTATATAAAGCAGGATTGGAAAGAAATTGAGCACATGGTGAAGATAAAAGATACACGACATGGAGTGTCAACTGAGGAATGTATAAGACATTGGTGCTCCAAACAAGCATTAGAAGATTTAAGATCACTTCCATTAATCATCAGTTGGGGGATTTGGCTAGCCATAAATGCTAGCTACTTTGAGGAAAAATTCATTTCCACTTTCCAATGTGACTCCCGGGGCTTAGGAATTCTCAAAATTTTTCCTAAGGTCGAAAAGAAGATACATATTTGATAGGTGATCTAAGAAGTGATTGATTATAATGCACCCTGGGCTTATTTTGATGGATCGACACAATGAGATCCATGTACCTATGGATATGGAGGTATTTTATATTTACTAGAGAAGCACTAGTTCAAATTTAAAGCTGGACTGGGTCAGGGATCAAAAAATTTTGTAGAGTTAAGCTGTAACATCCCTCCAATTTGACCCTTATTATTATTACTTTCATAAATAATTATTGTAATCATTTCTAGTGAGGAGCTCAAGGCCAAGGCCCCACTAGTAATCGTAACGTCTAATGATGTTTATTTTCTAAGGATTGTAAAATTAGGTGGTGGACCTAAGTCACTGGAAGTAGTGACGCCACGACGAACATTTAAATTTTGCCCTAGTGAGGATAAGTCGACGATGACTCATGTCACTTTGGTAACCAGAGGTGGTGGGGGTAAAGTAGTCTAGTGATGACCTTTCATTAATACACAATTATTAAGAGTGCCACCTAAGTACAAGTAAAGATAAACTAAGCGACGGAAAGAGTTGCTACGATATCTATCTATATATCCATATACATATTATAAGAACTTCAAAAGGTTGAAGTTCACCATGACGTTTAGTCATAATCATTTGAGGAGTTCTACTAGGAAATGGGTTATCCTAAAAAGAAAGGGTTACTTGAGCAAATTTATTTTATTAAGACTACAAAGAGTTAAAGGGGATAATAATCCCTCAGTATGAAAGTTATTAACCTATTTTTATGCCTTGATAAGCTACATTTTGTTCACTAACAAAAGATAATGGTACTTTTCCTATATATGAGCTTTTGATAATGACACTTGTGTCATAATGGAAACCAAATTTTATGGGAACTTTTTAAGAGGATATTTTGATATATGAAATATTATAAAATTTAGTGAGGGAAAAACACATGGATTTGTGTATATGAGTCAATCAATGGACTTATTTTTATACTAATGATCATCATTTCTAGGACACTGTACATATATGTTGAGATGGCCGAGTTGGTCTAAGGCGCCAGATTAAGGCTCTGGTCCGAAAGGGCGTGGGTTCTCAATTAATTAAAGTATGTCATACGATACAAATTCCTTAACGCCCAGGAGCCACGATCTCCATAAACCACTCTAAGAGTGTATTGATTTCACATTTAAACACTCAGTTTTGCCTCCTACTATCCTTGATTTAGGAATTTACGTAAGCCAATAGGTAGTTTATTGATGGAGTGGGATATTAAATGAAACGGATCTGCCTACCACGATCTCCTTGTAGAGAGCTCCATTTGGAAAGAGTTGACAGCACTCACCCCACGACGGAGGGATTTTAGGAATCGGTGTGAGAGGAGAGATCTGCGCCAAGTTTAGGGAAGGTGGTTGTCAAAAAGATCCGTGGAGCACTTCCCTTAGTGATTTCTGCCATTTGTTTTCTATTTTAGAGCACCGCGACCCTTCCTTTGAACACCTGTTCCACTCGTTGAACAACAAAACCTTATCTCTGCCATTTGTCTGGCCCATGGAGCACATGACTCTGTGTCACGTTTTGTCTCATTAATAAAGAGCAAGAACCATTTGAAGGTCGCGAGATGGACAAAGGCATACTGCCAGCACTTTTTGCATACTTATCGATTTAAGGGGGGATACGCTGCATAGATAGGGGATTATTTTTCGGTTGAATGCAGAGGAGAAGGGATCGATATAGGCTGCTATCGATACAAGGGGGAGAGAAGAAAACACTGTAACGATAAGTGGATGCATGGAGGGAGGGAAGTTAGAGAGGATCATGCTGGAACATGGCATGGAGGGATAGCCCGGATTCCGTCAAGCGTTTCTACTCAGGTTTTATTGATACTTAAATTGTTTCCTTTTTCAGTCCGTTGATGGTAGTGATTCGGAAAATATAATCTATACTTGTATTACTGGTGTTGCTGACGATTTGAAAGAAAAACGTTGTAGTAAGTCTTTATATATACATTATGCGGTTGCTTGCTTTTGGGGAAGTTATATTTTGACGTCGAGTGGACTCAGCAAGAGAAAATGGCATTTTGGTGGAACAAGCCAGATCTCGGGTCGTGTTTATTATCGAATAGAACTGTTGTGTTAAAATAAAAATTCTATTTTAGGGATGCACTTTCAACGAAGGAAATCACATACCGCTGTGTGCTTTTCTTCTAGTTTTATCCTTATGATTTCCAAAGCGTGTGATCCTTCCCTTTCATACACCTACGAAAAGAATTGAAGAGCCGATTCTCCCCCCATTGTTGTATTAATTTACACATTATCGAAAGAGTTCACTGTGCCTACACTCCGTCGATTAATACAGAGATTTGACACCCTCTTTTGATTGCGCAGACAGAATGCTGATTTATTCTATTGCTGTAGGTTGCACATAGATTTTGGTTTCCTCCATCTTCGTGCAATGTTTAATTGTTGTAGATTACGTACAGATTCCAGTATCCTCCTCTTATGCACTATTTCTTTTACTCTCTTGAATTTGCATACAAGAGTCATGGTGCAACTAAACCTCTGCTTTTATTTATTAATTGTTGCTTGCGTATTGATAGAAATACCGTTGTCATAGATATTGCGGGTTACCTGCTTTTGAGCTTATGCATAGTTGGAAATCTAACTCAGAATGATCGGTGTTTATACTATGAGTGTAATGTGATCGCAAAGATATGCAAGTATATCTTATTACAGGTTAGATCCATTCAGCAATAAATCTATGTAGGCATTTCCATTTTAGTGGTATGATGTAGTAAGCTGTGTGTATATATATATATATATATATGCATTCTGGGTTTTATTATTATACCAACTTATGATCATGAGAGAACGCTTAGTCCCGATCTATGTATTTATACATCGGTTATAATGGAATAATGTCCACAATAAGTTTAGATCCAGTTAGCTATGACTTGGTGCGATTACTCTACCGAGTTTGGACCGCATTCTAAGCGTTGCTTTCATTAATCACAGTTACATTGTTTCCAATGCATGGGGTTGAGTCCTCAGTAGTCTATACTTGATGTATAATACTATAAATATAATAAATATGTTTTGTTCGGGACAATAGACATTAGAACGATGGATAGCTCCTAAAAAGGAAAAGGCTAAACCTTGGTCATTTTCATAGTGTGAACTTGATGGGAAAGGGGCATCGTTTAATATCTTCTCCAAAATTTAAAAAGAATTAATGTAGTGGGAGACCAAACTTGGTTTTAAAATATGCAACTTATTAATATAAGTTTTAGGCCTCTAAAGTTCCTACGAGATTTATTTAAATCAGAGTTATTTTATAATATTTTTTTTTGTAAAGGTATATGGGAATTTATTTAAGAAAATAGACCCTCATAATAGTTGAAATAGTGGTGATATAACTCTAGTATAAAAAAACTTGTGTAATATCTTAAATAAATAATTTTGGTGTAAGGCATAGAATCCTTGAGTTAATAACATTCTGAGGAGTGTGATAAAGATAGTATTTTACTATATGGTTTGGCTAATGTAAGACTCGATACTTGGTCAGAGAGTCAGTTTGAAGTTATGATTAGAGATTAAGATTTTATGTCTCCATTATGATGTAGCATGAAGGAGAGAAACAACCATTTGAGGGTTGTCAGGCACTTGTAGAATAGAAATGGGTCATAAGATTTCAGGATGATAGCAACAAACATGTTGCGAGATTGTAATCCCTTTGGGAATTGTAAATTAATACACACACAAACCTTTGTGGACTAGCCCGTGTACGGGTGAACCACGTTAAAATGGTCTCTCATTTTTGTGGTGATTAATTGGCTTGTGGATTTTATATCTTTTGTTGAATGTACTCTTGGCATGTCTACTTCTCTTATAAATTTTTAATGCAAATTGGTTATGCACTTTAGGAACCTGGATCATAAGAATGATTTTAAATAGCTAATCTATTTTCCTTATTAATAACTAACTGATTTGTGATGAATATCATTCAGTCTAGTTTGCTTTTAAAAAGGTACCTTATATGTTTATTAAAATTAAAACGGTGTTGAGGTTGTTATTTATATCTTGCTGCAATTGTATGTTGACAATCTTCTCATAATGTGTCTTTCGTTTAAAGCATCTACCTACTAACATTAAAAGAGTAAGTGAGTGTAAGGTTGTCACGATTGAAAGCAAAGAGTCAAACATTGGACTAATAATTATACGGTATGAAATTGTATGTTCTGTATATTCTTTTATTGTTTTAGTGATTTTAGAAAAGGCTATGACTTTGTAGAATACATTAAAATCTGACTCAATGAATGATAAGTTTTAAACTGTAGTTAGTAAAAGGGACTTAATGTTATATAACATGTAATTGTTCTCTTACTCATATGAATGTCTAAGGAGTAATAAAGGAGTTGAGATAAAATATGAAGTATTACATCATTAAAATTATAGAGTTTTTAGATTTAGTTGAAGGATGTTACAAAAGGTAAATAATGATGTTTACTGATATTTTCTATGTTATTATCAGTTAAACAATTAAATAAATTTCATAAGATGGTTAAATGCCGCCTTGTACTTAAAAAGCAAGTTTAAATACCAAATCTTTTACTTCCGCGTAGCTTGAAAGGTTCAATAGACCGTTTAGAAAATTTTTAAATTTTTATGAAATTTTGGGTTCGTGACATAAGCACGCTTAGATTATTGCTATGGTTGGCCTTGGAAAATGGATTTGATTGTCTACAGATATTCAGAGGTTCACATATCATAATTAATTGGTTAAATGGTGAGATCGGAATTCATAACCTGCGATTAGGATCCTTACTAGAGGAGACTATTTGACTAAAAAATCAACTGGGAGAAGTCTCTATCACACATATTTACAGAGAAAGAATTACAAAGGAAAATGAGCTTGCCAAGGCAGGGATCGATTTGCAGAAAGGAAGTTGGTACACTATCGAGGAATCGACAGAGGGTTCGATAGGATAGTATCATGCACTCTTCCACGATTGATTGCATAGGTTGGTAAACTGACATCAACATCGAAATGATAATGTAAACACCGAATGGTGATATTTCTTGTGTTGACAAGTGTTTTTTTATGACAAGGCTTCTACAAGAAGAAGTATTGGACATTGAGATCGAGAAATCGAGCCTATAGCTACAGGTCAAGTAATTTTGAAAGATTTTCTATTTTCATAGATGAATATGCAATAAATGGATGAATATATAGTTATTTTCATAGATGAATATGCAATAAATGGATGAATATATAATTAATGGATGAATATGTAGTCAATAGAAAGGATCTACCTTCATGATAACTAATCAATGTAACTTTGTTTTTATATAAAGGATCTACCTTCATGATAACTAATCAATGTAACTTTGTTTTTATATAAAGTTATGGTTTTGAAAAAAAAAAAAACCTACTAAAAATTTAAAAGGAAGTTTACTACAACAACATGTTATAATATTAATAATTTAATCATTAAATAGTAATGAAATTGAGTGTTGGTTCCAACTTCCATGAATATTAACACACTAAACTTAGTGTGATCATTTTCAAATAAGTTATCAAACCACAAATAACTAACTCCAAAGAACGAGTAATACTAAAGTCACTTTACAAACATAATGAACTTACTAACTATTAATTGATTAATTCTCCTAAACCACTAACCAATTGTATTTATAAATCGTCACTCTACAAACATAATGAACTTGCTAACTTATTAATTGATTAATTCCCATAAACCACTAACCAATTGTATTTATAAATCCAAACATAATGAACTTGCTAACTTGTTAATTGATTAATTCCCATAAACCACTAATCGATCTATTAGGTTTCCATTAAATTTCTTTCTAACCAATTGATAAGTTATTCCTTTTTGGGGACATGACTCTTTACATACTTTTGTGTATTTAAACACAATTTATTTTGTAGATGAGTTATTTTACTAAAAAAAAGCTCATTAATCTAATGGTTAAGTGATTCCCTCCAACTGTTGTTACTGTTGTTTCTGGTGTGTGGTTCCCTCCGCCTGTATCAAAAAGCCATGAAGCACAGCTGCTCTTTGTGGAGTGTGGTTTCTTCCACCTGCATCAAAAAGCCATGTAGCGCACGCAATGTTGAGAGCTTCACAAGCAGAAGAGGTAACACACGCAATGTTGAGAGCTTCATCCTTAGAAATACTAAGGAGAAGAGGAGCATGCCCATTGCTTCTCCATATTCAAGAAGAGTCTGCGCCGCACCTTCAACATATTTGTCACTGCAGTGCTCTCTGAGTAGTTGTTTGTGAGCAGTTTTATTGAATTTTTCTCTCTACAAACTTTGATTATACTTTTGCAGACCGGGCCAACGATTGAAGCCTGTCGACGGAGGATCCCATTGACTAGCTAACTTATTGATGTTTCTCCTCGCATTCTCATTTTTTTATCTGCTGAAGTATCAAGAATATAAAGGAACACTGTGGAGCACTGTTGCACATTCGACTCATGTTGAAAGTTTGAAGTGTAGAAATACCAGCCAAGTAAGAAAGCATGTTGTTGTTGCACTTGTTTGGTGAGAACTCGATGTCTATGAACACTGAATCAAGGTCTGCATTTATTTCTATGAAGAAACTGCAAAGTTAATTATACTTGCCTAATGGGTTGCGTTTTCATGGTATCAAGCTTTTATTTGTGCATGATCCAGTCTGACTTCTGTCCATTGCAAGCAACGTCTTTGTAGAATTCAATGTTATTATTTAAGTAATGATAAAAACAACAATGTAATAGACAATAAACATAAAGCATTGTTGTTTATGAGACACAACAATCTTGATTAATTGGATATTAATATGCAAAATCGGGCCTCTTCTTGGGGATATTATTCCAGGAATGCATTATTGGAAGAGGTAAATGTTCTGCGTTCTATTTTACAAAGACTGTTTTTTATTTATTTATTCTGAAATGCTTTGCGTTGGTTTTAAATGTTTTGTAAAGTTTTTTCTTTCATTTTGTAAGAGCTAAGAGAATGTTCTATGTTTTATTTTACCATACTTTGTTTTAATTTTGAAATGCATACTGTAAGAGCTGGGAAAATGCTCAGTACTTTTTATTTTCACCATACTTTCTTTTAATTTCATTTCAAGAATGCATATTGTAAGAGCTGGGAGAACATATTTCTTTAGGCAATACATCTTTGTTTACAAGTTGTTCCAGTAAGTGGGAAGACGTTTTTAATAAGAGCTTCATTGCTCTGGGTTTTATCCTTGTAAGAAGTTTTATTTACAACATATATGCTATGGATTAACAATTTTATTTAATAACTATAAGAACTGCTTTTTATTTATTTATTTTATTTATTTAGTAATATGTTCTTTATTTATTTTATTTATTTAGTAATATGTTCTTGGTTATTTGGAAATACGATTTTTTTTAAAGAGCTATATACTCATTATTACTTGGAAATACATTTTTAGTTAAGAGCTATATACTATGCTTTTACGTTTTTATTCAAGACATATATGCTTTGATATGCTTTGAGTATCTTTATTTGGATGCATTTTATTTAAAAGATATATGCTCTTCCTTCTATAATAATAGAACCTACTTGTAGAATGAAAGATTACTGATATGTTCCATGAGGTGAGGCACGAGAATCCCTATTTTTATCTCTTGCTGTAAAAGGAAATGCTACATTCTAGAATGCGTTCTATGTGGGGTGAGATGCCCTTTTATTATATTATTTTGGTAAAAGAATGAATGCATTTTCATAATTTTATTTATCGTCGTAAAGAATGCCTTCTTTGTTGGAAAGAGACGGCTTCCACATATATTTAACTGACTTGTGATTGATACGTTTTTGGATAACGAACCCTAAATACTTTTAGTTTTCATGCTTTTATTAATGGGTGAGCAAGTAATTGTAATTAACATAATTATGTTATTATGTTCTTCAAAAAAATAGAGTAAGTAGTTGTAATTCATATAATTATCTTATTTACTTGTTCTAAGAGATCAAAATATTTAAGTTAATAAATTATCTTTTATTTACTTGTTCTAAGAGATCAAAATATTTAAGTTAATAAATTATCTTTTATTTACTTGCTTTAAGAGATCAAAATATTTAAGTTAATAAATTATCTTTTATTTACTTGCTTTAAGAGATTAAAATATTTAAGTTAATTATTTTATTAATACATTGAAAATAGGAGGCAGTGGGGGAATCGAGGCTCTGCAACTAGGGTTTGAGTCGACCTAGCATGATCTCGGCAGCTATGGTTTCTTCATAGCCGCCATCCCCTTCCTCCCCTGTGCAGCTACCTGTCAAGGATGCATGCTTTCCTGCGCTTGGAGCGGTGGTGGAGCTTTCACGACGACTCAGTAGCGGCGTTCTGCTGTGGCGGCGGCGGTGGTTTCATTGCAGAGGGGAGCTGAAGTGGCAAGGCGACCTTGGCGTTCGACTGGCGGCCATCTTGCAGCGATCTGTCACCTATAGCAGTTTTCAGGGCTCTAGCGGGCATCCTGTGGCGGCGGCGGCGATTCTTTGCCGTTTCAGTGGCAAGGCGGCCAAGGCGTTGGCCATATACGACGGCTGTGGAGATGCTTTCGTCCTGGTGCGGGATCCTGCGTGTGGCGGTGGCGCAGATTCGTGGTTGGTCGTGGGTTCGAAAACGACAGAGGTACTCTGAGCATTCCTGATCCAGGCATGAGCCGTGGGTGATTCTGTACAGAGTAATGGGGATGGCTTGTCTTTTTTACAAAAAGATGGGATCTCCTTCTCCTCGGCATAGGATGTGATCTGTGCTCTGCAGAAGTATCCTCTGTCCAATAATGAAGACGAAGAGTCTTTGCCTACCGTGGACGCGTATTCTTGGAATGTGAGTTCAAGGTTCGACGTTGTATGAGAGGATGGAGCCACGACTGGACTGAGAGCCTGTTTCGCACCCTGGTGAGAAGGCAAGAAGACGCGATCCTCAACGCTTTCATTATTCCGGAACTGCTTGCCCAGACTTCAGAAAGGGCACTAGTCGTCGCAGGGATGCCTACAAATTTGCGCATGGTGTATTCGAATGTTGGCTTCATCCTACCCGATATCGAATCCAACCTTGTAATGACGGGCAGAGCTGTAAATGCAGAGTCTCCGCAGCAACTTCGTCTGTTGCCGGGACTTTCATCACCCGGCAGTAATTAAAGAAGCCGCGCAGCTCTGCATGTTGCTTCTGCTCTGAAGAACTATGACCTGAATCGTGGAGCTGCCTACGTTGAGTGGTTTCTTGCGGGTGACTTGACCCTGGTTCGTAGTCGATTGATCGCACAAGCTCCCACTGACGGCGGGCACTTATTTGTGGCGGCGACGGCTGCTTCCAGGCCGAGGTGCCTTCTTGTTTGAGCGTTCAACCTCTGTGGCCATGGATTCTTGCATGGAGGCCTCTCCACTTTCCTGCGTTTTGCTTTCAGGTATTGATGGAGCGTGATGGATTTTTCTGAGTATGGAGAGAGGGCGGCGCCTTTGCGCGGCGACCCATTGGGTCTGAGCACGATCCAGTGGCGGCGGCGGCGGTTTCAGGTCCTAATCTGAAACCGATGGCCCTAATTTCACCTACTGTTCTAGACATATCTGTTCTTCTTCTTGTGGCAACATTCTCTGGGTTTCTCTTTTTTTGGTTCAGCTCATTATAAGCTGTTTGTTTCTGCTTATATGGGACAGAAATATGTGAAAATGTAGGGATCCTTGTTGATTCTACTACATGTGCAGTATGTAATTTTAATCAACTTTTTGAAATAAAATTACGGACATTTTCCAAGGAAAAATAAAAATAAAAAATACATTAAAAATAGAAACACGTATTTAAGTTAATAAATTATCTTTTATTTACTTGCTTTAAGAGATTAAAATATTTAAGTTAATTATTTTATTAATACATTAAAAATAGAAACACGTATTTATATTTAAGTTAATTATTTTATTAATACATTAAAAATAGAAACACTTATTTATATTTAAGTTAATTATTTTATTAATACATTAAAAATAGGGAAAAAATTTACATTTAACCTAATTTTCTTTTTATTTCTGCATTGCTAAGAAATAGAGCAAGTAGTTATAGCTAGCCTATTTATGTATACCCACCAAAACTCCTACAAAATACATTTCCACCTCAGACGTGAAAATATGTGCTAGCCAGTAATCAAGCTCTGCGATGATTGAAGTTGAGCAAGAACAAACTGCATCATAATATAAATGATGAACTATAGCATACTATCGGATGGAAGCTTGCTGCGAAATCTTGGATGCATCACTGGTACACACCAACAATCATTGCCACTACTTGGAAGGGAGTGACATATAGAACCACAGCAAACAGTAAGCAAAAAGTGATAATAGAACAAATATTTATATTTAAGGTAATTAGGGGTCTAAGAAATAGAATAAGTATTAATAAGAAAAAAGTGATAATAGAACAAGTATTTATATTTAAGGTAATTAGGGGTCTAAGAAATATATTTAAGGTAATTAGAAATAAAATAAGTATTAATAAGAAAAAAGTGATGATAGAACACGTATTTATATTTAAGGTAATTAGGGGTCTAAGAAATATATTTAAGGTAATTAGGGGTCTAAGAAATAGAATAAGTATTAATAAGAAAAAAGTGATAATAGAACAAGTATTTATATTTAAGGTAATTAGGTATTTATATTTAAGGTAATTAGGGTCTAAGAAATATATTTAAGGTAATTAGGGGTCTAAGAAATAGAATAAGTATTAATAAGAAAAAAGTGATAATAGAACCAGTATTTATATTTAAGGTAATTAGGGGTCTAAGAAATATATTTAAGGTAATTAGGGGTCTAAGAAATAGAACAAGTATTTATATTTAAGGTAATTTTTGTATTTATGTAAGGGACAAAGTAAAAAAGTTTTTAACCTTAGTTTTCCATTATTTTAAAGAAAAGGTTTATTGATTGGTTATGTTTACATTAAGTTAGGGGTCTAAGAAATAGAACAAGTATTTATTTTTAAGGTAATTTTTGTATTTATGTAAGGGACAAAGTAAAAAAGTTTTTAACCTTAGTTTTCCATTATTTTAAAGAAAAGGTTTATTGATTGGTTATGTTTACATTAAGTTGAGTTTTCTTGTTGGGAAATGAGCTAGACTCTCAAATGTTTAGAGAGTGCAATACATGAGTCGCAAGATTTGAATATAAGGTTCATATAGTATATACCACATATTTAGAATTTTTATTTAAAAATAAATAAATCAGTCATTAGATAAATCTTTTATCAATTATTAAAACGTTTTAAATATTCAAATTTAAATATCAATTATTAAAACGTTTTAAATATTCAAATTTAAATAACTATTTTTTCAAAGAAATCATTGTGTTTTTTTTTTTCCTTGGATGTTTCCTTGGAAAAAGTCCGTAATTTTATTTCAAAAAGTTGATTAAAATTACATATTGTACATGTAGTAGAATCAACAAGTTCCTTGGATGTTTCCTTGGAAAAAGTCCGTAATTTTATTTCAAAAAGTTGATTAAAATTACATATTGTACATGTAGTAGAATCAACAAGGATCCCTACATTTTCACATATTTCTGTCCCATATAAGCAGAAACAACAGCTTATAATGAGCTGAACCAAAAAAAAGAGAAATGAGCTCGGGAAAACACCCTCATTGCACATAAAAATGGAGAATACAGAAAATACTACAGAATAGTGAGCAGAAACCCGCTCATATCCACCATAGCCTCACAAGATCTAGAAGCTATGACCATCCACAGCTCACTATGCAGCAGACCCACCTCAGAAAGAAATAGATCCGTCAAAACCAAAACCCTCATCGGAGGAAGCAGAAGATCCATGTCTGTGGACAGAGCAGCAGACACGGTAGACCTCCCAAACCGGCGAAAACAGCCAGCAAGCAAACCCCTGATGAAGAAGCAGCCAGACAAACCCCAAATTGCTGGAGCAGACCGTCGTCGACTTCCGCTCTCCCTGCTCTGTAAAGATCATGGTTCCAGTGTGGGCAGCGGCGGCGTTGCTTCAGATTCCAGATCGGCGAGAGCCGGCGGCGGTTTTGGTGGTGTGCACCTGAGGCGGTGGCTTCTAGATGTGGGAGGCAGGCGTTTCCTCTGTTTGATGCTGCGGTTTGGCTCAGTGAGTCTTTAACCCTCTGCCTCTGCCTTTGCCCACTCAGATGCCCAGGTTTTCTCACCCAAATCTCCTCTCGGCTCGGCTCCTTCCGTGCGGCTCTGGCGGCAAGCGGCTGGCCCCCATCTTGTTGTTGAAGATCTGATTGCATAGGTCACAACCAGTTCTTGTAGCTCTCCCGCATTCTTCTATCGATCATGCTGCACCCGTCCGCGCACAGCAGCGTGGGAAACGTATCGAATCCCTCGGACAGGCAGAGACTCAGAATCAATCGCATCCCCAGTTGTATCTCAAGCATCTCAGCTAAAGAATGATCTCCAGTAGATTTCGTATACGCCCTGAGAAGAATGATCCACCAAAACCCAGAATCCACAGGCGCCACTCTTCCAATCGCGCTCTCTCCAAAATCTGCAATGAGGGTCTCGACATTTCGCACAGGATCATGAAGGACCTTGAAAGAAGCCGGCATGACGCCTTCCCCGAGCGTAAAACAATCAATACGATTCTCCCACCCTTGGAGATGCAGCGTCTTGAGCAGAAAATTCTTCACAATCTCAGGCTCCTCGTTCATCAGAAACGCCAGGGCGCTGGGCACAAAATCTCTCACAAAAACCTGGTTATAATTCAGCGCTTCTTCGATGGAATCCAGCGCAGCAATGGTGCCCACGGGCTTGCCGCGAAAATACACGAGCGAGCGCCGGAGATTCTCCCAGGCATCAGCCACCATGGGATTAGAATCGGAGCTCGGCGTGATCTGGATGCTCTTCATCCATTAATTCAGTACAGTCCGTCAAATCATTGTGTTATTTTCATGATTGTAATCGATATTTATGTATGAAAAATTATAGGTGTGATGTTTTTATTTTCTGACATACTCACACACATGATCTAAATGATCAAACTGCACATTATAAAGTTTTGTATTACAAATTAAACAAATTTTCCTATACATTAATTTGATAATAAATGAATTATAAAGTTTTGTATTACAGATTAAACAAATTGCCCTATACATTAAGTTGATAATAAATGAATTTCTAAAACAATTGAACGAGCCTTTCATCTTGTAGCCCACGACACATAATTTGCAATAACTTCAAAATTTCTCAAAGAGAACAACAAATACATGAACACATTTTGGAAAACAAAATCATCCTATAACCCACAACACATCATTTGCAATAACTTTGGAATTTCTCAAAGAAAACAACAAATACATGAACACATTTTGAAAAACAAATTGTACTATCACCAAATATACCAATTTCTCAAAGAAAACAACAAATACATAAACACATTTTGAAAAACAAAAATATAAACACATTTTGAAAAACAAATTGTAATATCATAAAAGATTAAAAAACCAAGAGAGAAAGAATTAATGCAATGGAGAACAACGCCCTTCATTAAGGAATTATGAACCCCCACAACAAGTTACATCCATCCTTGTCACAGCTATTGGTCCACAAATTATCCTCTAGTTCCAAACCCTTGGATAAAAGGTAATTAGTACTGCGAGCTGGAATAATAAGATCATCAAGAATATGCCCACCAGATTATCCTTACAAAAGAGTTCTTAATGTTAAAACATGTTCGATATTATGGATCGTTTGATGTTAACATGTGTTCGATAGTATGTATCGTTGATGATGTTAGTTAGATGCATGGCTGCATTTAATGGATCCAACTAGAACTTGATACTCACCCATGATATCACCCATGATATTTTTGAGTGTCCACCACCTATGCAACTCCGTGACCTTGTTCATTGTAATACACTCTCTATATCTATTTAACCTTTGCCTCTTGTACTCTTGCTTCTTTCTAGGCTACTCGTGCCCCTAATGGGGAAGCAACGACACTGTTTATTCCCCTACTCATTTATAAGCTAAGCTAAATTGTTTGTAACTATCAATTTAGGGCATTATCCTTTGGTAATTTTATTCTTTCAATTAATGTGCAGTATGAGTGCAATTTTTAATAATGGGACTCGAGTTAGAGTTTAAACTTCCCATTCAGTGGTGGGTGCACTCCAACTCACTCAAGAGCAACATAAATTTATTTGAAAATGGAGAGTTTCTCATGGTAAAGCAATTGAGATCCATCTACCAATTTAATTGCCAAATATTGCATCACTACAACAACCAGGCAAAATAAAAATCCACATCTAGTTCATCATACCAGAAACTTGGAAATTACTGGTCGCCATATTTTTGATGCAGTTGTGATCTTGTATATTAAATAATAAAGGCTTGACAGTGGCCAAAAAAGTAAAAATTACTTGCTACCAGGGAAACCATAAGTCGTCGCCTGGAATTTACTCACCTTGGCGGTTGAAGTAAATTTGCACCTTTCGTAGTATAAAATTGACACACATTTGGGAAGGTTTTAATGGGCAATTAATTAGCCAATTACTTCGCTGCAATAACCTATGAAAGTCTAAGCAACTTAAAGGCCACCTTAGTGGAGATTCAACCGTGAATATGCTTTTGAAATCATAATTATACAAAAACAGATTTTGGATTATACATAAACTGTTCCTCAACAGTTGTTGCTAGCAGTCTAATCTTGCTATGTTCACATACTTTTACAAAATTAGTCTATTTCACAATGTTTTTATAAGGCTTACTGAGTTAAGAGGTCAAGATCGATAGACAAATTATGAGAATGCCACCTTTTACTCAACCATCATTCCATCACTCTGGTCTTATTCGACTTAACTCTGCCTGAGCATAGCCGATAGTTGAAAACATGTTTATGGTTGGTCTTCTCGTTAATGTAACCCATAATTTAAGACGTACAAACACTATTAGCTTTACCAGTCCTTCCTCGGTATTCTTGTCTTGAACATGGTGAGCCTGAACGTGCATGTATTCCACTTGTTCAGCCTAGAGTTGATGCATAGTATTACAGTTTCGATCAACACAATTTTAATTAGAAGTTTTTTAATCTGTGTCAATAGACGTCTGTCAGGCCCTTTGTTCGCGGCAGTGTGCTCTCAATTAGTTTATGTTTTTTATTGCTTTACTACCTAAGATGATGTTTGGCACTATTGACACGTCTGTCAGGCCCTTTGTTCGCGGCAGTGTGCTCTCAATTAGTTTATGTTTTTTATTGCTTTACTACCTAAGATGATGTTTGGCACTGGTCTAACATGAGTTGTAACTCACCTACGAAATATTATTTGTTTATGTGCTGCTGGAATAGAAGATCATTTTTTAAACCTTTCGAAGCACGAATGAAGCACCCTACTCCGCTGTCTCTCACGGAGCCTAAGAAAAGAGAGAATTCCATGGAGGATTGCTTGCAGATCATCCCCGAACCAGACACAATTCCTCCCACGATCCAATTACAATCGCAACCGCTATTGCTTCTGCCCAAAGATAAAATTCCTGTTACAGGAACAACGATCTTCCCGGGCCCTTGTAATTTGTAGATTTTTCAGGGTTTTGGGAGTACTACTACTCCTTCACTGGGGCAACCCACCACGAGCCCAAGAGATCAGATATCTTGGGCATTGTTGTTAATGCAAGTGGGGTGTTGTTAATGCAACGACAACATTTGTTTTACCATGTAATTGATATTTCACGAAAAACTATTTCTGAGTAAACAAGTTTACACATCTAACTTAGTTATTTTGCTCCGGGTTTATGTTACCTGTGCTTTAAGTGATTACCTAGGATAAGTAATTACATATAAGCTGATTACAATCTAATGCGATATAAGCTTACCTATATTGTATAAGCATAGGAACCCGCCTCATCGGAATGGAGCCTAGTTCGTAGTATCTTCAAATGGGAAACCTCCCCATGAGAGAAAGAACAATGAATTGACTGCCTGTCTGACTGAAACATAGTAGCTTCCTGCCAACGTGATAAATTTGTTACGGCAACGTAGATTAATATAAGGGCGAATTACGCCTTTACCCGAAGCTATTGCTGCGTTATATTCCTTTACCCGAAGCTATTGCTGCGTTAGATTTAAGAGTTAATACTATAACTATAATGAGGAGGACGACAGCTTTAAGGTTGGGAAGCAGGCTTCAGTCTTACCTTTAGAGTTCTTGGTCGTTTAAGGAGGGGGTGCTAGTGGTTCTTTTGTCAGTCGTTAGCCAAGCAGTAGTAGGTCGTAAGCCAAGCATATGATATCTAGCATGATATTTTGCTCCTTATTTATTTTGATTTTAGTTTTGGTAGGGACTTGAAGCTCTGCAAACTATTTCTGAGTAAACAAGTTTACACATGTAACTTAGTTATTTTGATTTTAGTTTTGGCAGGGACTTGAAGCTCTGCTTCTATTTCCCTTGTTTTATATGTGAACTATTTTGTTTATAAGTATATTGATTTATACGTGAACTTATTTGTTTTTTTATTTGTTTATAAGTTGATTGATTTAATGATTGACTCATTGGTATGTCATGACCATATTAGTTTAGAGTTGCTAATTATTCATATTAATGATTCATGGCTAAGTTAGTTGGGAGTTGTTAACTACGCAAATTATGACCCATAACTATGTTAGTGGCGAATTGTATTAAAAATGGTCACCTTAGTCACTTGTGACAAATGAATCTATTATTTCACAACCATTAATAAAAGATTTTAATTAAAAAGCTACAACACTACAATAGGCATACAAACTTCATCCAATCAAATCGATTAATCTCCCCTTGCAAAGATTTTAATTAAAAAGCGACAACACTACAATAGGCATACAAACTTCATCCAATCAAATCGATTAATCTCCCCTTGCAAGGAGGGATTGATCCCAACAATTACCATTTCTTTTATGAGCTTACTTTATTTCCTTTCCAGGAAGACATGAGTAAATCCTTACTATTTGGTTGCATAGTAATTGACAAAAGCATAACATGTTTTTATTCTTGGAAAAGGTACCTCTATATTATCTCCGAGTTTGAAGGAGGTTTCGTAGGGAGCCTTTAACTCACAATTTCCTTATACCTGGAAAGTGAGCTCTAGACACCTAGGGTTATGTCCTTTGCTACTTCGTTCTCCTTACACTTCCAATTGGATTTTTTTCCTTGGGTGAACAAAGTGTTAAGATTCAATATGCTAAGACAGAAAATATAAGCATTGTATTTCATTTCACAACAATAGCATATACAGGATAACTGAAAGAACAACAAGCACAACATAAACACAAGAGACACAAATTTATCCTCGGAAACCCTCATGGGGTAGAAAACCCAGCAAAGCTTCCTCAATATAGATGACCAACAAATACAAAGATGTAAACCATAGACAAGAGCTCCTTCTCCTCCATAGCAGACCTCTCCCTCACCTATGCGCTATTCACAAGTGAGTGTAGTGTGTGTTAAATGAGGAACACACCTCCTCTATTTATACACATCTCTGACTTGTATTTTATATTAACTAGGTCGGCCCCAACTTAACCACTGGGTTAAACACCCCATTACAATTGACTGGGCCGACCCCTCTAGGGCTGTCTAATAACCCTTTGACCCACATAACACATACAGTGCCGACCCCCACTAGGGAAGTCTAATAACCCAAGTTACCACATTCCGACGGAGGAATAAACATCTCCGGATATACAATAAGGTCTTCACGGAGGAATGAAACATCTCCGGATATACAATAAGGTCTTCACGGAGGAATGAAACATCTCCGGAATAATAAAGTACAAATATAATATTCTTAGAAGTTACAATATTTCAACACTCCCCCTTAATGAGAAGGATATTATAACAACATCTGCAGGAGCAAGGAGTCATCGACTACATCATACATGATACATCTATAAATCATTGGAAGCTTTCTCAACATCATCAGTAACTCAACTAGTTACTGGAATATCATCAGGTCTTCAATACTGGAGTATCAACATCGTCAGTATTGAGTCTTCACCTTTTGCAGCACTCGATCAGCTACAACATCGTCATCAACTGGATCCTCTTGATCAACATCATCACATCATCAACTGGATCCTCTTGATCAACAAAATCATCTGGATCATCTCAATCAACAGCAACATCTGGTTCATCTCGATCAACAACAACATCTGGATCATCACGATCAACATCATCATCTCGATCTACAACATCTGGATCATCTCGATCTACAGCATCTGGATCATCTCGATCTACAACATCTGGATCATAGTAGCATACTCTGCAATACACACGATCCAATTACAGGATGATCAATCCCGCTCTCTTTAAGACATAGGTCCATGGATGATACAATCCAGATCAAGTTCCAGGATGATCAATCCTTATCACTTTAAGACAAGTCTCATGTCTATGGACGATGCAATCCAGATCAACTTCCAGGAGGATCATTCCTTATCACTTTAAGACAAGTCTCATGTCTATGGACGATGCAATCCAGATCAACTTCCAGGAGGATCATTCCTTATCACTTTAAGACAAGTCTCATGTCTATGGACGATGCAATCCAGATCAACTTCCAGGAGGATCATTCCTTATCACTTTAAGATAAGTCTCATGTCTATGGACGATGCAATCCAGATCAACTTCCAGGAGGATCATTCCTTATCACTTTAAGACAAGTCTCATGCCTAGGGACGATGCAATCCCATCACGTACATTTTGAACCAAGGGTCCAGGGACGATGCAGTCCTATCAGGTACATTTTGAACTAAGATTCTAGGGATGATGCAGTCCTATCATCAATTCTTGGAGACAGATGTCTACGGATCAATTATGGGACCGAAGTCTGGGGAAGATACAATCCCCACCTGTCCACTAAGGACTTCATTCTCGAAGAAATCTGTCTACGGCTCAATTCTAGGACCGAAGTCTGGGGAAGATACAATCCCCATCTGTCCACTAAGGTCTTCATTCTCGAAGACATCTGTCTACGGATCAATTCTGGGACCGAAGTCCGGGGAAGATACAATCCCTACCTGTCCACTAAGGACTTCATTCTCGAAGACATCTGTCTATGGATCCTTTTAGAACATGTGTTCAAGGATGATGCAATCCCTCTTCTTTCTCGGAGACATATGTCTACGGATCCTTTTAGAACATGTGTTCAAGGATGATGCAATCCCCCTTCTTTCTCGGAGACATATGTCTATGGATCCTTTTAGAACATGTGTTCAAGGATGATGAAATCCCCTTGTCAACTTAGACCCTGTCTAAGGACCATTCACCAACCTCACTGTTGGCATCACCAATATAGGTATCCACATCATCGACCTCACTGTCGATGCAGGCAATCTCATAATCAGCGACCATATCACTCCCCCCTTTCGAGGAGGGTCCTTCTGAACTACACCAAGCTTGTCTCGAAAATACTCAAACTTTACTCGAGACAGAGGTTTGGTCAATATATCAGCAACTTGTTCGTCAGTGCTTACATACTCGAGCTTGATATCTCCTTTTTGCACCATATCCCGTATATAGAAATATCGGATCTCTATGTGCTTTGACTTATCATGGAACACTGGATTCTCAGTCATCTTGATACAAATTTGGTTGTCACACAAGATCACAGTGGGGTCCATCTCTAAGTCAAACAATCCTGATAACAGTTTTCGAAGCCATATTACTTCACAGCTAGCAGGGCAAGCAACTATATATTCTACTTCGGTTGTGCTGAGAGCCACACTAGACTGCTTCCTGCTAAACCACGAGATCATGGCAAATCCCAGACAATAACATCCACTCGACGTGCTATTCCTGTCTGATACACTTCCTGCCCAATCAACATCTGTGTAGCCATACCATCAGAAGTCATGATCTCCAAGATAACATAGACCAAAATCTATCGTACCCTTTAGGTACCTCATCACATGCTTTGCAGCTATTAGGTGAACTCGTCTAGGTTCCACTAGATACTGATTCAAGGTGTTCACTGCAAAGCATATATCTGGCCTGGTATTCATCAGATACATCAATGACCCAATAATCTATCTGTACAGAGTCACATCCACTAACTCTGATGAGTCATCAGCTAATAGCTTCTAGTCGGAACCCATGAGAGTGGCCATGGTTGTATATTCCAACATATCAAATCTTCTCAAGATTTCCACAGCATTGTTACCGGACAATCCTCTTGACGATCGTCGCGAGAAAGTTGAGGGTCGAAGCATTGGGTTTGAAGATACAACAGAATATCTCCATACCAGGGGTCAGTCGTACTGATGAGAAACAATGATTCATCCGGAAATGAATCATTGTGCTCAACTTCTGCATCAGGACGGGGAAGGTCGTAGATGAGCTCAGCAAACACCAAATACTTTTTAGACTTAGCTTTCTCGAAAAGAAGATCAAATTCTTGCAGTATCACAATCCAGCGTGAATACTTGCCCCAAAGCACCTGACGTGTCAGTACGTGGTACATGGGGTTCGAGTCGGCAATGATAGTGGTGGTGCGGAGCAAAATGTAGTGACGGAACTTTTGGATGACAATGACTGCCGCGAAAGCAAGTTTTTTTACATGTGAATATCTAGTTTCAGCGTCAGCTAGACCCTTACTTGCATAGTATATCACATGTTCCTGAGCATTTTGATCCTCCTGTACCAAAACCATGGTGATAGTGGTAGCAGAAGTGGCGAGATATAGGATGTAATCTCGATAATAATTAGGCGAGCCGGATCTCCCTAGCTCAATGCGAGTCTAGAACAAATAGAACAGACTACAAACACGTTTCCTAGATCTACTTAAGGATCAAGTGCTAGATGTCTTACCTCTTTGATTCGCTATCCTTTCTCCTGAATGTTGCTCCACGTCCCACGGTCGTTAGATCCAAGCTGCAAGACCTGTCAAGACACAGAAAAGAGAAACGAGTAAAGAGCATCTATACAATAAGAGATCTATGTAAACAGTTAATCAGGTAAACAACACAACATCATTACACATAAGAACGATATTGGTGGAAAGCATTTGTATTCCTGCAAATAGAGGAGTACATGATAGAGATATAGAACTACAACCAATGACTTAACGTAGCATCCCTTCTCCACACAAACCAATTGCCAAGCCCTTCCAAGGAAGCATGAATTCTCCAAGAGGTGAGTGAAGGTGTCCTAAGAGAGATTTCACCAGCATGTAGATACCATAGTCTTCCTCCCTTTGGTATGGGAGTGAGCCTCGTTTATATAGGACTAAGTGGATGAGATTATGGATAGGATAGATTGAGAGATAGTAGGAGAGAGATAGGGGATCTTCCCAATGAGTTAGGGGTTGAGTACCATCTCTCCAAGAGATCAGGGATAAGCCCCCAAACGGGAAAGCTTCAAGAAAGATATCAAAATGGCTATTTTTCCCATTAACATACATCGTCACACCTTGCTATGGAGCAACCTGCGACGTCGCATGTTGCTAGTGTGCAACCTGCGACGACCTCTCAAAAGGTTGTACAAACTGAGTACAAATCCTCTCAAATGAATACTTGGTCCAGATGACTGCAGGGATGTATACACTAAATCATGATGATGGGTATATTTTAGGTGTAACAGAATGACCCCCAAAGCATGAAGCTGTTAAGGATGTACAGGTGAAGTGCTTTGATAGAAAAAATGGCAAAAGACTTGTCGGATGAAGGACGCTGCTGCAGTACAACTGACTCTGAACTGACAATCTCATATGTAGTACAACATGGCTACCGACCAATACATTGCAGATCCATGGGAGTAATGATTGACTGAACACAATCATGGCTACTAGACACAAGAGTAGATCCATGATGAGATGATAACACAGCCATGACCAATACAAAAGTGGATCCGTGTAATATGACTCAATACAAACTCCATCGCAACCTGGGTAAAACATGACTCCCCAGGGTCTTCAAGCTGAACCCGCAATGTTACGAATCTATCCATGTGATTACAAATGTTTTGATGTCGAACATGGTAGAAACCACTTGATTACCAGTCATTGATGTAAACCGTTAACAAGTGCGAGGGAGATTACCATTAATGTCAATGATTCCCAAGGTATCACAGTACATATCATCAAGCGTGAATAAATGAGTTGACGTCGAATGCAAGATGAAATATTTCAATCAAGAGTTAATGATGTAAACTCATGATGAAAGCGAGGTGACCTGCCATTGAGGCATGCAGGACCAAGGTACTTGACTGGTTTCTAGATTCAATCCTTGGATGATGAGTTGAAGTTGACAAGGATGAATCCGTCGAAGGAGGGCCATAATGAATTCCCCATCAATCGACACAAAACACAACAAAAATGTGTAGAGTGGATCGGATGGTACAATAACATGTGAGACTGACTCAAAGTAACAACGGCATGACGATGTGTGTACTGACTGAAAATGATGAGTGGTGAATGTGTTCTTGAACATGGGCATGGCATGATTTGGCAGTATTGCCATGAGAATGACGCAAACTTCTAATGCAACTGATAGTGGAAGCTTTCTCCGAATGACTCAGAGGAGTAACAGGACTCAGAAAGTAAGCGTGGACTCATAGAAAAATATATGACCCAAGTACTGTATGCAAATGCAGACGAGTGCCATGTTTAAGAACGATTATATACTGCCACTAAGGTATGTAACACAAACACTTTCCTTTTTCCCCATCATGAGTGATGAGTGCCTCATGTGTTTTTTTACGAGCTTGATGAGGGTAACCAAATGCTCGGTATAGCTCATCTCATAGATGAGTCCAATCCCAAATATTTTCTGAACCTAGGATAGGAGGGGTTCATTCCACGACGGGCCTGTTGTTGCAGCAACATCCCCCCCAAAATTTTTGTAGATATTGGGGCCCCTCCTTTCATTTTCCTAGAAAGACTGCCTAAAAAGTTAAGTCTCCTTTGAAAACTTTTTGGACTTAGTTTTGTTTCAACTGAGGAATCTGCTTTAAAATTGAAGTTTTTCTTCTAAAGTCAAAACTCACAATTCTTTCCTGAAACTGCGGAAGAACTCAAATCTCTCTCCCGAAACAGCGGAAGAACTTGGGATGTTCACCTGCAACTGCGGAAAGACTTAAAGTTTCTCCCCGAAACAGCGAAAACACTTAGCGTTTCTGAAACTTTGGAAGAACTCAAAATTCTCTTCTGAAACTGCGGATGAACTCAGCATTCTCTCCCGAAACAGCGGAAGAACTTGGGATTCTCTCCCGAAATTGCGGAAACATTCATCAAGTGTTGCCGCAGCAAGTTGTTCTTTTCCCCAAGTTACTCGATCGTTCACATTTCAGAAAAGACTTAACAAAGCCATTTGTCAATCTCGGAAGGACTTACTGAGTCTTTCCGCAACTTCGGGACAAATCGGCAAAACCCGCCGCGATAAACTTTCAGGAGAGTGAATTTCAGAAGAACTCACAAAGTCCTCCCGAAACGTCGGAACAACTCGCCAAACCTTTCTGCCAATACGAGGCGTCTTTCTCATCTCTCCCGCAATAAGCGAATGCCTCGCCAAGTCTCCCGCCCTTCGAGAGGAACTCATGAGTTCTGGCCACAACCACGGACGAAACTCATGAGTCCTCGCCGCAACTGACGGTCACGCTTAAATGCCAAATGGGTTTGAAAAGACTATGCCGTACGAGCATTAAACTCCGTTTTAATGTCGTCACCTACTTGTTTAAATGCCCGCACGTATCAAGCTTTTTATAAGGGCGGTGGGGTTCATTGTTCCCATTGTTAGTTTTTTATTCGAAGAACTCCGTTTGGGAGATTGCGTCATTTCGTTCCAGCTCAGTGCACTCACCACTGTGTCAACCTCGCTCCACCACTTTTTCGTCTCCAGGTAGGTTTTTCAATCGTTATCTTTGTCTTATCTATACGTAGAGGTGTTTCTTGGGTGTTTTCCCGTTGCATAACGTGGCCGGTAGGCACTGGTAGCAATGTATCCTTTTAAAGAGTTTACGGCCGCCGTGGCCCCCATAAATTTCTCATTGCTGACAGCTAGGAGTCATAAACATGACCAGTCATTCCCAGTTGGCCCTTTGTCTCTAAGTCGTTCGAACTTAGTTATTTCCACTGGCCAGATTTCGGTCGTACTCCTACCCAGATTGACTCAAACCCAAGTTTAATGCCGGCTACATACCGCTTCTCAAATGTTATCGAACAAAAAAACAACATCAGTAATAGCTGGTTGAGATACTCAACCGCTCGCTTGTTTGGCTCAGATAACGATTGTGGAAAACAGTTTCATGTTTTCGTTTTCCTCATAGGATTTTCCACTCCGGGCCAGCCTACCATTGGCCGTTAGAAGTCCCACGATGGAGGACATCCTATCTCCAAAGACTAGGAAGGAAGTGGGTTTTACACGTCGTATGCCTATCTTTTCGAAAGCATTTCAAAAGTTCCTAACCAGGCATTGTCTCCCTAGAATAATCAAGTCTGAGGACCATATTTTGTTTTCTTGGATAATCTATGTTTGGTTTGCTTCCCCAGCATGCAGCCTTATAATTTTGTTTATATTTATCATCAACATGCTAAAACTGTCTTACTCTATGTCACACTCTCATAATGTGTTACAATTTTATATTCATTCACATATGGTTGCTGACAGGGATAAGCCACGATGCCAAAAGGTGGTAGAAAGAAATCTAAAGTGATGGAACCATAGCCAATTCAACCAAGGATTGAAACTTTTTTCCAAGACACTAAGTGTACCATCGACGTTCCTCCCGAGGTCTGGTGGGGAGATGTTTACCGGATGATCAGGGACCAAGATATCTCAGACGTATTATTGGAAGAAGAGCAAATCTACCTCAACATCAGAACTTCCGGCATAGCCAGGGCTTCTACTCGCCTTGAATTGTTCCCGTGCTCTGAAGTGATCGGGTGGATATTGGAACATGCCAACCCACAAACAAGAGTGTTGCATGACAACAAGGGAGAGCCTTTTGCTTCATTCCATCCAGCTTATATGGCAGCAGCCTACAAATTCTCACGCCCCCAGCAAGCTTTAAACAATGAATGGTTGGGACAGATGAATAATATCGAGATGGCTAAAAGGCTGTTGGTCACAGGAAAGCAGCTGAGGAAGAGAGACAATGATGAATATGACGTTCAGAGCTTAAGACCTCCTTTTAGATTAATTGCCCTGATGTTATGCAGAATTTTCGACATGCCCGATGGCACTGTATATAGGATACAGTGGGCTCCCATCATCCACTTCATAGCATTCAAAGGAACTGTGTTTGATTGGGCTACTATTCTTTCGGATAGTTTTGCATCCACAGTGGCCGCAACTAGAGAAGGTTTGGCCTTAAAAAAGTCAGAATTTTACATGTCTTCATATATTATTGACTGCATTTTGGCCAAACTCTCTTTCCCTAGGCTAGGTTGCACGTGGGATCAGGCCAGCACCCCGGTCTACACTGCCTATAAAATAATGTGGGCTCAAAATTACAGAGCAAGCTACAAGCTCATCTGTGAAGAGTTCATCATGCCTCTGTATGAGCAGATGTTCAAGGAAGAGCCCAATTGCCTGTCAGAAAATGCCATGGAGGTCCTGGAAAACTATGGCGATTTTTACTTCTCAGAATAGGGCACTTACATCAGGATGTTTGGAGGTACCAAAGCACCATACATTTTGCCAAAATACGCTACTGATTATGTAGTCCTCAAGGAAGCAGTCAGGTAAGTTTTCCTTGATGGAATAGTAGGAGTGCTTAACAAACAACATAAGGCTTCCTTCCCTCCTTTTCCTTTCTGCATAAGAGCCTATAAATTCTCAGGGGTTGCAACAGCCGAGGAGTACATTAAAGAGTTGAAAGCTTTCCACTTCGGTGAGGTGATCTTCCATAGAAATGACAGGCGGAGCAAGGTTGCAGAGCATTGCAAGGAGGTATATGATCATTTTGAGTATGCTAATTACTATGATGCAGAGGAAGAAGTGTTCAGAGGCATCAACAACATGACTGAGTTGCAGATTTGTCGTCACGGCAGTGGAGCTAGCTCTAGCTCTGCCACATCCCGAGAATCCAGTATGCAGAAAGAAAGGGAAGCAGCTGAGGCCCTGGCCCATGAAGAACAAAGATTGAAAGAAGAAGCAAGACTACAACAGGAAGCTGAAGAAGCAAGGTTGCAGAAGGAAGCTGAGGAGGCAAGGCAGCAGAAGGAAGCAGAGGAACGAGAGCAGAGGGAGGCAATTGAAAATCAGCAGTGGGCTGAAGAAGAAGAAGGAAGGCGTAAAGCTGAAGAGGGACAGAAGTCGAAAGAAGAGCTTAAGACCAATGAAGATGCCCAGGCAGGTGGCTCCAACACCCAAGATATGGAAACAAACACATCTCAAGTAGTGCAGACCCCACCCATGGAGACAGAAGTACATGCAAGAGATCTCCCGATCATCCCTTATGCCCCATCAGAAGATCATACTGTGTCCCGATGGGATGAATTTGTGTACTATAAGAAGAGGAAGGCGGTGGTATTGAAGTCAGAAGAGAGGATAAAGAGACTCTTCCAAGAAGATATTGTCACCTAGCGGGAGACCACGATTATGCAAAATACAAATAAGGCTCGCATAGCCATGGCATCCGCCGCTGTGTCAGCAACAAAAGCAACAAAGGACAATGTGGTCGATATGGTCAGAGAATTTGAGTCAACAAAGAGGAGAGCTCGCATGCTGCAACATACTGTGGCTAATGAGCAGGCTTACAGGGATCTTGTAGTGAATAAATATAATCGCCTGTTTGTTGATCACAAGGAGTTGTCAGATAAGTATCGCCATCTAGAAGAAGAAAATGAGCACCTGGCAATCCAGATGATGGTTCTAGAAGCGGAAAAGAATGATTCTGAAGCTAGATTTTTTCATATGGAAGCAGATAAGCAGGAAATGGTTGAGCAGTAGAGCAGGCAGAAAGCAGAGTGATAGATATGTCTCCCTTTCATGAGCAGTCCTGTGACATTTTGAGACAAATGCACGCCACACAGGAGCTGATTACTGAGGAAGTGTGCAGGCTCAAAGCCATGATGGTTAGGTTGAAAGAAGTCAATGCAGAAGTTAGTAGGCCTAAGGGAAAATACACTTGGGTTAAAGCAAACATCCTGAGCCAGATGGAATGGAGAGAAGGGAAGTTTGATTTCCCCAAGCATCTCCCATTCAAATCTGTAGATTATTTTAAGGAAGATGTAGCCCTTATGGAGTTTTGCAGGAATTGTGGCCTCAAGCTGATGGCTAAGATCCAGGGAACAATTGAGAAAGGTAACAGCCTGTATCAAAAGATCCATGAAGTGCATGAAAAATGCAAGCTGATCTTTCCTCAGTCCCTCGATGAGTTTCCAAGCAGAGAGCAGCGTTTATCAGACTTGAAGGAAGAACTGGGCATTCAAATAGAATATGTGAAGAAGATTGATGTCCTGGCCACTGATGATCTCCATCACTATATTGGGCTGTCATCAGTATACAATCATTTGTTTAAAGAGATCCACGAAGCAGCAATTGCAGAAATTCATGGTATTGAAGCAGAGCTTGGTAAGCATGTGACTTCCTAGAAGATCTTGATCCTTTCACCAACAAATGTGGTTGTCAGGGACACTGGTATCTGGTTCAGTTATATTGTAGAAGAGAAAAAGAAAGCAGTAGCAGTAGTAGCATCCATCACAAGCACTTCATCCCCAGCAGAAGCGCCACCCCAAGGATGAACACACTAGTCATAATGCGTTGTTCTTATTTTGATCTGCTTTCCCTGTGTTTAGAGTGTAGAGTCACTAGACAACTGTCCTTTCCTATTTTTGAGAAAATTTCTGTTATAGGAAAAGGGCCACGATTTATTTATTTCTGGGAAAAGTCTTTAAAGGACAAGTGTAAGAGCCAGGTGGCAGCCCAAGAGGCATTTTGTAAAGATATAAATATAGGCTTAGGGAATAGTGTAAAGGACTTTTGGAAAGGAAAGGAATTTTCTTAAGCTTGTACGAACTATTTTGCACTTGCTTCTAGAAAGTGAATTTGCCTAATATGAGCCTGGAGAGGACGCATCTTGCCTGGGAATGTGTGTACGATGTCTATTGGATTCTTTTGGTGACATTTATACCTATTTTAGTGAAATCTTTCTCTACTGTTCAAATTATTTCTGTGCAATGAATGATTTCACTATGCTCTGTGCAATTATGTTTCTCTCATATGAGTAATAGACTGTTTTCACATGTAATAAAAGATATCTTTCATATTATTTCTTTCTTGCCGTGGATGTATCTTTATGATTTAATGGCTGTCTGTTGATCTTCAGATGTTTCTTTCAACATATTACTCATACTTATAGTTTTGGTCCTTGCAGGGATAGTTTAGGTTTATTTCAGTTTTAGACACAGATTTGTTTCAAGTTCTGCATTTAGATTAAGTTAGCTTAGGCACTTGCATATCATTTTTAACCATAAAATAAAAAAGAATGGTGGATCGGGCCATAACTGGTGTAATTGAAGCAAATCTCCAAATCTGATGGTTGCTGGAACTGCTAACTGGACGGATTCCCCATACCAAACGGTGGACAATCTAATTGGGATAGTCTACCGGGGAGAATCCCTTTCTGCTTGATGCTATGATCTTCGGGGCATCAATAGGGCCCTTCAATGTGAAAATTTAACGAGTCCATAGAAGGAAAACTCGGTTGTCATTTCATATTTAGAGAGTCTGAAAAGAACTAAAGAAGACTCCAACGGTCCTTTTTTGTAAAGTTAGCCTCATCGCCCGAAAAAGGGTAAAAGAACGTGGGAGAGGACTCTTCCAGTCATGATTGGCTGGAGTATTCCTTTTTCGTAACTAGTGCCCCCTGGTCCGAAAAAGGGGTAAACTATCACCAGGAATACGACCATTCAAATACTTTAACAAGCGTGAACGTGACAAGTTCGCTTGGCAATCTTTTCAATTTTAGGGAGTCTGAAAAGAGCTTAACTATGGACTCTGGGGGGTGTCCTTTTCCGTGGAAGTTTAACGAGCCTGGAAAAGTGATAAATCATAACTCGGTACTTGTTCTCATGATTTGGTGAGTACGAGAACAAACGAAGAGTAAACTCATCCTCATGCAATAATTACGACTTAACCAAAAACAATAATGACAAAATGTTCAAAGGAGTGTTCATACCTATAATTACCGTTGGTAATGCGAGAAACGCTACAAAAGACCAATTTACGACTCCTGTATACTAGAGAAAGTGTCAAATAGCCCCATATATAATGACAAATGGTTGAAACTATAGTAAATGGCCCAAAAGCATCAAAATATTTGAAAAGAAATATTCCATTCTATTCTATAAATAGAAATGTGGGCCAAAAATAGAAACATTGTTCAAATTATCAATTTGGGTGGAGAAGTACCAATTTGGAGCCAAAACTTCCACTGCCGATTCTGGGAGCTACAATCCGCCATTTCACCAGCCGTCCGGACCAGGTAGGCCTAAACCTCAACCAACAACTTTGTAGTGGTTTACTTTTTGCATTTTTGTCCATTTTTTGAGTTTTTGGGTGGTTTGTGGATGGGCCATTGCACCCTCGGCTCGTCGCAAGTGGCCCTTTCGGGACCTGCGACGAGCCTGGGTCGTCGCAAGCCTCGAAAACGAGACCTGCAACGACGTCGCACTATAACTAAAGGTATGGTGCGACGGCGGAAACCCAAATCCCAAACACAAAAACCAATTCAAAAAATGAGCTTGTGAATGCCGAGGAAGGTCCTAACAGGGTTTAATTTCCCCTTTTGGCAAGTTACCAACAAGCAAAGATGGTATTAGAGTGGTGAGAGAGAGAACATGAAGTGGAAGATGAGCAAGCCGCAAACGATCCACAATGTGTGGAAGCTTTGAGAAACTGCGGTTTGCTCAAGTTCTTTGAGATACAGGGGATGAGAGCCCAGATCCCGTTCTTGACACACATGCTCCAAAGTTGGGATGCGGCCCAACAATACTTTGTTATAGGTGAGCATATCCTCACAATTGACATTAAGGATATCTATTTTCTGAACAGTTTGTCCCGAAGAGGGGACACTGTACAACTCACTGGGACACGAGCCAATGATCGTACAGTGGAGGACATGGTGGCACAACACTGCATAGCTTCTTCTCGTCCTTCCAGCGGGAAGATACTCATCAGAGATGTGGTGAGTCATCCACTGAGGACCATATTGCTTACTATTACCAGGGTGGCAGGTAGCCAAGCTCCACATACGGCTACTCGGACTCAGATTTTATATGCAGAAGACTGTATGTCTCCCATGGTTTTCAACTGGTGCGAGGGTCTCCTCGCCAACATCCGAGCTCAACTGACCAAGTGTCGGCGCGGGGAGCTCAAGCAGTTTGGATACAGATCGATCATAGTGTCATTCCTCTTGGAGCGGGTTCCTCTCTTGCGCCCGTAGGTGGTACTGGATGACAGGGATCTGAGAGATACACACATGCTCAGGTGGGCAGAGGTGATGACTCGCCATGATGGGGGTCCCATCATCAGTTTTGGTCCTGATTTCTTTAGCTGGATGGAAGGCCAGTTACTTATGGTCGAGGACTTTCCATACGGTGGTACGGACTTTCGGGAGGATCCCAACTTGGTGCTTCCAGAGGGTGCAGCATGGGGTGATATTGGTAAGAACAAATCCCTTGTACCTTTTAGTTTTGTGAATTATATTATTTTTTTGATGTAGTGCTGACAAGTGTGTGCAGATGTGGGCCCCATGTGACCAGTAGGTCTCTCCCTTCTGGCGAGGAGAGACAGAGGTGGGGAGGCAGTGGTTCTTGTAGGTGCTCATCCTGCTGTCGAGGAGATGGAGGAGGTGTATCGGAACCTATCTGGGCTGAATGTGGAGGTGGAGATTTGGGGTTGGAGCATCCATGCGCTTCAACTCCTTACTCCGCAAGGTGGCTTGTACTGTAGACTGCTTTCTCACCCAGCGTAAGGGAGCTATTAGAGGCAGGGGTGGTGTACGGGTTAGGCGTCCATCCTGATTGCACTTTTAGACTTGTACTGAGAGCTTAGAGGCCTCATATTTTTGTACTTATTGAAAGCTATGATGCTTCAGATTTTTGTAGAGACTCATTGAAATCCATCGTGCTTCAGATTTTGTACCAGCACTACTTTTGAGCGATTTATATATATATACATTATCAACGGTTTATACATTATGTGTTCTTCAAATGATTAGTGATGTGATCTTGTTTACATGTTTGCTTCTGTACATCATATTTACATGTTGTGAATGCTTTTACATATTATGAGTATTATGTGTGTGCAATGTACCAATCCAGAATGAAATTGGCCATCGAGTTAGCAACTGTGTTTAACTCTCGTGGAATGTGCAGGTATTGAACAGATTCAAATGACTTTTCCAGGAGACGTACTCGTCTGAAGAGATGGAGTAAGATGGGATCACGGATGGCGTAGACCCGGTTAAGATGAGAAACCACTAATTGAGAATCCATGTGGATGACAATGTGGTTCATACCCAAGGAAATGGCATCAGCTAGGGTTCCGATTATTTCCTGATATTCTGCGGCATTGTTGGTCGCAAACCCTAGGCAACTTCCTCCTGAGCTAATTGTTAACACCCAAAAAGTGCTCAATACCTCATCTACCACATTACATGGCTCATTTGTCCATTTTCCTACCATTTTTCCCTTAAAATCCCAAAAAAACCCCATTAAAAAGCCTCCAAAAGGCCTAAAATGCCTCCAAAAGGCCACAAAACCATCAAAATAGCCTAAAAAAGGCTAAAAAACCCCCTTTTCCTCCAAAAATAGCAAAAATCCCCTAAAAAGGGAATAAAAAATATAAAATAATGAGGAAAAGGAGGAAAAAAACCCTATACAGCTGCCCAAAACCATGTGTTTCCCAAAACCATGGGTCAGCACTCCACCACCAAAAAACTATAAATAGGTGATGGAGATCCCTTATTTCATATCCACAATCACAAGCACCCTTACTTTGCCAAAATCTCTCTCGAAACCCTAGTTCACCATTGAACTATTTTCACCTTGAGAGCCACCTTTGGCCCATCACTACCATTGGAGAAGGAGAAGGAGCATATTGAAGCTTGGAGCATCGTCTTGGACACTGCAAAGGGCTTCATCAAACCTTTACATTGAAGGTAACATCAATACAAAAAGTCATTCTTTAAATTTGATGTTTATGTTTCATGCTTGTTTTGGAATTAATTTAATTTTCTGTTTTAGCTTAATTAGTTTAAATTACTGAACTGCTACTAAGGAGTCCATTCTCCTTAGTAGGTGCTCATTGGCACAAGCTAGGGGTAAAACCCTAGCTACAGTTTTGGCGACTCCCCTAGTTTTCGAATTTCTGGTTTCTGTTTTTAAATTTTTTCCTTTCGGCTGTCCCTTTCGGCCGCCGCATACCGCATTTTTTCCCTCTGCAGTCGCGTCCCGACCGCGCCTTTCAGGCCTTTACCTGCGATCCGACCGCGGCTCTCAGACTGCTTCCGACGCCTCGTCGGTGGATTCAAGTCTGTTACCTGCGATCCGACCGTGGCTAATCAGCCTGTTTGCCGCGATCTGACTGCGCCTGTCGGCCTTTTTCCCGCGTTCCGACTGCGGCTTTCTGCCTCTTTCGTGCGTCCCGACTGCACCTGTTAGCCCTTTTGCCGCGACCCGACTGCGCCTTTTTCCCTATTTCCTGCGTCCCGACTGCCTCTGTTGGCCCGATAGCCGCGACTTGACCGCCGCTGTTTCCCTCAAACCCGCGGTCGTCCTGTTCTGAATCGCCACAGACCCGCGGTCTGATTTCTGCTCTTTTCCTGTTTTGAGCCCAGCCCCTTTTGCTGCAATATTTTCTGCATCTGAACAGCCCCCTGTCCCACCTGCAGCCTCACTACCTTACAGCCTTTCTGCAACATAATTTCTGTTCCTTTTACAGATTTCATTTTACAAATTTCAGTATTTTTAATTCAGAAAATTTTGCAAGTTAAACTTTCAATTTCAGTATTATTGATAGATTGGAAGTTGCCCCCCTTGTGGCACTTCTATTTTTGGGTTCAACACCTCACGAGCACACACTCTGTCACATAAATCAAGTGAGCCTTAAAAAGTACCTAACTAAACCAACATTCTAACCCCACTTGGGGAACACAAAAGAATCATTGTAGTTAGGTAGGATCAGGGGGATAGGCTTCCAATAACACCCCTTGGTTATTTCACTTGAGACATAGTTGTTGTCCAAATAGGGAACCAAAATCCCCTAGTACTTTTTGACACGGTCACGACCAGTTTATCAGAGGGCCTCTCCCTTAGGAGGGTTGAAGTCGGGAGACTGGTTCCGGAGGCCTGAGTGGAATACCGCACTCCATTCAGTAACCGAAGGGCTACCTTTCGCGGTTCGCGGGATATCCCTGTATAGGGGTATTGCGGTCAACGAACTAAACGGCAGATTCACCTTTCTGGACGTGTCATGAACGGGGTATCTTAGTTGCCATTCTTCTAGGATTGACTACCCGGTATCCCTCCCGGTAGGGGGATATCATAGCCACTTGGCTTTCCTACTCATATTGTCTGACTTGGATTTCATCACCTTGCAGAGGATATGTTTAGTTGAGTCAGAATACTTTTAGCTAGGTGTTTGCATGCTCCTTTACCTCCCTTTGGTCTAGTGAGTCCACCATTTTTTCTTTTTAGGAAACCTGCTGCTTGTTGGTATTCTGACCATCTTTGTTGTTACTCCACCTATTGTAGCACAGCTGCTGCAGTGGGTGTTTTGAGTTGGTTGTTGGCCTGAGTGCCTTGCTTTTTAGCTCTCATTCTGCACACTCGGTTGCATTAGGATTTTTTGAGCTGTTTTTATACTCACCTCAACCCACAGAGACTAGACACCATCTATCACCATTGAGTCCCCGAGACATTCTCGGTGCCTCAGGGGCGAGCCCCCACAGCACGGTTCTCTCGACACCACCCGTCATAGATTCCGATCATTGTCCGTTGATACCACTCATCACAGATCTAGAGCCTTGTCACTTGACTCCACTCGTCAGCGATGTAGGACTCCGTCACCAGATAGTGACGCCCCTTACTTTACCTCTGATTCTGACGAAGAGTCTGAGAACCCTATTTATACTGCCCCTACTAGCCCCATGGCTGGCACGAATTCCACTCCATTTGTCATAGGGACCATTGGTGGCACATCCACCACTACACCAGTTACTACACCTGTTTTTGGTATGCCCTCCATGGGGCACCCATCTACCGTTCCCCTCACGGTACCTATTCCTGCAGCAGGAATACCTATCCCCACTACATCAGTGGCTCACACTACCCATGGTGGTGCTGGACCATCCTCCACTACCTCAGTTCCCCCACTTGGGGGCACCACCCTAAATCTTGTCCCTCCACTTGGGGGCACTGGCCCCAACTTGGTCCAAAGCACTACTGTGACACATCCTTCTTCCAGTTTGCCATTCATGGCTAGCCTCAACCTACCTGACCTGGCCAGATTAACCAACGATCCTATTCGACACGACCCTACATGGCCTCATATGCTTACCAATCTCCCCTCGGACATCCCTAAGTTCGAGGGCAAGGCCGGTGAGGACCCACAAAACCATATCATGTCTTTCCACCTATGGTGTTCTTCTAACTCCATCGTGGACGACTCTGTTCGCCTCCGTCTCTTACAGCGCACTTTCACTGGCTCTGCAGCCAAGTGGTATATTGAGCAGCCTCATGGGACCCACGCCACCTTTGCTTCCCTGGCCTCGACCTTCCTGCAGTTCTTCCAATTGCCTGTCCGCTATGACGCGGGCGTTGAGATCCTTCTATCTTGTAGACAAAACACGGCTACCCATATCATGGACCATATCCATGAGTGGCGTCGACGCCGTAGCTTATGCAAGATCAAACTTGATGACCGTATCTTCCTAGATTGGTTCCTCAAATCCCTTCTCCCGGTTATCGCTAAGGATGTGGCCTCAGAAAGACCCCAGTCTGAAGAAGAAGCCATCCTTAAGGCCCAACAGTTCGACCTCATTTACGCCCAATCGGGTTACCTTTATACCATTATACCTGACGCCCCTCGCGGCGAGTCCTCCCAGCATGATGCGCCGGGGGCATCCCACGCTGCAAATGGTATCATTGGCCGTGTTTCTTCGCATCCCCAACCATTTTCTATAGCACGTCCTACCCCTGGCCCCGACCTGTCGCGGGCTACTTCACAGTCTGGAGCAACCAACTCGTATGCTCCCATGACACATCACCATTCCCATGGACCCTCATGTCCACCTCAGTGCTTCGGGTATGCGACTCCTGCTTATGCTCCTCCAGTCGCCCCTCAGCCTTACTACCATCAGCAGGATGCCCCAGCTCCTGCGCCTCCACAAGCCCAACCCGCTTATTATACGCCCCAGGCAGCCCCTGTGGCACATCCACCACCTGCTCCGCAGTCCTATCAGCAACCCCCTCAAGTTGCTGCACCTGCTCAGCCTCAACCTACATATCATCCCCCGCAGCCTGCTCCAGCACCTGCGCAACCTCAAAATCCACCTGCTGCCCAAGGGCAAGTTTACGCCCAACAGAACCCGCAGCAAAACCAGAATAACCAACGTAACCAGGGCCAACAGAACCGCAGCAAGGGCCGTAATCGGGGGAACAACCAACCTGCCGACCAAGCTGGTCAACCGGCTAATCCCCCCGACAACAACAATGCGGCCCCTGCTAATCAAAACCCTGATCGCCCGCCCAAGAAGGCTAAAAACCCCAATCTGCGAACGAACCACCCTTGTTCTATTTGCGGGGTCTATGGACACTACACACATGCTTGGAGCGAGCTCGGCAACTCTGGGTTGACGAGGCCCATCGCCAAGGGCATGCGGCTCCCCAAGCGCCACCCAACCCCCCCCAACCTCAACAACCCCCTTTGGTGCTGCAAAACCCCTTACCGACCCAAGGCGTAGTGAACACTCAGCCGTTGGCTCCCCATCAAGCCAATGCGCCCCAACAACAACAGATCACTTACGCTGCTCCTAATCAACCCATGTTTGAATCAGGTACCCATCACTTACTGATGATGTCATCTGCTGATGTCAACCTCCAGACCCGTCGGAACCAATATGGCTCCACCTCTGAGGCCACTCCCACGGATAAACCTGCTAACGCACATCCCACCGATCATGCGTTACGTATACCTCCGCCTCCCATAGACGGCACCGCTAAAGCACCTCGTTTCCCACTTCGCCGAATCAACAATAACCCTAATGCGCGCGCTGCGTCAAACTACAACATCGTAGACGACCTAGCCCAATCTCCTGCAGCCATGTCTGCGTTAGAAGTCTTGAAGAACTGCCCTTCCCAGCGCAAGACTTTACTGTCCGCCATTGGGGGGATTGACCCAACCGATTCGCATTTGATGGCATTTGATTTAGACCAGTCTGAACCACGCCTACCTTCCAGCTTAGCATTCCAAGTTACTGTCTCCGTTAGGAATCTTGTCATCCATCGGTGCATCATCGATGAGGGTGCCTCCACATGCGTTATGTCTACATTTGTATGGCAGAAGCTAGGATCCCCTCCTCTCCAGCAGTCCACCACTGCATTACGCGCCTACGACGGTCGTTCGGCTCAGCCCCAAGGCCTCCTAGCCAATGTCCCCATCCAGTTAGGCGGCAAGACTGTACTCATCGACATTGAGGTAATCAATGCCCAATTGGATTATAACCTTTTACTTGGCCGCAGCTACATGTATGCCATGCGGGCGGTTTCCTCTTCTGTCTTTCGCACCATGATGTTCCCCCATGAGGGACGCGTGGTTAAAATTGACCAGCTCACCTACTATGATCCCAGTGCTCCCGCGGCACCGGAGAATGTTCTCCCCATGGTTGAACAACCTGTTTCTCCTGCCACTACCTCGTTTGTTTCCTCTTCGGGGCCTGGATTCTACTCAGACGCGCCGATGACCTCCACCTTTCAATCCATTCCTCCGCCGTCATCTACGCCCGAAATGTCTGACTTATGTACCTTGTCCCACGACAACCTACCACCTAATACTCAACCACCCTTGTTGCCTAAACCACCATTGGTACCTAGCCACATTGGTGTTACACCGATCCATACGATTCCCTTTCTAGTTCCTCCATCGGGAGTAGTAAGCGCCCCGGTCATGGCTACCCTTAGCCTCCCTGGGTTAACCTTGGGATTACCTGTATGGTATCTTTCGCCTCCCGTTCGCCCGCCGACACCAGATGTCGTCCTCCAACCGGTGCAACCCATGGCTACTACCTCTCAGCCACCTCCTGGTGTCTCTACCCCTTCGTCCTCCACGACTCCCCCTCCTACTCCCAAACCCACTGGGGGCAGAGGTCCACAACCTTACACTGCTATACCACCTCCAAAGACAGTAAAAAACCCTCCAGTGTTTCGTGCTCCTCCCAAATGCTCGCCGTGTGACGAGTTGGGCCATGCCACTCACCAATGCCCTCAGTTACCAGCATTGCAGAAGCACATGCAGATGCTCGACGATGACCCCAACATCCCAACTGTCGAACTCAACCCCACTCCCAAGCCTAAAGATAAGTCCCTATGTACCAACCACTCCTGCGCCATCTGCGGTATTTACGGGCACTATTCACATCATTGTCCCGATCTCCCGGATTACAGAGCGGCTCTCTATGAGATGAACAATCTGGATCTTGAGACGGCACCACCCACCATTGAGGAGATTTACCCCCCGGTCTCTCCCCCTTCCGAAGAGGTTAATATCATCTATATGATCTCTTCCACCACTACTTCAACCACTACCCCCTCGTCAACCGATTTGACGACGCAGACTTTCCGTACTGATGAGGAGATTCTTGAGGCCCTAACTGCCCCGGATTATCCCTGGGATGACATGCACCACCATTCCTATTTCATCCCCGAAGAATCCTCCTCTAGCACCGCTACCCAATACGCGGTTGAATCCAAAGACTTCCTCCCCACCAAGGTTGACTGGTTCAAGGATCCTATTCCTGCTCCTGATGCCTTCGAGGAAGGTAACATTGCCAACATCTCACCTGTCATCCAAGTTGATATCGCTGCCCCAGGACGTGCCCCTGAACTCATTACTTTAGGAGCATTTTGCAGTAAACAAGAGATTGAGGACTACACAAACCTTTTCAAAGAATTCCGTGATGTCTTTGCCTGGTCCTATACCGAAATGCCTGGTCTTGACCCCGCAATTATAGAGCACCACATTGACACATGGCCTGATGTACCCCCCGTTCATCAGAAACAGCGCCCCATTCATCCCTCAAAGCTCCCAGCTGTCAAAGCCGAGATTGAGAAGCTGCGCAAGGCAGGGTTCATTTATCCTATTGCCTATACCACTTGGGTTTCAAACCCCGTTCCCGTTAACAAAAAGCAAGGCACCATCCGCGTATGCACTGACTTCCGTGACTTAAACCATGCTTGTCCCAAGGACAACTTCCCCACGCCGTTTATCGATCAGCTCATAGATGCGTGTGCGGGGCATGAGGTCCTCTCCTTCATGGACGGTTTTTCCGGATATAATCAGATTCAGATCTGTAAGGAAGACCAGTACAAAACTGCCTTTACTACCCCATGGGGCACCTTTGCCTATCGCGTCATGCCTTTCGGCCTTAAAAATGCTGGTGCCACTTTCCAGCGGGCCATGACCTATTGCTTCCACGACTTGGTCCATATCCTGTTAGTCTACCTTGATGACCTTACAGCTCGTTCCCGGAAACGATCAGACCACCTTAACGACCTTCGGCAAGTTTTTCTGCGTTGTCGCAAATACCAAATTCGCTTGAACCCACACAAGTGTGTCTTTTGCGTACCGGCAGGCCGATTGTTGGGTTTCATTGTTTCCCAGAAAGGAATTACTGTTGACCCTCTAAAGGTCCAAGCTATTTTAGACCTTCCCCCTCCTCGCACGCTCCGGCAGCTCCAGAGTCTGCAGGGGCGATCTAACTTCCTTCGACGCTTCGTTCCTGATTATGCCACCACTGTTCACGGTTTCTTGCGCCTGCTCCGTACCCACGTACCCTTCGTCTGGGATGCGCAAGCAGAAGCTGCATTCGAGGCCCTTAAGAAGGCCCTCACACAAGCCCCTCTGATTTCCCCTCCAGATTTCACCCGAGACTTCATCCTTTACGTGTCGGCATCCGAGCATGCCGTATCTGGAGTCTTGGTTCAAGAAGACGCTTCTCACCAGGAGCACGTCATTTACTACGTTAGCCAGACCTTGTCTGGTCCACCACTACGTTACCCATATGAGGAGAAACTTGCCCTAGCAGTGGTCTTTTCCGTTCAAAAATTGCGACACTACATCTTAATGAGTCATACCACAGTCGTCGCCGACTCTAACCCCATGGTATATCTTCTAAACCGGCGGCTCCTACAAGGTCGTGTTGCCAAATGGGTCATTATCCTCCAAGAATATGACCTTACCTTCAAAACACCTAAGAGCACTAAAGCCCTCGCGCTTGCCCAGCTCATTACTGATCTCTCTTCCCTTCTCCCGGCCAAACCAATCTCCGATGAATTACCCGACAATCACCTGTTCACTATCTCGTCCGATGACCCATGGTACGGTGATATCTTGTTATACCTACGCACGCAGAAGTTCAGACCCAAAGTTACACGAAATAGACGCCGTCGCATCCGCCACCAGGCCTCTCGATATCTCCTCTTAGGCGATGTCCTCTACCGGCGTGGGGTTGACACAATTCTTCGTCGTTGCCTTACCCACGAGGAAGCTGAACACGTCCTTAATGACTGTCATAGCGGCGCCTGCGGAGGCCATTTCTCAGGGATGGCCACCGCCCAAAAGGTCGTCCGCGCCGGCTACTTCTGGCCCACACTTTTCACTGACTGCATCACTGCGGTCAAACATTGCCATAACTGCCAACTTTTTGCCCCCAAGGCCCGGACACCTCCTGCTCCGTTACACCCAGTCGTCACCGTTGGTCCCTTTTGTAAGTGGGCCATAGACTTCATGGAATGTAGACCCCAGTCTACCAACGGCCACAAATATATTGTTGTCGCTGTTGATTACTTCACCAAATGGGCGGAAGCCATGCCTACCTTCAATTGTACCGCTGACACTGCTGCCCGCTTCTTTTTCAACCATGTCATCGCCCGATTCGGGGTTCCTAAGCAGTTAGTCTCTGACCATGGTTCACACTTCGAAGATGCCGTCTGGCGTGAGTTATCCACCCTCCTTAAGTATGAGCACCAATTTTCCTCTGCTTACTACCCCCAAGGGAACGACCAAGTAGAGGCCATCAACAAAATCCTTAAAACCATCCTCCAACGAACGGTTGACAAGCATAAGTCCAATTGGCACCACATGTTGTTCCCTGCTTTGTGGGCTTATCGCACCTCTACTAAGACCGCCATTGGTTTTACACCATTTCATTTAGTTCACGGTGTAGAGTCTGTCCTCCCCATCGAGTGTCAGATTCCTGCCTTACAGATCGCCGTTGAGCTTCTCCCTGACACTTCCCCCCTCGAGCAGCGTCTGCTGCACCTCGAACAAGCCGATGAAGACCGTCGGGCCACTCTCCAGAACATCGAAGCTGCCAAAAACCGCTCCAAAGCCGGTTATGATAAACATGTTCACCCTCGAACTTTCCACGAAGGGGACCTCGTCCTCGCCTACGACCAAGCCCATGACAAAACCGGTAAAGGGAAGTTTGAATCCATGTGGCAAGGCCCTTACGTCGTACAGACCTACCTCGGCAAGGGCGCATACATCTTAGCTGACTCTGAAGGCCGTCCTTTGCGCAACCCCCGCAATGGGTTGTATCTTAAGCGTTTTTACCCATAAAAGAAACCCACGGCTTCATTGGTCTGCGTTGTACAGTACTTTCTTTTTGTTTTTATTTTTCCGAACCGTTTCCACCACTGGAATCAGCACGACGAGACCGTCATGATGGTCACCTCGTTGCATTATTTTTTCCCTGTCATTTTTTACCCATTTTTCAGACACCACTAGTCGCCTCGGTTTGCGTGCCACATCAGCCGTTCTCCGTTTTTCACATGTTTTATATCATCGTATTCCTTTTTCCGAGCTGGTGGGGATGCTTGAGATCATTTCTCGCTCTCCCCCCCGATCTATCGGGTATTTTTTCACAACGCCCTCGTTACCTCGGTTTGCGTGCCACATCGGCCGTTACCCGTTTTTGACATCCTTTATATCGCCGGATTCATTTTTTCGAGCTCGTGATGATGCTTGAGATCATTTCTCGCTCTCACTTGGTACAATTTCAACATTGTGTCCCGACACCTTGCTGCCTCGGTTTACGTGCCACATCGGCCGCCATCGAATTGTTCCACATTTTTACATGAGCCATTCACTCCTGTCATACTGCAAATGTTTCGTTATTTTGCCACCATTTCATCTACCCCGCAAGGAGGCCCACCAGTGTTCCCCCCTACCCTCGTTCTTGGTCATCATTACTGATCCTTGATTGAACACTTCCTCCTTGCCTGGCCATTCCTTTTGTTCGGTATAATTTTATCCCTTTTTCGGGCCGGACAAGTCCTTTACGAAAAAGGCACTTAGGGAGTTTCCGTTAAGCTCTTTTCTGACTCCTAAAAGAATGAAAAGATCGCCGAGCAATCTTGCTTCCTTTCATGCTCGTTAAAGTACCTGAAAGGGCGTCTATCTGGTATAAGTTTAACCCTTTTCCGGACCTGGTAGACTAATTACAAAAAAGGAATACTCTAGTCACATCGGATAGAAGAGTTCTTCATTGCATCCTTTTATGCTTCTTTGGGCCTTGGAGACTAAATCTACGAAAAAGCAACCCCCTGGAGTCTTCTTACTTGCTTTCAGACTCTCTAAAATTGAAAGCAACCACGAGCATGAACTGTCTTGGGCTCGTAAAATCCACACGACAGTACCATTCCATCATTTCAGAGTCTTCTTATCGCTTTTAGACTCCTTAAAATTGAAAGCAACCACGAGCATGAACTGTCCTGGGCTCGTAAAATCCACACGACAGTATCATTTTACACTCACTTCTTTTAGTTCCTTAACCCATGAAGAAGTACCCTCCCGTGCCTCCTGGCACTATGATCGATCATCTCAGCAGCGCCCCCAATCAGGTCGCCTTTGTTCAGAGTATTCTGCAGTCTCCTGCCATTTTATACCAGTTGGAGTCTCCCTCAGACCAGTCACTCCCCCTGAGCCATTACAGCTATGATCCCTTTCCCCTCAGTCAGTGTCATATGCTGCCAGATCATTCCCATTATCATACTCTGAACAAAGGAAGTTTGAGTCCTCCCACTCTACTTGCCCAGTTGTCCCTCCACAGTTTGTCCGTCCTGCCATCAGTACTATCACATTTCGGTTGTTTACCTCGTGCTCCTGTCAAGGAAACATCATTGCCTTGATAGTTGCAGGTCTCCCTCTGTCGACGACAGCTCCTCTATTCCAGAGGATAGGCCCAGAGGTCCCTACGCCTTGGACTTATCACCATCTGTGGTAAGTGCCTACGGATCATTCTCAGAGGAGTCATCATTGCCTCTCCGAGTGGTTGTTCCTCACATGCTCGACTTCAGCACCTTGATCGCATCGTTGAGGATCGCGTAGGATTATATCCCATCAGTTTTTAGTCGAAGACCCCGGATTTCCCCCGACTCTAGCACATTGGTGAGTCATTTCGGAACACCCAGTTGTATGTTCCCGTGGATGTCCGGGCTGCGTTGGCGATTGTATTCGGAAGCCATCCAGCTATATGATTCCTTGAGTACCCAGTTTCGTTCCAGTTCTGTGTACCATTGGGAGTGTACCCCTTGTCACTCTGATCCAGCAGCTCATCAGCCCCTTTGGTACCACACTCAGTAGCCCTGTTGATTGTTCCAGTGCACCAGTTCTGCAGTTCACACATGATCCGCTCAGCAGTATGTCCCAGATTTGTGCCCCATCTGGACACTTATGATGTACACAGTGGATATCTATGTATCTTACAGGTCCCCCTTTTCGGGCCTCACAGTTCTATTTATGTATCTTGATAACGAGCATGGGTATGCCCGCCTCGTCCATATATTGAGATTATTCCTCAGTCAGTATTTGAGGTCATGTATATTTCAGGTCCCCATTTTTGGACCCCATTGTTATTGTTATGTTATATCCTGATACGAGCATGGGAATGCCCGCCTCGTCCATATGATCAGATGATTCCTCATCCATTATTGAGGTTATGTACTTTTAGTTCTTGCAGTTGTTCGGGATCATTGTTCCGGGCTTCAGTTTGTTTCTCCTCTTCTCTCCACACCCAGGAAAACCATTCATGACTTATGATGTCCATCGGCCATACGATGAGCTCCTGCCCTCGCACATCAGGGGGCAATCTGTTAACACCCAAAAAGTGCTCACTACCTCATCTACCACATTACATGGCTCATTTGTCCATTTTCCTACCATTTTTCCCTTAAAATCCCCCAAAACCCCATTAAAAAGCCTCCAAAAGGCCTAAAATGCCTCCAAAAGGCCACAAAACCATCAAAATAGCCTAAAAAAGGCTAAAAAACCCCCTTTTCCTCCAAAAATAGCAAAAATCCCCTAAAAAGGGAATAAAAAATATAAAATAATGAGGAAAAGGAGGAAAAAACCCTATACAGCTGCCCAAAACCATGTGTTTCCCAAAACCATGGGTCAGCACTCCACCACCAAAAAACTATAAATAGGTGATGGAGATCCCTTATTTCATATCCACAATCACAAGCACCCTTACTCTGCCAAAATCTCTCTCGAAACCCTAGTTCACCATTGAACTATTTTCACCTTGAGAGCCACCTTTGGCCCATCACTACCATTGGAGAAGGAGAAGGAGCATATTGAAGCTTGGAGCATCCTCTTGGACACTGCAAAGGGCTTCATCAAACCTTTACATTGAAGGTAACATCAATACAAAAAGTCATTCTTTAAATTTGATGTTTATGTTTCATGCTTGTTTTGGAATTAATTTAATTTTCTGTTTTAGCTTAATTAGTTTAAATTACTGAACTGCTACTAAGGAGTCCATTCTCCTTAGTAGGTGCTCATTGGCACAAGCTAGGGGTAAAACCCTAGCTACACTAATGAGCTCACCTGTTGGGGAATATAGTACCCAGGCTGCCGAAGCAAGGTGAAGGGTATGTCGGATGGCACCATCCGCGAATCCATAGCACGTTGCCATCTGCACACGCAGACAGAACATGGTATGAGAAGTAGAAACAAGATCAAAAGACACTCGAAAAGAAATGCGTCACACCACACAAAAACACGCCATGTACAGTATATACAAGCAAGTCTATGCATGAGAGATCAAGCGTAGTATCTCTTCAGGTAAATCCCATTGCAGGGTTCACCTAAAGAGATTCCATCATAATCTTCAAGCTCATAGGCACCTTTTTCCAACACACATTTTATAACGTAGGGTCCATGCCACATGGACTCGAACTTCCCAGCTCCTAGCTTATCGTGCGTCTGGTCATAAGTGAGGACTAGGTCACCCTCGTTGAAGACACGAGGTTCGAATGACTTATCGTACTAGGCTTTGATGCGTCTCTTATGTGCTTCATTAACAAGAGCGACATCTCGGTGGGACTCGTCAAGTTTTGCTAGGTGTAAGAGACGTTCTTCCTCAGTGGTAGTGTTAGGAAGAAGTTCGACCGCGAGCTGTAAAGATGGGATTTCGCACTCTATCGGCAGAACAACCTCCAATCCATATACCAATTGGAAGGGAGTGAAGCCTGTGGCGGTTTTAATGGTAGTTCGGTAGGCCAATAATGCTGAAAAGAGCATATTATTCCAATTGGACTTTTGTGTCCCTACCATCCTCTGGATCATAGTTTTCAAGACCTTGTTAATTGCCTCGACCTGTCCATTGGATTGTGGGTAGTAGGGTGTCTAGTTTTCATGGCGAAAACCCAACCTGTCACTCAATTCATCCACCATATGGTTCTGAAAGTGAGAACCATGATTGGTAACTATTGCTTGCGGAACTCCAAACCGCGCTATCACATGATTAAACATGAAGAGTGCGGTGGTTTTTCCATCGTTTTGGTATGTAGGCATAGCCTCGGCCCACTTTGTGAAGTAATCCACAGCTACGATGATGTAACTATGCCCCCCAGCCGAGGTAGGCTTACAGTGCATAAAATCGATGCCCCATTTTGCAAATGGGCCAACGAAAATAACCGGATGTAGTGGGGCAGGATGAGTGCGCTTCTTCGTGTGGAAGTGTTGGCAAGGAGGACATTTTTTAACAACCTCAATACAATCTTTGAAGATAGTAGGCCAGTAATATCCTGCGCATAAAATCTTCTGGGCTGTAGCCATCCCAGAGAGATGACCTCCACATGCCCCAGCGTGACAGTCATTCAGAACGCGTTTAGCCTCATCATGAGTGAGACAACGTCGAAGGATTGAATCGATGCCATGACGATACAAAGTATCATTGATGATTAAATAATACTTTGCATGGTTGCGAATCTTACGACGATCGTCGTGAGAAAGTTGAGGGTCGAAGCGTTGGGTTTGAAGATACAACAGAATATCTCCATACCAGGGGTCAGTCATACTGATGAGAAACAATGATTCATCCGGAAATGAATCATTGTGCTCAACTTCTGCATCAGGACGGGGAAGGTCACAGATGAGCTTGGAAAACACCAAAGACTTTTTAGACTTAGCTTTCTCAAAAAGAAGATCAAATTCTTGCAGTATCACAATCCAGTGTGAATACCTGCCCCCAAGCACCTGACGTGTCAGTACGTGGTACATGGGGTTCGAGTCGGCAATGATAGTGGTGGTGCGGAGCAAAATGTAGTGACGAATCTTCTGGACGGCAATGACTGCTGCGAAAGTAAGTTTTTTTACATGTGAATATCTAGTTTCAGCGCCAGCTAGACCCTTACTTGCATAGTATATCACATGTTCCTGAGCATTTCAATCCTCCTGTACCAAAACCATGGCGATAGTGGTAGCAGAAGCGGCGAGATATAGGATGTAATCTCGATAATAATTAGGTGGTTGGAGTACGGGGGCATGCGTGATGGCATATTTGATACTGTCAAAGGATTTTTGAGCTTGATCATCCCAAATGAACGGGACGTCCTTCTTAAGCAGTCTCATATAGCCCTGAGTCTTCTCCGCGAAATTGCACACAAAACGTCTTAAGTAAGTCGCCTTCCCTTGGAGACTTTGAAGTTCCGTAACATCAGTCGGGGGTGGTAGGTTGATGATGGCCTCCACCTTTAAGGGATCAATGCGGATCCCATCCTTCGAAATGATAAATCCTAAGAGGCGTTCGGACTCAACGCAAAAGATACACTTGTGAGGATTCAGACGGATATTGTACCGTCTGCATCTGAGGAAAATGGCCGTCAGATGATCAATGTGGAACTCGCGCTGCTTTGAAGCAGGGAGATCATCCAAGAAGGGTTCCACAAAGTCCTTAATATCGTGGAAGGCATACGACATAGCCCGCTGAAACATGGCGCCAACATTTTTAAGGCCAAATGGGAGCTTGCAATAAGCGAATGTACCCCATGGGAAAATGAAAGCCGTCTTATGTTGGTCGGCTGGGTTGATCTCAATTTGGTTGTAACCAGAAAATCCATCCATGAATGAGAAGATGACACTTTCAGCACAGTTGTCGATAATCTGATCGATGAAGGGGGTTGGGTAGTTGTCTTTTGGACAAGCCCGATTAAGGTCCCGATAATCGACACAGACGCGAATGATGCCCTGCTTTTTGTTCACAGGAACGACGTTTGAGACCCAATCCGTCAATGGGACAGGATAAATAAAGTCATCCTTTAAGAGCTTTTCAATTTCTGCCTTTATTACCGCAGTCTTCCGGGGGTGTACCGGTCGCAAATTTTGACGTACAGGTTTGATGTCGGGATAGGTTTTTATTTCGTGAGAAACAATTGCGGGGTCTATCCCAGGCATCTCCTCATAGGACCAAGCAAACACGTCTCGAAATTGCTTGAACAAGGCCGTGCTAACAACGATTTCTTTAGGGGAACACTTCTGGCCTATGTGAATGTGTTCCACTATACCAGGTTTCACCGAGATGTCTATCGGGGTGGTTGGATCAATGTTCGCCAAGTTTCCCTTCGTGTCCGTAAGACATGTAAGGATGGGGGACTGAGGGGATTGGTAGATATATGGTGAAAAGAGGGTATGGATGTTGTTCTCTATGTATTCCAAAGGAGGAAGAAAAGATGACCTATGATGGAGATCATCCCACGGACTATCGTCAACATTCATTACTTCCATGATGGAATCGTCTGAATGAAAAGTCCGAAGTAAGAGATCAGGTAGAGAGGACGTTCATCGTAGAGAACAAGATGGGGAGGCCATGGTTAAATGGTCCTCCAGAGCTAATTGGATATCCTCATAAATGCGTTCAACTGGTGAAAGAGGCATCATATCTCCAAGCAGGTGTGTTGTGGCTTCATCCGGTACAAGCTAAGCATAGTTTGAGTGTGATAAAATCTCAGTAGAGATCATGTTCACCGTAGTAACATGATTAGGGGGGTCTGTGGCTAGAAAAACGCCCATGAGAGATGAATCTTTCAAAAGGCCAACCCCTACACTCTCATACTATTTTGACGATTGTCCAATGGAAGGAACATGGTCACTAGGATGAGTAGTGGTGTCTGGTGTACAAAAATCTAACTGGTCGATAGTAACAATTCGTCCTTGGTGGGGGAACTATACTATGCGGAAGACTGAAGAGGCTACCGCTTGCATGGTATAAAACCAATTGCGACCAAGCAAGATATTATAATCTAACGGGGCTGAGACCACTTCCACATTAATGGTTACGGTCTTTCCGCCCAACTCAACTACAAGAGCTTGTATAAAGAGCGCATGAGGTTTAAAGCCATGCCCGTTGAATGCTTTCAACGTGGTAGGAGAACGATTCATTTCAAGGGAGCCAATGGCTCTCCAACAAGCGATGGACATGACAGAAGTGGAGGCTCCTTCGTCCAAAAGAGTGCGATGGACAATCTTCCCAGCAAGGTTCGCAGTAACTTGGAATGCGAGTTGGTGTGAGAGCCTCGGCTTAAGGTTGTCAAGTCGGAACATGATGGTGTTCGAGGAATCCGGGTCAACTGCACCAATAACTACAAGGAGAGTTTTGCGTTGATTGGGACAATTCTGCAAAACTTCCAAGGTGGACAGGGTGCAAGGAGCTTGGGCCAAGTCCTCTACGATATTGTAATTTTGTGCCGTGCGAGCATTAGGATTGAAAACAGCTTTTCGAATCGTGCTCTTGGGCGGACGCAATATCGAATCTAAAGAGGGTCTCTCTATGGTGAGAGAGGTCGATGGTACAGTGACATTAGGTAAAGAGTCAGAAGCTTTTTCAGTATTACTTCCGGTGGGTTCCTTCAAAGGGACCTGTTTGTAAGATCGTGAGCGAGTAGTTAAATTGATCGCCTCATTACGCAACATGAGAACATGCGCGGTATTGGATGGTTCCCCCTGGGCTGGGGGTGTTTGAGCAATCATCTGTTGGTTTTGAGCAGGAAACGGATTGTTGAGAACTGCGGGAGTCGGTTTACCCCTAAGAAACTTTTGCACTTCGTCTCTATGGGGACACTCTTTGGAGAAATGGTCTTCTCCACACAGTAAGCAAGGATACTTTAGTTTCCTTTTCTACTTTGTATCTTCAGGAGTGCTCTTCGTTTCCTACTAGGTAGAAGACTTCTTGGGTTTCCCCTTGTTCTTCTTTTTTCCATTAAAATTCTGAGATGAAGCTGATTGAACAGAATTCACCTCTTCAGTTACAGCAGGAGCAGTGGACTTGGCGGTGTTGTGTCTAGCCGGAGTTGGGTTGGATGATCCAACAGTGCTAACAGCAGGCTAGGTGTTAAGGGAACCTATGATCCCATCAGCTTGGGGTCCCTTATGTGGTTTCATGGGATCGTTAACGTCCCAGGGTGCGTCAGGAAAAATATTGAACAAAGTGCCAGACTGGGTATAGACCAGGTCTAACAGATGAGCACTCGCGATGGCTTGTTCTTCGGTGATAGCACCTCGCATGGCAACATCTTTTGCTATGGTGGGAAGAAGCGATTTAGTAAACCAGTCTACTAGGAGATGATCTGGAATGGGAGCTTTAATGAGACGTCGTCTCCTTTTCCACTTGTGGATATGATCCAAAATGTGAGTGGCGGTATTCTGACGGAGCGAGGTTAAAAGCTCAGTACCAGTCTCATACCGTTTAGGCAGTTGGAAATGTGTCAAAAAGTCCATAGCAAGAGAGCCAAAATCAGGAAAAGAGTGCGGTGGTAACTCAATGTACCACTTGGAAGCCAAACCGGTGAGAGTCCTTTGGAACAATCTAAGATGAATTGAATCGTCCATTAAGGAATTAGATGAACACCATAAGTGGCATGTCATCACGTGGTTCTTGGGGTCTTCACTCGGCTTGCCGTCAAACTTGGGGATATCAGATGGAAGTTTCACCGAAATCAGTGGCCAGTTAGATTCATGGTAAATAAGATCGTTGGTTAAATGAGAGAGGTCAAGTAGGTCCAAAGTAGCCAGAAAGGGAAGCTGTGGATTAGGCTGCACGTATTGATAATACGGATATGGCGTGTAAGGACTAAATTGACCGAAAGGTGTACCAGGATAAAACTGACCGTAGGGGCTTGTGCCGCCCGGACTGTAAGGAGGTCCGCCACCATAAGGTGGTCCATTCCAATAAGGTGGGGGTCCACCTCCACCTCCGGGAGGGGGTGGAGGTCCGCTGCCACCACCGGGAGGAGGTGGAGGTCCATAACCGTAATAAGGTGTCCCACCACTGCCTCCGCCTGGGGGGGGTGGTGGACCACTTCCGCTGCCAGATGGGTGGGGTCCCCCACCACTTCTGCTGCTGGAAGGATGAGGGTTTCCACCACCACCGCCACCACCATAGTAATTAGGTCCTCCACCGCCTCCGCTTGGAGGGGGTGGTGGACCACTGCCACCACCCGAGGGGAAATGTCCTCCTCCACCATGATAAGGTGGGCCACCGTCGCCTCCACCTGGAGGAGGTGGTGGACCATTCCTGCCATCCCTTGAGGGGTGAGGGGCATTGTAGGTAAAATGAGGTGGGCCTCCGCCAACCTTAGGTGGGGGCCCGCCGCCTCCAACAGGAGGTGGGGGAGGACCGATCGGGGGTGGTGGGACTTGAGGGATAGTCGGTTGGGGTCCGTGTTGCAACACAGGTTGTTTCCCCCACAGAGTGTATGGATTCCCGGGATAAGGTATCCCGTATGGCGCATTTCCGGGATTAGGTTGGCCCGGCGTAGGGTTAACAGAACTTGGAAACGCTTGAATCCATAAGGGTTGGGTTACATTTGACGGCCCTCCAACATGAGATAATCCCGTGGTGGATTGTCTGGCGGGTTGGGTAGGTCCGTTGGGGACTCCACTGCCTACGTTCTGGTTAGGAAATGGGGGTTGCCCCCAGCCACAATAGGATGACTACTATTCAAAGGTTGAACCAATGTGGGTTATTGACTAGCTACCATGGTAATAACATTACCAATAAGATAATCCGTAGGAATGGAGTACCCTCCTCTCAAATTTTGAGGTGGGGGAGGAATTGGTAAAGTAACCGTTGTAGTGACAGGTGCGTTGGACCGTTTTCCTTTCACCGGTTGGTTCACTTGAGGTGCAGGACTGGAATCCTGTGAGGGTTGACCAGTCTCATTAGTGGTCACGTGGTGGGGTGCTTCCATCGATCCGAAAGATATCGAATGAACTGGGATGTTTCCGTCGTCAAGTCTTATTTGGAAATAACGATTATGGAACTCTTTAGAGTGTCGCTCGAGACTTTGTCTTCAAATATCATCTCCTTTAACACGTAATTGTTCCAAATGTTCATGGATTGGGCCGAAAGTCTCGGCAAGGTCAGGCCTATAGTAAGGCCTAGTGAACTCTGGAGTAGTCCAGTTAGGTGGGGATGAGATGGAAAAATGAGCCACTAGATGGTCTGTAAAAGATGTCCAATAAGCTGTTGTAGGGTCGTCCTGGGGTCGGTTTATCCATTCCAACGATCCAGGTTCTCCTGGGATGATGGGAGAAAGGTCATGTGAAGTGGGGGTTTGTGCTCCTTCATCTTGCGTGGGATGAGAGGTAGGTGAATCTGGTGGAAACAAATGTCCGCCAATATTCAAAGTGGGGTTCCCTACTTCAGTAATTATGACCGCGTTACGTTGATCCATTCTTACCCTCGAAATAACCTTCGGATTAAGGGGAAATTCGGGTGGCAAGTTCAAGATCCTACGGGACCTTCTCCAGGGAAAATCCGCCAGAGTATCAGGAAAATTAGCCAAAAAAGGCCGAAACAACGTTTCTCCTAAAGGTATTCTAAAAGAAAAGTAGTCCAAGAAAACCTACTCAAACTAAGGCAACAAGCAAACTTATGTGACAGAGTGGATTCAAAAGTCTGGAACCTCACGGGATTTATCAAGGCATCGCAAACCACAATATACTGCAGGGTCCAACAATATGACGCGACAAGGAGGATTGGGACCGTACCCTTGCCTACATACCCGATTACCTGGACAGTACGTGTGTGCTAATCTCCCCGAGTGCTATTCTCGGTGTATTGCTTTGCCAAGACGGCCAAATGGTTAACTCGGTTGGTTTCAGGAATCCTAATGGTGTCTCCTGATATACGCAAGGTACGTGGGAGCTCAAATTCATAGTGGTGCTGTCTAATGCACAGCCGTTGGCACGAGACCTTCCGATATACGTGTCGAGTATGTGACACACCCTTCGATATACGCCAAGTACAGATTATGGTACTTGGTGGGTACGTGAAGGAGCTCGATATACCGATGTACGTGGAAGACTACAATACCCCCGGACTAAAGTGCTGGCAAGTAACGACAACTGCCACGCTTAACGACTCCGTAACACATCTCTAACTTACACACAAGTTACTAAAAGTTTTACCTAGTTCTACCGTTAATTTTATCTTGAATGGTTAGGTGAATGCATGAGGTGAGTACATAAGGTGAATGCATGAGGTGAGTACATAATCGGAAACAGAATGCAAGCCCTAGCTATATGCACAAAATATTCTTTTATTTCGATGAATTCCACCTATGGTAAGGAGAAATGTTTTTCCAATGGTATTGCCAAACAAACTCAATGCAACACAATTCCCAATGCAAACAAATTTGACAATGAAAGTACTCTTTTCTTTTTCAATGAAACACACAAATGTACACAACACTACTATCCAAATCAAAGTATTTTTTCTTTTCTTTTCTTTTTCAAAGCAAAACAACACTAAGTAATGAAATGAGAGGATTATGAAACGGAACATGCAAGCTTTTCACTTTTTCTTTTCAATGATCTAAAGGCAACAAAAATAAAAAATGCACCTATCTTTCCCTAGCATGGAAACAACTTTTGAGAAAAAACGAAATGTACTAGAGCTTTTCAAGAAGATGAATAATTCATAGTTCAAGAAAAACACAATCAATCATATTTCCATTCATCTTTTCCAAAACATTCCAATGCACAATGATCTTTCTTCAATAACTTTGTGAGAAATAACAGGAGAGAAGCACTTTTAATCTTTCAATGGATGTATCAAAGCAATAAATTTGAAGACAACTTTGTTTTCAGATCTAAATGACTAAAAAGAAAATGCTACTTGCGGCACTCATACACTTAGAAAACTCAAGAAAAGACAAGCACTCAACCAAGCAAAAAAAAAAAAACACTCTCAACTCAAAATCAAGCAGCAGCAAGCAAACTAAGCAAGCAAAACTCAAAACAAAGATAGATGAGGTCTGGAAAGTGATCCAGTGCAATGATCAGATCAGGGATGGAAGGGAATGCAAGAGTGAATGGATGAAGGTGGGGGAGACAAAAGTATCTGCCACTACCGATTTCAAACTTGTCTAAAGCAGAACCCAAAGTCAATCCAAAAGAAACCAAACTCTCAACACACGAATCAAAATGGGATCTCTAGCTGGATGTTGTAGCACAGAGGGAGTTCATACATCAAAACAAGGCTCAGACTATCAAACAAGAAGATGGATGCCTGTATGCTAAGTCTCGACAGATCGGCGCACTCTGTCTTTGCAGACAATGCGACGTCATAGGTTACCTGCACAAGATATGCGACGGTGTCGTAGTCTACTAATGCACAGGCCGCGACGAGCAAGCAACGGTCAAAGGACAAAGACTCAAAAAAACACAGTGTCGCTTTTTTTTCACTGCCCAGGTGCGACAGGCAAGTTCTAGATTCAAAAATGAATCAGATCTCCTAATAATGAACCACCAATAGGTTTGAAACTGAGTTGTATAAACTCAAAGGAAGAAGATCAGGATCTTCAACATGAAGATATGACAATGGAATCAATCTTAAGAAGGAAAATGGCAAAAGAAATGACAACAAGACTTGTGACAAGTAATCAACTGAAAATGACTCAGATTAACGATCACTAAACAAGAATACCCCCTAGTATGGTCGCCAGATTTGTTACTGGACAATCCTCGACCGGAGGCGAGCCGGATCTCCCTAGCTCAATGCGAGTCTAGAACAAATAGAACAGACTACAAACACATTTCCTAGATCTACTTAAGGATCAAGTGCTAGATGTCTTACCTCTTTGATTCACTATCCTTTCTCTTGAATGTTGCTCCACGTCCCACGGTCTTCAGATCCAAGCTGCAAGACCTGTCAAGACACAGAAAAGAGAAACGAGTAAAGAGCATCTATACAATAAGAGATCTATGTAAACAGTTAAGCAGGTAAACAACACAACATCATTACACATAAGAACGATATTCTTGTAAAGCATTTGTATTACTGCAAATAGAGGAGTACATGATAGAGATATAGAACTACAACCAATTACTTAACGTAGCAGCCCTTCTCCACACAAGCCAATTGCCAAGCCCTTCCAAGGAAGCATGAATTCTCCAAGAGGTGAGTGAAGGTGTCCTAAGAGAGATTTCACCAGCATGTAGATACCATAGTCTTCCTCCCTTTGGTATGGGAGTGAGCCTCATTTATATAGGACTAAGTGGATGAGATTATGGATAGGATAGATTGAGAGATAGTAGGAGAGAGATAGGGGATCTTCCCAATGAGTTAGGGGTTGAGTACCATCTCTCCAAGAGATCAGGGATAATCCCTCAAATGGGCAAGCTTTGAGAAAGATCTCGAAATGGATATTTTTTCCCATTAACAGACATCGTCGCACCTTGATATGGAGCAACCCGCGACGTCGCATGTTGCTAGTGTGCAACCTGCGACGAACTCTCAAAAGGTTGTACAAACTGAGTAAAAATCCTCTCAAATGAATACTTGGTCTAGATGAATTCAGTGATGTATACACTAAATCATGATGATGGGTAGATTTTAGGTGTAACATCATACTTTCCCAGGTTGAGAAAGATTCCTTCTGGGCCTTGCCATACTTCCAGACCTAGGAAGTAATGCATCAATCTGAGATCTTTCATCTCAAATTCTATAGCCATCTTCTTCTTGCTTTCCATGATCTGTTTCTCATTACTTGTCAAAAAGAGATCATCCTCATACAATAATAGTATGACAGGTTCATCATCCATAACCTTAAGGTAAAGGTTAGGATCAGCTTTACTTCTGGTAAAGCCCAATTTTTGTCAAGAAGCTGTCAATTCTCCCTCTGTGACTGAACATCATTCACACTCTGCATTGAGTGATCTTCGGCATATCTATCCGTGCCATCTCTCGTCAGATGGGTCTATTGATATGAGCCTCAATATCATTCGAACTCTGTGGTGAGTTCCTTCTTGCATCCATGTCATCTGTATATAGAAATCATCTTCAACCTTGTAGCAAAGGTTGAGATCCACATTACCCATGGTGATCATTAGGCTCATCAAATGATTATCGATCTTGAGTACCCATACAGAGCCTAATTCACACTTCTTCTTCAATTACAACATTAAGAGAATGGTCTTATCTAGCCACTTGGAGCAAACATCTCATCATGATCCTTTTCCTCTTTCTAAGAGAATCTTCTAGCCACGAGATTTCTATAGAATGTTTGATGTGTAAGTCTTCTTGTTGAACATCCATCACTTGTTCAGTGTTCATCATTCTTCATGATCTTTCCTACAAATCAAAATTAAGTACATGATTAGTAATACTTCATAATCATCAAATCATGTTGACATGATAACCTATTATGCATACAAATATGATTTTCATAGTTATGCAACAATCTTGACCAATACCAAGGATAATTTTAGGGGCGAAATTTAGCCCATGGGCTATTTTTCCATGTTTTTTTTCCAAAAAAAGATTCGCCAATTTACATTTTTTGAAGCCCCATTTCGCCCAATTTCGACGAGGTAAACTTTTTTCACTCTAAAAATCGCCAAATTATTATATAAACTATATAAAATCCTTAGAAATTGAAATAATTTTAGAAAAATATCGCCAAATATTTTATAGTTGACATTTTAAGAATTGGTAAGATTCGCCAAGGTTTATACACTTTTAAATAAGTATGGTTCCTTAAAATTATCCCTGAATGCATACAGTGGCTAGCTAGATGCCTTCCATCTCTACCAGAACATATTATCGAGAGCGTGCACAGCTCTCAACATGCCAACAAAGAGGTTTCATTCTAGACAATCGACAATGGAATGTTTGTCCAACTTTGTTGGCAGGAGGTTTGATGGGGAAATGTCGCAGTACTGCCGAAGCTGCGACACATCGGATGACGGCGCGGAAGGAGTTTTTTGTGCTAAAGAATAACGCAGTTGGCGGGTTTTGGGTCACTTGGACCATATATTATGTAATAGTGAGTTAGTTGTACCACGGTATGCGGGTTTTTGGGGTCATTTGGACCAAGTCAGTTGGATATTGGGTCAATTGTCGATGGTGTCGGTTAGGGAGTCAGTTGTAAGTGGACAAATATTGTAATGGAAGAAGCCTATAAATACATGAGGGTTGTAAGTGTTAGAAAAGGAGGAAAATGAGAGATGATAGGAGAAGAAGTGAAGGAATAGAAGATAGAGAAAGGAGAACGATTGTGTATCGAGATCTATGTTTTGCTTCTGGTATATGATCGCGATAGTAATATAATGATGTTTTGGTACGAACTTTGTGCAATGTTGCGATGAATGAATGTTGTTTGATGCAATATCTGTTTATTGTTGCTATAATGATAAATGCTGCGATTAAGTAATATGTTCTATGTAGAATGTGATGTTAAATGTTGCGATGAAGTAATATGGTATAACTCCTTGCCGAATGTTTAAAGTTTCTGTTTAAGTACCGCAATAGAGTCAGTCCATGCAGCCACAACTTCCCTCCTCCCTAGGCGGAAACATGGTTCCGTCTGCTCTTCCTGGATGCCTCGGGTGAGACCTCATTCACTCTGTGGGTGTTGTTGGGTGGGCTCAAACCCACCCGGGCCAGTGCCCAGGGAGACTGCGGTATGTGTCGACAGTGGGGCGAATCCCTGTCGACTGAGGTTGCGTTTGTCAACAAATGGTTCCATTGCTGGGACCGTGTGCAAAGTAGAAGGAGGTCATGTTGTGGCACCCGACGAAGCCGGAGATACAGAAATGGTTCGATCAGAAGTTGCAGGAGTTTTCTGAAGAAGAAAGTCGGAACACGCAATTAACAGTAGATCAATGGCTGGGAAGATATATTCATGACGGTCCACACGAATGGTTTTTCTTTGTATTCCCGATCATTCTGTATGAATGGTTGTCAAAGCTGGCCTTCCAAAAGAGGAACTTCCAGGGTGGTGAGCCGACGGCTTGGACCCCGGAGTTGATTCAGGAGCTGCAGGAAGTCGATAATAAGGCATTGTAGGCTGTCGAAGTTTGGCTTGATAGCATATTGGAAGGATATATCACTGAATTTGTGGTCAACACGAAGAAATACTATAGTGAAGCTGAAAGATACTTCTTCCGAGGACCAAGGGGAATGTTTTTGCTGTCGCTCCAACTGTCGATTAAGATGCTAATCTACGAAAAGGGTATATTAAAGATGCACCTTGATCAGTAGACAGCCTGGTGGGCGGAGGCCGTGGGTACTGCGACTGCTGGGGAACAGTACATGGAATGGTAAAGGGGTAAATGGGTGCAGACCATGAGGAGATTGTGAGCGAATCCAAGGAAGAAATTGGTCTTACAAGAGGAGGAGCGAGGTTTCGACAGGAAAAGAGGCAGAGGATGGGAGAAGGTCCTGCTGCGATCAAACCACAAAACCGTGAAGGAAGACCACATGGGACGAAGCGACCTCACAATACTGATAGGGATGACCAGGCTATGCCCAGGATAGAGGCAGGACCAAACCCCAGCACCAACGTACCCACACCTCCGCTCACTGACTCTCAACCAGCAAGAAATACTACTTCGACACCGCCGAGTTCGTAAATACCGCATAAGTTAATTGGTAGTAGCACAGCGACAGGAGGAAGCCCAGGATGGCGGGCGATGATGCTAAGTTACCGTTGTTCCATGGAAGTGCGATAGACAACCCAGAATAGTATTGGTTTTTGTGTGAAGCGGTCTGGACCATGAAACAGATCATGGATGCCAATGCTAAGAAAGGACAATTAGCCATGACTTTGCGAGGTCGTGCATTAGATTGGTTCATGAAGTTTATTTTATTCCCTACGGGGACCCCAAAGAAGTCACTGGATGAGATTCGGGATGGGGTGATTGCTGAATTTAGACGGCCTAAGTCGGAGGCTCAATACATTACTGAATTGAAGGAAATTAAGCAGTATCCCAATGAGATGGTATGGGATTTCGACCAACGATTCAAGACGCTGATGGCAAAGGTTAGTTTCTATATGAGCACTGTCCAACATAAAGAATGGTTCATTGTAGCACTGTTACCCCACATTCGGCTACCGTTGATGCAGCAAAACATATCGATGCCTAGTGAAGCTCTAGAGATTGCAATGCGATTGGAGGCGTCACCGATCGGAGATAATGCAGCCGAGATGTTGCAGATACAGACACAGCTTGCTAACCTGACTATACAGTTGCAAGATTTGAAGAAGAACAAGGAACAACGTGATGAAGTATGGTGTACGCGATGCCGAGGAGAAGGGCATACGAAGGATAATTGCCCGGATTTCCGTAATTATTTGGTGTCAGGTGCACCAAACCCGTTGAATGGCGGCAGTATGCCGTGGTGTCGCGTTTTTCACGTGTTTGGGCACAGTCACAATAATTTCCCATATATGTAGAAAATGGTCACAACCCCGCGAAATCTTTACTGCACATTCTGCAAGTCGGTGGGTCACGATGACAAGGATTTCCGTGCATATGGGTTGCTACAGGAGAGGATGTGTGATGTATTCTACATCAATGATGATCAGTGCGCGGTGCAACAACCACAACTGCAACCGCAGGTAGCCCAGCCGCTACCGTAGCCGCAGATGCAGTTTGCACCACAGCAACAACAACCGCAACAGTTCATGCCGCAATACACCCCAATGCAGATGACTCCCCCATAGCCACAATATGTACAAAAACCGCAGTATGCACCACAAGGGCAAGGGATTCCACCAGTACGAATGCAGCAACAATACTAGCAGCAGGGCGGCTAGAGGGGAAGACGCGGTGGCGGATTTGGTCATGGAGGAGGAGGCCGAGGTGGTCGTGGACCTGTTCAATGTTACCACTGTGAGGTATGGGGGCATTATCAACGCGACTTCCCACTTCTACAGAATCAGTGTACGTTTTGTTTTGGTAATGATCATACGGTTGAGAATTGTCCATAGTTGATTGCACGATGGCAGGCTGGGAACGCTCTGCAGCTATAGAATTAGGACCAGCCACAACAACCAGTACAGAACCAGGCCCCGCGACCACCGATGAACGCCAACCAAAATATCAATCAACCAGAGAATTTGCAGCAGAACCAGACGCAGGGTGCAAATATTGCGACCATTTCTGCAGAACCACGACCACAAGATGCTTCGGTGGATGTTGTCACTCGTGGAGGCAAGACGACTGGGGAAGATGGTTCGCGATCACTAATTCGGTTGGATGGTCAGAAGACGGTACCCTTCGACATTGATGCAGAGCGAGAGACATTATTGGAGGCACACTGCACTTTGGAGAAAGACCGCGGTAAGGCTGTTGTTTGCGATATGCCACCTGTCTTTGATGTTACATCAGACGCTGATCGACCACCACCACCAGGGACATTGCAAAAGTTCCTTGAAAGCTGTCTGTCATTGGCACGAGACCCGGCTGCCCTGGTTGAGATTGAGGGATGGTTGTAGCGATTTTTGAAAGGACGGCAGGAGTCAGCAGTAAACTCCTTACAGCGACGAAAGACTGGCAAGTAAATGCGAATGAATATTCAGATTGGTGACTATGATGTTGACTCTGTGATTCTTGACCTTGGTTCGGATGTTAACATCTTAACCAAGCAGGCGTGGTAGAAGATGGGGAGTCCCCCATTGAGCTGGTCTCCTGTGCAGCTCCGGTTGGATAACCATGCCAAGGTAACACCCATTGGGCGAGTTCTGTGGCTCATGATTGATATTGAGGGCATGAAGACTTATGCTGATTTTGATGTTATCGAAGTGGTTGAGGGAGGAAGCTCTTATCCGGCGCTCTTGGGGATCAGATGGGCTAACGACAATGGAGCTGTAATCAACTTCAAGAAGCGCATGATGACCTTTGAGAATTGCGATTTCAGAGTTATAGCCCCATTGGATCTGGTTGAAGGTCGCCGCTACGTGGAGCCTGTAAAAGATGATGATCCCACTAGATGGGACCATGCATTCAACATTTCTGAAGATTATATTCATCCTACCGCCTACGGTGAGTTGGAGTGGTGCAGCGAGAGCTCTGCATCTTTCGACTCTGATGATGCATTGGAACATTGGCAGAATCGAATGCATGAAGTATCAGTCCGGAAATGGGGTTTAGTTACGTAATCCTTATGTCGTGTTGCGACAAAAATGATCACATTGCCTGTTTATGAGTGGTTGCCTGGCCTAAACACCTTTGTAACAGAGTTTGAAGACCGCGTCCCAGAACCACAGCGATTGCTAGCCTTGGCGGAAGCACTGAAGGCTGCTCCAGCACGATGGTGGGCGACACATAAGAAATTCATTAAAGATTGGTCCCAGTGTCGAAGGTTGATGATGGTTTGGTTCGGCGATACTGAATTTTATCACACTCGCAAGTATGATGGTCAGAATGATCCCAATGATCATGTGATGGAGTGCCAACGATTATGGGTAGCGCGACCCAGAGATGAGTGGGTCCATGATTTTGTCCATACTTTGGATGAGATACCGCGCTCATGGTACACTGCAGCCGAGTTGCGCCGAGACATTACAACATGGGGGGAGTTGATGATTTGTTTCACTCATACGTTCACTTTTGCGGATGCCAACCCTGATGTCCATAATTCCCTGCATCTCATCCGTGATGTGATATTTTAGGTTGTTCCGGCGGCCTACCCTGTCGACCCACACACCCACTGTTAGATGCAGTCTCTCATGGAGTGCTTCAACATCAGTGGTGGCCCGGAGGATGATGATGATCCCCAGAATGTTAACATTCCCGAATCTGAGGGAAGTCGTGGTGTAGTCCCACCTGTTGCGCCAAGTAATCCGTTCAGTCAACCATTGCAGCTTCGCAAGATGAATACTGGCACCGAGGCTACTCCCAAGTTTGCTAATGTTGGGGATTATTGGGACGATGAGATGATGAGTAAGGTTACTGAGTTACTACATGAGTTTGAGGATGTATTTCCCACGAAGTTTTCCGAAATGAACAGAATCCTGGGTGATTTAGGAGAGATGAAGATTCCATTGAAACCAGATGCTAAGCCAGTCCGACATCGACCTTATTGGCTAAATCCGCGACATAAAGAAAAGGTCAAGGCAGAACTTGATCGGATGTTGGATGCTGGTATTATCAAACCTGTGGAAGAGTCCAAATGGATCAGTCCTATGGTGGTGCAGGACAAGAAAACGGGTGAAGTGCGCATTTGTGTCGACTTGCGGAAGTTGAACCATGCCTGCTTGCATGACCCTTTTCCGACCCCGTTTACTGATGAAGTACTTGAAGCAGTGGGTGGCCAGGAGATGTACTCTTTCACTAATGGATTCTTTGGCTACCATCAGATTCACATTGCCAAGGAAGATCTCCATAAGACAACTTTCGTTACCGAATGGGGTTGCTTTCAGTTCACGGTAATGCCGTTTGGTTTGAAGAATGCACCTGCGATATTCTCCCGGGTCGTTGTTGCCGCATTCAAAGATTTTATTCAGAAGTTTCTGCAGGTATATATGGATGATTGGACCGTTTATGGATTGATTCGTGATCATTTGTCCAATCTACGGTTAATGCTTGAGCGATGCCGACAACACCAGATATAACTGAACTTGAAGAAATGTATTTTCTATGCACCCTTTGGGATATTGCTGGGTCATATCGTGTGTAAGCAGGGATTGCTGGTTGATCCAACCAAAATTGCGCTTATTTTGGGGTTGCAACTGCCGACCACCGTTAAGCAGTTGCGCACGACCTTGGGCCACACGGGATATTATCGCAAGTTCATTAGGGGGTATGCTGCAATTACTGCCCCTATGGAAAAGTTGTTGAAGAAGGATGCTGCATTCCAGTGGAACCCTGAATGTCATGATAGTTTTGAAATGCTCAAAGTGAAGATGGCGTCAACCCCAATCTTGGTCTTTCCGGACTGGAGTAAGGAATTCCATGTCCATGCTAATGCTTCATTGGTTGCACTAGGGGTTGCATTGGCTCAACCAAGAGAAGGCGACATTGATCATCCCATTGCTTTTGCCAGTCGGAAGCTGTCTTCTGCAGAATGCAATTACACTACCACAGAACGCGAAGTTCTGGCCATGGTTTACGCACTGCAGAAATTCAGGCATTATTTGTTGGGTGGCCACTTTAAAATGTTCACTGATCATTCTGCATTGAAATACTTGGTCAATAAGCCTGTGTTGGGGGGGAAGATATGCCGGTGGCTACTTTTGTTTCAGGAGTTTGATTTCGAAGTCATTATGAAATCAGGGCTGTTGAATGCTAAACTAGATCATTTGTCACGGATTGATACAGGGGAGGAACCGACTAATATCGAAGACGGGTTGCCGGATGCCCAACTGTTTCATGTTGCCGCTGCTGATCAATATTTTGATGACATCCTTCAGTTTCTGGTGACCGGCATCGTGCCCGATGACTTTACCACTACTCAGAAGAAGCAATTGGTTGTCAAGGCTGCTGACTTTCAACTGATCGCGGGAGAGTTGTATAAATTGGGTGTTGATGAGATATTGCACAGATGTGTCTTTCCGCATGAGCAAGCACAGATATTGGCTGAGGCACATGGTGGAGTCGCAGGAGCACATTATGGCGGTCGGGCGACTGCCCAGAAGGTACTGTGTGCAGGGCTTTGGTGGCCCACGTTACATAATGATGCGACAGACTACGTGCGGTCTTGTGATGTTTTTCAGCGAACTGGCAAGCTGTCCAGACGCGACGAGATGCCGCTGCTACCTCAAGTAACATTGCAACCGTTCGAAAAATGGGATTTGGATTTTGTAGGACCGATCCATCCACTAGGGAAACACACAGGTGCGCGGTATATTATCACAGCGACAGAATACTTGACCCGATGGGATAAGGCAACACCTGTAGGTGATTGCTCCACCGCAACGGCTGCTCGATTTTTGTTTGATCACATTATCACTCGTTTCGGCTGCCCCAAGATATTGTTGAGTGATCAAGGCAGCCATTTTCTTAATCACACTATCAATGCATTGACGGAAGAATTGCAGATACAGCATAAGGAGAGTACACCCTATCACCCACAGGCGAATGGAACGGTGGAGGAGTTTAACAAGATATTGGAGCATGTGTTGACAAAGGTGTGCAATGCGAACCACGACGACTGGGATTTGAAAGTCCCAGCAGTGTTGTGGGCCTATCGCACCACATGTAAAAGGTTGACTGGTCAGACACCTTTCAAACTGGTATATGGGAAGGAAGCAATTATGCCTATGGAGTACATTGTTCCAAGTCTACGAATTGCGGCTGTTACGAGCATGGATGATGTTGCAGCATTAGATGAACGTCTATCACAATTGGTGGAGCTGAAAGAGGAGCGATTTATCGCTGGCTTTCACCAAGGGATGGAGAAGGACCGCTAGAAGGCATGGAATGATCACCACATAAAAAACAAATGGTTTCAGCAAGGCGACTTAATATTATTATACGACAACAAGTTTATGAAACATCCAGGAAAGTTGCAGATGCATTGGCTGGGTCCCTATCGCATCAATAGTATGACTTCAGGAGGAGCGGTTCAGTTGTAGCAGTTGGATGGGGAGATGCTCCCCAAGCTGGTAAATGGTCACAGGTTGAAGCCCTATCGCTCGGGCTTGGAGAAGTGCGATGTCTAAGTCGCATCAAAAAAAAGAAAAGAAAAAAAAGTGAATGTATGGGTTGCAGGTTGCTTGGTGGCAGATGGCGCACCAATAGAAGAAGGTATGCGAAGCAGAGAGGCTTGTACTGCACGTTTGGAATAGTCAGCGACACATGGTAGTGTGGCGACCCAGTCAAATCAGTAATAAATGCCAAAAGTGGAGATAGTTAATTAACGACGCTGTTCGAATCATGGGCATTAATGGCGGATTTGGCCGATTGGCGGACAGGATCACCGATGGATTTCCCTCATTAATACAAGGATTTGGTTGATTTAATGCATGATTTAGTCATGATTACATTGGATTTGGATAGATGCTATAAGTATGGTTTAGCTTCAGGTAGAAGACACCAAGAAATTAGCAAGCCGTGTTGTTGTGGAGCGCTGTAGTGATTTCAGTCAGTTACTGTTAGGTATATAATGAAGAGTGGTGAGGTATGCCAGGAGAACTGGAGACAATGGACATTAGCAGTGAAGTGGAGTCTCCATTCATTCCAGTTACTGTAGAACGAGAAGGTGCGTCCTCGGACACTGTTGATCTTGGAGCCGAGGATGCCAACATGCCGGTGGGAGCATCAAGCGTTGCTAAGAAGCGCCGAGGGGGTCAGCATTCTAAATCTCCGCAGAGTAAAAGATTGCTTCTGTCTGTGGTGGCTGGCGAAGCTCCGGAGCAGGTGGGACAGTCCAGTCGCACCGTTAATCCATCTGCCCAATGGCTGGGACACTCCGTGAATAATATCCTTGGTTACATCCCTCCTGTTCGGCCGGATGCCCCCCCGCGTAAGCTAAATCCGAAACATAAATTCAGTGTGAAGATGCCTGCACTCCTGGATGGGATGACGTGCTCGGTGGACATTGGGCCGACACTGATGCGCCTGCGCTATGAGGACCACGACATGGTGGCCCAACCCGAAATTGCATCAGCACCATATGTGACTGAGACACGCAATTCATCGGTTCCAGAAATACATGAATGGGCACGAGGACTGCGACAGGTTGACTTGTTAGGGCTAATTAACATGCCGCATTTTGGGTGCCTAGTGGAAGTTGGCTCTTGTGTAAAACAACTCTTGTCATGCTTCCATGGGGGTTCGTTGTGGTTGGACAGAGAGGTCCCGGTCACTGTTGACTTGATTTCTCACATTACAGGCTTGCCCAATAATGGCGTTGATCCGTCGTAGTTTATTCAAGGAAAGGAAAACGAGAAGAAGCGGGCGCGTCGGTTGGCACAAAAGTATGAATTGGAATTAGATGGGCGTGGGTATCGCACCAATAGCTACAATAATCAAGCGGTACTCATAGGCATTAAGATCCCGTCCTGTAAAGTGATTAGGGGAGGTCGCCCTAACCAATGTAATTCGGGAATAGTTGCTTGCGCAGAGCAATGTGCGAAAGGAGTTCAGATGAACTGGTCCTTATATCTCTTGAACCAGCTAATGGAGGATGTCGTAGATGTCCAAGTGGGTAGAGGTGCTTTCTCATATAGTTGGCTATTGCTGCTGATCGCTCTCATTGCATGGAAAGAGCTCGACACCTACCAGGGTATGGACTACCCGGCTGCAGCGGAACAACGAGGGGCACGCTATCAGAATCTATGGTTTGTACGAGAACCCGAGCGCATCCGAGAGTGCCAATTGCAGTTTTGGCTGTATTCAGAAATGCTTTGTGATGCAGCAACACAGGTCCCGCAAATATCCGAAGACACTGTGGCACGATTCACACCTGTCATGGCATTTGCAATACGACCGAGTGTCATACATATACAAGCTCGCCGTGATGTTAATCAACAATGGTTGCAGACCAGGTATAAAGTGACAACGACAGATTTGGAGGCTATTGTGAACGAGTGGCCGGAGGCTTGGCGACAACCCATGAGTTCTGTAGAAATTGATGCTGGAGGTCCACTGGAGGGCCCTACGGATCGAGTATCAGCTCAGGATCAGCAGAGTCATCATAGTTCCGATCATGAGTCAATCCGAACACCTACTGCGGATGATAGTGACCGCGCTCTTGAGGAAAACTGGTCAAAATGGCACCACGAGCATGCCACGATTAGTGGGATGTCTTTACCAGTGGAGGCACAGTTGGGATGGTTAATCATAGCCATTAACCATGCCGCCACAGCGGCTGCTGACAAGATGTCTGTCAAAGCGGAGGAGGGATTCTCTATGATTGCTGCTCGTATGGATTCTTTGTGTAATGCAGTGTTACAAAAGGAACCTGGTAGTGTACCCATGCAGGAGACGGTCACAATCCGCACCACGCCCCGAGTAAAGAATGTCAACATTCCCCCGACTGCGGTTGTGACCGACAACGAGGCTTTGCAAAATGTGCTGCAGACGGTTACCCAGATCACCGTTAATGTTGATGAACTGCCGGCAATGGCACTAACGACAATGCAGAGGGTTGCCTCCTAGGAAATGGCGGATAGGATGCATGAAATCAGCAAGAGCTTTCAGCACTTGCAGGCAAGCGAGGCAGCTGCAACCGCCGTGATTGATGAGCTTAGAAGTAGGGCTACTATAGCACGGACAGCAGTGGATGACCGTGAAGCCGACCTTAAGAAGGAGCGGGCCGAGAAGGGTCGCGCCATTAAAGCACTTAAAAAGGAACAAGACTTCCTTATTGAGGAAAAGGCTCACATGTGGGACGACAACGTTTGGGTTGACCGGGCAATCACAGAGGCTTATCAACATGTCCTGGAGCCCACTGAAGAGGTTGACGTGCTTCACCGAGTGCAGCGGATGGGGGCTGCTATTCTTCAGTTGCGACAGGAGAACGACCTGTTGAAGGCTCAGTTGAAACCAGGTACCCCTCAGGCCGAGGTGGATGAACGAAGAAGGGCACTTGAGGAAGTTGCCACCCAAATGGAGGTGCTAGAGACACAGGAAACTAGGCTCACTGCCAAAACGGTACAGTTTTGGGGCCGCATCGTTCACGATGAGCAAGTTGAACAACTCACTAAACTCTGGCAAAAAGCAGAGGGCCGGGTGGCCACATTAAAGGCTGCGATGCAAACCTTGCCACCAATGGAGCAAGTTGCTAAGTCGCACGAGCTGAAGGACTTGCAACAACGAGTCGCCAAGGCAGATGAACTCCAGAAGCTGCATGCGACCCAGTTGTAAGAATTCTAGGACACTGGCGGGAAACTGATGCTACAGGAAAGTGAAGCACTCCCAGCAGTATAGAAGTATCGACAACAGGTCATGGACAAGCTTGCCGATCACCCATCGGTCGAAGATGTGATCAGCAGTCAGGCAGCAGCTAAGGAGGCTCAAGAGCTGGTGCGGAATGTCAAACAGCTGTAATGCAGACTTCAAGGCAAGGACCGTGACATGCACTCTGTCCAGCAGTTGATGTGGCTTGAGGGCGAGCCACAAGATTGTGTTGGGGGCCTATTGGCAAGCAGTTTGATGGGGAAATGTCGCAGTACCACTGACGCTGCGACACATCGGATGACGGCGTAGAAGGAGTATTTTGTGCTAAAGAATACCATAGTTGGCGGGTTTTGGGTCACTTGACCATATATTATGTAATAGTGAGTCAGTTGTACCGCGGTATGCGGGTTTTTGGGGTCACTTGACCATATATTATGTAATAGTGAGTCAGTTGTACCGCGGTATGCGGGTTTTTGGGGTCATTTGGACCAAGTTAGTTGGATATTGGTTCAATTGTCCATAGTGTCGGTTAGGGAGTCAGTTGTAAGTGGACAAATATTGTAATGGCAGAAGCTTATAAATACATGAGGGTTGTAAGTGTTAGAAAAGGAGGAAAATGAGAGATGATAGGAGAAGAAGCGAAGGAATAGAAGATAGAGAAAGGAGAATGATTATGTATCGAGATCTATGTTTTGCTTCTGGTATATGATCACGATAGTAATATAATGATGTTTTGGTACGAACTTTGTGCAATGTTGCGATGAATGAATGTTGTTTGATGCAATGTCTGTTTACTGTTGCTATAATGATAAATGCTATGATTAAGTAATATGTTCTATGTAGAATGTGATGTTAAATGTTGCGATGAAGTAATATGGTATAACTCCTTGCCGAATGTTTAAAGTTTCTGTTTAAGTACCGCAATAGAGTCAGTTCGTGCAGCCACAACTTCCCTCCTCCCTCGACAGAAACATGGTTTTGTCTGCTCTTCCTGGACGCCTCGGGTGAGACCTCATCCACTCTACGGGTGTTGCTGGGTGGGCTCAAACCCGCCTGGGCCAGTGCCCAGGGAGACTGCGGTATGTTTTGACAGTGAGGTGAACCCCTGTCGACTGAGGTCGCGTTGGTCAACAAACTTATCAATCATATGCATATTTGTAGTATACTGTTCAATGCTATATGAGTGTTTACACTCAACATGATATATTCTAGAAATACAAATATGCATACAACCATTACAAGCAATATCATTTATTGTTTCAGAGATTCAAATAATTATCTTTTATGTTTGTGTGGTTGCCTCCCGCTTGATCTTCTATATGTCTTTTGAACTTCTATTCATTCTGTACCACTGTGCATGCTCAAGTGTGCACTAGTGTCATCCTCATGATCTCATACACAAACATACATTCATTAGTATAATCTCAATATTATCAAAACATTATAATTCTAAATAATATTGAATATGTATGGTCATGATCATTCAATACATGGGTATCTAAGATCCTAGCACAAAGTAGGATTCTAACATAGGAAGACATAACTGGATTAGATACATGCTTATTTATTTCTAACATACCCAAACAATATCTTTAGTCTCTTCAATGATTTAGAGACCTTGTGATAGTAACCTGCATACCTCATAAGTTAAGCATAGTAGAAATAAATCATACATACCTCGTAAGTAGAGCTTCTAAAGACTATGGATAAGTCTTTGTCTTTATGTCATCATGGGCATAGAACTTGATTTGTCTTTCTTGATGTACCTATCTTTTGTTAGCAGACAACATCATCCTCATACAACACCACAGGTGCATTAGTACCATCATACAACCTTGATCAAAGAATGTCTTCTATCATTCTCATGCATTCATACTTTTACATTAACCAAGATTGTACTAACCTAAATAATATGAAGACAACCATATTATGAACTTAATCAAGAATCAGATTTCAAAACATACCTGTATCTTCTTAAGTCATACTTATCGAGATTTCTTGTAGTCTTCTTATGTAAGGCCTTAGCCTCATCTCCCCCTGAAACTGGATCTGGAGCTCGATTAGGGTTTATCAGAGAAACCCTAAAACTTCAAACTTTGACTTTCACACTTTTGAATGGATGGAAAGATGTTCCTTGCTGAGCTGATCAAAATAGCATACTTCAATTTTGAAATCTCCAAAATTTGACCCCTCAAAATTGCCTTTGAATCTTCTGGATCTTTTGGACAGGATCCCGAACTAGGGTTTGATGAAGCCCACCCTTTTTCCCAATCAAAAGGTTCGATCCAAATCTCTAAACTCTTATTTTTCTGAGGAAATTCCAACCGTGGTCACAGACTTAAAAAATTCCAACTTTTGCAGAAGCCCTAATTTTCCACCTTTTCGATCAAAATCCCGAATTGGGGTTTGATCAAGCTCAGTCTTCTACCCAACCAAAAAATTCGATCTTGGTCTCTAAATTTCGATTTTGATGAGTAGCATTCATCCGTGGACTCCACTTCCAAAAATTCCAACTTGCTCCGAAACCCTAATTTTCCACAGCAGCGACGATTCAAGAATGAAGGTGCTCAAAATCCAAATCTGTTTTGACAGAAATATGCACCTGATTGTTTCTAGTGTAACTCCGAAATTACGAATCCATAGGGTCTAAAACTTCTTCCTGTGGTATCTCAACCTGTCCTCTTTCCAACCCCATAGGTCTTAACTCAATTGGATTCTCTGAGAGAGATTTATGCCAAGTGTCGCAACGTGACCTTTTTATGGGATAAAACAGGAGAGCGAACTTGTACGGCGTGCCACATGTCACTGGTTCAACTTCGGCCTCTGAAAAAGATACCTGAGATAGTACAGTCCATGCAATACTTGTCATGTTTTATGAAATTTCATTTGGAGCTTCCTAGACCAAGTTATGACATTTTTTCCTAGGTCACCTGATTATGACTGAGATCTGGAAGAGGCAGAAACCCTAACTTGTATTGATCATAATTCACAAAGTACAACGAATCTGAGGGTGTCATTTGGACACAAGGTACATGGCGATGTTATATACGACCTGTAAAGGTTTCAGATCCTGAAAATTTTACAAAATGGATTTATAGTGAAAGTTCCACGATGACTGTTTTTTGCTATACAAAACCCTAACCTTCAAATTGTCGCAAGTGAAGCAAGTGTCGTAAGTGCCATACATTGCCTTCCTTCAGGTTAGATCTAATACCATTTTAAGATTCAATGTGCTAAGATAGAAAATATCAGCATTGTATTTCATTTCACAACAATAGCATATACAGGATCACTGAAAGAACAACAAGCACAGCATAAACACAAAACCCTCATGGGGTAGAAAACCCAGCAAAGCTTCCTCAATATAGATGACCAGAAAATACAAAGATGTAAACCATAGACATGAGCTTGTTCTCCTCCATAGAAGACCTCTCCCTCACCTATGCGCTATTCACAAGTGAGTGTAGTGTGTGTTAAATGAGGAACACACCTCCTCTATTTATACACATCTCCGACTTGTATTTTATATTAAGTAGGTCGGCCCCAACTTAACCACTGGGTTAAACACCCCATTACAACTGACTGGGCCGGCCCCTCTAGGGCGGTCTAATAACCCTTTGACCCACATAACACATACATGGCCGACCCCCACTAGGGAAGTCTAATAACCCAAGTTACCACATTCCGACGGAGGAATAAACATCTCCGGATATACAATAAGGCCTTCACGGAGGAATGAAACATATTCGGAATAATAAAGTACAAATATAATATTCTTAGAAGTTACAATATTTCAACACAAAGGTGACTTACAAAAGGGATTATTTTCCTTATTCTCTAAGCCTCCATCATGTAGGACTAATCCAATTTCTTTTCGTTGCTAATCCTCTTTCTACATTATTGTGTCCAATTTGGATCATTTTGGTTGCTATGTTGCTTTGATTTTGGATGTTGGGGTTCTTCCCTTATTTCCTAAGGGATCTTAGCCTATATTCCCTCTTGTTCTACTTCTTTACACTAAGCTACTTTGGGGCTTCATGAAACACTTTGTTCCTTTGTTCCTTCATTAACAACTCCAAAAATTGTTAGATTTCCAAAAGCTTGAAATTTATTGGCACTAGAGGGGTCATCCTTGGAAGTGCTTTGGATCCTTGACTTGGTGAGTTGTTTTCTCCTTCTACTAATCACATGCCTAAATTGATTTTGACTACCTCGAGTGTTATGCTTAAATTTCTCATGAGTGGTGAAGAGGACTTGTTGTGAGTTTAGCTTAGGAGGAGGAGTGTATTGCAAGTAATTCCTCGTGAAATGCTTGTAGACATGACACTAGTTACATTTACAATGTAATTGTTCTTAATCCTACTCTTGATGAAAAACCTTGTCACCCAATGAGACATAGATGAACTCTGGTAGGCATTTGTCTCATGCTACTCCAATGCATATGTAAGCACATGTGTACTGGTATCCCTTTGGTTATGAGGATTTGATGAACTTCCCCAAGCTCTCATTGGTGTCATAAAGGATTGATTTTTCTAAAGGAAAAATGGTAAATGGGGCAAACAAACCCAAACTAGAACTAAAGAAATTCCCTTCAAATGACTAAAGTACAGGGTCTGATGATTGAGGTATAATCCCCAAGAACCCATGAAATAGGGTCCATATCAAAAGATTAGATATATACCTTCTTTCTATTGGAACAGAAAAGCAAAAAATCCTCTCACGTAGACAAAGAATGAGAGCTGTCCACTCATTTTTAATGAATAAGAGTATGAAATCCACTTGTCAATCAAAATATGATTAGGCTATAGTCCATTGAACTTTGTGACGAGAGCTTCTAGGAGTATGGATAACTTCAGTCATGATTTTTATATTAATATAATTATCTTCTTCACGAACATGTTTAATGGTGGTGGATTTGCATTGAAGGAGGCTTCTTGCATTTCTTCTTGATCCAAGGAAACCATAGATAAGGGTGCGTAGGATGAAGCCATGAGTGCGAGTATTTTTGGGGAGGAGATAAACATTGTTGTGTAACCAAACCTACAATTTGTAGTTTCTATAGGCTAGAATGAAAACATGGGTTGATAATGGATTGACCGAATCCCCCAGGGTGTAGACCAGTTGGAAATAGGTTGCACTATTAAGGAACTCCTCGTGCAATCGCGGGTTCAAAACATGAATAGCCCATGCACTTGTGTAGGGGCAGTGTGGGTGCACCTAGGGGTATAATGGTAGCAGGCAGGAATAGACCACGTGTCATGCAAGTACGAGCCTCGCCCTAGTTGTTGATTCCCCTAGAAAAAAATGGATTAATCGAGGATTTGTGGTAGAAATGGCAATGGTTAGGGTAAAAACCATAGTCATTGTGGATTTCAGGTAGAGGTCTCCCTTACCATCAATGGTCATGCAATTTTGTTGATATATCAATCGATTAAATATTGTTACTCATTTGAGTTTTATTTTCATGAATATGAATTCCTTTATATTTTAAAAATAGCAAGTGCATTCACTTTTGCATGTCCAAGTTTCCCAAACTCTTTATTTTCTTATAGTTTTATCTATTTTATGCTTATTATTATTAAATAGTTGCAATGTGAATTCAATTTCATGTACATGAATGCTATAAAGTGATATTCGAACTTTGTTTGTTTTTTGTGTTGTGTGTTTTCAAAAGAAAAAACAAGGGGAGTTGCAAAATAACAAGTCCCTTCCTTTAGTGTTTGTTTTCTACTGGCTAAAGGAATAAGTCTTTAGTGAGGGGTAAGTGCAAAGGCAGTGTCATTGTTCAAGAATAACATAGACTTGTTTCATCAGTGATTGCATTATTTCAAGCAAAATAATCATATCAAAACAATCTAAGTCGTACATGCAAAGCATGGGATAGAAGCTAATACATTTTTGACTTTGCAATAGTAGCTGACCCTCGACAAAGATAAAGATAAATTTCTGCAAGGTATTTGCAGTGTGTTCATCCAACCAATGCTTGAGATCAAAATATTTCTGATCTTTTTTCTTTGAGTGAGCAATCTCTTGCTCCATGATTGATCATCTAAGAAATATACCCCTAAGTTGTGATCTAAGCGATCTCTTGCTCTAAATGGAGCGTAGAGCACCAAGGAATGTTGACTTGAGTTTTTACTCCACTGGAAATGTATAGATTTCCTCATCTATAGGAGGTTGGAAAATGAAAAATCTCTTGATCTATCCTGCTATGTAATTTTAAGAAAACAATTTGAGAAAGTGATCAATTTTTGTGTTGTCCACCTTTGTTGTGACCTCTACCAGTGTGTATATTGGCAGAACTTGTAGTAATACATGGTTTATATCTCGATCAAGTAGCATAGTTGATATCTTTTGCTTTTTGAGAGGATATGGGCAGTGTGCAATTTTGAGTAATTGCATAACATTTAGAATCTTAAGTTGGTGTAATTTAATCAAAAGCATTAGATAGAAAGTTCAAAGCTTTTGTCTTAAGTAGACAACATTATCATGGTATTAAAAATATAGAACTCCCGATAAATCCAATAGTTTTAAGCAGTTGGTCAGCAAGTTGCAGAGTGTACATATAATATAGCACAAAAACCATTTGATATTGATCGATCGAATACTACGATGCCTAGAACTATGGATGCATATCTTGTCACTTTTTAGTAGATTACATTATGCTAGCATAAAATAATCATAACTGTTATATTTTCTTTAGGAATGTATATTTTTATAAATCCAGAATAAAAGGGTTGGTAGGTGGGGGGGGGCGATCATCTTAGATCCCGGAGAAACAATTAAGGCAACTTTCTCATGGAGCTTAGGGCATGAAACAAATAACATGGTAGAGCTTTTGTCTCTTATTCAAGGAACAAAAATTCTAATTAATGCAGCTGTTAAGGAGGTTTTCATTATTGGAGATTCCATGCTCATTATACGTGCCTTAGTCACTAAACGTTAGTTCCAAAATGTCAGGATGAATCAGATATCAGAAAGAATTTGGAAAAATTTAGGAACATTTATACTCCGATATTGGCAGGTCTGGTGTTAATCACTATGTTCTATAACCATCCGATATTGATAAATGTCTGCATCATACGTAACGTAGCAGACTACTCCTCCTACTTCATCCAGTGTTGTGGAGGAGCGTACATTGTTTCCTACATTATCAGCTTTTGCATCTGTTTTCTCTGCACTATCATCTTCGCCTCCACTCTACTTGGATAAGCTGCAATGGTAATTTTTTTGAAAATAATGTTAAAATAGAATTTGGATTTCATACCCACAAACGGCTAGACATAGAAGCACCGCTTAGTTACATTTTTACTTATATTAAATTTATTACTATGAATTGTGAGCTAGGAGGATACAACCTTTTCCAATACATAGAAATGGAGAAGAATTTGAGAAGAGACAGGTGACTTTGAAGGGTGGATGGACAGTTTAATTTTACTTGGGTTTTTATGAGATGTTGGAGGATGAGCTGCAATGTCAAAACCGTATTACAGAACCCTCGTATCGAAATTACTCGGGGCCTCATCTCCATTTCTTTGTTCCTACTAAGCTTCCTACCTATATTTCAAAGTTCTTATCTACTTTAGAGTTTGCTAGTTGGTGGTAATAGATGCATTTTGTTATCATACAAAGGATGGGGTGTTAGGTAGCCGTGGTTGGGGAAGAGGGTTGTGCACAAGGAAGATGCCTCAATGGTGTAAATAATTCCTAAATGAGTTAATTGAGGCTATTTTCCATGGACCTATTCTTTCTAGTTAGTGAATGCTCAAAACCATTGTTCTTATTGCAAACAAAGAAGCCAAATTAACTTTGAGAGTAGACAGGGTGATTATTGTGTTTATAAACATGGTGCTTATTATGGTGAAATGTACAACTTGAAGAACTTGAACAAATTTGTTACAGATCGAAATGATACTAACTATGATGTAAGGAGAACTTTGCATAGCTGTAGGTGTAGACTGTTGTTGCAATATGGTCATGACATAATAATTAGCATGAGGCATCGAGATATTTGGAATCAATAGGTACCATATGAAGTATTGAAACCTGTAATTGAAGGCACAATAAGTAGTCTATTTTAGTCTATTGCAATTTTCATTACATCTACATGCTTATTTCAGTTATATATTTATGTGTTTCATCTATACTCTTGTTTCAACCATTCATGGTTGCTTAAAGCTACTCATATCTCCCGCATATACAAATTCAATGGTTATTTTCATAGTTTTTATGTGCAAAATGGGCCAAAGGATATCAAATTTATTAATATATGTTTGAAGTTTGGTTTTGTTTGCAAAGGTCTATGTTACTACCGATGGAGCCAATGCCCATTCCTATGCTCAGTCAATAGGAGCTTAATTTGGGTAATGAAAATGACAGAGTTGAGGTAATGGATACTAACTGCTGAATTTGTTAAAAGGTTGGGTGTGGATACTAAATATATTATTTATTTAGAGTAGACTACCCATAAAATGAGGATTTCTCCAGGGAATATTTGTAATGTCCCTTTTTGAGTTTTTATGAAAATAGTGAAAATATGAATTTTTTTTCCCTAGCTCGACCTTTGACTAGTTATGATGTCTTGGTCTCCAAATTGCTCCAATTGCTCCCAAATATTTCGAGAAGGTGTATGGATGATGTTATAAAATAAATATGAGGTTTAGGGATGATTTTGTACCTTTAAAATACTTCTGCAAATCCTCTTTTAATTCTGGCCAATGTAGGGAACCTGACTAGCAATTTGGGGTTCAAATCCCCCTTGGGTAGATGCTGAAAATGGATTTCCAAGTGCTGTTGGATCCTTTCGAATTTCAAGACAGGAGTAGGGGATGTTTAGGGAAAATTATTAAGGTCTCATATGCATCATTATTCAGGTTATTAAGTCTGTTACAACTCTCTTCAAATTAGGTATAAAATCCTAGTTTCGACCTTGGAGGAAATGATAGGCAAACTTCTCCAAATGCTATGAAACTGAACCAAATGACTCCAAAAGATTAGGGAATGAACATGAAACTTTTGATACACATTATTAATAGTCCATAAATCATTATTCCATCAGTGGTTCACTTATTCATTCGAAATGATCATCACAACATTGGAAAACATCAACATAGTGGGGAAAATGCACCATTTTCTCATTAATGATAAGATTTATACATTTCCACTTGGAATCTCGACCTAAAAATTTCTGAATGTGAAGAACAAAGAATTTACATCATATTAAAAAATAAATGGGGCATTAGAATCTCTCCCAAAGAGTACAATATCTCACCAAGTGCGCCTTCCCTCAAGGATCATGAATATGCCAAGCAAACTGGAAATCGTTGGAGGAATGAGCTGAACCAGAAGTGATCACGAGTTTTCCTGTAGCTTACATCTGAAACTTATGAATCCATTGAATCTCCCATGAAAGGTCTGAATGGCCTTTCCACATACCAACTAGGATGGGAATCTTTCACCCTCAAAATTGGTTAAGGCAAGTAGAGAAGCACTCCACTAGTTCTCTTCACAAATGCAAATTTTGAAAATGATCAAAATCCCCTCTCTTACTTGATCCATGTATTTTATAAACATCCTTATCCTTCTAAGGTTCCAATTCCATCCAAAGACTCCAAGCCAATTCGAATTAGGGAGAGGTTCATGATTTGCCATGTGTCCTCTACTTCCTAGTCTTCCACCTTCCACCAATTCGAGTAGGAATCCTTTGAGCTTCTCTAACTCCCATGAGCGCTCTCTTGGCTGCTATTTTTAGGCCTGACATGTAATAATGGTCATATGTCAGCAATTAGGTCTGCAATTTGTCATAGGTGTCATATCATCTTCATCATTGTTGTCATATATGTTAGAGAATCTAGTCCAAGTGTCCAATAACTCCTCATTTGACTCTTCCTCTTCTATGGGAGTTACACTTCCATCCCAATTCGACATATGATGCATATTTCTAAGTTTATGATCCTTCCAAATCCTCCCTAGAACCTTAGGCTTTCCATGGATTCGAAATTACAAGAGGAGGATGCCATGTGGCACAAAGTTTCTAGCTAGTGTGGGTCCCACACCCTCCATGTGTCTCCATGATCAATTGCCACTTTGATTTTCTCTTGTATTTATTTATTTAGCTCCTTTATTAAATATTTATTCCATTCTAATGTCTAAACATAATTTATTAGCTCCCTTATTGCAAATCCCAATGTCTCCATCTAGCCTAGGGAACTAGTAGGATGGATGGGATTTTCATGTCATGAATTTATTGGAATGGGGACATTACAGTCCTCCCCACCCAAGATTGCTTGTCCTCAAACAATTTCATATTTGGACGCTGCAAAATTTGTTCTTCTTCCCATGTGGCATCTGCAATTGGTAGATCCTTCCATTGTACCAAGTACTATTTGATATTTCTGCTCCTTAATATTCTTTCCCTTGTCTTCAAACTTTTTTCTAGAACAAGTGTGAGCTGACCTTCTGTATTGGAGAAAACTCACTATGGCTTGGGAATACCAGAACAGACAGATGACTACCAGAAATCAACTCAATTCTCAAAGCAATGCTATTATAAATGACAATGTTAAGATAATGGAGAAATGTAACCAACCTCGATCCAAACGTTTGATGTAGATCCCCGTTGGAGCTTTCAATCCACTCACTTGTAATCTGCAAATTAGTCTTGACAACCAATATCCAACAAGTACATATAATATATAAATGGCATTAACATTATCAATAACAATGGTCCATAATATCATAAGCAAATGTAACCCAATGTATAATAAATGACATTCACACCATGAATGGACGAGAATATGAGTATTTCTATTAATGAACAAGAAGAAGTACAAAATGATACGACCTCTTGCACAACCAATCTGAACCAAGATCTAGATCAATCCACTTGTGCATCCACCACTTCAATCCTCCATGAATGGAAAACTCAAACTAGATAGGAGTTTGGAAGGTGAACATAAATGGTTCACAACTACAAGGATCAATGAGTGTAGACTCAAGATAGGGCAAAAATCCACTAGAGTTCTCTTACGATTCTCTTCCTCCTCCCGTCCATAAGCCATATGTGCTCAATATATAGTCCTCTCAAAGGTATGTGAAAGGACACATCGAGGCGTTACTCGGGCAGATGGAGAGCCAAAGGTCACCCAATGACCGCTTTTTGGGAGTAAAAAGTAATTAATAGTGGTTTTTACCATTTTACATGCTACCCACGGGCTATAGGGATGCAACTCGCGGGTACGCCTGCTATAAAGATGCAACAGGAGGGTAGGAATAAAAATAGGGCAAACTGGTATCTCTAAAGGATATAAGTGGATATGAGTCACTGAAATGGATCCTACAGGCCAAACAATGCTGATGCTCACAGGGTGGAAGATTACGGTGTAACAGATGCCCCCTAATGTGTGAGGTCAGAGACTGAAAGTGCTATGATGGCTGAAATACATTATAAAACTCAGAAGTGGAGTGATGGAGACACAAGTGGAAAGAATAGCTCACTCGTCATAATACAATAGTATCTCTGAATACATGTCGGTATAGTACAACAATATGATACAATGGCCATGAATAGGTAGTATAGAATGGATACATGTCATAAGTGATCATAGCCATGATCCCTCTACAGTAAGATACGGTCTTCTGCTGAAAAGAAGACAACTAGTGAAAAAATGGAGGTACAAACTGCTGAAATATGAGAGGTGATATCTCAGATGTAAAGTCAAAGTCATATGTAGCATACTGAATGCCACAATCGCCTAGGGTCTTCTACACAAGTCTTCGACGGTGCAAGTCCCATCAAGTGAATAAAGGAGTTGGGGTCAAACCTGATGAGACATCGTCTGATTACCGGTCAATGATGTATACCGTTAACAGACGCGAGATGACCCACCAATAATGAAAATGGGTATCAAGGCACAGAGCACAATCATCAGAGTGTGAATAGATGGGTTGAAGTCGAACACTAAGATGAATCCATCGATCAGGGGACATTGGTGTATTCCCAAAACTATCGATGGCGAGAGAACCTGCCATTAATGACTGCAAGCCTCAAGGTACTCAACTGAACTCTAAGCCTCAAGTCCCGGAATAAATGAGTTGAAGTTGACAGAACGAGACTCACTGGAAGGAGGGAATTAAGGCATCCCCCATCAACCAGCACGAGGTACGAGCAATGTTGAAAGATTTGGAAGATCTCAGGTGAAATAGACTGACTCAATAAGGATGGCCGACATGCAATAGTCAAGAGATCTGAGGAGTGGACGACACTAGTTTCAGGACTTACTTTGAACAAGAGCATGAATAGATGGATAGACTTAGGCAGCATAGACTTGACATAAACTGTGCAATGCAGGAGGCATTACAAAGGGATCCATAATGACTGGAAGCTTAACCAATCGGTGGAGAAAACTAAGAAACAAGTACAGCTCCTAAGTCCCAACTATAGTCTCGACTCATAATGTACGGAGTGGAATTAATGCTCTGTTCAAAGGCGACACAACAACTGCCAACAAGAAATAATGACCATAATCCCGTCCGGCTTTTTGGAATATTTGATATTTTTGGTCTTTTTCATATTTGAGAAAAACTTAAAAAAGAATAAAATTGCTTATAGTACAACAAGTGAGGGAATGAGTGTCAAATAGCTAGTAGACTAGTCCCAAGCAGTGGAACATACCTATGCTCAATGCAAGGAGATGCATGCAGGATGTGGACATTCGGGGGTATGTTCCCTCAGGGTCAAAAGGTCATCAAATTGTGAAGGGAAAATATAAGCTCTACAGGGCTCGATAGGGGAAAAGTGCTCAGGCACCAGGATAACAATTGAGTAAGCGGGAGCCGGCACAAGGCTCAAGCAACAAGAAGGATGATGCAATGCAATCACAACATGATATAACTGAGGGGAGTCTTTAAGGGAGATGGCCAGCATAAGACAAAGTAGAGTATGAGTCTTTATCGCAACGTCATGGCATGACTACAAAGGACTCCCAATCCTAAGGACAAACAACGGCATGGGCACCAGAATGCATAAAGGGGTTCTAACTAGGGTACCCATGTTCGGGAAAGCCCTACCGCCACATAACGACACTTCTATAACAGTGTGAAGGTTCTGTGTCAGTTACAAAGCGGGGTCGCACCTAGGGTTTATGAAATGGTCAATAGGTCAAATGCATAATGCATGCGAAAATGACATCTAACCTATATGCCAGGTGTGAAATATACCCGCCATAGGTGTGAAATGGTTCAGAACAACTCTCGCCGAGGGAATCTGTTGAAAAACACTACTCCATGACACGATATTAGTTCATAACAGCTCAAAATGGAAAAAACTATAGAAAAGTGGGTCCAGAAAATTATAAATATTAATAAAATTTTCCAAATTACAATTCATTTGCACTATTCACCAATTTGGAGTTATTTGGTTAGTTTTCACCTGAAACTTCAAACGTCGATCGTGGGAGCTACAAGCGACCGTTCATCGAACCGTCCGGAGCAGGTTAGTGGTCACTCCCATACCTTTCATTTTAATGATTTTATTTCAGTTTTGGTTGGTGAAATTTTTTGTTTGGCCAAGCCCTAGATGGCTTTGGCGCTACCCGCGGGCTATAACTATGTGGGTCGCGGGTAGGGCATGAAACACGCAGTCAAAAGATAGACTGCTCGCGGGTACCCGCCCCTGTCTACAAATTTTCCCGCGGGTACGGCCGTGAAGAAGTTTTTAATCATGAAACTGACCAAAATTTACTTGCTTTGCACCCCAAGATGGTTCTAGAGTGGAGGGAAAGAGAGCATGACCAGGTTGATGAGGTCGTGCGCAACGATTTGCAAGCACAACAAGCATTGCAAGCATGTGGCTTATATAAATACTGGAGTATAGGGGGTTTAAGGGCCCAAAACCTATTACTCCATCATCTAATCAACTACTGGGATGTGGATGCTCAACACTTCATCCTCAACGGGAAAACACTGACACTAGAAGTAGAGGATATCTATTTCATTACCGTTTTGTCCCGTAGAGGGGAGGTGGCAAGTCTTCGGTCACGGACCGTGGGTGGTGGGATCACTGTGCAAGACTACATAGCGCGGTACTGTCCCACTAACACATGAGCAGTGGGAAGCCAAGTGCCGGTGAATGCCATAACATATCTGAGTACAAAGATCATTGTGGCTACTCTAGTGCGGATCACGGGATCCAAAGCACTACATCAAGCATCCAGACCTGTGATGTTCTACGCATCACAATGCATGCAACCTACTATATTCGACTGGTGTACTACTCTACTAGTGTCTATGAAGACACAACTGACGGAATGCAAAGAGGGTAAGGCCAAAAAATTTGGGTATGGTAGCATCCTCTGCAGTTTCTTCTTTGAGAGGGTTTTGGGGCTTAGCCCGAGGGTGGATGTCCCTCCTCACAGTGTCCATGATCCATCCCTGACCCGGTGGGCTGAGATCTTGACACGACAGGGTGGTGGCCGTCTGGCGTCACCATATACAGTTCTTCCGCTGGTGGAACCGGTAGGTGATCGCTATAGAGGGCTATCCCTATGCGGGGATAGACTTCAGACAGGACCGTGACATGCCGCTCCCACCAGGCGCAGCTTTCAGAGACATCAGTGAGTACTCTTTTGGTTTTTTTTTTATTAATTTTTTATGGATTTTTTGATTATAGTTGAAATGCAAAAAATATTTTTGGTGGTGGTGTCATGTGCTAATGGGTGACTGTTTTCTCGCAGACAAAGGCCCAGTGAGACCCGAGGGATTCCCGAGACATGGTCGTCGGGGTAGAGATGAGGTGGCAGCAGATGCTGCAGCAGGGTGCACACTCCAGACGTTGCGGTGCAACATATCACGGATGGTTTCCCGAGCACCACAAATAGAGGTAGCCCAACTACCTGAGGCCATGTAGTGCCAGGTAGAGGGTGTTCCTAGTGAGTGGGTGCGGCTACTGCAGTGGGTGGCCAATGTAGTACAGTACTTCTATGAGACAGACCCCCTCGAGGCGGCAGCTAGACCTCCTCGGAGGGAATAGATATCCCGGGGTCTCATTATTTTTTGTATCGATATGTATATTTTGGAGGGCTACGGGCTCTAGTTTTGTATGACACTACCATTTTTGGACATATTTATATATATATACAACTTTGGTTCTCGGTTCTACTACATGTGTGTATGTTACAAATGTATGAATGTCTTTGTATTTATGTGCTTCATGATGAATGTGACAAATGCCAATCTAATACATAGTTAGCATATGCATCAGATATATAATTATGACTTCTCGGAATATGAATATATGTAATTGAAACAAAATGTCTCTCCAGGAGTCGTACCTTAAGGAATATCCGTAGTAATGTAGGGTCTCGTACACGGTACTTCCCATTCAGCTGAGACACAACTAGTTGTGAATCCATGCAGACTTCTAAAGACTGGATGTCATGTGAAATGGCATCCCGAAGTAGCTCAACAACGGCACTATACTTAGCCACATTATTAGATGTAGGACCGAGACAAGCACTTACCGAAGACACAACTAGGTGGTCAGGTGAGAAGATAACCCAGGCAACAGAAGCAAGCTACTGCGTATGTTGGCTAGCACCATCCGCGAAACCTAAGAATGTAGGAAATCCCGTTGACATCTGTCAATCAAATAGAGGCTAATTAGCAAACCCGACAACCAAAGGGAAATCTAAACTATGTACAGAAAAACTATACAATAGTCTACAAAAGTATCAGCCTGAACCAGAGGTTCAAGCGTAATACCGCTTGAGGTAGAGCCCATTTCTAGGCTCCTTCAAGGCAACTCCCTCATAGTCTTCTAACTCATAAGCTCCTTTTTCGAGGACACGCCTCACAATGTAAGGACCGTGCCACATGGGATTGAACTTTCTTGCCCCCAGGGGTTCTTTAGCTTGGTCATACAAGAGAACCAAGTCACCTTCAGCATATTGCTGGGGACGGACCGACCTATCATATTGAACCTTGACACGATGCTTGTTAACATCAATGGTCACAGCGGCATCTCGACGATGCTCGTCAAGTTGCTCGAGGTGTACTAAACATTGCTCAATCTCCGTCGTATCAGGGAGGATCTCTATGGCTAGCTTGAGCGAAGGGATTTCACATTCAATCGGTAAAAGTGACTCCACACCATGAACTAACTGTAATGGTGAGAACCCGGTGGTGGTCTTAACTGCGGTTCGATATGCCCACAAAGCAGGATATAACATGATATGCCAATTGGTCTTGCTTTGTTGGATGGTACGTTGGAGAATGGTCTTCAAAGACTTATTTACTGCTTCAACCTGACCATTCTCTTGAAGATAGTAGGAAGACGAGTGTTCCTGATGAAACCCAAGCTTGAGAGACAAATACTCCATCATCTTGTTTTGAAATTGACTGCCATGGTCAGTGACAATCTCTTTCGGGATACCGAACCGAGTGATAATCTGGTTGAACACGAAATGGGTTGTACTAGCACCGTCGGATTTTATAGTAGGCATGGCCTCAACCCACTTGGAAAAATAATCCACGGCCACAATAATATGGTGATGCCCCCCAGCCGAAGCTGGTTTTCAATCCATGAAATCTACCCCCCACTTAGTGAAGGGATCGACAGTGACAACCGGATGGAGGGGCGCTGGATGCGAGTGTATGTTCTGAGAAAACACCTAGCAAGGGTGACATCTCTTCACAGCATTAATACAATCTTTAAAGATGGTAGGCAAAAAATAACTAGCTTGCATGATACGTTGGGCTGTAGCAAGCCCGGATAAGTGACCGCCACACGCCACGCATGGCAATCATTAAGTACCCGTTCCGCTTCTTCATGAGTCAAGCAACGACGGAGAATGGAATCCTTTCCTCGGCGATACAAAGTGTCACCGACGATAGTATAATTTTTAGAGTGATGTCTCACACGTTGTCGCTCATCTCGTGAATAATGCGGAGGAAACTTCAAAGTTTGGAGATATCTAATGACATCCCCATACCAAGGGTCCTCAGATGAGATAAGGAATAAGTGTTCATCCAGAAAGGAATCTTCATGAATGACATCCTCATCAAGCCGTGGAAGGTCCGACATAAGCTCAGCGAACACCAATGATTTCAACGATTTTGCCGAAGCAAAATCGAGATCAAATTCATGAAAGGATCACAATCCACTTATTATACTTACCCTCGATAAGGCGTTGTGATAGCACGAACTGAAATGGATTGATATGAGCTACAATTATGGTTGTTCGAAGCAAAATGTAATGCCGTAACCGCTGGACTGTGTGGACAGTCGCAAGTGCCAGCTTTTCTACGTGGGTGTACCTTAGCTCAGCGTCTACTAAATTTCGACTAAGATAATAGATAACATGCTCGACGAGCACATCAGCTACCTGAACCAAGACCATGCCAATAGTCTCTTGAGACGCAGCCACATAAAGAATGAAATCTCGTGTAAATTTTAGCGGACTAAGCATAGGGTCCGATACCAAAGCTTTCTTAAGGGCGTCGAAAGATTGCTGGGCTCGCTCATCCCAGATAAAAGGTGTGTCTTTCTTCAATAGGCGTGCGAAACCTTTAGTAATACTAGCATAGTTATCTATAAACTGACGCAGAAAAGTAGCTCTCCCTTGGAGGCTTTGAAGTTGTAACAAATTACGCGGAGGAGGCAACTGAAGTATTGCCTCAACTTTGAGAGGATAAACTCTAATACCCTCCCTCGATACTATGAATCCTAGAAGGCGACCAGTCCTAACAACGAAGATGCATTTGTTTGGATTCAATCGAATTTTGTAGTGGATACATCGTTCGAGAATCATACGGAGGTGCTTGGGGTGGTCCACTCTCTTGCGAGAATGGCCAGCAAGATCATCCAAGAAAACTTCCATAATCATCTTAAGATCGTGAAAGGCATAGGTCATGGCTCGCTGAAAAGTAGCTCCGGCATTTTTGAGGCCGAAGGGCATTTTCCGATATGCAAATGTTCCCCATGGACAAATAAATGTCGTCTTATGTTGGTCCACGGGTTTTATTTGAATCTGATTATAACCCGAGAATCCGTCCATGAATGAAAAAATCTCACTACCCGCACAAGCATCCAATATTTGATCAATGAATGGCGTGGGGAAGTTGTCTTTCAGACATGCACGGTTCAAATCTCTGAAATCAGTGCATACACGGATCGTTCCCTGCTTCTTATCCACAGGAACAGGGTTTGACACCCATTCGGTAAGGGGAACGGGGTAGATGAAATCAACTTTGAGCAGTTTCTCCACCTCTGCCTTAATAGCAGCTGCCTTCCTAGGGTTCACAACACGTAAGCATTGTTGAACCGGTTTAGCATTGGGATACGTTCTAATTTCGTGTTCAACAATGCGGGGGTCTATTCCTGGCATCTCCTCATATGACCAGGAAAAAGCTTCCCGGAGTTCGGTAAACAAGTCAGTGTAAATAGCAATCTTCTCAGGAGTGCAATAAGCACCGACGTAAACGTTCTCTATCTTTCCGGGAGTGCGGGAGATGTTGATCGAAGTGGTTGGAGAAATATTGGCCATATTCCCCTCCGTAAAAACATCATGCGACTCCAAAAGAGCCACAAGGTGACCAACCATCTCAGCTAGAGTCATCCTAAACTCCTCCCTCTCGACGAGCTCGAGGTTGGGAAGGAAATAAGAGCGATGGTACATATCTTCCCAAGGCCTCTCACTACCACACATGGCCTCGAGGATAGCTTCATCAGATGGAAAAGTATCATCAAGGAAATCGTGAGAGCAAGATGAGTTGGCTGCCCAAACTGGCAGCGTAACGGGATCTTCTTCAACTGTCTGGGAAGAAGAGAGATTTGGATCTGCAGTGGTTTGTTGGATATGATCATAAGCGAGCTCCGCTACAGATAAAGGCATAGACATCTCGACATGCGCAATGTCTCCAGACGTGGAACTTGTGGATGGTAAAGTCCACGGATCATCTAAATAGGAGGTCTGGAATAACATATTATTCGAAGGAGGAGGCGCATTGTCGGAAATGGTTCCAATAAAGTTCACAGGTGTAGAAATATTATAGGTTCCCATTAATGAGGGGTACATTCCAACACCTATGTTCTCAGTTGCCGGCTGAGAATCAGAAACTTGCGGGACTACAGATCCAGTAGATGCTGTGGAAGGAGTTCCAACATAATCCAGCTGATCGATCATTACAATCTTGCCTTCACGGGGAAAGAAAATAACTCTAAATACAGTAGACGCGACAAACTTCATAGCGTACATCCAGTTTCGACCCAGTAAAAGGTTGTAGTCGATGGGCGCATCAACCACTTCGACTTCAATAGGCACGGACTTACCTCCCAAGGAGACAACAAGGGAAGGGATAATTCCATGCGGCATAAAAGATCTACCATCGAATGCAGTGAGTGTAGTTCTAGATGCGAGTAGAGGAGGAGATCCAAGAGCTTTCCAACAAGTTAACGACATTACTGACGCGGAGGCACCTTCATCAACCATAGTACGTTTTATGAAGCTCTTAAGGCAAACCACCTGGATTTGAAAATCCACGTGGTAAGGTAAGCGAGGCTGGACATCAGTAGTATCGAACTTGATAACACTAGGACTTCCCCCATCCTGAACTCCTAATGCACTCAAAAGGGCATGCTTCTGAGCAGGACAGGCTTGCAAAACCTCAAGAGCCGACATGGCACACGGAGTTTGGCCCAAATCTTCTACGATGGAGTAGTTCTGGGCAGCTCGAGCATTAGGATTATGCATGGAGTGCTTGAGAACACCTTTCGGTATCCACAACATAATGGAAGGCTTATCGATATGCAAGGAATTGTCAGGAGGAGGGGGAGGCTCATTCCCCAAATTCGGTTGTGGTGCACCATAATCGTGCTGACGAGTAGCAACACAAACCTCCGACTAAACCATATTCACACATCCATAACGACTAGTATTGGAAGAAGTCGTTGCCATTTCATTACTACCATAACCAGTGGTGGGAGCATGCGAAGCCATGTTTTGATGATGAGGAAGGGGATCCTTCAACACAGCTGGGATCTGTGACAAATGCTTCGTTGCTTCTTCAATTCGAGGACATAAGTGAGTAAGATGATGCTCCCCATAAATCTTGCAAGGGAATTTCACCTTACGCCTAGGTTTACGATCCTCGCTAGCATTACCGCCTTCCCGAGAAGGGTTGGCATTCTATTTATGAGGAGTATTACGATTGCTATTGTTATTACTTCCTTTGTTTCCACCCCTACGATTATTTCTCCCCTTTTTCTTACCACCAGGTTGCTGGTTACTTGACGGTTTCGTTTATTGCACATTGTGTACATCAGACGATGGAGTGGAAGTGGACAAGGTGTGAACCTGTGTGGGAGCAGACTGGTTTAGCGAATTTTTTTGCATTTGATTAGCTACCAAGTCTACAGGGCGAGTGCATGCGGACCCCACAATGCCATCGACATGTGGTCCAGGAATTGACGTAGGCTCATGTCTTGTTCTCGGTGCATCAGGAATAATGTCATACAAAATGCCAGACTGAGAATAAAGAAGATCTAACTGCTGGACTTTCAAGATAGCTTGTTCCTCAGTCACAATGTTGGACATCGAAACATCCTTAGTAATGTATGGAAGTAAAGACTTGAGGAACCATTCCAACAGGAACTCTGGAGGAATGTTGGCTTTCACTAATCTCTTCCGCTGATGCCACTCTTGAATGTGGTTAGAAATATGTGTGGCCTTACTCTGACGGAAGGTGGACAACAACTCAGTACCAGTGTCATAACAAACCGGTAACTGGAAATGGTCTAAGAAAACCAAAGCAATCTCGTTCAATCCCCTATAGGTGTTTCCGGGCAACTCCACATACCACTTCATGGCTGCCCCCGTGAGGGTGCGTTGAAATAGTCGTAAACGAATGGAATCATGATTCAAAGAGTTGAAGGAGCACCAAAGGTGAAACGTCGTGACATGATCTCCCGGGTCCTCACCACCTTTCCCCTCAAACTTCGGAATGTCCGAAGGGTGCTTGGTAGGGACCAGGGGCCAAGTAGGGTCGTGACACACTGGATCATTCGTGAGCTTCGAAAGATCCGGTAGATTCAAGCGTGTAAGGAATGAGAGTTGAGGCTGGAAAGCTTGATTATAAGCTCCCATAAAAGGTTGGTTAAACGAAACTGTGTTATAAGATGGACCAAAAGCTTGACCATGAGGATTAAACTGCTGATAATGAGGACCTGACGGACCATAAGCTTTCCCATGGCCATAAGATTGATAACCTCCCCCTGCCAGACCCATTTGAGAGTAAGCAGGTGTATGCACGTTTTGAGCACCATATTGGGATGGTGGGTGATACTGGTGGCCAACACCGACTGTGTTGTAGTAAGGGTTTCCACCATGAGTATGGGGCATGTATGTACTATTCATAGCGGGAACCGTGTTGTAATGACCGTAATGGTATGGTATGTTCCCACCCCCAACATTAGGATTAACTTGAGAAGTCAAGTGGTGACCAGAAGCATGAGAAGCATTCCTAGCCCCAATATGGGTGTGACTAGTAGCAAGGTTGGTGGTGTGATGTCCATGTGGATAGGAAATATTCCCACCCCCTACATTAGCATTACTAGTGGCGGCAGTGGATGCAAAAGTATGCGGTATGTGTCCACCCCCATGGTTGGGAGGAACGGTATCATGTGCAAAAGTAGTCCTCGGTTAACGAGTAGCGACATGTGTATTAGGTTCTAGATGGCGAGTCATATTCCGAACAACATTTCGGTTAGGTTGTGTATTCCTAGGAGGTGGTCATGTTCCAACATTAGCATTATTAGGAATCTGACCAATCCCCATACTATGTGAGTGGGTGGACAATGTAGTGCCCCCAACGAGGGTAGTGCCCCTAGTGGGTATAGTATGGCTAACACTTTGACTAGTGCTAGTGTGAGTACCAACCGTAGTGGAAGGTTCGACAGTATTATGACTAGGCATACCAAAAGAGAGTGCGGTGGGGTTGATCATAGGGCCAGTATCATCATGTGTCTTAGGCCTCTTGTATCTATAATTGCGTGGAAACGAAGGAATGAAAGGCTCGTCCTGTTCTTCATCCTCGGGTAAGTCGGGCATTCCATAAAGATAATTATCCGGATTCGAAGGATCAAACGGATCTTGCTCAGGTGTATTAGGCCAAATAGAACCAGGTTCAGTCTCAGGTGGATCACCTCCCCAATCCTCATGAGGAGTATGGGGATCGGAAGTATGTTCAACTCTACCCGAAGGAGTTAAAGGATTTTTCCCAATATCGGGATGTGCAGCCATGTAGTCTTCAACGTAAGTCACGTAAGAATCTGAAGACTCAGAGGGAGCCCTCCGACGTCCTCTAGCAATACGACATGTAACCTCGGCTGGCTTTAAACCAGCCAACCAACGGGACCGGCGAAGAGTAGGGCTCTGCGCCACAATATCTCCGGAGGAAGTCACAACGTCCCCTAAAGGCCAACTATCGATCAAAAACAGTAAATCAAAAGCACACACCTAGAGAAACTACAACCAAGAGCAGACAAACAGAGAGGCTAAATGAGCTCCCGACACTAGAGCCGGTATGTCTCACCTAGGAGAGGCTTGAGACTCCCAAACTATAGCCGGAGGTAACATAATCAGTTATAGAGACACCCAGGCTTCACTATGTTGACAGGGTCAAGTCTACTACACGAACACAACTGTGCTGTCCAATCCCTATCTGCCTTAGGACACAAACATTATAACCACTGCAAGTACCCTGTGCGGTACCTAGGTAAGGAAACTATGTTCACCACAATATAACCAATGCTCAGGGGGATAGTTGCAGGTGGGACCCATCGTATGGGTAGGGTAGCTAAGCCTGAAGCACAAGAGGACGAACCTCCGGTACCCCAAGATACAAGCAAATCCTGGATATATCTCCCATGTTCAGCCAGTATCAGAGGGATATCTCCTCAACCAACCTCCCGTGACCTCGTGCTTAACTCTGGATTGAGTAGAGCTTCCTGAGAACACCGATCTATACCATGGATTCCTCCAATCCCTGGTCAGATACCTAATGTTTCGTCTAGTAGTCTTGGATTGTTAACTCACAATGATCTATTCCAAGAATTTAAACCTATTCTAGTTGGTGTACCCTATAAATAAAATCAATCTAATCAATTTTAATGATTAAGCGTTAATTTTAGTGGCTGTGATTACTCAAGGGATATGATCGTGAAACTAGTGATGTGTAGACTCAATAGTATGCAAAATCGTCCAATCCTAGACTCATCTATCCAATAAAACAATGTCACTAATATGCAAAATCAACCAACAATTCTGAAATAAAGATGCAATCTTTTATCTTTTCAATGCACAATAAGAACCTAAAATGAAGGCAACAAGCACTCAATGCAAGATGCAGTACATGAAAATAAAATATTTTTGTATTTTTTCAATATAAATGGAATGAAAAAATGCAAGCAAAATCCTACTATTCAGTCACTGAAGTTCCGAGAAGATCACTAAGACAACCCAGCAGATACTAAACAACAAGACTCAGCCAAAGGAAAGAGCTCAAAAGGAAAAAACCAAGAGGTTAAAACCAAAGATTGGTAAAAAACCAAGAAGGCTCAACCAAGAGAAAGGAAGAGTTCTGGTCACAACCAAGGCATGAAACAGTCAAGAAAGAGGCCAAAAAAGACTCAGGAACCAACCAAACTCACCCAGCAACAACCAATAGCCATAAACCAACAAAAGCCGGAGTTACACACTACTGTCGAAGGAATACCTGCGGGTACCCGCGAGCAGTAGAGTAAACAGAGTCGGGTAGACGCGGGCAGAACTAAGCTAGTCTGCGGGTGAGGAAAGGCAAATAGTCAAATAAAGAGTCCAGAGGCTCAGAAAAAGCAAGTTTTCTATAGTGTGTCCTAACGGCCAATCAGTGACATAGAGCTTCGATAAACAACAACTCTAATTAAGGACTAATGCTCAAAAAATTTCCCAAACATGGATGTTTTCCCCAGCGGAGTCGCCATTTCTGTATTGGAGAAAACTCACTATGGATTGGGAATACCACAACAAACAGATGACTACCAGAAATCAACTCAATTCTCAAAGCAATGCTATTATAAATGACAATGTTAAGATAATGGAGAAATGTAACCAACCTCGATCCAAACGTTTGATGTAGATCCCCGTTGGAGCTTTCAATCCATCCACTTGTAATCTGCAAATTAGTCTTGACAGCCAATATCCAACAAGTACATATAATATATAAATGGCATTAACATTATCAATAACAATGGTCCATAATATCATAAGCAAATGTAACCCAATGTATAATAAATGACATTCACACCATGAATGGACGAGAATATGAGTATTTCTATTAATGAATAAGAAGAAGTACAAAATGATACGACCTCTTGTCAGCAACCAATCTGAACCAAGATCTAGATCAATCCACTTGTGCCTCCACCACTTCAATCCTCCATGAATGGCAAACTCAAACTAGATAGGAGTTTGGAAGGTGAACATAAATGGTTCACAACTACAAGGATCAATGAGTGCAGACTCAAGATAGGGCAAAAATCCACTAGAGTCCACTTACAATTCTCTTCCTCCTCCCATCCATAAGCCATATGTGCTCAATATATAGTCCTCTCAAAGGTAGGTGAAAGGACACATCGAGGCGTTACTCGGGCAGATGGAGAGACAAAGGCCACCCAATGATCGCTTTTTGGGAGTAAAAAGTAACTAATAGTGGTTTTTACCATTTTACATGCTACCTGCGGGCTATAGGGATGCAACTCGCGGGTACGCCTGCTATAAACATGCAACAGGAGGGTAGGAATAAAAATAGGGCAAACTGGTATCTCTGAAGGATATAAGTGGATCTGAGTCACTAAATGGATCCTACAGGCCAAACAATGCTGATGCTCACAGGGTGGAAGATTACGGTGTAACACCTTCATCATCCAAGGGACAGTTTCATGTCCCAAATTTGGCATTGGGTCACAATGGCCTAATCACATTGGCCATATTCATTAGTGTTTGTCAAATTGATGCTAAAGGTCAAATAATTGCCAAGGAGGGAAATTACTAGTTTCCTAGGTTTGGGGTGGAAGCTTTGGGATTGTGAATAATGGGGATAATAAATGATGTTGGAACATTAGGATGGCATAAATATTTAATAAAGGATATAAATAAATATATACAAGTGAAAATCAAAGTGGCATTTGATCATGAAGACACATGGAGGAAGTGGGACCCACACAAGCTAGAATGTATGTGCCACATGGCATCCTCTTCTTGCAATTTCGAATCTATGGGAAGCCTAATGTTCTTGGGATGAGTTATAAGTTCAATAATACTTGTCATGAGTCAATGAGGTCAAAATATAGAGGAAGAGTAACTCCCATGGAAGAGGAAGAGGCAATTTGGAGCTAGTGAGACACTTGGGCTAGATTCCCTAGCTCTATGACAACAAAGATGAAGATGCTATGGCACCTATGACACACATCAGACCTGAAGGATGACATATGAAATATATGACATGTCAGGGCTAAAAATAGACTCCAAGAGGGCACTCAAGGGTGTTAGGGCAGCTAATATGCTTCCACATGTGATAAGGTGGAAGTGGGAGACTAGGAATTGTTGTACAAGTGGCGTTCTTTGGAATCTCTTCCCAACTTGAGTTTGCATGAGTCTCTTGGAAGGAATTCGACCCATGGAGGATATTATAACTTTATAAATGTCAATAACAAAGAATGAAACCATCTTTTTATCATTTGTAGAATTTGCAATTGCATTTGTGTAGAGGGAGAGCTAGTGGATGACTAGTTTCTTGCCTTAGCCAATTTCGAGGGTGAAAGATTCCCATCCAAGTTGGTAATTGGAAAGGCCATTCAGACCTTTCATTTGGAGCTTTAATGGATTATTTATTTGCAGGTGTAAGCTACAGGGCAACTCATGGTTTCTTCTATTGCAGCTCACTCCTTCAACCATTTCCAGTTTTGATGGCATATTCTTGATCCTTGAGGGAGTGCATTTTTGGTGAGCTACTATAGTCTTTGGGAGAGATTATAATGCCCAATTTATTTTTAAATATGAAGTAAATACTCTGTTTTTCATCTCCAGAAAGTTTCAGGTCGAAATTCCAAGTAGAAATGTATAAATCTCATTTTTAATGAAAGAACAGTGCCATTTCCCCACTACCTTGTTGTGAATCAATGTAATGCTGATGATTTCGAATGAATGGGTGATTATATGATGAATTTGTAATTAATGGAATTCCATGGATGTATTTTAAAAGTTTCATGTAGTGTACTTGAGCATTTGAAGTATTTTTACTCAGTTTAATTGCAATGGGAGAAGAAATAGTGCCATTTCCCCAAGGGTCGAATTGGTGATTTTTGCAGCTGAATGGGAGAGGGTTGGAACAAATATAATAATAAATTAATGGTGCACATGAGACATTAATAAAATACTTAATACATTCCCTATATATTTTCAGAAAATTGAGTGGGTTTGGAGGCATTTGGGAAGCCATTTTCAGTACTTACCCCAGGGGGATTTGAACCCCAAATTACTAGTAAAATTGCATATTTCGTCCAGAATCTTAAGAGAGTTTGAAGAGGTATTTTGTTGGACATATATCATACCTAAACATCATATTCAAGTCCTAATATAATTCATACACATTCCTTGAATATTTGAAGGCATTTGGAGTCAATTTGAGACCTAGAGACCTATACTAGTCAAAGAGAAATTACTAGTAAAGTTCCCTACATTGGCCAGAATTGAAAGAGGATTTGCAGAATTATTTTAAAGGTCCAAAATCATCCCTGAAATACATATTTATGTTCTAACATCATCTATATACCTTCTCAGAATATTTGGGAGCAATTGGGGCAATTTTGGGACCTAGAGCTCAAAACTAGTCAAAGGTCTAACTAGGGGAAAAAGTGAAAAATTGCCATTTTAGTAAAATCCTTAACAAGGGACATTACAGAGGGAGTGTTTCTGAAATGAAAATTTGCTGTCCAATAGCCTTCTTGAGACATGAAACATGAAATACATTGTGGATTTTACTTCCTTCAGGAAGTTCTAACTCATATGCTACCTCCCCAACCTTTTGAACTACCTTGTATGGGACATAGTATCTTGGTTTTAGATTTTCTGATCCATTCTTTTTCAAGGATGTTTGTTTATATGGATGCAAACTCAAATATACCAAATCATTGACTTGAAAGGTCCTTTTTTCCCTATTATCTGCATATTGTTTTTGTTGATTTTGGACAACCTGCAAATTGTCCTTCAAAAGCTTCAAAATTTCTTGGCTCTCTTCCACCCAATCTTTAGCCTTTGGGGCCCTACTATCACCAAATATATGCTCAACAAAAGTGAATGCTTCATAACCATATAATTATTTGAAATGAGACATTCCTATTGACATATGAAAAGTGGTGTTGTAGCAAAACGCACCCAAGTGTAGTCATTTTACCCATGCTTTTTGTTGCTCTCTCACATAGTTCCTTAGGTATCATTCCAACCATTGATTCACTCTCTCTATTTGGCCATCAATTTGTGGATGATAGCTTGTGCTTGGAGTCAATTGAGTGCCTACCAATCTGAAAATTTCTTGCCAAAAAGTACCCATGAATCTACTATCTCTATCACTTACAATGCTCTTGGGGAGCCCATGCAATTTGAATATTTCTTTAAAAAAAAATCAGCCACTTGTGCAGCACTAAAATATGATGCAACAACAAATAAATGATCAAATTTGGTTAGCCTATCCACTACCACGTATATGCAATCCTTTCCCAAAGATTTGGGAAACCCTGTGATGAAGTCCATTGAGATTCTCTCCCATTTTTGCTCTGGAATGGGCAATGGTTGCAACAAACCAGCTGGGCATGTGAGTTCAGATTTGTTTTGCTGACATACCTTACATTCATTTACATATTTGAGAACATATTCCTTCATCCCTTTCCAAAAAAACCTTTGCCTTAATTGCCTATAAGTTTTGAAGATCCCCAGATGACCAACTAGTGGGGAATCATGTGATTCTTACAAAATCTTGTACTTGAGTTTGAATTTTGAACCAAATAAATTCTTCCCTTATAATATATCAGCCCATTCAAAATCCCGTAGTTATCATCCCCTTTGACACCATCTAACACATCACAAGCAAAACTATCTTTTGCATATTAAACCATTAGCATGTTTTTCCAATCTTTTGCAATGTCCATGAGAGAAAAATAAGGTCTTCTAGATAATGCATCAACTACAATGTTATTCTTCCCTTTCACATATTCAATAGCAAAATCAAAAGCTTGGATCTTTCTTACCCACTTTTGTTGCCTCTCATTAAGATATTTTTGGGTGAGGAAGTGCCTTAGATTGTTGTGATCAGTTTTCACCACAAACTTGTTTCCCACCAAGTATTGTCTAAACTTGGCCAATGCATGCATGATGGCCAACATTTCTTTGTCATATATGGAGTAAATCTTTTCATGTGGCTGCAACTTTCTGATCTCAAAGGCTATATATGGTGTTGGCCTTGCTTTAGGACATCCCTATCTCTTCACCCGAAGCATCACATTCCAAAACAAAAGGTTTAGTAAAATCAGGTAATGCAAGTATTGGACAACTACTAATTACCTCTTTCATTTTTTGGAAGACATTTTCAGCCTCTTCATCCCACTTGAAAGCATCTTTCTTTGTCAAATCAGTGAGTGGAGAAGTCAATTTGGAGAACCCTTTCACAAACTTTCTATAATAGGTGCATATTTCAATGAAGCCTCTCAATTCTGTGATTGTTTTTGGTGATGGGCATTGAAGGATAGCCCTTATCTTTTCCATGTGCACTTTCACTCCTTCTTGTCCAATAATGTACCCAAGATACAAGAGTTCCTTCATCCCAAATTCACATTTAGACAACTTAGCAAACAAGGTCTGTTCATGCAAAATTTTCAGCACAACCTCTAAATGATGCAAATGCTCTTCCCAAGTTTTGCTGTAAATGAGAATGCCGTTAAAGAAAACCCCCAAAAAATTTCTGAGCTGCTTGCAAAAGATCCTATTCATGCATGCTTGGAATGTGGCTGGAGCATTAGTTAATCCAAAAGGCATAACAAGAAACTCAAATTGGCCATAGTGGCATCTAAAAGTAGTCTTTTGCACATCTTCTTCCTTCATTCTAATTTGATGGTAACCTGATCTAAGATCAATTTTGGAGAAATATTTTGCCCCAAATAGCTCATCCATGAGATCATCAATTCTAGGAATAGGATACCTATTCTTGATTGTCTTCTTGTTCAAGGCTCTAAAGTCTATGCACATCCTCAAGGTTCCATCTTTTTTCTTCACCAACACTACTGAAGAAGCATAAGGGATAGAGCTTGGTCTAATGAGTCCCAAATATAGGATTTCTTGGATGGCCTTTTCAATTTCATCTCTGAATTTTTTTGGATGTCTATAGGGTGGTATTTGGATGGGTGAAGTACCCTCCTCCAAAACAATGTTGTGCTCAACCCCCCTATCAGGTGGTATACTATGTGGAAGATCTCTAATTTTTTTTTCATATTTTTGTAGGAGTTGCTCTATCTCTTTTGGGTGTTCAACAAATTTTATGTTTGGATTGGGAGAAGTGATGAAACATTCAACAACCCATTCAATATATTTATGCCTCAATATAGGCCTCATACTATGTGAAGTCACCACTTGATTCGGATAGGTGTGCTGCCCTCTTACAACCCTTTGTATTCCTTTCGAATCTTGGAATTTCATTTCAGGAATCCGATAGTTCAATATATGTTCCCCTATAGAGTAAAACCATTGCACTTCCAAAACCACATTAGTATCAACAACATCAACCACATAAAATCTATAAAAAAAAAGGTGTAATTACCTATGGTGATTTGCAGCTTTGGAACCCATGTTTTGCACTCCATAGTGTTGTGGCCTGGAATGATGACTGTGAAGCCATCGAATGGTTCAGTTGGTATCTTTCTTCTCTATACCATGTCTGCATCAATAAATTTATGTGTGGCTCCTCCATCTACCAAAAATTAAGCTCTTTGTTTTAGTACCACACCCTTGCATAGAATAGTGTGATAACGAGGCACTGCTGAAAGTATTGCCATTCTTGCTTTGTCAGGTGAGGGATCATTTTCTTCTTGTTTCCCTTCTTCTATTGTATCATATCCCTCTTCTTGATCTGAAATATTTCATTCTTCCTCCATACCCCCTTTATACTCATCATTATCAGAAAATACTTCAATGTATTGAGCTTTTCCCTTAGTACATTTATGCCCCGATGCCCATGGTTGAAAGCACGTGTAGTACAATTTTTTTCTTCTAAGTTCTTCCCTGTTTAGTCACTCTTTATTATTATTTTCAAATGCATCTCTTTTCTAAGGCTTCATTTCAAATGCATCTCTTTTCTAATGCTTCTTTTCAAATCTAAAGTTAGGCTTGGGAGGAAACCTTGTTCTAGGAAGCACATTTTGGAGATCTCTAGTCAAGCTCATAGCATGTTTTAATGTAGCTGGTTTGTGGGATTTAACTAAAACTTTTAAGGGTTTAGTCAAACCTTCAGTGAACAACAATAATAAACTTCCCATAGATACATCAACCACCTTGATTGATAATTTTTGAAATTCCATCATATAATTAGCAAGGGTTCCCACTTGCTTCAATTGGGCTAGTTCTTTGAAAGGTAATTCTGGGTCCTTTTGCTCAAATCTCTCTAATACCTTAATACCTTGTCAACAAATTCTCCATAAGTAGTAAACTGATCATGTCCCAAATTTTCAGACCATGAAACCACCATTCATTGGCATCTCCTTCTAGATGCAAAATATCCAAGCATCCTCTTCCACCATTGGATTCAACTGAAAATACACATCTAGTTTTTGCACCCAAGTGTTAGCAGAACTTTGAGAGGAACCATCAAAAGTGGGAAGTGGAATTTTACCAATAGCACAATTTAATTCTTTGTTCTGGAATAGAGCCCTATTATCTTCTTTCTTTTTGAGTTTGTTGGAAACAACAAAGTATTGATCAAATGGTAGAGTCCTTCTACAATCTTCACTCAAATTTTCCCATTCTTTCACCATTGCATCAAGATCAAATTGGGTGTTAGGTTTTTCTTTTGGCACAAGAAACTTAGGTGTAGTAGACCTTGGTGTGCTTTGAAATTCATTAGGTCTATTATGGGGTCTTTTTCTTGAGAAAATATGCTCACCCATTGTCTTTTTTCCTTCTGAATGTGAACTACTGCTGCCTCCTATTACTCCTTTGCTTCCAAGTTGGCTAGCCAACAATTCGAATCCTTTCATCAACTGTTTTGTCATGTATTCAAAGAATGGTTTCATGAATTTAGTAAATTCCTCCTTATCATCAGAGAGTCCCTTCTCATCCTTAGTCATAGTTTCAACAAGATACTCTTCTTCTCCTACTTCTTCCTCTTCAACAACAACACCTTTAGTTTCAGGTTCTAACGGTGGTGGATTATTTGTTTGAATCCTTGTCTTCATGAATGGTTAACCACATCAGTTTCCAAGACCATGCTATGATACACTTGTAATGTCTCTTTTTGCGTTTTTATGAAAATAGTGAAAATTTCATTTTTTTCCCTAGTTCGACCTTTGACTAGTTATGATGTCTTGGTCTCGAAATTGCTCCAATTGCTCCCAAATATTATGAGAAGGTGTATGGATTATGTTAGAACATAAATATGAGGTTCAAGTATGCTTTTGGACCTTTAAAATACTTCTGCAAATCCTCTTTTAATTCTGGACAATGTAGGGAACCTGACTAGCAATTTGGGGTTCAAATCCCCCTTGGGTAGATGCTGAAAATGGCTTTCCAAGTGTTATTGGATCCTTTTGAATTTCAGGAAAGGAGAAGGGTATGTTTAGGGGACATTATTAAGTTCTCATATGCATCACTATTCAGGTTATTAAGTCTATTACAACTCTCTTCAAATCAGGTATAAAATCCTAGTTTCAACCTTGGGGGAAATGATAGGCAAACTTCTCCAAATGCTATGAAACTGAACCAAATGAAACCAAAAGCTTAGGAAATGAACATGAAACTTGTGATACAAATGATTAACAATCCATATATCATTATTCCATCAGTGGTTCACTTATTCATTCGAAATTATCATCACAACATTGGCAAACATTAACATAGTGGGGAAAATGAACCATTTTCTCATTAATGATCATATTTATACATTTCCACTTGGAATATTGACCTGAAAATTTCTGAAGGTGAATAACAAAGAATTTACATCATATTAAAAAATAAATGGGGCATTAGAAGCTCCCCCAAAGAGTACAATAGCTCACCAAGTGTGCCTTCCCTCAAGGACCATGAATATGCCAAGCAAACTGGAAATGGTTGGAGGAATGAGCTGAACCAGAAGTGACCACGAGCTATCTTGTAACTTACATATGCAAATTATGACTCCATTGAAACTCCCATGAAAGGTCTAAATGGCCTTTCCACATACCAACTAGGATGGAAATATTTCACCCTCGAAATTGGTTAAGGCAAGTAGAGAAGCACTCCACTAGTTCTCTTCACAAATGCAAATTCTGGAAATGATCAAAATCCCCTCTCTTAATTGATCCCTATATTTTATTAAAATCCTTAGAATTATAAGGTTCCAATTCCATCCAAAGACTCCAAGCCAATTCGAAGTAGGGAGAGGTTCATGATTTGCCATGTGTCCTCCACTTCCTAGTCTTCCACCTTCCACCAATTCGAGTAGGAATCCTTTGAGCTTATCTAAATCCCATGAGCTCTCTCTTGGATACTATTTTTAGGCCTGACATGTCATAATGGTAAGATGTCAGCAATCAGGTTTGCAATTTTTCATAGGTGTCATAGCATCTTCATCATTGTTGTCATATAGGTTAGGGAATCTAGTCCAAGTGTCGAATAACTCCTCATTTGACTCTTCCTCTTCTATGGGAGTTACAATTCCATCCCAATTTGACCTATGATGCATATTTACAAGTGTATGAGCCTTCCAACTCCTCCCAAGAACCTTAGGCTTCCCATGGATTCGAAATTACAAGAGGAGGATGCCATGTGGCACATAATTTCTAGCTAGTGTGGGTCCCACACCCTCCATGTGTCTCTATGATCAATTGCCACTTTGATTTTATCTTGTATTTATTTATTTATCTCATTTATTAAATATTTATTCCATTCTAATGTCTAAACATCATTTATTAGCTCCATTATTGCAAATCCCAATGTCTCTATCCAACCTAGGGAGCTAGTAGGATTGATGGGATTTTCCTGTCATGAATTTATTGGAATGGGGACATTAAAATATTTCAAAACAAGTGTTGAGAGATTTATCAAAATCCATTCCCACTCTGAAAGTCCAAGTGCTGAGTGTTGAGATGCTTCAGGCAACAATAGCAATGTATAAGTGGAGTTTTTTCAGTAAAACATGTTTAGGAGTTGGTGTTGCTTATAGCCATATTAGTTGCTTTCAATTCTCCTATTCACTTAAGATGTCTACTTTCCCGCACTTCATTTAGTAAGTTAGAATCATCTCAATGCAAACAAATAGTGGAGAAATTCCTTACATCTAGATATTTTAATGCTTTATGTTCTAATAAATTTGTATTTGTCACTATGAATTGTTTTTTTCAAAACTATGTAGAGTCTTTCAAAGTTCAAAGTATCGGTTGCAATTTGCAAATTTTCTTAATGCAAAAGTCCGAAATGGTTGGAATTGATAGAGCAGATAGATAAAGCTTACCCATTAACCAATCTTCAGATATTCCTAATTAGGATGCTCAGACCGTGTTCTCCTTCAACGTAGTAGCCAAACACCACACTCAATAATCCATATGGTCTTGTTTATTGAAGTGATAGTCTATTAGTATGAGGACGACAATGGGCGCTGGAAAATTAGGGCATCGGATAAGGCGGTGGGAGGTGGAATCAAAACATGGCCAAAAGAGTTGAAACATAAAGTGTTCAAGCTAATGCTAAGCCATTTCCAACATTAATCTAGGTGAAACAAATCCAGGTGAAACAAATGCAGGGATCACTAAAAAACTTAGGTCATCATGTTATTCATAATATGCCCGCCTCGAAAAGAGGCCAAATAAGAGGTCGAATTTATTGATTGGGGAATTGAAAAGTCGTGCCAATGAACAAAACTATGGTTTTAAAAACTTTGGATAAAAGCTTTAATTTGCGGGCCGTTAAATCCAAAATATGGCAAGCCGATTGCAAGAGTCCCTAGCAGCCTGAAGGCAAGAACTAAAAAGGAGAAACTTCAAAAATTTTAAGGCCACATTTAAAAAAATGAAAATTAAGAATTTACTCACACAAATGTGGTTTCATTCATTGAAAAACCAAGATATTGAAGTTTAAAAACATGTTAGACTTTATATGTTTTTGTTATGACGGATGATATAAGCTAATGTTTTTTTAGAAAGTTATCATTATAGTCCGTAGTTCGAATTCATTGAAAAGTATACATTATATCTTCAAATAATTGATTTAATATCTTGTTAGTATGAGTATTTTTTTCCTAGGATATTTAAAAAAACTGTATTTTTTATTTAGGTAGAACCAGAAATACATTCATCAGGTGCATTGAACATTAAACATTAAACTGAGGGCTCAAAGCCAAAAACTCCACAATGACCCAAAAAGAAAAAGAAAAAACATCCCACAGGGCTAGAAAAGCATTCTGAAATCAAAACTTGATACCACAGTTCCAACAAAAAGCCTATAAATCCACTTTAGCAAGCCTGTCATCCAAATTTTACTAACTATTCCCATCCATGACAAAATGAAGCTTAGAATATAGATAACGAAGTAGACCTCATGTTTACCTTAGTATGATTAAGAAATTTCACTAAAGAAAAGTAATGCTCAGGAATTTTCGATATTCATGTTTCACACAGATGCAAATTTGAATGGAGAATGGAGAAATCTATGTTAAAGGTGATAAATATTTCACCTTTAACACACATTTCTCCATTCTCCATTCAAATGATCAAGCATATTAAGACCTTCCTTTGACAATATATCCGCTTCTCCATTTAATTCTCTAAATATTTGTTAGAATTTTAAATGCAGTAACAATAAGGATCACTGAAAAATAAACAAGCACATCATAGACAATAGTACACGATAATTTATCCTGGGAAAACCCTCGTGGGGTAGAAAAACCCAACAAACTTCTTCTATATAGATTCGTCAAAATGGACAATAGTATTCCTCATGCAATAACCCAAAACAAGAAGACTCCAAAAACAACTACTCGTTATGGCTCTATCTCTCTACTCATGCGAACTTGATGAGTGAGTGAGGTGACCAAATGAGGAGGGCGAGCTCCTCATTTATACTAATCATTCACTTGACCTTTTTCCCCAACAGGGCCGACTTGAATCTCCTAACAGGGCCGACTCGTCCAGTTAACAATAAAATAATCTTTTCTAGATCTTTCTAGGTCGACCTAAGAGTTAGGGTTTACATTGACTCTTTCAATGACTTTCACATGATCAATTACATTAATAATAATTCCCTAAGGAAGTACAATACAAATAGTACAAGTGATACAAATAAGAATATCTTCCGAAGTTACATTCTTCAACACTCCCTCTTAACAAGGAAGGTATTCTTCTGACGCTGTCACCATCGTCTTCTAGCTGCTGCACTTCTGTACTATGACTATTGACATCTGGCATCTCTCAAATCTATATATCATAATAAGTTCACAGATCCAACCCTTTTTCATGATGGATGTATCTAACGTTGCAGTGTCAGCCCTTTTTCATGCTAGATGCAACTCTCCACAGAGCCAACCCTTTTTCATACTGGATGTACCTTTCTATAGAGCCAACCCTTTTTCATGCTAGATGTAATGCTCTTACAGAGCTATCCCTCTTTCATTCTAGATGCAAAATTCTACATAGCCAATCCTCTTTCATACTAGATGTAGCCATCCTGTAGAGCCAATCTTCTTTCATACTGGGTGCACCTATCTACAGATCCAGTCCTCTTTCATACTGTATGTAGCTATCCTGCAGAGCCAATCCTCTTTCATACTGGATGTAGCTATCGTGTAGAGCTAGTCCTCTTTCATAGTGGATGTAGCTATCTCGTAGAGCTAGTCCTTTTTCATACTAGATGCAACTGTCCTGTAGAGATAGTCCTTTTTCATACTAGATGCAACTGTCCTACAGAGCTAGTCCTTTTTCATACTAGATGCAACTATCCTGTAGAGCTAGTCCTTTTTCATACTAGATGCAACTATCCTACAGACTAGTCCTTTTTCATACTAGATGCAACTGTCCTCTTCCATGAACCGAGCAATCCATTTGGTGGGTTCATCCCATGAGCTCTGCACGCGTTACCTCACCACACGTCCAGATCATCTCCTAGCCTAGGAGACTCAATTACGCCACATAACCCATGACTACGTTCTACCTCATTCGAGCTCATCACTCCCTCTTGATTTGGACCACTCCAAGCTTGTCCCTGAAGTATTCAAACTTTACTCTCAATAGAGGATTTGTCAACACATCGGTTATCTGCTTCTCTATTTCTATATACTGGAGCCTTACTGTTCCCTTCTGCACCATATCCAAGATATAGTGATACCTGATCTCAATGTGCTTCGACTTGTCATGAAACACAAGGTTCTCAGGAAAATTCACACATATTTGGTTGTCACAAAAGACACAAGTTGCCTCTAACTCGATATTAAACAACCATGCTAGCAATTTCCAAAGCCACACTGCCTTGCATCTTGCTGGACAAGCTACCATATATTTGGTTTCGACTGTACTGAGTGCCACACTCATTTTCTTCCTAATGAACTGTGAGATCATACCCAATCCAAAATTGAAGCAACACCCTGATCTCCTCTTTCTATTAGTGACACTCCTGGCCCAATCCGCATCAACACAACCATACAAGTTAATCCTCTAATCCGATGCATATATGAGGCCATAATCAACCGTACCCCTCAGGTACCTCAACACATGATTTTCCACAACTAGGTGAACACGTCTCATCTCTAACATACACTGACTCAGTGTGTTCACCGCAAAGCATAAATCCGACCTTGTGTTCATCAAGTACATCAACAAACCAATCTTCTGCCTGTATACCGTGGCATACAACAACTTCATATTCGATGCCATAGGTGTGACCATGGCCTTCCAATCCATCATCCCAATTTTCTTCAGTATATCTTCTGCATATCTCTTCTGGATTATTCCACACCGTATCTTGGGTGCCTGTTTCAAACCGTACAAGTTCTTAATTCGCATACATGTGTCTTCGTGTCATGTGTCTCAAATCTACTAAACCATTTAGGAAAGTTGTCTTCATGTCCATCTGGTGTACCTTCCACTTCATCACTGCCACTATCTCAAGTATAGATCTAATTGAAGTGTACATTGCTACAGGAGAAACAAATTCTCATCACAATCAAATCCCTCTTTCTGAGAGAAACCATGAACCTTGCCTTCTACTTTTGTAGTATTCTGATTTTGTAAATTTGCTTGAACCTTCATCACTTGTTATTTGGAACAAGTCCTATCATCCTTCTCTTGTAGGTCATAGCACATGATCTTTCCTACAAGTCCAATTTATTCATATGATTAGTATCATTTCATGTGATGACAACTTCTTATGCATAATGTACATAGTCATGTAACCAATGCATCTTAGCCAATGCTTCAACACAACAATCATCCATATCTCGTGTACACACGATAACTATCTAGATGCCTTCCATCTCTACCAGAACTATTAAGAGCGTGCACTGCTCTCAACATGTTAGCAAAGAGGTTTCATCCTAGACTAGCTCCATTAGGGGCTCATGGGGTGTTGTACAACACTATAGGCCACTTACCCATGACATGCACTACATGAGCCTATTGCTAATCAATCTTAGTCATATATAAGTGCATAAAAGAAAATTGTATCACAGATCTACATGTAACTTTTATGAGCAATATCTTTCAAAATACTCATGAATTCAAATGACAGCAAATACTTATCTTTCATGTGTTTTGTAGGATCCATCTTGGTTTCTGCCTCCTTGCAAAAGTTACTGGAGTTTCTGGAAGCGTACTCTGCTCCATCATTTGATTTTGAAGACCTTGATCTTCTTCTTCGTCTAGTCTGGAATTTTCTGAAGTCTTCATCCTTGGTCCTCATGTACTATATTCAAGGTATCCTTCACTTTGTTATCACTTCTTGAAAATGAACTCTTCATGTTCTTGCCTCATGCACATCCTTTGCATAAGCCTTCATGTTTTGTCTAGATCTCGGGTAGACCAGTCACCATTTTTCTTACAATCGGTAAGCCTTGTATATATTCAAACCTTATGTTCCATTGTTCACTTGGTTCCATAGTGTCATGAATGAATGCTTTATTTGAGAAAGCCTCCCTCTTTCTCTTCAAAAGTTCAAGACATATTCTTCATCACTTGAGTAATATTCTCTTGCTTTCTTCTTTATTGGTTCATCATCCTCCGTAGCATGAGCATGATGCCTCTTTCGATTTCCTTTCTTGTTGTTGCCTTTCTTCTTGGGACAGTTTCTTGCAATGTGTCCCATTTCATCACATTGTAACATTTGAAATTTGAGCAATCTCTGGGAAATCTTTGACCCTTGTGGAATCTTCTAGACTTGTGACGATGATCTTATTTCTTGCTTATGTTAGCATGAGCTTCCAGAGCTTTATTATCTTCTTCAACTAACTTCTCTTCCCTGGATTCAATCCTTGTTTCTTCCCAAGTGCAAGTTTCCCAAAGTGCACTGAATCTGATAAGTTTCTTCCTGGAACATATACCTTGAATAAATGACTCCCATGATCTTGGAAGACCATTCAAGGTGGTCATTCTGCATTCTCAACATGATCTCCAATAGCTTCTAGTTGATATCTGATATGGGAGACCCTTGTGAAGTAATATTGAATGCTTTCACTACTTTTCATCTTTACACCCTTGAGTTGAATTGTCAAGGTCATCTTTATATTGATGTTCTTTACTTCAAACAAACTCTTCAGTGCATCAAACATCTCTTTCGGATTTTGCAGAGATGGAATGTGGGGGATCAAGTGATCCTCGATGGAATAAAAAATGATCCTCTTGGCCTTTATCGGGTTCTTCTTATGCTTGGAATTGTCCTCATCTCCCTCTGGCTTTACAACTTCTTCTTTGATATAGTTGTCCAACTCATTCTCTTCTAGAATGAGCATCACTCTATACTTCCAGGCACATAAGTTATCTACTCCTTCAAGCTTATCCTCAATCTTGGTATGGTTTTTCATCTTGATAAAGTTGATAAATGATAACCTCAAATGGAAATAGAGATAGTATAACTTACCAAATGAGATGCTCCAACCAAGTGCTTGTTTCAATGTCTTCTAAGATCTGACTTCAGGATGACTTAGAATTTGTTAGAGAAACCCTAATTTTTCAATTTTGGAATCTTGAAAAACTAAATGGAGATAGAGATGTGCCTCCTCAAGGCAAGTTGAGTAGACCCTTCTTTCATCCAATATGAGGACATAACTGCCAAAAATTGGAAACCCTAATTTATGTAGTTGATGTAGTTTCTGCAGAATTAGGTAAAAAATTGAAAATTCTTGGATCTGGAATCTGCTTCCACAGGAAGATGCCTCCTCCTAAGGTGAGTTGAGAAAAGGTCCCTTTCTTCCAAATCTGTGGACTGATCCTCCAAACTTGATGCCCTAATTTTCTTGAGCAGAAGTGGTGGGCCCAAAAATTAAAATTCTCCGATATGAGTTCTGTCACCACAAAAAGATGTGCCCTAGTGAGGCAAGTTGCTTTGACCCTCTTTTTCAGCCAAGCTATGGAGAAAATCTCCCGGGAAATGAAACCCTAGTTTCCGGCAGTGGGAGCTACACAATGTTTTCTTTCAGGTCAACTCTAATACTATGTTAGAATTTTAAATGCAGTAATAATAAGGATCACTGCAAGATAAACAAGCACATCATAGACAATAATACACAAGAATTTATCCTGGGAAAACCCTTGCGGGGTAGAAAAACCCAGCAAACTTCTACTATATAGATTCATTAGAATGTACAATAGTATTCCTCGTGCAATAACCCAGAACAAGAAGACTCCAAATACAACTACTCTTTATGACTCTATCTCTCTACTCATGCGAACTTGATGAGTGAGTGAGGTGACCAAATGAGGAGGGAAAGCTCCTCATTTATACTAGTCATTCACTTGACCTTTTTCCCCAACAGGGCCTACTTGACTCTCCTAACAGGGCCAACTTGTCCAGTTAACAATAAAATAATCTTTTATGGATCTTTTTAGGCCAACCTAACAATTAGGGTTTACATCGACTATTTCAAGGACTTTTACATGATCAATTGCATCAATAATAATTCCCAAAGGAAGTACAATATAAATAATACAAGTGATACAAATAAGAATATGCTCCGAAGTTACATTCTTCAACAATATTTGGTTGAACACAATAGTATGAAACCATGTTGCAATCTACTTCAATTGAAAATCCAGAGAGGAAAGTTCAATATTATGAATCTACATTCGCCCTATCATCCAATTAATTTAAAGATGGGAATCCCCAAAAACCTAAATGTAGCTAATATTCAGATCAAGCACAAATTTCATTATATAATAAAGATCATGGAACTCAAAAGAATTATTCGTCCCCTAGCCCAAGTTAACTTAGGAATGAAAACATTCTCCACGGGAAAGATGAAACACAAATCCCAAGCCCACCATGTGCCTAGTCTCTTGGAAGGTGCCATCAAAGTATGCCCATGGCATTGGACGATAAATATGAGCTTTTTTTGAAGGGGTGACCAATAATTATGTTGGGATGGACCACATATGGGATGCCATTTGATAAGAAGGAACAAATTTATCTTCAAATAGTACACCATTTCGTATGAGCCAAACTTCCCATAGAGTTAAGTAAGGGAGAGCTCGCCACACCTTCAAATCCTTTCTATCAAACCAAATTTTAAAACAAGATACCGGTGAATCTCTAAACTAGATAGACCTACGGTCAAGAAAACTAGATCCAATATTGACCAAACTTGAAAATATAGGAACAATGAAAAAACAAAATCCATTTCTCTCCCCATTGGTCTTACATAGAATACATACATTTGACGCCACCTTTCCTCTCTTCTAACCAGAGAGAGCTAGCCACATTAGAATTTTTGTCTTGGTAGGGGATTTCACCCGCCAAAGGTTGTTCTACCACCAAATTGATTCAGAAGCTTGTTCAATAAAGGACTGGTATCCCAATTTAACAAATTAATAACCACCAACCTTATTATATGACCATACAAGCGAGTCATCACCCTCTTTTATCCAAGTATGTGATATACGTAATTATGAGATGAAACATTCCCATGTAAGTACCCATTGAGGATCAAAGTCAATCACTTCAGACGACAACCACCCTTGGATCCACAACAAAGTGGAATGACTATCAGCCACTTGGAATAGCAAGGCTTTGTCCAAAGCTCTTAAGAAGTCAATAATTTCAGTAGGAAGAAAAATACCCATGTTACATCCCATAATAGCATTTGATCCCATATGAACACTCTTACTATCCCCTAATTTCCAAGCAAGGAAGGCACCAAATATAGTAAAGGCAAGGGACATTGCCTTCCATTGGTTACACACATTCTAATTAGAGATCCTCTCTCTTTGAATCCAATCTAAGAGATTCCCCATTTTAATATACTTCTATATCAAAATCTTCTTCCATGGACCATCCTTAGATACAACATTCCATAATGATTTTGTTGCTAAGGAGAGCCTAACTAGAATGATACTATTTAAAATCCATCCAACCATTCTGTTTAGGACCACCAAACATTTCCATCATACCTAATGCATACCACTGTACTCCTAATTTTCATGCCATAAAAAGTTAAGGCAGATCTTCCTAATATTTTCTAGGATCCCTTTCTGGATGTGGGCCAAAGTGTGTTAGTGCATTGGGACCTCGTCGAGCATCGATTTGACCAAAATTAATCTCCCACCATGAGATAGCCATCTATTATACCAGTGCATTTTTTTTTTCAACTTTATCTATCAACTGTAATCGATCTCCCTTGTGGTAACATTGGGATTTAACTTAACCCCATGTATTTCATACCATCTCCCAATTCACGATGTTGAAAGGGAAAGAGACAATTAAAAAGAGAAATATGATCAGCTGAGAGATTATTGACATAAAGGGAAGAATTTCCTTCATTAATTTCCATCTTGGTGGCTTGAACATAAAATTGCAGAATATTGTTCATAATGTGCTCATCTCTACTAATACCAAAACAAAACAACAATATATCATCAACAAAAAAGAGATGTGAAAGGGTCACATTCCTTCCAAGTCTGATACCATTAAAGAAATGAGTTTCTCTTGCATTCGATATCGGCCTACTGAGACCTTTCGCAACTGAAAGGAAAAGATATGGGGATAGAGGAAATCCATGCCTCAACCCTATGGAATCCCCAAAAAATGAGGTATCAAATCCATTAATCAAAACAACAAAATTAGTAGTTGAAATGCATCCCATGATCCATCGAACCAAAGGCAATGAGAGGCCCATATTGTTGACATTTGCATCCAGCGCTCCCCGTGAGTTTCCCAACATGGGTTAAATCCCTCTCATGGATCCTAACTTTGGTTATTGTAGCGGTCCTGCGGGTTTTGGTCCAACGATAATCATGCTCCAACAATTGGTATCAGATCAAGGTTCCTTCAAAACAAATTAACCATTGGAAGGAATATCTCAAGCACATATGGCTTGTGAGGAATTTGGTTTCAACACAAACAAAGCCCCTTTGTTCAATAGAACAAACTATCTATTACGGAACATAAAAATGAAGACATATTTGATGGCCCTTGGATTTGATATCTAGGAGTTAGTCAAAACAGGTTATATAGAAGCTATAGACGAGTCACGAGAAAGAAATACAAAAGTAATGGATGCCATCTTGAGTGTACATCAACCAAACAGATTTGGGACAAGCTACAAAATATTTATGAATAGAGATCCGGTGATTGTTCCAACTATGAATTAGAAGAAGCACAATTTGTGTCAAATCCAAAAGGAGGACATGTAAAATACAAAGAATCTCTCTCCAAGGAAACAAGGCTGGTTGATGAAGAATATGAAGACAATAAAAGGTCAGATACAAGAAATGAAGAACATTCTAAAACATATGAGGAAGTTGATCTTGAAGGGGAACCTATTTTTCATCTAGATGAAATCACAAAGCTCATAAGAGAGAACCAGTCACTAAGGGAACAACTGCAAAAGTATTAAGAAGAATATCAGAATTCAAAAGAAGAGATGCCACACAATATTGAAGAATCATAAAGGATCATCATTCAACTAAAGATTCAACTAGAAGAAAATGAAGAAAACTTTGAGAAACTTGAAGCAAAAATTACCTCTCTAAGAACATAATTAGAAGAAACAATTACCTATTTGAACACAATTTTGAAATTCAAAAAGAGTACTACAATTCTAAATGAGATTCTTAGCTGTCAAAGGTCACCATTTATCAAAACAAGCATTTGTTGTGACAACAACCAGGACACACTTGAAGAGGATGAAATCTCCAAGTCAATTGAGGAGAAGGATGAAATTAATATAAATGTTCTTAAAAGCCTCGATTGCAGTAAAGACAATAGCATGGAAAGAAAGCATAATCAGCTAAGGCCAGATAGGAATAAGCTTAGAAGAGCACCACCTCCAAGGATAAAGTTTACTATCAGGTATCCAAATTTCTTTCTTGGCCATTGTTTCTATTGTAACAATTTTGGGCATAAAGTAATGGATTTGGAGTCCATGCAAGAAATGGTCATGTCAGAAAAGAGGTTCCAAGAATGTATTTATGGACAACAAAAACAAAACACTTCATAAAGATGTTGAATGCTAGAAGTGCAACAATTCTGGGCATATTGCAAGATTATGCAATAATGTAGTCTGTTACAAATGCAACAAATTTGGGCACAAATCTTAGGACTGCAAAATCCCAATGGAATTTCCTATGAAAGAAAATGCTATTATCAGCCACAAGAAGGAACCCATTAAAGTATGGAAGGGAAAACAAGAAAATAAGAATGAATAAACATGTCAGCTAGCCCTATATGCTCAAAAGAGAGAAAGTAGTATCATTGCCAAACAAAAGAAAGAAAAGTGCAGAAAAGTATGGAAAAGGAAATTAGAAGAACTGAAAAAAGGAAGTAGGTGGATCAACAATACGTGCTGACAATAGATGTTCAAGACACATGACACATAACCAGACAAAGTATCTCATCTTTAAAAAAGACAACAAATATAGTATAATGTTTGAAATAAAGGGATCTCTTACAATTGGTGATGAAACATAAAATGTTATGTATGTTAATGATTTGAAAGATAATCCTCTCTCCTAACAATTGACTATCAAATTTTCTAAATGAAGAAGACCTCATACCAAATGAGGTGGAGTTTGGGGAAGAAGGTAAGTTGCTTGACTTGAGTGTTTCCATGATTAAACTTGTGGAAGGTGATGAATATGGAGAAGAGACTATTGATGTAGAAGTAGTAAAACTAAAAGCAAAGAAGGGAATAAATATTGTAGATGCAGTGTTACCAACTATTTTGTACAATAGTTGAACTTCTATTGAGCCGCTAGTTTCATGAACATGATACATGTTCATCTTCAGAGTTCAGAAGTTCAGAGTTCTTTTTTTAGGGAAATTTTGCCCCATTTGTAATAAACTGCATGTTCACACCCCCTTGGGGGAATTGTAAAAAGTTGGTCTAAGTATGGTCCTTTTATAAAAGAATCGGCCTTCCTTAGGTTTAACTATCAGGGTGATACTCTAGAGTGTTTTTCTTTAGGAATTATGCATTACGCTTTAGTCGTGTATAATTCCCGAGTTTTTCACTCACACCTCCAAAGCTGGAGTATTTACCATGGGGTCGAACCTAAGGTGGTTATTAGAGTCTTGTGTCTAGGATTTTTTACATGCTAGCCATCTATATTGAGTCATGTGAACATGCACTAGGTCCCTGTTGGACACCATTTTATACCTATTTTTCCCTATAAATCCTTTTTATTTTTCTCCATAAACCCTCATACTTGATACATAAAATCTCATGTTCATCCAAAAAACCTTGGTCAAAGGTATAAATGTTGTTGCTTTTTAATAAATTGAATTATGTGACTTTTAAGGCATTTAAATTAAGGGTTTGATTCAAATTACAGGATTTGCTAACTTCCCATAAATGCTCCTAGGTTTGAATATTTACAGGATGACTGGGCGAGATTTGGGATATGCGAGAGAATCCTTGATGTCCAAGGATGGATTTATTTCCAACAAACTCATGATATGGCTCTCACAGGTGTCGAGTCAATGCCGGTCAAAGACGACTGCCTGTGCTACCATTTAGCACAAAAACATGACAGTTTCGATTTTAATGTTGTTGATTTTTAATAAATTGAATTATGTGACTTTTAAGGCATTTAAATTAAGGGTTTGATTCAAATTACAGGATTTTCTAACTTCCCGTAAATGCTCCTAGGTTTGAATATTTACAGGATGACTGGGAGAGATTTGGGATATGCGAGAGAATCCTTGATGTCCAAGGATGGATTTATTTCCAACAAACTCATGATATGGCTCTTACAGGTGTCGAGTCAATGCCGGTCAAAGACGACCACCTGTGTTGCCATTTAGCACAAAAACATGACAGTTTCAATTTTATATCAATCTAGTCTATTTTTATGGATTTGATGGAGGATCTCGAGGATAGAAGAGATATTAGGAGGATGCCATTATGAATCTCCAAGGATTGTAGTGTTTTCAGTTTAAAATTTTTTTTGTATAAGTATTTGAATTTGAGATGTAACCACCCCTAGATGGTGAACGTATGCTATTGAAATAAAGATTCAGATTTCGATATATTTCTGGTGTATGTTCATTTCTATGTGATGAAAGTGATTTAAGTGTTGAAAGTTCTGTAAATCTTCCCGCGTGTGTGAGTGAAGCAGTGGAGGGCGCCCTCTTCCGAACCTGCACACCCATTTCTTCATTAAAAACGCATTGGTATGTTTTGATTATTTACTGTAGAGTTGATTTCGATTATCAGTTTATGCATTGCAGATTGGATTAGCTTATATATAGATGCATAGGATTTCATTACATGGTAGGGTTATGAGTTTTAGTTTGAATGATTAAACACTATAGGATCAATCCCAATTAATTTTTATCTGATATTGAACTGTTGAAAAGAGCTAAGCATTGTGAACTGTTTTTCTTGTAAGAGAAATCGATGATTGTCTGCTTTCAACAGTAAGGTATTAAGCACTGTAGCTTACCTTCATGATTTAGATTTTTTTTAGTTTCAGAGTATTCCATAAATGAATTGCTGATTAGATTAAGAAATCAAATGAAGTTACTTCTGTAAGGAAGGTTTTGTGTTTCTTATTTACAGCATTCTAGTACCCATTAGATTTATTTCATAATAAACTGAATTTTCAACTAAGTCTAGGTCTGAATCTCTATATTTGGGATATGCCTCTAAGTCTTACAAATTCCGGATTGACATAAATATAAGATCTAATTTACACCAGTAGATTGGAACCCAACAGTCCCTTAGGATTTTCAGACATTTCCGACAAAAATGTTTTTTTCCCGCTTCCCGGGGTTTTTTAATGATTTAATTAAAAAATCATAAAAAATGATAAAAGATGGGTTAGGAGGTTGATTTTCCATGGGGGTGCTCGTTTTATAACCCAGATCACCCATAAAACCCCTAAACCCACTTTTCCTAAGTTTTCAGTGAATATTATTCACTTAAATACAAATTCTCTCCTGATTATTAAAAGAGAATTAAAAAATTAAAAAATAATAAATTTGGAGAAAATAAAAAAATCTCCAAAATTGAGGAAAAAGAATAAAATAAAAGGCTAAATGACATGGAAATAAGCATCTGTGAATATTCCAATCATCACCTACCTGATCCGAGTCGATATCGGAGCACTGTGAGCTATTATTCCTTGAGATTTGCGCCCTCCTCTCTAGCTTGGGCGACTTTCTTACTTGGCAGCTCGTGATTGGTTTGTAGTTGTTCCCAATGTTGGATGGTGGGCGCCTTGCTTAGGTGGAGTCCACATCACCCATTCACAACCACCAAGTCTCATTTAAGCCTTGTTTCAAGGCTTCAATCTCTCATTTGGTTGGTGAATGCACCCTCCTTAACCTAGCTCTCCTCTCCTCAATTCGCATTGTCTCTTGTGCTATATAATAAGGTCCTTGCTCCACCATTGGGGTGGAAAAATTGTACAAGGAACCTCTGCTGTAATATTGTTGAATGCTTGTTTCTATTTGGCAATCAAGCTTGGAATAAAGTGAAGACTTTGGAGGTCTAATGGTGGAAATTCTCATGGCATGTGTTTGAACTGAGGTGACATCTCTCTATTTTGCTTCCTTTTTTGCAATATCATTGATCAATCCTAGCTTAGAAGGTTATTATTAATCCATAGGATAAGCATTTGTAGCTTCAACTTGTTTATCTATGTTTTGTATTTGAAGTCAAGGAGTATCCAAAAGTAGTCAGTTATACTTTGTCTCTCTAAAATTTCTTTATTGAAATATACTGGATTTGATCATGGTTTGCTTTTAGTGGTGAAGTGTTGCAGGTTGTCACCAGAAGGAAAAGTAAAACTTGGAGTTCAGTTGCTTCCAACCTTCTTTGCGACCTTTTTATGCTAATGAGTTTGTTTTACAGGATCCTTCAAAGTGATTCATTTGTTCAAGCTTGGGCTTGAGCTCTTCTCTTTCACCCATTTAAATTTAAATCAAACTCTTTTTCCTTCAGTTGGTTGCAATAGCGAATCTCTTTTTAAAAAATATAGATCTTTCAAGTGCATTCATTTTCCAAAGGCAATAGCTTGTTTAGCTTGCATTTTTTTATCTCCCCACCTATTCACATTGTGCATGTAGTAGGCTTGTTTCAAGTTAATTTTTTCCATCTTCCTTGCTGGCCTATTTGCATTTTCTCTTAAGAGTGCACTCACTATCAAGATCCTAGTTTTAAAGTGCATCTGCTATCCTTTAAAGTGCATTTACTGTCCTTTAAAAAAGTGTATTCGCTGTCCTTTAAAATTGCATTGTTGTCCTTTAAAGTGCATTTACTGTCCTTTCAAGTGCATTTACTGTCCTTTCAAGTGCATTTTCTGTGCTTTAAAAAAGTGCATTCGCTCTCTTGCATGCAAGTAGCTTAAAGTTTAAGTTTTTTCAAAGTTTCATATCATGCTTGCTTGCTTGCTTATTTCTCGATCTTAGTTGTTTTCAAAGCTTTTATTCTTGCAAGATCTAGTTTGTAGTTGTATTGTTGTTTTATAAACTAACCATACTAATCCTCTAAATCATCTTTTGTTCAAAGTTCTTACTTTCAAGAAAGCTAGGAGGCAAGGCCAAACCAAAGAAGCCCAAAGGATAAGGCAAACCAAAGGAGCAAGAGCAAAACCTTAAAGGCACAAAAATTCTATTCCTCCCCTCTTCTTCATTCCCACTTCTATTCTTGTGCCATCAAGGGGATTAACACCATTATTTTGTACAAATATTAATAAAAAACAAGTGGGATAAAGGCTCCCACACCCTACTTCCCTCATTTGGGGGAAGCTTGTATCGTCTTGAGTACTTTATTTGCTTTATACCTGCAAATAGAATAGGAAGGTTATAAATAGTTTTATTTTTGATAGGTTGCTAGATCTCTAAATTGGTAGCTTTAGTTTGATTTATTTTCAAGTTTTACTTAGTTTTCTTTTTAGATAAAATTGTTAAAAGGAACATAAAGACTCTTGAATCTCACTGTAAAGTGGATCAAGGGTACTCTTTGTCGGAGAGTCTTTTGCTTTAAGTTGTTTAGTTTCATTTTATTTTATCATTTTCTTGTTCATAAATCTCTTGAATCACGCCATAATGCGGATCAAGAGTGCTCTCTATCGGAGGGTCAATGGTTCTTACTTTCATCACATAATAAAATTGGAATGAACATATTTTTATTGCACTGTGTATGCTCTACCCACTTGTGGGATACCCAGAATTTGTTGTAGATTGTTTAATTAATCACATCTAATTCCACTTCAACATTAATAAAATATATTCCTGAGAAAACCAATGAAAATCCGACGTTGATCGCTATAATCAAAAGTGGGAAAATTCTGACAGGGGATGCAGAAACCACTGGGACGAGACCTCAGAGCACCAGTTAGACTACATCCTTGTTGGTGTAGTGTTGAACACCACTCTCGAGACTCCGGCCAGCCCACATGTCCTTGTACGAAGCCACTTAGATTGTAATCCAGACATATCTGCTGTACTGAAAGGTATATCTTGGAGATCCCCTTTCCCACAATAATCCACCTCATCCAAATATTTACAATAAAATTTACCAAGAGACATTTGCAAAACATCTACAAACATTCCAAGCATTTCACAGACCTTGATTCCATTTGGCACTGGTCATTTATACAAACAACAACAATTGTTCAAATCATTTCATTTGCTTATTATCTATCTGGAAGATTGTTTTTATTTGCTTTATCATATCATGTTGTGGATGCTTCATTTATAAGTTATCATTATATTGTGGATGTGATCTATCTTGCAAATATTTACTTGGATATAAATTTTGTTGCAAATCACTTTAAAAACTCCTAAGAAAACCCATCCCAATCCATAAAAAAACACTTAAAAAATTTTAAGAGCCTTAGTAACTCTTTGTTAGGGTCTACCCCCCTTGTATTCGTTAAGAGTTTGCCTAAACGGAGGAGTCAGGATTAGGTGAAAACACCTGACTCTTTGCTTGCCCCTAAGGCCACACATTCCCAAAAGCAGCTTTGAAATATTTCTGTTGCTGTGTGCACATCGGCAGGAAACATGCAGTAAAAATAATATTGATAATGGAAGGAACAAAAAAGTCAAAACTTCAGTTAGTCTTAAAATCCAAATTACTTAGATAGTTCGCAAGCAATGCATGCTCTAGAATTGAAAGAGGGAATGCTGATGAATGATTATTAACAGAAAGAGAACTTGAGAGTTGGTGTAACCAACCAACATATTAGGGGATTATCTACAAGACTGTAAATAATTTAGTTGAAGATGATTTCAACAAACCGATATGGTTCTTACTGGAAAGGTATCATCTCATTCAAAAACCGAAAAACTTCTATAAAATCAATAGAACCAGAGAATTGAATCAATTAGCTGAGCATGACAATGAATCAGACTCATTAAGATGTGACTGTTGCTCAATATCTGATCAAGAATGCACAAAGTGTTAATGATTTACTTGCAGCTAGTCTAGAATAATCATATAAGAATATGTCTACTCTGGAGGCTAACATGAAGCAGGAACTAATATTGCTTTTCATGGTACAACATTTTATTCAACAAAGAAAAATTTTTAGTTCAAAGAGGATTTCCAAGTGAAAAAGAAGAGCCCCAAGAAGCAATAAGGAAGAGTTTAAAAGATATTCATGCATGCAGAGAAAGAACATGATGAAGTCACTGGCTACTAAGGTTTTTGATTTAGCTACCTTGATGGAAGAAAAGTGCAACAATGATTTGGAAGTGTCTATTATGAGTAGTGAAAATGATATACTTCAAGAATTTGCTAAGAAAGATAACTCCCAAAGATAACTTTATAATGCAACTATAGATCATTGCCTTGCAATTTGCCAAAGATAACAATTGTTCCACTCATGTAGTTTAAAAGATTGGTGCTTACAAAGTAAAGAAAAAAGAGATAAATGCTAAATTTATGATTTGAAGCTGAAAAAATGAAATGATGATCAAAAGATGAAAACATTGGCATGGTTTAAGAACCCATGGTTATTGATGAGAGGACCTTTGTGAGAAATGATTTGAATGTATAAAAGGTTGAGTTCTCTGAGGCAGACGAAGAGTGGGAGTTCGAGATTGAGTCTCTAGTGTCAATTAATGACAGCACTTGTGATAGACCATATATTTTTAAAGGCCATGACACAAACTTCAATGGGGATGATTTACCCAAATGGATTAAGTATTGTTGATATTAATTTATCTAAGCCTGTATACATGGAGATCAAGATAAGTATAATCATGTGGTTGTTTTACGAATCTAATTCAGATGAAGAAATCCTAGAAATGTCTATGATCGTGAAGGTACTATGCCAGAAACTTCAAGCAAACGTTTCTCCACAAGTAGCAATCAATACAATAATTGCAGGCCATTGATTTAGAATAGAGAGAAGAAGACAATGAGAGTAACATAATAAAAATGAAGGAGCATGAAGATAAGGGGAGTTACAAGAAAACTGCAGATACAAGAAAAGCTACAACAAAGAAACGAAAAGCATAAGCTCAGGGGGAGCAGTGCCAAGGTGAAGCATAAGCTCAGGGGGAGCAGTCCAAAGGTGAATCATAAGATCAGGGGGACAAATCCTTTGCTAATAACATAGTGATGCAGGTAGAGGGAGAATTGTAGACAAGAAACAAAGTGCATACATAAGGGTAAGCATACAGGGGGAGAAACCCTTTTCCATTGATGTCAAAGGGGGAGAAATTGTGCAATGGGAGAAGTTGAAGAAAATGAGACTGCGCAAAACCAGAATTATGCAAAAGCATAATTGTGCAGAGATATATTTGTGTAGAAACATAATTACACAGAGACATAATTGCATATAAGGGGATTATCTACATGTTTGTTGTAGAATTTTCTAAAGGTTTCCATCAATGGAAAAAGGGGAGATTGTTGGAAATATTATTTTCATTGATGTCAAAGGAAAGGAAATATTGTTTTCATTAATTTCAAAGATCTGTTGATACTACATATGTCCAAGATGAAAATGAAAGATGATCATGACATGATTCCCAAGTGAAGATATTATTGTGCCCCCACATGTAATGATGATTCCAAAGTGAATATATTGATGTGCCCCCACTTCAAATATAGGTAATGATGATTCCCAAGTGAAGATATTTATGTACACCTCACCTTCCCACTTGTGGAGGCAAGAAAACCAAAGGAATATGAATATTGTTGGAAATATTGTTTTTGGATGCCCAATTTGGATACCCTATCTTTGAATACATTTTTACTCTATATATCTAGATCAAATTGGAGTAAAGATTACATGGTTGGAAATATTATTTTGATACCTTTCTAATGGTATATGGAACTCCCTCTAACTCCATAGGAATGAGGATATATGGAAGAATTTGTAAAGATAACCCAGATAGAATGTTAGGTCGGGCTTGCCAGGATATTGAAGAATGTTATGTCGGCCTAGAAAGTGATTTAAGACTTCTGTAAATAGAAGGAGGTGCTCCCTGATTCATTCTTTCATCCACTCATGGAGATCTAAAAAATATGCGTACTTGTGGAAGAGAAAGGTATTCAAGGGTTTGAAAATGGATTTGAAGATGTTTTTCTAGGTTTTGAAGATATTCTTGATGAAACTCTCTTGAAGGGTTTTCACAGGGTTTCTAAGGTTCTCTAAGGAAGAGAAGGAACACATTTTGAAGAGGAAGGGATGTTTAATTTCATGTTATTCTTTGGATGAGGTATATAATTTGAGAGCAACGCATAAGTTGAATACAATGCAATAGTAAATATTTCCTTGCGCAGAACAGAGTTTGAGAGAATAGAGTGTGACAGTAGTGAAGATTGTCTTGCGTAGAGCATAGTAGAGTGTGACAGAAGTGAAGACTACCTTGCACAGAGTAGAGTGTGATAGAACATAGTGTGACAATAGTGAATATTGTATGGAACATATCAGAGTAGAGTGTGACAGTTGTGAAGATTGTCTTGCGTAGTGTAGAGTGCGACACAGCAAAAAGTACCAGTAGTCTTGCGCAGAGCAAAGTGTGATAGTAGTGAATATTATCTTGTGCAGAGAAGAGTGCAACATAGTAGAGTGTGGCATTATTATTGTGCAAGATAGTGAACATGTGCATAAGAGTTAGATTTGGTTTGTACAATGCAGCGCAAGACAGTAAATAGGTGCACAAGAGTTAGAGTTGGTTTGTATAGTGTAGTGCATGACAATAAACATATGCATAAGAGTTAGAGTTGGTTTGTATAGTGCAACATAGGACAATAAACATGTGCGTAAGAGTTAAAGTTGGTTTATAAAGTGCAGCGCAGGATGCAAGAATGGTGCACAAGTGATCCGGATTTATGTGAGAACGAAATGAAAGAGCATATATATTCACATACACATATATATGGAAAGAAACACAACGATACAATAAACTTAGACTCTATTGAATGAATGAAATAGAGAAAATTGTAAAATAAAAGCAACTAGAATGGTGGTAGCTATATCTATGAGAAGAGATGTGGCGGCTACGTTCATTCGTGACAAGCTAAATACAAGAAGAGCCTGAAAGATCCTATTTATCATAATCACAAGAGAAAGAACCCTAAACATACAAAAACCTAACCCTAGAAGATGAACCGTCATAAAGTTTGCGGCCCCAAGGTGGTTAGTTGAACAATAAACTTCCCGGGGTCATAACTTTTGCATACGATCTCTGTTCAAGGTACTCGATAGCCCATTGGAAAGGTCTATCCAAGCTATTCAAATTTTGACTAGGGGCCAATGCATGTCGTTGGAAACCATTCCCCACCCCCCCCCCCCCCCCCCCCCCCGGCCCGAATCTCCAAAAAAATGTCATTTAGGGCCTCAAAACGACCGCGGAAGTTCGGGACCAGAAAAATTACAAGAAAAATGCCAAAATAGAAAACTGCTTTGAGACAGTGGAATAGGTGGGTGGCCACCTATATCCATATAGATCTATACTCCTCCCTTAGGAAGCAATGGTATCCATTTCGTTGAGTGCCCCCATAAGGTGGGGGAACTTCTGCTGAACTTGACTCTTGGTGAGCCACTTGCCTTGGTGAAGTAGTTGCCCTTCCTTGACAACCCAATATAGCTGGATCTTTTTCTATTGGGTTCCCTTAACCTGTGTGACCATGATATGATCAATGGTTTCCTGTTCCATGCAGTTAGGATTAATCTCTGTAGGTGTCAATTGCTCTTCCACCTCCGAGGTGTCCAACAATGGTGGAAAATATGGGCGAAGGAGCTCCAGATTGAATATTGGGTGCAAGCCAAGGAATGGAGGAATGCTTAGCTTGAAGGAATTGTCACCTATTTCCTTGGTGATGGTGTATGACCCATATCGAAGTGGACAAAGCTTGCGATGGGTTTCTGTGAGCCTCGCTTTCTGCAAATGCAACCAAACCTTATCACTCACCTAGAACTTGTGTGGAACTCGATGCTGGTCATGTCGCTGCTTGTAATTAGTGTTGGACTTTTCCAAAATTTCATAGACTTGTTGGCGGATGTGCTGGATTCGTTCAACAAATATGGTGGCCTTATCAGCCTCAGTCTGAGCATGGGAATATTCCTCACGTGTGGATGCAATGGAAAGATCTACATCAATTGGTGCCAGTGGTTGGAAACCCAGACACACTTGAAAAGGACTGTGGCTGATAGAGCTATGAAGGGATCTGTTATATCTATGTTGAACATAAGGAAGGATCTCATCCCATGTGTGGGGATGTTTAGAATTGTACATTCTCAGAATATGCACAATCATCTTGTTGACTACCTCTATTTGTCCATCGGTCTAGGGGTGGAAGGAAATAGATTTGTGAGCTTGGTATCCATTAATGACTATAGGCTGGACCATAAAGTGCTTAGGAACCTGCTTTCCCAATCTTAAATGATAATCTGTGGCAACCCAAAATGAACCCAAACACGCTCGAAGAAGAGCTTAACAGTGGCTTCAACAAAGATTTTCTTCTTGCAAGCTATTAGAAGGGCCATCTTAAAGAAACAATCCACGACCAAAAACACACAGTCATTTACATGCTTGGTTGAAGGTAGTCCAGACATGTAATCCATGGAGATGGATTTCCATGGCCCATTAGGAGTGGAAAGAGGGGTGTACAACCCCTGCTTTTTTATGGAAGGTTTTGCGATGGAATAGGGAGTGCAAGATCTTATGTATCGACCGACGTCTTGTCAGAGCTTAGGCCAATAAAAATACTTCTGCAATATGGCCACTGTATTTTCGGTGCCGAAGTGCCATGCCACCCGACTGTAATGAGCTTCCAAAATCATTTTCGCACGCTTGCTTGAAGGAACGCAGCCAGGTGGCATAAAAAGCCTTCTTGAAGATGAAAGTATGCTACGGATGTTCCTGCACATAGGGATTGATAGATGGGATAAAAATCATGATCACTGCTATATAGTTGAGGCCACCCAAAGGTCTCATGGTCACAAGAGTGGAGCACTGTGGTAAGTGCTGCTACTGGAGGCCGACTGAGGAAATCGACAACTCGGTTGGTGATTCCATTCTTATATTTAATATTCAGGAGGAATTGCTGCAAGTAAGTGGATCACTTATGGTGGTGGTCATTCTGTAACTTCCCTTGGGTTTGCATGAACTGCAGGGGCTTGTGATCAATGTGGATGATTGTCTCTTTTCAAAGGATGTAATGCTTCCATTGGTGGTAGGATTGGACAATGGAATACATTTCCTTGTCGTAGGTGGGGTACTTGCGGACTGTATCTGAAAGTGTCTCATTGTGATATGCCACTGGATGGCCATCTTGAGTGAGGACTGCACCAACAGTGTAGTCTGAAGCATCTGTTTCAATCTCAAAGGGTTGTTGCATATATGGTAAGGCAAGGACAGGTGCCGAACATAAGTGTTGCTTTAGCTCCTTAATTGATTGTCCATTGTGGCTTGGACTAGCTGAAATTGGCCTTAGATCCCACTTTGGTCACCTGGATAAGGGACCGAGCAATATTAGAGAATCCCAACACAAATCTATGATAGAAGTTGGCAAGGCCTAAGAAGATACGAAGCTCTGTGAGAGTTGTCGGGGTTGGCCAATCATGGATGGATTGGATCTTGGCTGGATCCACATGAACACCATGTTCATATACAATGTATCCTGGATATTGAGCCCTCTTCATGCTAAATGAGCACTTCTCTAGATTAGCATATAACTTGTGTTGGTGCAAGGTGCTGAGGAATTGGTGGATATGCTGCAAATGCTCTGCCCATGTTCTGCTGTAGATGAGAATATCATCCAAATATATGACCACAAAAGAGTTAGTGAATGGATGTAGTATATCGTCCATCATCCTCATGAAATTTGCTGGAGCATTAGTCAAGTCGAAAGGCATGACCAACCACTCAAAAAGGCCTTCCCGATATTTGAAGGCAGTCTTCCAAACATCGGTCTGCTCAATTGGCACTTGATGATATCCAAACTTCAAATCAATCTTGCTGAAATATTTGGCACCCTTGAGATGGTCAAGAAGGTCGTTGATATGGGGAATGGGATATCGATTCTAGACTGTGATCTTTTTTAGATCTCGGTAATCAATACAGAGTCACCATGTCTCGTCTTTCTTCTGTACCGACACAATTGGGATCCCACAAGGTGAGGATCTAGGTTGAATGTTCCCCTTTTGGATCAATTCTTGAATATGGTGTTTGATTTCTTCATTTTCCATGAGGGAACGCCTGTATACTGGCATGTTAGGTAAATGAACACCAGGAATCAAATCAATGGAATGCTTGACTGATTAATGTACTGGAACACCGGTGGGTGTGGTGAAGATGTTTTAGTATGCTTCCATGATCTTGTCCACCTGATTCTGCTGCGTAGAGGGGTTCTGCATGGAGGTGGTGGATCTTGCTGCAATATTTCTTTCACCTTTAGAACGAACCATGAAGAGGACGAATTTCTCTATCTGGAATATTACCTTCCTGCACTGCTTAGCTGTGATGAGGGACACTACAGTGGTGGGAAGTGTCTCTGGTATCCTGTAGAGCTTCTTTCCCAAAGTAATAATGACACTACGAGGTCTAGACTCATACACAACATGATGTTTCCACATTGGATTTCCTAAAAGAACATCACAAACTTCAAGCGGGGCTACATCAGACATTACCTCATCTTTGAAGGACTTGATCCCATAGGAAAGGCGACACTGTTGACTAACGCGAATGTCTCGTCCCTAGCTCAACTAACCGATGTTGTATGGTTGGGGATGTGGAACCGTCAGAAGCTTAAATATTTTGATGACCTCGGTCGAGATGAGGTTTTTCTGGCTACCACTATCAACAATGAAGTGTAGCGGAGTTCCTTGCACCCACAGTTGTGAATGGAAGAGGTGCTCCCCTTCCTCTGGCTCCTCTGACTCTTCTGGTTGAATCTTTGCAGTTGGGATGGTGGCACTAGGTTTTGCATCAATGATATGCTTTCCCTTTTCTGTCTTTCCATCAGGTTCTGAGTCAGAGTTTGGATCCAAGGATTTTGTCTCGGCCAACAAGGATTGTTTTGAGTGGCACTCATTAGTGTTGTTCCAAGGGATCTTGTGGAATTCCACCATTTTCCAGTGTCCTTCTTTGATTTCCCATTACCCTTCTTTTCTTGCGGTTTGGGATGGTTTTCAAGGCTTTGACCGTCCTTTCTCTATCCTTTTCTTTGTGAATTAGGGCCACATTCTCCAGGATTTTGCTGTTGATTTGCAGACCCAAAAGATCGCTTATTCTTTTGTTTAAACTTCTGATCGATCTTGACGGTGCATCTATAAGCTGCTTCTAGTGAGGATATGTCTAGGAAATCCATCTCTGTCTGAATGTACCTGTGGAGGCCACTGTGGTACTTTAGGACCAAGTTCCATTTAGAGTCTCGAATACCCAACTTGGAGCGCAAGGTATGGACCATGTTGGTAAACTTTGGCATTGTTTGGTCTCTCTCCTGGAGCAAAGTCGTCCATCTCGTGTACTGTTCATCATAGTTTTCGACAGGGTAGAATTATTCCTTGACGACATCGACAAAAGCCTCCCAAGTGGGTTTTGTCCTAAATAGTTCAGACTCATCTCTTGCAAGCCTCTCGCAGTACCCGTCCCACTAGTATTTAATATGGGGAAGGGAATTAAGGAGCGCGAAGGTGATATTTTCGCTATTGGAAAAATTTTGAACATAGAAGTAACCCTCTAATAGATTCAACCATTTCTCTAAAGTGTATGCATCTATATTTCCTTCAAATAGGGGAATGTCAAATTTAACTTGTATCTTGAAGAGATTCGCACCCCTAGAACGACTGCTCATTGAAGGTGCATCCGCCGCCGTCAGCATTCTTCGAAGGATTTGTGCGAAATTATCCATCATCTCGTTCCTTTGTCGAGCGAGGTATTCCTCGAGCAAAAAAATAATAGGATCTCCTACTCCATCATCTCTCTTTGATTCTCCTGCCATGGGAGCCTGCTTGGGTCAACGAGGAGGGTTTTCCCCAAGCTCAACTAGTTCGAAACCCAACTCTTGATATTCAGATCTCGTCGGGGAAATGCATTGAGAAATCACAAGAGCAAAAGGATCTGATACCGCTGATCCAGATTTATGTGAGAACAAAATGAAAGAGCATATATATTCACATACACAGATATATGGCAAGAAACACAGCGATACAATAAACTCATCTTCTATTAAATGAATGAAATAGAACAAACTGTAAAATAAAAGAAACTAGAATGGTGGTAACTATATCTATGAGAAGAGATGTGGCGGCTACGCTCATTCGTGACAAGATGAATACAAGAAGAGGCCGAAAGAGCCTATTTATCATACGAATGAGGGCAAGAACCCTAAACATCCAAAAACTTAACCCTAGACTATGAACCGTCGTATTGTTTGCGGCCCCAAGGTGGTTAGTTGAACAATCAACTTCCTAGGGTCATAACGTTTGCATATGATATCCGTTAGGGGTGATCGATAGCCCGTTGGAAAGGTCTATTCGAGCCATACAACTTTCAAGTGGGGGGAAATGGAGGCCAATGCATGCTATTGGATATCATTGGCCTCCTCCAATCTAAACAAAACATCGTTTAGGGCCTCAAAACGACCCCGGAAGTTCGGGACCCGAAAAACTGTAGAAAAATTACAAGAAAACTGACAAAATAGAAAACTGTTTTGAGACAGTGGAATAGGTGGGTGGCCACCTATATCCATCTGTATCAGTCCTCCTCCCTTAGGAAGCAATGGTCTCCATTGCGTTGAGTTCCCCCATAAGGTGGGGAAACTTCTGCTGAACTTGACTCTTGGTGAGCCACTTGCCTTGGTGAAGTAGTTGCCCTGCTTTGACAACCCGATATAGATGGATATTTTGCTGGAGGGTTCCCTTAACCTTTGTGTCCATGATCTGATCAATGGTTTCTTGTGCCATGCAGTCAGGATTAAGCTATGTAGGTGTCAATTGCTTTTCCACCTCTGAGAGGTCCAACAATGGTGGAAAATATGGGTGAAGGAGCTCCACATTGAATACTGGGTGGAGGCCAAGGAATGGAGGAATTCTTAGCTCGAAGGCATTGCCATTGACTTCCTTGGTGATGGTGTACGACCCATATCGAAGTGGGCGAAGCTTGCGATGGGGTCCTTTCGGTAGCCCTTTGGGGTCCTTTCGATTGGGGCCAATGCATGTTGTTGGAAACCATCGCCCCTCCACCCCCCCAATCTCCAAAAAACGTCGTTTAGGGCCTCAAAATGGCCTTGGAAGTTCGAGACCCGAAAAAATGTAGAAAAATTACAAAAAAACTGCCAAAATAGAAAACTATTTTGAGCCAGTGGAATAGGTGGGTGGCCACCTATATCCATCTGGATCAACAAGAGTTAGATATGCTTTGTACAGTGCAACGCAGGAAAGTGAAATTGTGCACAAGAGTTAGATGTATTTTGCGAAGAGCATGTTGTTGTATTTGTAACTTCGGAATGTATTTCACATATGTATATTGTACTCCTATAGAGATGGTATTATTCCTTTATGCGTAAGTGTCGTAAATTATACTTGATGGGTTATTAGACCACCTTTATGGGGTTGGCCCTATATAAGTCATGTGGGGTAAAGGGTTATTAGACCACCCTATTGGGGGTCGGCCCTATCAGCATTATGTTAAGTGGTTAAGTTGAGGCCGACCTATTAAAGGTTATTAGGCAATTCAAGTCAAGTATAAATAGAGTGCGGGAGGCACTCTATTTGATCATTCACTTTCTCACTCATACACTCATTGGAGAATGGCGCACTAGTGGAGGAGGAGAAGCTGCTGCTAGGAGACTATCTCTTATGCTTGGGTTTTGTATCATTGCTCTATCTATCTCTGAGGAAGTTATTGGGGTTTTTTCACCTTTATGGTTTTCCCCAAGGAAAATCTGTGTGTCTATTGTCTCTTGTGATTGCTTCTTGTGATTGATATGCTGTACATGTTATTCTCTCATATAAGATCCTAGATCATATTGAATTGATGCTAAAAAATTAACATGGTATCAGAGCTAACCTGAGAAGCAGACACTATGCAGTTGCAGAAGCTAGGGCTCCTTGTTTTTGGGTTTCTCTCTACAGATCTTGAAAGGAAGGAGGCTAGATTGACTCTCCTCAGCAAGGCGCATATTTCTGTCCAATCAGAATTCAATTCTGAGCACTTTCGGTTTTGGCCCTAAAAATTAGGGTTTCCGCAAAAAGTGGAATTTCTGAAATCTAAGACCATGGCTGGATGCTCCTCAGAAAAATCAAATTTTAGAGCTTTGGATTGAACTTTTTGGTTGGGTGAAGCTCCGTTAAAATTAAACCCTAGTTTGGGGTCCTCTCGAGTGAAGCTAGAAATTAGGGCTTCTGCAAAAGTTGGAATTTCTGAAATCTGAGACCATGGCTGGAAGCTCGTCTGAAAAATCGAAGTTTAGAGACCAAGATAAACATTTTTGGATGGATGAAGCTCCAGGAAAATCAAACCCTAATTTAGGGTCCTCCCTAGTGAATCCGAAAGTTTGAAAAGCAAATTTGCGGGGTGAAACTTTGCAGTTTTCAAATTCTGAGTATACCAGCTTGATCAGCTCATCAAGGCGCATCTTTCTATCCTTTCAGAAGTTTGAAATTCAAAGTTTGAATTTTTAGGGTTTCTCTAACAAACCCTAATCCAGCTCTAGATCCAGATTTCTGCAAATCAAGTGGATTGGGTTAATTCTAGAAGAGAGTGAGTTGGACACCTACATAAGTGAAGGGGTTCTTGTCCCAGAGGGAGAAGAGACTAAGGCCTTACACAAGAGGAACTTAGTCAAGGCTAAAAGGATCATTGCTGATTCTATCAAAAACCATCTCATGCCACATGTGTCATCTCTGAAGACACCTAAGAAGATGCTTGTTTCCTTGACCAAGCTATTTGAAGGGAAGAATATAAATCAGAAGATGACCTTGAGGAATCAATTGAAGAATATCAAATTCCAGAATGTGGAGACCATGCAGTCTTATTTCTCAAGGGTCTCCCAGATAAAAGAACAACTTGAAGCTGTGAGAGAAGTTATAGAGAATGGAGAAGTGGTAATGACCACTCTTAATGGCCTTCCTAGGTCATGGGATTCCTTCATCCAAGGAATTTGTTCTAGGAAGAAACTTATCTCTTTCAGTAGGCTGTGGGAAGAATGCTCATAGGAAGAAGCTTGGATTGTAGCTTGAGAAGAAAAGATGGGGAATGAAGATCAAGCTCTCACAGCACATGCCAAGAAGAGGTCATTTTTCCTCTGATTGTCCTAAGAACAAAAGGAACAACACCAACAACTACTACAAGCAATCTGACAGGTATGAGTTATAGGTATGTTTTGAAATCTGTTCATGATTAAGTTTATAATATGATTGTCCTCATGTTATTGAGTTTAGTAACAATCTTGTTTAAATTTAGAATTGTCTTATCACCCTAGTAAAAGTATGAATACATGATAGAAGACATTCATTGATTAGGGCTATGACACTTATGATTGTATTATGATTGTACTAATGCACTGTGGTGTTGTATGAGGAGAATTTTATCCGCTAACATGAAAGGTACAAATCAAGCTCTAGATCAAGACCATGATCACATGAGGACAAAGACTCATCCATAGTCATGGATCACATAGAGGTATGTATAATTTGGTTCTACAATGGTTAAATTATGAGTTATGCAGGTCATTGAAGAGAACAAGAAAACATTGTTAGACATAACTAGCAAATATAATGACCAGGTATGTTTTTCCTATATCAAGTTAGAATCCTACCCTATGTAAGGATCTTATACTTTTGTATGATTGATAATGATTACTCATGAAGTTACAAGTTTGAGTAATCTAGGGTCTATGCATATTATGTTCGATACTTTGATTAATGATATGACTAACCGGAAAAGTCCTATATAAACCTTGAATACTAATGCTTATTATCTGTGTTTGAAATGATCATGACTATACATGTTGAAGATAGTATTAAGATTATACTAATGAATGTATGATTATGTATGAGATCTCAAGGATAACACAATGATGATACTAGTAAGCATGCATAGTGATCGAGAATGGATATAAGTTCAAGGACAGGTAATCCAGGAAGCAAAGATCAAGAGGGAGCACACTCTAGTAGTCCTACAAGGAAACAAAGATTGAGAGGGAGTCCACCCAACAAACAAACAAAGATAAGTATTTTGTATATTAGATTAAATAATACTGTTCAAAGATGTATATAGCTATGTTCCTAGACTTTGGTTGTGTATTATGCATACTAGAATAATTACATTATTGAACAGTATACTACTAATATGCATGTAATGGGTAAGTGGCCTATGGCACTGTACAACATTCAATTGCTACTTATCTAGAATGAAACCTCTTTGCTAACATGTTGGGAGTTGTGCACACTCTTAACAATGGTCTGGTAGAGATTGGAAGGCATCTAGAAAGTTACGGGATATGGATAAATGTTGTATTGAAGCATTGGCTAAAATAATTGCATGACTGTATGACATATTTCTTTATGTGTAAGAATTTGTTCTGAAAACTATGAGATGTTTCTAATCATGCAATTTAACTTGTTTTTGTAGGAAAGATCGTATACGAGTACCTACAAAAGAAGGACTACAACATTTGTTCAGCAACAAATCTATCTATTGAAGAATCTGAAGTTCCCAGGATCCGGGATGAAGTAATGATGCCATGATCCGTCGATCATGAAGAATGATGCTTGGAATGTGGTCCCAAGACCAGAAGGGAAGTCTGTTGTGAATTCCAAGTGGATTTATAAGATCCAGCATGTTGTAGATAGCAGCATAGAGAAATATATAGCAAGTGATGAAATGGAAGATACACCAGATGGATGTCAAGACAACCTTCTTGAATGGTGTAGTCGAGGAGGAAGTGTATGTGGAGCAACCACTTAGTTTTGAGACACATGACAGAGAGTCATATGTGTGCAGGTTGAAGAAGGACTTGTATGGCTTGAAGCAATCTCCTAGTACTTGGTATGGTAGGATAGACAACTTTCTATCCAGTTTGGGCTTTACCAAGAGTAAAGCGGATTCCAACCTTTACTACAAGGTCGAGGAAGGCAATCCTGTGATACTCTTATTATATGTGGATGACCTGTTTGTAACAGGAGAGGATAGATTGATTTCCGACACGAAGAGGAAGCTCGCTGCCGAGTTTGAGATGAAAGACTTGGGGATGATGCACTATTTTCTAGGCATGGAGGTGTGGCAAAGTGCATATGGGATCTTCCTTGGACAAGGAAAGTATGCAGTAGAGATCCTGAAGCGGTTCAAGATGATGGACTACAAGGCCATGGCCACACCTATGGCATTGAACCTGAAGCTTCTGTGCGATGCTTCATCTGATCCAGTTGATGTCACAGTGTATCATCAGATGATTGGGTCCTTGATGTACCTGACGAACACTAGACCATATGTTTGCTTTGCGGTGAACACATTGAGCCAGTTCCTGATGGATCCCAGAGTTGTTAACCTGGTTGCTGTAAAGCATATTCTGAGGTACCTGAACGGTACAATTGATTATGGGATCAAGTATGATGCGAATCAAAAGTTTAACCTGTAGGGTTATGTTGATTTGGATTGGGAAGGCAGTGTTGCAGATAGGAAGAGCACTTCTGGGTGCTGCTTCAGTATGGGATCAGGTGTGATCTCTTGGTTTAGCAAGAAGCAGTCCTGCGTAGCACTGAGTACAACCAAAGCAGAGTATGTTGCAGCTTCTTCAGCTAGTTGTGAGGTAGTATGGCTTAGGAAGCTACTGTCTGAGTTATTTGATCTCCCGTTGGATGCTACTAGTATCTTTTGTGACAACCAGAGTTGTTTGAAGTTGTCTGAGAACCCGGTGTTCCACGATAGGTCGAAGCACATTGAGATCAAATATCACTATATCAGGGATATGGTGCAGAGAGGAGCAGTGAAGCTCCTGTATGTTGCGATGGATGAGCAGGTTGCAGATGTGTTGACAAAACCACTAGCCAGAGTGAAGTTTGAGTACTTCAGAGAGAGGCTTGGTGTTCTTCATATTGATGACACTTCAAGGAAGAAGTGATGGACACATTTGCAGGATCCATTCCAAGCATGGTGAGAGGAGGATCCTTCCCATGGCTGTGGATGTAAGCGCTAGATGATGAGCATCAGGAGGATGCTCCAGTTACTTCTTTGTATATGCATCATGTTGGATGCTTGATATGATCAGTTGGATCATGCATTTGTATATGCATCATGTTGGATGCTTGATATGATTAGTTGGATCATGTATTTGTATATGTATAAGGTGGATACATTGTATGATCAGGTGGATCATGTATGATGATATGTATCAGGTGGATACATGGTATGCATTAGGTGGATGCATTGATGATCAGGATGATCATGCTATGATGATATGCATCAGGAAGATGCTTTGACATGAACAGGTGGATCATGTGTGATGAGTCCGAAGACACAGATGCACATGAGCCATTCTCACATGGTGGTAGGTGTGTCCTCCCATGGTGCAGCTATAAGGGATGGGGCCATTCCGACATGGTTGAAGTGTGCCTTCCCATGGTTGTTGATGTAAGAGCTGTGCCGTTCGAGCATGGTTGAAGTGTGTCTTCCCATGGATGCGATATAAGTGCTGTGCCATTTGAGCATGGTCGAAGTGTGTCTTGGCTGCGATATAAGTGCTATGCCATTCCTAGCATGGTTGAAGTTTGTCTTCCCATGGCTATGGATGTAAGTGTGATTCCATTCTTGCATGGTGGAAGTGTGTCTTCCCATGGCATAGATATAAGTGCTGAGCCTTTCACGGATGGTTGAAGTGTGTCTTCCCATGCCGATGAATGTAAGTGCTGTGTGGTGTGCATCTAGGTTGTGCTTCGTGAACGATGTTATGATCAGTATGGTCATGAGTATCAGGATGATACTCTGTGGCTGTGGTGAGAGATCTGATAGGTTGAGCTGTGTACTCATAATCAATCCTGGGATGCTCTTGCGAGGATTTGTTGACGCACCTAATAAGTCCCGAGGATTCCACAGTATGGCCAGTGATGATGAATACCTACAGGTGGTGGGCTTACATCCAGCATGAAAAAGGGCTGGCTCTGTAGAACTTCCTCTGACGAGTAGATTAGAGATTGATTGAGATAGCAGCAGTAGAGACAATGATGATGATCCAGTGACGATGATCCAAAGAAGAAGACTTGTGCTAGAAGATCTGTGTTGAGAAATACCTTCCTAGTTAAGAGGGAGTGTTTTCGCATTTGTAACTTCAGAATATATTTCACATATGTATATTGTACTCCTATAGAGATGGTATTATTCCTCTATATAGAAGTGTCGTCATTTTTATTGTAAGTGTCGTAACTTATACTTGATGGGTTATTAGACCACCTTGATGGGGTCGGCCCTGTATAAGTCATGTGGGTTAAAGGGTTATTAGACCACCCTATTGGGGGTCGGCCCAGTCAGCATTAAGTTAAGTGGTTAAGTTGAGGCCGACCTATTAAAGGTTATTAGGCAAGTCAAGTCAAGTATAAATAGAGTGCGGGAGGCACTCTATTTGATCATTCACTTTCTCACTCATACACTCATTGGAGAATGGTGCACTAGTGGAGGAGGAGAAGCTGCTGCTAGGAGACTATCTCTTATGCTTGGGTTTTGTATCATTGCTCTGTCTATCTCTGAGGAAGTTATTGGGGTTTTTTCACCTTTATGGTTTTCCCCAAGGAAACTCTGTGTGTCTATTGTCTCTTGTGATTGCTTCTTGTGATTGATATGTTGTACATGTTATTCTCTCAGATAAGATCCTAGATCATATTGAATTGATGCTCAAAAATTAAGAGAGCATTGTGCAACATGCAAGTTACTGTAGAATAAAGGTGTGAAGTAAGCAACATCAAAATATTGAATCCATTGACAGACATAAAGGATGTGTTACAGGAATGAAAGTTGAAGGTACACATAATTTGAAGACTGCACATGAGTTTATGATACGCAGAAGTTTAAGCAACATAGAATTTGAAGCTGTGTAGAAGTTGAAGCTGCGCAGAAGTTGAAGCAGTGTAGAATTTGAAGTTGTGTAGAAGTTGATGAAGTTGTGCAGATTTAATCTTATTTGTGTAGTAGATTGAATTGATTATCAAGAGATTATGCTAGCATTATTGTACTTGATTCTTCTATAGGTTGGTGCCTACATATGACTGAGTTGGTGCTCAATTGAGGATATTGGTGTCTCCAGTAGGTTGGTGCCTACATATTACTAAGTTGGTGCACATTTGAGGAGATTGGTGTCTCCAATAGGTTGGTGCCTACATATTGTTGAGTTGGTGCTCTATCAATTGGATTGGTGTCTCCAATAAGTTGGTGCTTGTAAACATTATAATAGTAGGTTGGTGCCTACTCAAGATTCATAAAGATAAGAATCATTGCAGTTTTCTCCTTATTGGGTTTCCATGTTATATCTTGTGTTCTTTGATTTGAGTATACTTATGTTTATTATTATGAATTGTTTGATGAATGAGTAAATAAATAAAAAGTATGTTATACTGATTCACCCCACCTCTTAGTATAACCATAAATCCAACACATATGAATAAGAAGTAGATGTAAATATAGCCACGAAACCCTGTCATATGCCTTTGAAAGATCAACATTCATTACTGCAATAGGAACTTGCCCAATTTTTAAGCAATGAAGACCTTCCTAATCATATCTAATGGATTCATGGATTTGTCTTCCAGCCAAAAAACTGAATTGTTCTTAAGAAATATACTTATATATGCCTAGGATTTATATGGACAATAATGATTTTATAAAAAGTCTTACAAATACAATTACATAGAGAGATTGGTAAAAAATTCTCGAAAGAGCTTGGAGAATCCACATTTGGAATCAAAGATATAAAAGTGGCATTGATACTCCCTAGAACCCTTCCAAATTTCCAAACCTCTTCCATAGCCCTCAGTAAGTCATGTCCTAGCAAGTCAAGAAATTCCATGTAAAATTTAGCTATCCAACCATCCAGATTGGGCTTCGATCCATTTTGAACGTTACCATAATCGAAGCCACCTCCTCCTTAGTAATTGGTTTATAAAGGGATACTCCCTATAACCTTGCCAGATTGCCAAACCTCTTCCACTGCCCTCAGTAAGTCATGTCCTATCAAGCCAAAGAATTCTATGTAAAATTCTTTGTCCAACCATCCAGATTGGGCTTCGATCCTTTTTGAATGTTACCATAATCAAAGCCACCCCCTCCTTAGTAATTGGTTTATAAAGGTCTTCACAATATTCAACATTCACCATTATAAAAAATAAAGAAGCCACCTGTTACGATGGTATTAGCAACAACGTACCTGTAGAGGTGCCCCAAGGAGAGGGTGTCTTTTTTCTAACCAGGAGAAGTGTTTATCCAACTCATTCTGAGGTAGGGGAATGAATAGACCCTCTGGTTTCTCTTCTGGAAGTACTATGGCCTAATGGCATCGCTGACTTCCTCATGAAAGGGTTTGAAACCCTAAGGTTGGTGTCCGGGTCTTCCAGGGGTGGATCACTGGGTCACATGACCCTAACACTATTTCAACACTCTAGCGGCAGTTGTTCCAGCACTGAGACTCACTCTTATTTTCTGGAGCACATCCAACACTCTCCTATTCCTCCAGTTCAACAACACCCTCCCTCTGGGCCCTCCTTTAGAGGATGATGTCATCCTCCTCGTAGACTGTTTGCTTGCTAAAAGGGGGGGCGTTGAGGGTTTTCATCATTGTTTGGGTTAGTTGGGGCATGACAACCCCCTTCTATACAGTTTGGCCTTTCGTTTCATCAAAATTGGCCTTGTTTAGCATATTTTAGCACATAGGGGGTACAATACCCTAGGTAGCCTACAATAGGCCATTTTTAGATTATTTTAATTCTAATTTTAAGTTGACATTTTTAATGTTAAATTTACCTTATTTTGTGTAAAGTGAGTGTGAGATCATATCAATAAGATCTCCTCACTTCATTTTTTAACATCAACTTTTGGGATAAGATCATTATGTTTGTTATTTGCCCTAACCAGGGCTCTTTGAAGGAAGACACTCCTTGATGAAGGTTATTTTGCAAGCTTGAAGCATTTCTTGGAAGTTTTTATTTTTTTCATGCCATTGCTAAGGTGAGGCTAGAGTTGTTTGCTTAACACATGCATTTGGAGGTATCTATACTTTTTGTTTGATGTCTCTCTATCAAATGTATGAAAGTGATGCTTGTTAGGGTTTGGTGGAAGCCACTGTTTCTTCATTTTCTCTTGATTTGCATGTCCTTTTCGTCATTTATCACCATTGCAATCAAGCTTGAGCTTTAGGTCTTCAAGTCTTGCTTAAGCTAGGCTTCCTCTACGAATACTAGAGACTGTGGAGGTGAGCTCTAGCTAGCCAATCTTGCCAAGTACCATCTCAAGGAGAGTTTTTCCTCTCATTGATGCCCTAGGTTTGGTGAGTAGTTCTCTATTGATGCCCTAGTTGTTCAAATACTTCATTAAATCGAATTGCCTGAGTTGTTAATTTTGTAAATATTATGTGTTAGGTTATTTAGTTTTACATTATTAATTCCGAGTTAGTACTTTAATTTGTGTTAATAAACCCTAATTTCTGATTTTCTGAGTTAGCTAGTTTATTTTATTTTAATTTCCGAGTTTATGATGTAAATATGATTTGATTCTTTTGAAATTAGTGAATGTCATTTGAATTATTTATGAGTTAGTTTGTTAGCGAAAAAAACCTAAAACTAAAACTTAATCAGCTACCTAAAGACCCTAGCAGCTGTCCCTATCCCCCATGACTCTCCCTCTCTATCCTCAGGTCCTCTTTCTTCCTTCCCCTTACTCTCCAGCAACCTTTTTCTTCCACTCGAGTTTCTTCCACAGTGCTAGCTGCCACCCTTCTCTTACCTCGCCTATCCTTTCTCCAAACTCGGGCCTTGTCATTTTCTTATCCGCAGCAATCCCTCATTCTTTACCTTACTCTCGTGCCCTCTCCGTCACCACCGTGGCCTCATCTTTTCTAGCTGCTCGCATCCCCTCATTCGTGGGTTCTGTCCCCTCGACCTGCGGTCTCCCTTCCTCTCTGCAACCACCTCACTTTTCTTCCAGCTCGGCTGCCTCTCCCTTCCGTTTTCTCCCTCTAATCCCTCGTAGCCCTAACCCACGTCGTTTATCCACTTCCTCAAGACCCCTTTGTCTCCCTTCCTCGCTACTTTCCTGTAACTCTCCCATTTCATGTCCCCGCGGACTCGTTCCTACGCTCATCCCTTCCTCTCGAGGTTACCCTGCCCTCGTTCGACCATGTTCTTCTCCTTCATCGCTGCTCCCTGCTACTTCCTACTTCACGGCCTTCATTCCGTGACCCTTCTCCCTCTCTTGAGGCCTCTCCTCTGCTGTCTCACGGCCATCCCTTGTTGCCTTCTTCCTCGCCACCCTCTCCAAGCCTTGTTTTTCACGCAGGAATGGCCTTTGGGCAGCCCATGCGTTACCCTGTGTGTCATATTCTCCACTTGCGACACTACACACAAGAAACTAATAAAAATCAGAATCAAGCAATGCTAGTTACTAATATTCGTTGCATAACTTTGAAAATTATTTATTGGTAAATTAATTGTTTTGGTTGGCTATTGGAATAAAGTCTAAAAGCCTAGTTTTTGGTGATTGTTTCATGATATTTGACATTACATTTCGTTGGCACTTATTCGCATAATAAATACTGATACATGGTTATTATCTAGTGACTTATTAAGTGTTGATGGTAAAGGTTTGGTTAATGCTAATTATTGGTGGATATTGGATAATGTTGAGCGCTAATATAGACTTTGAACTAGTTACACATTTACATTAGAACTCTTATATTTCATACGACGAATGTAAGGAATGATACACTTACTTGGACATTTAGCTTCGTTGATGATACTTGTTTACATGATAAATGGTCCTTTACATTTCATTATTTAGTTTATATGTATAATTACTATTTGGTTATGACTTATCATGCTACAAGTCTATATCTGATTAGTAAATGATTCTATTTGGTTATTGATTGTAGTTTATTGGCAATATAGTCTTTTGATCCAATATTGGTTGTAGTAATACATGCGTTCACGTTTATAAATTTCATTAATTAATATTAGTGGATTATTGATTTTGATTATGTCCTTTTCACCCACTACCATTGATCATAATATTATTGACTCCTAGGAACTGGTCTAACTACTAGATTGCATAGAGAAATATAGTTTTTGGTTGACTCAGTGTTCTACAAGATTCCACGAGGATACTTCTCCTTGGAGGTCTCGACTTTCGAAGAAGTTAGAACCGTGACCGAGGTGACATTGGTTCATTGTTCTTATTTTTTCTTACTGAGAATTAGCCCTGCTAATTTGCTGGTAACATTTTTGGTCCGTTGTCGGGGACATTTCGTAAATCGAAGTGGTTTATCCGGAGTCATTGAAATCCTTAGAAAAATGACATTTGGTAAGAAGATTGAGGTGAGTCTTTGATTTGTATTTTGAAAATATTGTTAAGGACTAATCTTGCAGATCTTACCTGGTGACTCCACTCATTTAAAGTGACTCCACTGGTCGATTCAGAACTCAGTCCCGATTATCTCAGGTACGCCCTTGTTTTTGGTACTTTGGTAAGATTTGTTAAGCTAACTTGGCAGGTCTCTCTTGGCGACTCCAACTGAAGAAAAATAACAGATGTACTCTACAAAGGCAAGGAAGCTAGGTGATATGGAATCTTCCTGCAAAGAGGATGTTCCATTTGAGTTTAAGGATCCAAATTATCCGATGAATGCAAAAAAGGAGATAGCTTTTGCTCCTCTTGATTTATCAAAGTTTCCAGAACATTTAGACGAGCTAACAGATCTCTTTTGGTGCCCATTCAATGGCGATCATGGGTATGTCTAGCTCCATGTCGAATTGTTCATGATGATGGATGAAGAAAATAACATTAAAAAGGAAGAAAGAATTTACACGAGATCATTCGTTCATCACCTGGAAGGAAATGCTCTCGCTTGGTTCGTGGGCCTAGAAAAGGAAACCATATCATCGTTTGCGGAATTGATGGAAGTCTTATGTAGCTACTGGGGTCCTGAGCACTGCGATAGATGGATGCCTTGTGTTGAACATGCAAGGAACTTGTTCATAAAGGAAATCCAACAAGATCAATCCTCAGAAGTTTTACTCGAAGAAACTATTGTTCAGGACCAAGAAAATGAAGTAATTACAGAAGATGAAGAACAAGAGGCCTCAGTTGAAGAAATTGAAGAACGTACAAAAATAGTAAGTGCTTCATATCCTCAAGTTACAGTTTCTTATGATATGTTGGCTCTCTTGGAAGAAAGCTACAGGTATGCGAAAAACAATGATTATTGGAAGTTCATTGGTCCACCGATGTACGATTCTTAAAGGCCTTGCAACATCATAATAGATCATCTCCCAAGTATATATATGGATGAAGAAGCTTGCTCTTCCTACGATGAAGAATGGATCAATCCCTTTTCCTTGCTAAAGGGTGCAGTGGTGTAAGAGGTGTTCCCCGTTGACAATGCTCTTACGCAAAGCTTCTCTAGTATCTCTCAACTCATGATAAACCCCAATCAACTACATTCTACAAGAGGTATTCATCATAATGACTTATATTCTTTATATTTTCATTTGAAATGTGATGGCTGGAATTATGTAGTTGATGGTTTTAAAATGATAAAGATCGCTAGGGATACTAACACGATAATTATAAAGAAGAACAATATGCATGTATTTCCAAGGGATTGTCTAAACAGGTTACAACTGATACGTGAAGATTCGCAAGGTCCACCTTCACAAGTGCTTTCTCTAATGGACAACCAAGCAATCTTAAAGGAAAATTATTCTTCAATGCATCAGTTAGATGGTCCACACATTAGTTCGATGGAAGCTTGGATAAATGGGGCTTGTGAAAGATATTCTTCGCCATGGTAGCAGTATTTTAGCTCACAGATTTGCATAGCCATTTGATCCTCATTTTACATCATGATGGGAACCTCGGTACCTGTTTTCTTCGTGATCAATCAGGTTTTATCATTGTTTCTATCCAAAGACAAAGGTAAGGTAACATGTCACGAATTCCTTACTCAGGTGGTTGCATTGGTGGTATGATTTTACCTAGTCCTTTCTGCTTCTTAGGTTAGCATAGGTAGGTATATTAGGCATATACTATTATCTATGCATTTCATTTGACATTCTTCATGTTGTCATAGGTTAGTCGTTTGTTTTTGCATTTATTTAGTCTCATTCGACGAACAAGGTAGGACAGAAGTGTTTGCCTCTGGGTATTTTGATGTCCTTGGTCATTTGATGTGTGTGTAGGTCTACAGTACCTAGATGATTCTTGGATTCTTGAGCACCCTCAGGAGGCGTACTCCTCCCATAGTTGGAGCTAGTGTTACGATGGTACTAGCACCAGCGTACCTGCATAGGTGCCCCAGGGAGAGGGTGTCTTTTTTCTGACCAGGAGGAGTGTTTAGCCAGCTCATTCTGAGGTAAGGGCATGGCCAAACCCTTTGGTTTCTCTTCTGGAAGTACTATGGCTTAATGGCATCCATGACTGCCTCATGAAAGGGTTTGAAACCCTGAGGTTGGTGTCCGGGTCTTCCAGGGGTGGGTCATTGGGTCACATGACCCCAACCCTGTTTTAGCACTCTAGCAGCAGTTGTTCAAGCACTTAGAATCACTCTTATTTTCTAGAGCACATCCATCACCCTCCTGGTCCTCCAGTTCAGTAGCGCCCTCCCTTTGGGCCCTCCTTCATAGGATGATGTCATCCTCCTGGAATACTGTTTGTTTGCTAAGGGGGGGGGGGGGGCGTTGAGGGTTTTCATCACTGTTGGGGTTAGTTGGGGCATGTCGACCCCCCTATATAGTCTGGCCTTTCGTTTCGTCAAAATTGGCCTTGTTTAGCATATTTTAGCACCTAGGGGGTAAAATACCAAAGGTATCCTACAATAGGCCATTTTTAGATTATTTTAATTCTAAATTTAAGTTGACATTTTTAATGTTAAATTTACCTTATTTTGTTTAAAGTGAGTGTGAGATCATATAAATAAGATCTCCTCACTTCATTTTTGAACATCAACTTTTGGGATGAGAACATTATGTTTGCTATTTGCCCTAACTAGGGCTCTTTGAAGGAAGGCACTCCTTGATGAAGGCTATTTTGCAAGCTTAAAGCATTTCTTGAAGTTTTTCTTTTGTTCATGCCATTGCTAAGGTGAGGCTAGAGTTGTTTGCTTAGCACATGCACTTGGAGGTATCTATACTTTTTGTTTGATGTCTCTCTGTCAAATGTATGAAAGTGATGCTTGTTAGGGTTGGATGGAAGCCATTGTTGCTTCATTTTCTCTTGATTTGCATGTCATTTTCGTCATTGATCACCATTGCAATCAATCTTGAGCTTTAGGTCTTCAAGTCTTGCTTAAGCTAGGATTCCTCTACGAATCCTAGATATTGTGGAGGTGAGCTCTAGCTAGCCAAGATTTCCAAGTTCCATCTTAAGGAGAGTTTTTCCTCTCATTGATGCCCTAGGTTTGGTGAGTTTTTCAACTACTTCATTAAAGCTAATTTCCTAAGTTGTTAATTTTGTAAATATTATGTGTTAGGTTATTTAGTTTTACATTATTAATTCTGAGTTAGTATTTTAATTTGTGTTAATAAACCCTATATTCTGATTTTCTGAGTTAGTTAGTTTATTTTATTTTAATTTCTAAGTTTACGTTGTAAATATTATTTGATTCGTTTGAAATTAGTGAATGTCATTTGAATTATTTCTGAGTTAGTTTGTTAGGGAAAAAAACCTAAAATTAAAACTTAATCAACTGCCTAAAGACCCTAGCAGTTGTCCCTATCCCCCACGACTCTCCCTCTCTATCCTCGTGTCCTCTTTCTTCCTTCCCCTTACCCTCCAACAACGTTTTTCTTCCACCCAAGTTTCTTCCATAGTGCTAGCTGCCACCCTTCTCTTACCTCGCGTATCCTTTCTCCAAACTCGGGCCTTGTCTTTTTCTTATCCACAACTATCTCTCATTCTTTACCTTACTCCCGTTCCCTCTCTGCCACCACCGTGGCCTCATCTTTTCCAGCTGCTCGCATCCCCTCGACCTGCGGGATCCCTTGATCTCTGCAACTGCCTTGCTTTTCTTCCAGCTTGGCTACCCCTCCCTTCCGTTTTCTCCCTCTAATCCCTCACATCCCTAACCCGCGTCGTTTCTCCACTTCCTCGCGGCCCCTTTATCTCCCTTCCTCACTACTTTCTCGTGGCTCTCCCATTTCACGTCCCCATGGACTCGTTCCTACGCTCATCCCTTCCTCCCGAGATTACCCTACCCTCGCTTGACCCCGCTCTTCTCCTTCATCACTCCTCCCTGCTGCTTCCTACCTCGCGACATTCATTCCACGACCCTCCTCCCTTGCTTGAGGCCTCTCCTCTGTTGTCCCGCAACCATACCTTGTTGCCTTCTTCCTCATTACTACCTCCAAGCCTCGTTTTTCATGCAGGCTTGCCCTTTGGGAAGCCCATGCGTTACCCTATGTGTCATATTCTCCACTTGCGACACTACACACAAGAAACTAATAAAAATCAGAATCAAGCAATGCTGGTTACTAATATTCGTTGCATAAATTTGACAATAATTTATTGGTAAATTAATTGTTTTGGTTGGCTATTGGAATAAAGTCTAAAAGCCTAGTTTTTGGTGATTGTTTCATGATATTTGACATTACATTTCGTTGGCACTTATTCGCATAATAATTACTGATACATGGTTATTAGCTAGTGACTTATTAAGTGTTGATGGTAAAGGTTTGGATAATGCTAATTATTGGTTGATATTGGATAATGTTGAGCACTAATATAGACTTTGAACTAGTTACACGTTTACATTAGAACTCTTATATTTCATACGACGAATGTAAGGAATGATACACTTACTTGGACATTTAGCTTCGTTGATGATACTTGTTTACATGATAAATGGTCCTTTACATTTCATTATTTAGTTTATACGTATAATTACTATTTGGTTATGACTTATCATGCTACAAGTCTATATCTGACTAGTAAATGATTCTATTTGGTTATTGATTGTAGTTTATTGGCAATACAGTCTTTTGATCCAATATTGGTTGTAGTAATACATGTGTTCACGTTTATAAATTTCATTACTTGATCTTAGTGTATTATTGATTTTGATTATGTCCTTTGAACCCACTACCATTGATCATAATATTATTGACTCTTAGGAACTGGTCTAACTACTAGATTGCATAGAGGAATATAGTTTTTGGTTGTCTCAGTGTTCTACAAGATTCCATGAGGATACTTCTCCTTGGAGGTCTCGAATTTCGAAGAAGTTAGAACTGTGACCGAGTTGACATTGGGTCACTTCTCTTATTTTTGCGTACTAGGAATTAGCCCTATTAATTTTCCCGGTAACACCACGCTAATAATATCTTCAATAATAACCTTGTCTAGAGCCTTGCAGATTCCCGAGAAATATGTAATTCCCAAAGCTACAACCAACTAAAAATATAAAAACTTAATCCCCATTCCGCAAAGGCATTTCAAAAACGGTATTATGATTATGCCCGTGAGAGGAAAATTGGTGAGTGTTGTAGGCACCACAGATCCCATGTTTTATCCAAAATATGGGAGCCCCAATTCCACATCAAAGAGTAACTTAATCATTTTTTTGGGGTTGTTCAGCCTGTTTGCCATTCATTTTGCTACCTTTGATTTGATTCAATTGAGCTAGTAAATTTTCCTTCCCATAATTTATGCATTTTTAGTGTGTTTTTGTGAATTATGGAAATAATTTTTTGGGTTAAAATTTTCGATCATCCCGCAACCCGCAACTCGCAATTGCGGATTGTGGGCGCTTTGGTTTGCACGTGAAGTTTTTTTTTTCGCAAACCGCAACCCGCAATTGCGGATTGAGGGATGCGTAAAGGGGTTTTGGAAAAGTAAATAAAGAGTGGTTCATGTTCCCGCAACCCGCAATTACGGGATGCGGGAACGGTTTGACCACGCATTATGTTTTATGTTCCGCAACCCGCAACCCGCAATTGCGGGTTGCAGATTGCGGAAGGGTGTATATATTTTAAATAACGAATGCTCGCACTTGGGATCCCGCATCTCGCATCCCGACCGTTGATATATGATGATCCAACGACCCTGATTGCATCTGGAAGAATGATTTAAATTTTTGATTTTTGGTTCTTGGGTCGTCGTATTCAAGTGTTGATCCGGTTTTTCATTTGCGTTATGCTTGATCAACCGTGAAATCTTTAATTCCAATGATTGCTTGATGATCAAAACTGTGAGATTTGACTGTTAATCACATGTGTTATTATGTAAATCTATCTGATCTTATGCCAAGTTTTAACTGATGCATGATTGAATGATATTTCGCTCGCAGAGATGATAATTTGAACCTGCACATCGTAGACATGCGATCATGCCAGTTAACTATACTCAATCGATGTCAAATGCTGTGCTTTTATTTCCTATAAGGGTTGCTATGAATAATCTGTTGGTTTATGATGATATGTGCAAATTTTGGATTGATATTTTAATATCTCTGCTAACAATTGCATGCTGTAAGTAAAATGCAGAGATATTGTAGTATTTCTGTCAAGAATTTTGTTGAGAAAGAGCCTCAGCCAATGGAATACTCCGAACCTATTCCTGCACCATTTGATGCTGATGTTTCTAATGACGAGATTCAATTCACATATAAACGACTCCTTTTAAACAGACAAAAGAAGGGTGAGAAAGGATGCGTTGATCAAGATAATACAATTGTTCAGGACTTAATCATCAACTTGCCACCTGTGTGCCCCGCAATTCCTCTCAAGGATGATCCGTTAGATGATTTTTCGGTCTTTGAAGATATGTCTAGTCCTCATAAATCCAGGGACGATTTCACATTTTCCTCACCAGCTACCATCAACAGCTCATGATTTATCTTGATCCTCCTCAGCTTACGACAGGATGTTCTTGAAAATATGTGGTGCAATCTTTATAAAACTGCATGATGCCTAGTTTGGGATTCAAATTGGTCTATTATTCCTATGTATAAGGATTGTTAGACGTTTGGGCCAAGGGGTATCCTTTTCTTGGCCATTTTTAGGATAGTTTAGTTTTGATTATCCCTGCTCCGTGGGAGATTTGATCCTGTATTATTACTTTGTAACTATTATTTAAGGGGTATTAGATCTCATAGCAAGGGATGCATGGTTAGGGGACATAATCGCCAAAAGAGACTGGAGATTATCTGTTGTTGCAGACTATGTAATGTTTTGCAGGCCTTAATACTAGTCAGTTTTCTTCAGCTACCTCTTCTGTTATAATTTGTCAAATGTCTTTGATGGATTGTGATTTTGCTTCAACACATTTACTAATATTGTTTATTATTTGCAATCATTAACCTGCATTGATCTATAGTTTAGATTTCTCTCAACTCATGATCTGTGTAACTGATGTTTTAAATGAATGTCTTTATCTAAAACATTTTATCTATTTCTGCAAATGATTCATAGAAAGCATTAAGTTAATGTTAATTTGTCAATTAACATTCCAGATATAGGATAGGCTTATATGCACTTAATTCTTAAGCTATTGTTGGTTGAATGTATTCAATTGATTATATCTTGAGCCACTGACTCAAGATCCAGTTTTGCATGTCTGTTAATTTGGTGAAAGGATTTAGTAATTTCCAGATCAAGTTGTCCTGTTCATAAACAAAACACTCCTTTTTTTAGAATAGATTTGACTTAGATTAGTTTTCTTTCAAAGTTAGACTAACTCCTAGGATTAGTAAAACTCTTGTCTTTCTTCATAGGAAGACAGATCCTTTCTAGGATCAAACACTCACAAGTGTCAGCGGAAGCCTTTGTATCCATGGGTGTTAACCACACCAAACAACTCGAGGATAGGGTAATACTTGCGTAGGATTATCTGAAGCCTTTGGTTGGGTTTTCATCCCCTGTTGTTTGCCTTGGACACCATTCCAACACCTACATACCCGAGGCATCAAAAAATGGCGCTAGAAGGAGGGACATGTACCAATCATGCCTAAACAAAACTTAAACAGACCTCCTTTAGTAAGAGAACCGGTTGTTACATGTAGCCATACCCAAGCTTCAACGTCCACAGAAAAACCAGTACAAAATTCTCTAAATATTCCTGCCACCCCTGTCATAGAACATGAGACTAGAAGGGGTGACAACTTTATTTTTATATCACCCACTAGGGGACCCCTTACACTCAAGCAATTGCTCAAAGGTTCTTTTGATAGTGTTGCTAGGTTGCAACAAAGAATCACTCAAGAGCGTAATCTAGGACTAGTAGCAATTCAAGATCACTAGAACACCGATCCACAAGTCAATAATTCTGATAATCTGAACTCGGGTGACCAGAATCTTGAACGACGTAATTCACCTCACCACAATCTACTCCCTGATTTTAACCTTGACACATTATTTGGGGAAACACGAGAATATCAACCACAAGTGACAACAGGTGGACCACCCCAGCCACCACCTCCATCTTCATCTTCTTCATATGAAGAATCCTCAGATAGTGATTCATACTCGAGCTCATCTTCAGAGGACATACCAATGGCTGAAGGTCAAAATAGACCCTGGTTGGACCAGGATGCCGTTTTCATCCTAGGGGATCGACACAGACTCCCTAAAAATCCTGAAAAATGGCTGCCTAAGTTCGATCCTGATGAAAAGTCACCTGCACTTTATCACATCAGGACATTCATGCAAGCCATCGGACTTAGAAAAGTCACCTGCACTTTATCACATCAGGACATTCATGCAAGCCATTGGACTTAGAAAAGCGATCCATGAAGATGTAGTTTGTAGCTTATTCCCATATATCTTCCAAGGGAAAGCATCCATTTGGTAATTTTCCTTAGAAGCTAGGTCTATCACTTCATGGGATGACTTTGAGAAAATATTCATGCAAAATTTTGGAGATGATAAGACACCCGAAGACTTGGTAATTGATTTGTCTTCAATGAAAATCCGAGGTAAAGAAAGAGTAAGAGATTATAATCAGATATTTTCCTCTCTAAAAAATAGAATCTCTATTACTCTTCTTCCTGCGGAAGAACTCCTGGTTGCATACTATGTGAAAGGTTTATGGGTTCCCATTGCTATGTGGGTTAGATGGGCACACAAAGAAACCTTGCAAGAGGCCTTTGCTAAGGCCATTTAGGTTGAGAAATATATTTTCGGTTTGAAGGATAATCCAGATACTTTAGCAGAGCAACCTTCCACCTCACGTAAGAAAACTGATGTTCCCACAAAACCTGCTGCATAGGATAGAGTGTTGATGTATTTGTAACTTCAGAAAACATTCACTTGTATATTACATTTGTACTTTATTGCATATCCAACAGAGATGTCTTATTCCTCTGATTGGAAGTGTCGTCATTTGTATTTGCAAGTGTCGCAACTTACATTGTAAGTGTCGTCATTTGTATTGATGGGTTATCAGACCACCAGTGTGGGGTTGGCCCTAGTTAGGTCACGTGGTTGGGTTATTAGACTTGATTAGCAAGTTGGCCCTGTTGGTTTATTGGCAGCTCAAGTCAGTGTATAAATAGAGAGGTTGTGTCTCTCATTTGATTCATTCACTCACTTCTCAAGCTTGCATAGCTAAGAGAGAAAGTGGCGCACAAGTGGAGGAGGAGGAACATCTACTAGAGACATCTTATTGGGTTTGATCCTTGTGATCTGTTAGAAAAATAGGATCGCGGAGCAATAACAATAAAAATAAATGAAAATATAATCACACACACATTAAAAGAGAGACAGATATATCGTGGTTCACCCCAAATTGGGCTACGTCCACACTGAAGTTGCTAGTCCTTATTATTATTCCGTCCAACAAAGTGAAGGGATACGACCTGTAGCAAAACCGCTGCACTTCCTCTTCACTGTCTCACAGTCTCTCTTCTTGATATCAGAGATCTTTACAATGCATAAAACCTAATACATCATTAACCCTAGCTGTATTACAATGTCTTTCTTTTATAAGGGAAATACAATGGGAAAATACCACGGGTTACCCAAAACCATGGGCCCGAAAACTGGTGGCGAAAACAACCCCCAAAATTTTCCCCCGAACCCCCCTAGGGTCGTTCCGGGATCATAACCAAACCTGGGGTATGGACACGGTTGAATAATAATATCTCTTAATCTGGAGATCAGGCTCCACAACCAACATGATCTTCTATTGGGGCTTATTCTATCTCTGAGGAAGTTGCAGGGTTTTTCACCTTCTTGGTTTTCCCATGTTAAACTCTATGTCTCTTGTGTGATTGCTATTGTGTCTATGATTGATATGCTATAGATATGTTGTACATGTTATTCTCTTAGTGATCCTGAATGATAATGGAATAAAATTATCAAAAAATTAACATGGTATCAGAGCTGACCTAAGAAGAAGGCACTGTTCAGCTGCAGAAGCTAGGGATTCTTAATTTTTGGGTTTCTCTCCACAGATCATCAAAGGCAGGAGGCTATATTGACTCTCCCAGCAAGGGCACATCTTTCTGTCAAGACAAAATTCAATTATGAGCTTTTTCAGTTTTTGACCTAAAAAATTAGGGTTTATGCAAAAGTTGGAATTTTTGAAATCCGAGACCACGGCTGGAAGCTCCTATGAAAAATTGAAGTTTAGAGATTTGGATCAAACTTTTTGGTTGGGTGAAGCTTCGAGAAAATAAAACCCTAATTCAGGGTCCTGCCGAGTGAATCTGGAAGTTTCAAAAGCAATTTTGAGGGGTGAAAATTGGCAGTTTTCAAATTCTGAGTATACTAGCTTGACCAGCTCAGCAAGGCGCATCTTTCTATCCTTTCAGAAGTTTGAAATTCAAATTTTTAATTTTTAGGGTTTCTCTGACAAACCCTAATCCAGCTCCAGTTCCAGTTTTCAACAAATCAAGTGGTAAGACCTAATAACTTTTCTATTTCCATTTGAAGTACTCTTTAAGATGTCTCACCACACCAAGCTTGAGGATAAGCTTGAAGGGGCTGATAACTTATGAGCCTGTAAGTATAGGATTGGGTTAATCCTAGAAGAGAATGAGTTGGACAACTACATAAAGGAAGAGGTTCCAGTTCCAGAGGGAGATGAGGCTAAGGCCTTACACAAGAAGAACTTGGTCAAAGCCAAGAGAATCATTGCTGATTCTATTAAGGACCATATCATACTCCATGTGTCTTCCCTAAAGACACCTAAGGAGATGTTTGACTCTTTGACTAAGTTGTTTGAAGGTAAGAACATAAATCGGAAGATGAATCTACGGAACCAATTGAAAGGGGTAAAAATCCATAATGGAGAGACCATTCAATCCTACTTTTCTAAGGTCTCTCAAATCAAGGAACAACTTGAAGCTGTGGATGAAGTAGTGGAGAATGGAGAAATTGTAATGACCACTTTGAATGGCCTACCTAGGTCATGGGACTCCTTCATCCAAGGAATCTGTGCAAGAAAGAAACTAATATCCTTTAGTACACTATGGGAGGAATTTTCACAAGAAGAAGCTAGGCTTGTGGCCTGAGAAGAAAAGATGGGAAGTGAATATCAAGCCCTCATAGCTCACACCAAGAAAGGCAAGTTCAAAAGGAATCCATCTCACCACAAGAAATCTTCTCATTCCTATCATAAAGAGAAGAAAGATCTGAGATGCTTCAATTGCAATGATAAAGGACACTTTTCCTCAGAATTTCCCAAGAAAAGAAAAGAAGTTAACAACAACTTCAAGAAGAAGAACATCAAGAAGAGGCATCATGCTCATGCTGCTGAGGATGATGAACCTCCCAATAAGAAGAATAGGGCAGAAAGTGAAGACTCTTCAAGTGAGGAAGAATATGTGCTCATCTCTGCTCTCACAGGTACTATCTCACATGGATGTGATGATTGGATTATTGATAGTGGGGCTTCCAAACACATGATGAGATTTAAAGAATCCTTTATAGATCTATTTGAACATGAGTCACCCCATAAGGTGAAACTTGGGGATGACTACCAATATCCCATAAAAGGAAGTGGTGAATCCTCCTACAAGTTAGACTCTGGGAAGTCTTTAAAGATGCAAGATTTTCTATATGTACCTGGACTCAAGAAGAATCTTCTCTGCATATCATCTCTGGATGCAAAGGGAATGAGAGTTACATTTATAGATGGCCAAGTACTCATGTGGCCAAAGGGTAAGACTCTAGATGATGCAGTGGTGATTGGAGAGCAAGAGGGAGGACTGTACAAATTAAAGGGACAACCTGAACATGCCATGGTACATGAATCCATGGAGCCAAGTGAACTTTGGCATAGAAGGCTTGCTCATGTGCACTATAGGGCACTACCAATTGCAAGAAAAGCAGTAGAAGGTCTTCTTGAAATCCAGTGAAAGCATGAAGGTATTTGCAAAGGATGTGCAGAAGGAAATAACACAAAGAAGGTATTTCCAACCAGTGGAATTTTGCAAAAGGAACTTTGGATATTATCCACTCTGATGTATGCGGACCAATGTCATCCAGTTCTCTGAGTGGGTATGTATATTATGTCTCCTTCATCGATGATTTCTCTAGGAAGACTTGGGTTTACTTCTTGAAGAATAAAGATGAAGTGTTTAATAAGTTCAAGGAATTCAAATCCTTGATAGAAAATCAAACTAATAAGAAGATCAAGATCTTTAGATCCGACAATGGTGGAGAATTCACTTCAGGAGATTTCAAGAAGTTATGCAATGATTCAGGGATTAAGAGGGAGTTGAATACTCCTTATAATCCACGACAAAATGGAGTTGCAGAAAGGAAGAATAGAACTATCATGGAAACAGCACGAGAAATGCTTCATGACCAAGATCTACCCATGCACTTATGGGAAGAAGCAGCAAGAACAACAGTATATGTACAAAACAGAACAACACATAAGATACTTGACAATAAGACACCAGAAGAAGTTTTCTATGGTAAGAAACCAGAAGTTAGCCATCTCAGAATATTTGGCTGTCCAGTATTTACACATGTTCCAAAAGAAAAGAGGACAACTCTAGATCCTTCAGGAAAGAAGGGCATCTTTGTGGGTTACAATGAAAGCTCGAAGGCTTACATAATCTACTTTCCAGGGTACAAGAAAATTGACATTAGCAGGGATGTAACATTTGATGAAAACTCAGCATACATCAAATCAAGGAAGACACCTGCTGAAGACAATGAAGAACCAAGGGTAACCAGAATTCAAGACACCACTATGAATGAAGCAATTCCAGAAGAAGATCATGAAATTGAAGATCCACAAGAACCTGTAGATCCACCCCGTGAGAAGATCTCTCATAAGAGGAAACCTGCATGGGCTAGAGAGCTCATCCAAGATGCAAAAAGGTATGGTATTCCAGAAGAGGAACATAGAGAAAGCAAAAGGACAAGGTCACACACTAGTTATGTTTCCTTGCTCTGTGACATTATGAACAAAGAACCTTCTAGTTATGAAGAAGCAGCGGAAAATAAAGAATGGAAGGATGACATGGTCGAGGATAACCAGTCGATCATGATGAATGATGTTTGGGATGTAGTCCTAAGACCTGAAGGTAAGTCTGTTCTAACTTCCAAGTGGATCTATAAGATCAAGCATGCTGTAGATGGTAGCATAGAGAAATACAAGGTGAGGTTTGCAGCTCGTGGCTTCTCCCAGAAAGAGGGAATAAATTATGAAGAGACTTTTTCTCTTGTAGCCAGATACACTTCCATCAGAACAATACTTGCTCTAGCTGCAGTGATGAAGTGGAAGATACACCAGATGGATGTCAAGACAACTTTCTTGAATGGTGTAGTTAAAGAGGAAGTGTATGTGGAGCAGCCACTTGGTTTTGAGACACATGACAAAGAGTAATATGTGTGCAGGTTGAAGAAAGCCTTGTATGGATTGAAGCAAGCTCCTAGGACTTGGTATGGTAGGATGGACAATTTTCTATCAAGTTTGGGCTTTACCAAGAGTAAAGCAGATTCCAACCTTTACTACAAGGTTGAGGAAGGCAATCCAGTGATACTACTCCTATATGCGGATGACCTATTTGTTACAGGTGAGGATGGGTTGATTTCCAACACCAAGAGGAAGCTTGTCGCCGAGCTTCAGATGAAGTACTTGGGGATGATGCATTACTTTTTAGGTATGGAGGTGTGGCAGAGTGCAGATGGGATCTTCCTTGGACAAGGGATGTATGCAGTAGAGATCCTGAATAGGTTCGGGATGATGGACTGCAAGGCCATGGCCACACCTATGGCATCAAACTTGAAGCTTCTGTGTGATGCTTCATCTGAGCCAGTTGATGTCAATGTGTATCGTCAGATGATTGGGTTCTTGATGTACCTGACGAAAATGAGACCAGATATTTGCTTTGCAGTGAACACATTGAGCCAGTTCCTGACGGATCCGAGAAGTGTTCACCTGGTTGTTATAAATAATATTCTGAGGTACCTGAAGGGTACAGTTGATTATGGGCTCAAGTATGATGCGAATCAAAAGTTTAACCTGGAAGGTTATGTTGATTCAGATTGGGAAGGCAGTGCTACAGATAGGAAGAGCACTTCGGGGTGCTGCTTTAGTATGGGATCAGGTGTGATCTCTTGGTTTAGCAGGAAGAAATCATGCGTAGCACTGAGTACAGCCGAAGCAGAGTATGTTGCAGCTTGTTCGGCTAGTTGTGAGGCAGTATGGCTTAGGAAGCTACTGTCTGATTTATTTGATCTCCCGTTGGATGCTACCTATATCTGTTGTGACAACCAGAGTTGTGTGATGTTGTCAGAGAACTCGGTGTTCCATGTCAGGTCGAAGCATATTGAGATCAAATATCACTATATCAGGGATATGGTGCAGAGAGGAGCAGTGAAGCTCCAGTATGTTGCGATGGATGAGTAGGTTGCAGATGTGTTGACAAAACCACTAGCCAGAGTGAAGTTTGAGTACTTCAGAGAGAGGCTTGGTGTTCTTCATATTGAAGATACTTCGAGGAAGAAGTGATGGGACACATTTTCAAAATCCATTACAAGCATGGTGAGAGGAGGATCCTTCCCATGGCTGTGGATGTAAGCTCTGTGTGATGAGCATCAAGATGATGCTCTAGTTACTGCTCTGGATATGCATAAGTTGGATGCTTTGTATGATCAGTTGGATCATGTATATGTATATGCATCAGGTGGATGCTTTGTATGATCAGTTGGATCATGTATATGTATATGCATCAGTTGGATGCTTTGTATGATCATTTGGATCATGTATATGTATATGCATCAGGTGGATGCTTTGTATGATCAGTTGGATCATGTATATGTATATGCATCAGTTGGATGCTTTGCATGATTAGTTGGATCATGTATGATGACATGCATCAGGACGATGATCAGGATGATCATTTGAGATGAGTATCAGGATGATGCTATGGATGATATGCATCAAGATGATGATTAGGATGATCATTTGAGATGAGTATCAGGATGATGCTCTCGATGATATGCATCGGGACGATGCTATGACGATGATCAGGATGATAATTTGAGATGAGTATTAGGACGATGCTCTGGATGATATGCATCAGGATGATGCTATGATGATGATCAGGATGATCATGTGATGTTGGTGTGCACCAGGTTGATGCACTGTGCGATGATGATCAGTTGGATCATGGGTATTAGGTTGATACTTCGAGGTCATGGATGATATGTGGCAGGTTGTACAAGTAGCATGTAATTAGTCCTCTGAGATCCGATAGGTTTATTTGTGTGCTCGTAATTAGTCCTGGGATTCTCTTTGGAGGTATTTCTATGGAGGCATGTAGTTAGTCCTAGAGATCCGATAGGTTGAGCTGTGTGCTCGTAATAAGTCCTGGGATGCTCTTTAGAGATCTTTCCGGTCATGTTGCGGCACATAAATGTTCTTGGGATGCTCTTTAAATGTATTGCCTATTCACATGTAATCAGTGCTGGAGATCCTATAGGTTGAGATGTGTGCTCGTAATAAGTCCTGGGATGCTCTTTAGAGATCTTGCCGATCGTGTTGCGGCACATAAATGTTCTTGGGATGCTCTTTAAAGGTATTGTGAATAGATGCATGTAATTAGTCCTGAGAGAGATCTTTCCGGTCGTGCTTAGGCACATAAATATTCCTGGGATACTCTGGTCAGGTATTGCATCCGCACGTAATTAGTCCTGAGAGTCCACCTCTATCAGACCGTTCGCACAGATGATGAAGACCTAGAGGAGGCTAGGCCTACAACCAACATGAAAAAGGGATGGCTCTGTAGAACTTCCTATGATGATAAGAATTCAAAGATAGCCCAGTGATCGAGATGTCGGCTACAGCAGCAGTGATGATGATGATGCTCTGTGATCCAATGATGATGATCTAGTTCCAGAATTGAAGACTTGCGCCAATATGTATTGATGACCTGTGTTAAGAATACATTCCTAGTTAAGAGGGAGTGTTGATGTATTTGTAACTTCGGAATATATTCACTTGTATATTAATTTTGTACTTTATTGTATATCCAACATAGATGTCTTATTCCTCTGATTGGAAGTGTCGTCATTTGTATTTGCAAGTGTCGCAAGTTACATTGTAAGTGTCGTCATTTGTATTGATGGGTTATTAGACCACCAGTGTGCGGTCGACCCTAGTTAGGTCATGTGGTAGGGTTATTAGACTTGATTATCAAGTCGGACCTGTTGGTTTATTGGTAGGTCAAGTCAGTGTATAAATAGAGAGCTTGTGTCTCTCATTTGATTCATTCACTCACTTCTCAAGATCGCATAGCTAAGAGAGAAAGTAAGGCACAAGTGGAGGAGGAGGAGCATCTGCTAGAGAAATATTATTGGGTTTGATCCTTGTGATCTTGTATTGGGGCTTATTCTATCTCTGAGGAAGTTGCGGGGTTTTTCACCTTCTTGGTTTTCCCCGGTGAAACTCTGTGTCTCTTGTGTGATTGCTATTGTGTCTATCATTGATATGCTGTAGATGTTATTCTCTTAGTGATCCTGAATGATAATGGAATGAAATTATTGAAAAATTAAGATAGAGACCCTTTCGAAATGGGTGACATGAAGAAATTCCTCCAGAAGATCTCTAACGAAATGGTTGACCTCAAAAGAACTAACACTGAGAACCAAAACACAAACAAGGGGTTCAACAGACAACTGTTTAGAAGACCCTATCAACCTCAAAAAAAACCAAGTCCCACCCAATCCTGAGGAAGGGTTCAACTCTGAGGAAATTTTGTCTATCTTCAAATCCTTAGTTTCATAATCCCATCATTCTCCTCACCGCCCAGATCAAGAATCACAGGAGAATCAATATCCTGAACCTCTAGATGAGGAAGAATACCAACAGATAAATACTATTAGTTTCTTTGCAGAACTTCCCATAGTTGAGGAAGAAGAGGAGCCTGAAACAATATTTAATGTCCAACACCCCTACAACACCAGGAGTAAAGGACAACCAACACAAGAAGCTTCTACTTCTACACCCACATCAAACAGAGTCAAAACGACCATACAAAAGGATACACTTATCCCTGAGATAGAATACAACTTGATTGATGACTTAAAGAAGATGAAAGACAATATATCTGTATTTGAACTTTTGAAGATCCCTGCTATGATGGGACAGTTTTCCCAAAAGCATAATTGTCAACAAACCTAGGGAGACTCAAAACAATAATCTGGAGACATACACCAAAACCAGCAGCTCAAAACTTGTTGGAAAAAAGACTCCTCCCTTTTTGTTAACCTTTGAGATATTTAACAAGAATGTTCATAATTGTATGGTATTTTCAGGGGCTTCATCCAATGTGGTGCCCTTATTAGTTTGCAAGAAATTAAATGCTGCTTGGGATCCATCTCCCACTCAGATTGTTCATCTTGACCGATCCGAAGTGAGAGTAGTAGGGGAACTAAGGAATGTTATGTTAACTCTATCTACTGACCCTAGGATCCACCAGACTGTGGATATCATTGTGGATGACATCCCAAAGATGTATGGGATGTGGCTGAGCATATATTGGTCAAAAAAACTTAAGGGCTACTTTGCAGCTGATTGGTCTCACTTGTGGCTTCCTTACAATGGGAGGCCAAACAGGATAAAGATCAGCAGGGAGCCTTATATGAAGAAAATTGTCACAGACTTGAATGACCCCAGTGAGCCTGCTGCATACTTTAGATCACATGTGGAATATTTCACTTTTGATACATTTTTTGGAGACTTACCTGCAGATTTGTCACCTGCTGAGAGTGCACAGAATCAGTCTCAGATTGTCAATTTTATATCCGTTCCATTCTCAGGTGATATTGTACATAATGTATATAGTGTGAATACTAATTTTATGTTAGATTTGAATGCTTGGAATTTGTTTTTCGATGGTTCCAGATCTAAAGATGGAACTGGTGCAGGTTGTGTCCTCATCGATCCAAAAGGAACCAAAATCATGATTTCCTGCAGGCTTGAGTTCGAATGTACCAACATTGCCGAGTACGAGGCCTTGGTCCAGGGACTCAGGAAAGCAATTGATATGGATGCCTAGGTAATTGAGTGCTATGGAGATTCATAAATAATAGTTAAGCAGGTGAGAAAAAGGATTCATTGCGTATCTCCTCATTTACTTAATTATCAAAATTTGGTAAGGGACTTAAGTATTTCTTTCTCTGCTTTTAATTTTAAGTCGGTCCCAAGATCTCAGAATTTCGATGCTGACCTGCTAGCTAACACTGCATCCAGGGTGATACCTCTAGAAGGTTTGTCACCGAATACCTTTTCAATTGAATTAATGTACAGACTTTCGATTCCAGACTCTATACCAGTTATAAAGTGTTTAATGCTGACCAACAGATTTTAGATTTTCTTACAGCTCAGGACACATTTCAAGACGTTTCCATTGATGAAATTGAGCATGAAAAATCTCTAGCTGATCCTACTTGCACTACCAATTTGATTCCTAAGTCAATTATCAACTTGGAAATTTTTTATGACCTCCAAGATAAGTTCAAGCAGAAGCAAAATTGTAAAACTCACAGCTCCTCTCTCAATTATGAAGAAGTAAATTTGGGAAATGAACAGAACTCTCACATGATTAACCTAGGGGTTGACTATTCACCTGACGAAAAGAGAGCTTTTATCAAATTATGCAGAGAATTTAAGGACGTCTTTGCTTGGACATATGACGAGCTGAAAACCTTCGACACAAATATCATGCACCATAATATACCAATGAAGCCAGCCACTAAACCCTACTAGCAGAAGTTGAGGAAGATGCATCCTAGCTTGAAACCTTCTGTCAAAAAGGAGCTGGAAAAACTCCTTGCAGCAAGAATTATCTTTCCGGTCAGGCATACATAGTGGATTGCTAATTTAGTACCAGTTCGCAAGAAAAATTGTGACATTAGGCTTTGTGTTGACTTTAGAAATCTTAATAAAGCTTCCGAGAAAGATAATTACCCTGTTCCCCCTATGGAACAGATCTTACAGAGAGTTGCAGGCTCAGAGATGTTTTCTCTCCTCAATTGTTTTTTAGGGTATAACCAAGTCTTGGTTGCTCCTAATGACCAATTAAAACTAGCTTTTAGGACCCCTTGGGGAACTTTTTCCTCCACGCGCATGCCGTTCGGGCTGATAAATGCAGGTGCTACATTCCAGCGAGAAATGGATATAGCTTTCAGAAGACTTATGCATGATTATGTTGTTGTATACTTAGATGATATTACTATCTTTTCAAAAAAACGATAGAACATTTATCTGCCCTAAAACAGGTATTCGAACGTTGCAGAAGATACCGAATTTTGCTCAATCCTAAGAAATGAATCTTTGCAGTAACTGAAGGAAAGTTGTTGGGATTTATTGTTTCAAAATAAGGTATGATTATCAATCCAAAACGAATAGAGGCCATTGTAAGGATTGGATTTCTAGGTACGTGCAAAGCCATGCAATCTTTCCTTGGTAAGATAAATTTTGTTCGCAGATTTGTCCCAAATTTTGCGCAAATTGTTAAACCTTTACAATTGATGATTAAGAAGGATGCACAATATAATGGTTGATGAAAAATGAAATGATTTTACTGAGATTAGGAAAGCTATTGCGAAAGCTCCCGCCCTTATGTCTCCTGACTTTGGTAAATATTTTATATTATACACCTTTGCTACTGACTTTTCCTATGCGGCTGTTCTTACATAGAAGCACCCAGACGATCTCAAAATTCCCATTTCTTTCATGAGTTCAACATTCAAGGGCGCAGAGTTAAATTACTCCCAGATAGACAAGCAAGCTTATGCGGTTAATAAATCTGTTAACCATTTTAGACCGTATTTATTGATGTCTAGAACTAAAGTGATTGTGCCCTATGTAGCCATTAGAAATGTTCTAATTTAGAAAGAATTTGGAGAAAAAAGAGCTCACTAGATGACAGCTTTGCAAGAATGCGATTTAGAGATTAGAGCAGCGAAGATAGTGAAAGGCCAAGGTTTGTGTTTGATTACTGCTCAGTCGAATGATCCTGTAAAACAACAAGTCGAGTGGGAGCAAGAAGAAAGCACCTCAACAGGTTCTGTCAATGTTATCACTGCTCAAGCATCTGACTGGTATGATGACATTAAATTTTTCTTAATTCATGGGTATGCTCCTGAAACCCTTGACTTTAAAAGACGTAGAGCCTTGAGATTAAAAGCTGCACCATATCAATTCATAGATGGTGTTTTATTCAGAAATAATTATGATTGTGTTTTCCTTAGATGTCTAGAGAGAGCTCAAACTGACAATATTCTTTTGGAATTTCATGCAGGACCTGCAGGAGGACATTTCTCAGGAGAAACCACTACCCATAAGATCTTAAGAGCGGGTTACTACTGGCCTACTTTGTTCAAAGATGCCTATGCTTATGCCAGAAGATGTGAACCATGCTAGAAGTGTGCTGGAAAAATGAAGAAACCTGCATTTCCCTTGGAGCCGGTCACAGTTCAATTCTCGTTCCAGCAGTGGGGTCTAGATTTTGTCGGACCCATCAACCCTCCTTCTTCCATGCAACACAAGTACATTTTGACAACCAGGGATTACTTTACCAGATGGGTAGAGGCAGTCCCTCTTAGATAAGCGAACACAAGCCAAGTGATTTCATTTCTCAAAAGTCAGATAGTCACGAGGTTTGGTGCACTAGAATTCCTAGTGTTTGACAATGCTTCATACTTCTCCTCTTTTGAATTAACTCAATATGCCCTTGAAAAAGGGATAAAATTAAATTTTTCTGCCAATTATTATCCATAGTAAAATGGATTAGCAGAGTCTTCTAATAAGAATTTAATTAACATCTTAAAGAAGACAATGGATACTCACCACAAAAATTGGCATATCCAGTTATACAATGCTCTTTGGGGAGACCGTGTCACTCCTAAAGCGGCCACTGGAAACTCCCCTTACTGCTTGGTTTATGGTAAGGAGGTTGTCTTACGAGCCAACCTTATGATCCCTTCCCTACAGCTAGCACAGTCTGTGCAGGAAGATGACTCTTCCCCACTCCAGCACATAATTGATACATTACTCAAACTAGAGGAGGACAGGGAAAAGTCTAAAAACAAGTTGTATCAACATCAACAACTTGTGAAGAGGTGGTTTGATGAGAAGTTTGGATGGGAATGTATCGATCATATGACTAACTCTGCTGTTTTGATTGTGTTTTCATGAGATCATGTTGTAGATTGCAGGTTGAAACATGAGTTGGTTGGTATGGCTGCCTTATAACTAAGGGTTTCATTTTTAGAGATAACTGGTTCTTCCCAGCCAATCACCATTTGTTGTAGGCACAATAGATCCCATGTTTTATCCAAAAATGGGATCCCCAATTCCACATCAAAGAGTAACTTAATCAATTTTTTGGGGTTGTTCAGCCTGTTTTCCATTCATTTTGCTGCCTTTGATTTGATTTAATTGAGCTAGTAAATTTTCCTTCCCAAAATATATGCATTTTTAGTGTGTTTTTGTGAATTGCGAAAATAATTTTTTGGGTTAAAATTTTTTATCATTCCGCAACCCGCAACCTGCAATTGCAGATTGCGGGATGCGGAAAGGGGTTTTGGAAAAGTAAATAAAGAGTGGTTCATGCTCCCGCAACCTGCAATTGCGGGATGTGGGAATGGTTTGACCGCGCATTATGTTTTATGTTCCGCAACCCGCAACCCGCAACTGTGGATTGCGGATTGCAGAAGGGTGTATATATTTTAAATAAAGAATGCCCGCACTTGGGATCTTGCATCTCGCATCCCGACCGTTGATATATGATGATCCGACAGCCCTTATTGCATCTGGCAGAATGATTTAAATTTTTGATTTTTGGTTCTTGGGTTGTCGTTTTCAAGTGTTGATCCGATTTTTCGTCTGTGTTATGCTTGACCAGACATGAAATCTTTAAATCCAATGATTGCTTAATGATCAAAACTATGAGATTTGACTGTTAATCACATGTGTTATTATGTAAATCTATCTGATCTTATGCCAAATTTTAACTGATGCATGATTGACTGATATTTCGCTTGCAGAGATGATAATTGCAACCTACACATCGTAGATATGCAATCATGCCAGTTAACTATACTCAATCGATGTCAAATCCTGTGGTTTTATTTCCTATAAGGGTTGCTATGAATAATATGTTGGTTTATGATGATATATGCAAATTTTGGATTGATATTTTAATATCTCTGCTAACAATTGCATGCTGTAAGTAAAATGCAGAGATATTGTAGTATTTCTGTCAAGCATTTTGTTGAGAAAGAGCCTCAGCCAATGGAATAATCTGAACCTGGTCCTGCACCATTTGATGTTGATGTTTCTGATGACAACACAGATAGTGAAGATGAAGATGACAGGATTCAATTCACATATGAACGACTCCTTTTCAACAGACAAAAGAAGGGTGAGAAAGGATGCGCTAATCAAGATAATACAATTGTCCGGGACTTAATCATCAACTTTCCACCCGCGTGTCCCGCAATTCCTCTCAAGGATGACCCGTTAGCTGATTTTTCAGTCTTTGAATATATGTCTAGTCCTTGCGAATCCAGGGAAGATTTCACATTTTCCTCACCAGCTGCCATCATAAGCTCATGATCTATCTTGATTCTCCTAAGCTTACGACAGGATGTTCTTGAAAATATGTGGTGCAATCTTTCTAAAACTACATGATGCCCAGTTTGGGATTTGAATTGGTCTATTATTCCTATGTATAAGGATTGTTAGACATTTGGGCCAAGGGCTAGCCTTTTCTTGGCCATTTTTAGGATAGTTTAGTTTTGATTATCCCTGCTCCGTGGGAGATTTGATCCTGAATTATTACTTTGTAACTATTATTTAAGGGGTATTAGATCTCATAGCAAGGGATGGATGGTTAGGGGACAAAATCGCCAATAGAGACTGGAGATGCTCTGTTGTTGCAGACTATGTAATGTTTTGCAAGCCTTAATGCACAGTCAGTTTTCTCTAGCTACCTCTTCTGTTATAATTTGTCAAATGTCTTTGATGGATTGTGATTTTGATTCAACACATTCACTAATATTGTTTATTATTTGCAATCAGTAACCTACATTGATATATAGTTTAGATTTCTCTCAACTCATGATCTGTGTAATTGATGTTTTAAATGAATGTCTTTATCTAAAACATTTTATCTATTTCTGCAAATGATTCATAGAAAGCATTAAGTTAATGTTAATTTGTCAATTAACATTCCAGATACAGGATAGGATTGTATGCACTTAATTCTTAAGCTATTGTTGGTTGAATGTCTTCAATTGATTATTTCTTGAGCCACTAAGTCAAGATCCAGTTTTGCATGTCTGTTAATTTGGTGAAAAGATTTAGTAATTTTCAGATCAAGTTGTCCCGTGCATAAACAAAACACTCCTTTTTTTAGAATAGATTTGACTTAGATTAGTTTTATTTCAAAGTTAGACTAACTCCTAGGATTAGTAAAACTCTTGTCTTTCTTCATAGGAAGACAGATCCTTTCTAGGATCAAAAACTCACAAGTTCCAACGGAGGCCTATGTATCCATGGGTATTAACCACACCAAACAACTCGAGGATAGGGTAATACTTGCGTAGGATTATTTGAAGCATTTGGATGGGTTTTCATCCCCTGTTGTTTTCCTTGGACACCATTCCAGCACCTACATACCCGAGGCATCAACAATGAGAAAAATTTGTATTGTTATCTCCCAACTCCAACCAAGTAGATGGAATTTTAAGATGCTAGTCACACTCCCTCTCAATCAATAATTTCACTTCCTTTGATTCCTACTATTGTAGCTTGAGTAGATCAGCCTCACTAAGAATGAAACCCTCCAAGTAATTATCCACATTACCCAACTCCTCCTTTAGTTTCCTAATCTACTGATCTCTTTTCTGAATTTGTTTGTATTCCCAAGCTAAATATTTCCCTTTGAATGATTTCACAACCAACACAAATGGATCACAAGCCAAAACATCCAATGAAGGATCGAAGGGCCTCCAATTTTCTTTAGCTAAGCAACAAAATTCTTCATCTAAGTGTCATCTTGAATTATACTTAAAAGGAGTGCATGGTTTATCGCCCCCTTGATTCAATTCTAGATATATTGGAAAATGGCCCAAAATATTTATTGTACCTATCTAAGATCTCATCCTTTGTACTTGCTATAGCAACTCAGAATGCATCAAATATTGGTCTAACTGCTTAGAGATTCCATTAGCGTTTGTATGGTCATTAGTCCAGGTAGTTTTATGCTCAATAGGCTCAATATCAATAAGTTCCACTGTCTTTGACTAATTCATAAAGAAACCCACCAGGGAGTCAAAACGAGCATGATCACCCCACACCTCCCCACAATTGAGAGTAAAATTGAAGTCTTCCCCAATTAACAAAATTTTGGAATGAAGACACTACAAACGAAGTAAATGATCCAAAAAGTCCCGATGACCCTCATAAGGACCATAGAGGTTGAGTAGTTTGATGGATAGACCCAAGCTCAAGATCTGAAATTTTGTGCACAACCCTAAAGACAAAGAGAAGGAATTTAATAAGGAAATAGAGTCACACCACCCATTTATATGCCCACCTGATAATTCAACTGAAACAACACTTAATAAGTTCTAACTGTTGAGATATTGTAACTTCAAAGAATATTATATTTGTACTTTATTATTCCGGAGATGTTTCATTCCTCCGTGAAGATCTTATTGTATATCCGGAGATGTTTATTCCTCCGTCGGAATGTGGTAACTCGGGTTATTAGACTTCCCTAGTGGGGGTCGGCCCTGTATGTGTCATGTGGGTCAAAGGGTTATTAGACCACCCTAGAGGGGTCGGCCCAGTCAGTTGTAGTGGGGTATTTAACCCATTGGTTAAATACGAGCCTACGTGTACTTGTGTAAAAGATATGTCAGAGTAGTGTATAAATAGAGGAGGTGTGTTCCTCATTTGACACACACACTCACTTGAGAGAGAGGCGCACTTGTGGAGGAGAGGTATGATATGGTGGAGGAGGAGATCATGTCTTTGGTTTGCATCTTTGTATATTGCTGGTCATCTATATTGAGGAAGCTTTACTGGGTTTTCTACCCCATGAGGGTTTCCCAGGATAAATCTGTGTCTCTTGTGTTTATGCTATGCTTGTTGTTTCTTCAGTGATCCTGTATATGCTATTATTGTGAAATGGAATGTAATGCTGCTATTTTATGTCTTAGCATATTAAATCTTAACATGGTATCAGAGCTAACCTGAAGGAAGGCAAGGTATGGAACTTACGACACTTGCTTTACTTACGACAATTTGAAGGTTAGGGTTTTACATAGCAAAAACCAGTCATCGTGGAACTTTCACTATAAATCCATTTTTGCGAAGTTTCAGGGTCTGAAAAGTTTACAGGTCGAAGATAACATCCCCAAGTACCTTGTGTCCAAAGTGCACCCTCAGATTCGTTGTACTTTATGATTTATGATCAGTACAAGTTAGGGTTTCTGCCTCTTCCAGATCTCAGTCAAAATCAGGTAACCTTGGAAAAAAGGTCATAACTTGGGCTAGGAAGCTCCAAATGAAATTTAGTAAAAAGTGACAGGTAGTACACAGACTGTACTATCTCAGGAAACGTTTTCAGAGGCCAAAGGTGAACCAGTGACACGTGGCACGCCATACAAGTTCGCTCTCCTGTTTTATCCCATAAACAGGTCACGTTGCGACACTTGGAATAACTCTCTCTCAGAGAGTCCAATTGAGGTCAGACCTATCAGGATAGAAAGATAACAGGGCAAGCTATCTCAGGAAAACTTTTCAGAGGCCGAAGTTCAAACAGTGACACGTGGCATGCCGTACAAATTCGATCTCCTGTTTTATCCCATAAACAGGTCACGTTGCGACACTTGGCATAACTCTCTCTTAGAAAATCCAATTGAGGTCAGACCTGTCAGGATGGAAAGATGACAGGTCAGGCTACTGCAGAAAAGTTTTTTAGACCCTGTGGAGCAAAAATTTCAGAGTTATAGTAGAAACAATCAGGTGCATATTTCTGTCAAAACAGAATTATTTTTGGAGCACCTTTATTCATGGCTTCCGGAATTTAGGGTTTCGGAGAAAGTTAGAATTTTTGGAATCGGAGTCCACGGCTGAATGCTACTCAGGAAAATCGAAATTTAGAGACCAAGATCGAATTTTTTTGTTGGGTAGAAGACCGGGCTTGATCAAACCCTAGTTCAGGATTTTGATCAGAAAGATGGAAAATTAGGGCTTCAGCAAAAGTTGGAATTTTTGAAGTCTGTAACCACGGCTGGAAGCTCCTCATAAAAATAAGAGTTTAGAGCCTTGGATCGAACCTTTTTATTGGACAGAAGGGTGGGCTTCATCAAACCCTAGTTCGGGTTCCTGTCCAGAAGATCCAGAAGTTTCGAAGGCAATTTTGAGGGGTCAAATTTTGGAGATTTCAAAAGTGAAGTATGCTAGTTTGATCAGCTCAGCAAGACACATCCTTCCATCCATTCAGAAGCATGAAAGTCAAAGATTGAATTTTTAGGGTTTCTCTAGCAAGCCCTAATCAAGCTCCAAATCAAGTTTCAGGGGGAGTTGAGGCTAAGGCCTTACATAAGAAGACTACAAGAAGTCTCGACAGGTATGACTTAAGGAGGTTCAGGTATGTCTTGAAATATGATTCTTGATTAAGTTCATAATGTGTTTGTCTTCATATTATTTATTAGTACAATCTTGATTATTGTTAGAATTGTCTTATCACCCTAGTAACAGTATGAATGCATGCGAATGATCGAAGACATTCATTGATTACGGCTATATGATTGTACTAATGCATTATGGTGTTGTGTGAGGTTGATGTTGTCTGCTAACAAGATACAGGTACATCACAAAAGACAAATCAAGTTCCATGACCATGACAACATGAAGACAAAGACTCATCCATAATATTTGTTCTACTTACGAGGTATGTATGACTTTGTTATATTATGCTTAACCTATGAGACATGCAGGTTCTAGCTCAGGATCTCTAAATCATTGAAGAGATTGTTTAGGTATGTTGTACATAACTAATCCAGATATGTTTTCTTATGTCAAGTTAGAATCTTACCTTGTGTTAGGATCCCTTATATAAGTATACTTGGTATGATTGGTTATGCTTATTCATAAAGTTAGTAATCAAGGGTTTATGCATATTATGTCTCTTGTCTTGATGATTTAATTAACCAGAAGAGTACTATGATCAAACAAGAATATGCATGAGTAAAAGAAGACTTCCTTAAAACCCTGAATACTAATGATCATGACTATACATATTCAAGATTATTTAGAATTAGAATGTTTGGAGAATATACTAATGAACGTATGTTTGTGTATGAGATCATGAGGATGACACTAGTGCACACTTGAGCATGCATAGTGGTACAGAATGAATACAAGTTCAAAAGACATATAGAAGATCAAGCGGGAGGCAACCACACAAACATAAAAGATAAGTATTTGAGTTGTTATTTGAAATAGTAAATGATATTGCTTGTATGCATATTTGTATTCCTAGAATATATCATGTTGAGTGTAAACATTCATAGAGCATTGAATAGTATACTACTAATATGCATATGATTGGTAAGTTGGACAAACATTCCGTTGTTGCTTGTCTAGAATGAAACCTCTTTGCTGACATGCTGAGAGCTGTGCACACTCTCGATAGTATGTTCTGGTAGAGATGGAAGGCATCTAGATAGCCACTGTATGCATACAGGATATGGGAAAGTGTTGTGCCAAAGTATTGGTCAAAATAGTTGCATAACTATGTAAATGATATCTGTATGCATTGTAGGTTATCATGTCAATATAATTTGATGATTATGAAGTATTACTAATCATGTACTTAATTTTGATTTGTAGGAAAGATCATGATGAATGATGAACACTGAACAAGCGATGGATGTTAAACCAAAAAAAAAGATTTTCAAATCAAACACACTATAGAAGGCTTGTGGCTAGAAGATTCTCTTAGAAAGAAGAAGAGAATCATGATGAGATGTTTGCTCCAAGTGGCTAGATAAGACCATTCTCTTAATGGTGTAATTAAAGAAGAAGTGTGAATAAGGTTCTGTATGGGTCCCCAGGATCGATAGTAATTGATGAGAATACATGTGAGGATTGCATCATCCTTGAACACAAGTTCTAAAGTGAGCCGTAGACAAGTGTCTCCGAGAAAGAAGAGGGATTGTATCATCCTTGAACACTTGTTCTAAAGAGAGCCGTAGATGTATGTCTTCGAAAATGAAGTCCTTGGTGGACATGAGAGGATTGGATCATCCCTGGACTTCAGTCCGAAAGCAGAGTCGTAGACGTATGTCTTCGAGAATGAAGTTCTTGGTGAACATGTGAGGGGATTGGATCATCCCTGGACTTCAGTCCGAAAGAAGAGCCGTAGACATATGTCTTCGAGAATGAATTTCTTGGTGAACGTGTGAGGGGATTGGATCACCCTTGGACTTCAGTCCGAAAGAAGAGCCGTAGACGTATGTCTTCGTGAATGAAGTTCTTGGTGAACATGTGAGGGGATTGGATCATCCCTGGACTTCAGTCTGAAAGAAGAGCCGTAGACGTATGTCTTTGTGAATGAAGTTCTTGGTGAACATGTGAGGGGATTGGATCATCCCTGGACTTCAGTCCGAAAGAAGAGCCGTAGACATATGTCTTCGAGAATGAAGTCCTTGGTGGACGGTTGAGGATTAAGTCATCCTTGGACGTAGACCTAAATGTATGGTTGAGGATTAAGTCATCCTTGGACGTGGTCCTAAATGTAAGGTTGAGGATTAAGTCATCCTTGGATGTGGTCCTAAATGTACGGTTGAGGATTAAGTCATCCTTGGACGTAGTCCTAAATGTACGGTGGAGGATTAAGTCATCCTTGGACGTAGTCCTAAATGTACGGTGGAGGATTAAGTCATCCTTGGACGTGGTCCTAAATGTACGGTTGAGGATTAAGTCATCCTTGGACGTGGTCCTAAATGTACGGTTGAGGATTAATTCATCCTTGGACGTGGTCCTAAATGTACGGTGGAGGATTAAGTCATCCTTGGACATGGTCCTAAATGTACGGTTGAGGATTAAGTCATCCTTGGACGTGGTCCTAAATGTACGGTTGAGGATTGAGTCATCCTTGGACGTGGTCCTAAATGTACGGTTGAGGATTGAGTCATCCTTGGACGTGGTCCTAAATGTATGGTTGAGGATTGAGTCATCCTTGGACGTGGTCCTAAATGTACGGTTGTGGATTAAATCATCCTTGGACAGTAAATCCAGTAATTCCGAAAGGAAGGATAGTCCTAAATGAATTGAGTGGATTAAATCATCCTTGGACAGTAAATCCAGTAATTCTGAAAGGAAGGATAGTCCTAAATGAATTGAGTGGATTAAATCATCCTTGGACAGTAAATCCAGTAATTCCGAAAGGAAGGATAGTCCTAAATGAATTGAGTGGATTAAATCATCCTTGGACAGTAAATCCAGTAATTCTGAAAGGAAGGATAGTCCTAAATGAATTGAGTGGATTAAATCATCCTTGGACAGTAAATCTAGTAATTCCGAAAGGAAGGATAGTCCTAAATGAATTGAATGGATTAAATCATCCTTGGACAGTAAATCCAGTAATTCGAAAGGAAGGATAGTCCTAAATGAGATTGAGTGGACTAATCATCCTGTAAATAGATTGGGATTGCCTCGTCCCTAGACATGGTGAGATGTCTTAAAGTGATAAGGACTAATCATCCTGTAAATAGATTGGGATTGCCTCGTCCCTAGACATGGTGAGATGTCTTAAAGTGATAAGGACTAATCATCCTGTAAATAGATTGGGATTGCCTCGTCCCTAGACATGGTGAGATGTCTTAAAGTGATAAGGACTAATCATCCTGTAAATAGATTGGGATTGCCTCGTCCCTAGACATGGTGAGATGTCTTAAAGTGATAAGGACTAATCATCCTGTAAATAGATTGGGATTGCCTCGTCCCTAGACATGGTGAGGTGTCTTAAAGTGATAAGGATTGATCATCCTGTAAGTTGATCTGGATTGCATCATCCATAGACATGAGAGTTGTCTTAAACCGAGAGGGACTGATCATCCCGTAAGCGAATCAAGATTGTATCATCCTTGGACCTATGTCCTAAAGTGAGAGGGATTGATCATCCCGTAATTGGATCTTGTGTGTTGTAGGGTATGATGCTATTGTGTATACTTGTATTGATGAGGATACTTGTATTGATGATATGTATACTTGTATTGATGAGGATACTTGTATTGATGATATGTATACTTGTATTGATGAGGATACTTGTATTGATGATATGTATACTTGTATTGATGATGTGTATACTTGTATTGATGAGGATACTTGTATTGATGATGTGTATACTTGTATTGATGAGGATACTTGTATTAATGATATTTATACTTGTATTGATGATGTTGTTGATCGTGATGATCTAGATGACGATGTTGTTGATCATGATGATCTAGATGACGATGCTGCTGATCGTGATGATCTAGATGACGATGCTGCTGATCGTGATGATCTAGATGACGATGTTGTTGATCGTGATGATCTAGATGATGATGTTGTTGATCGTGATGATCTAGATGATGATGTTGCTGATCGTGATGATCTAGATGACGATGCTGCTGATCGTGATGATCTAGATGATGATGCTGCTGATCGTGTGATGACGATGCTGATGATCATGTGATGATGATGCTGATGATCGTGTGATGACGATGCTGATGATCGTGTGATGATGATGCTGATGATCGTGATGCTGATGATGATGCTGATGATCGTGTGATGACGATGCTGATGATCGTGAGATGATGATGCTGATGATCGTGAGATGATGATGCTGATGATCATGAGGATCCAGATGTTGATGTTGCTGTAGTTGTTCGAGTGCTGCAGAAGATAAAGACTCAGTACTGAAGATGTTGATGTTCCAGTATTGAAGATGTTCCAGTAACTGCTTGAGTTACTGATGATGTTGAGAAAGCTTCCAATGATTTATAGATGTATCATGTATGATGTTGATGACTCCTTACTCATGCAGATGCTGTTATAATATCCTTCTCGTTAAGGGGGAGTGTTGAGATATTGTAACTTCAAAGAATATTATATTTGTACTTTATTATTCCGGAGATGTTTCATTCCTCTGTGAAGATCTTATTGTATATCCGGAGATGTTTATTCCTCCGTCGAAATGTGGTAACTCGGGTTTTTAGACTTCCCTAGTGGGGGTCGGCCCTGTATGTGTCATGTGGGTCAAAGGGTTATTAGACCACCCTAGAGGGGTCGGCCCAGTCAGTTGTAGTGGGCTATTTAACCCATTGGTTAAATACGAGCCTACGTGTACTTGTGTAAAAGATATGTCTGAGTAGTGTATAAATAGAGGAGGTGTGTTCCTCATTTGACACACACACTCACTTGAGAGAGAGGCGCACTTGTGGAGGAGAGGTCTGCTATGGTGGAGGAGGAGATCATGTCTTTGGTTTGCATCTTTGTATATTGCTGGTCATCTATATTGAGGAAGCTTTACTGGGTTTTCTACCCCATGAGGGTTTCCCAGGATAAATATGTGTCTCTTGTGTTTATGCTATGCTTGTTGTTTCTTCAGTGATCCTGTATATGCTATTATTGTGAAATGGAATGTAATGCTGCTATTTTCTGTCTTAGCATATTAAATCTTAACACTAACCACCCATAAATTTCCTTAAATCAACAATCATAGTATAAGCTAGAGCCATTGTTTCTTGTTGTAAGAAAATATCAGGTATTTATGCTTCAATCAAACATTCAAGGGCTAATTTTTTGGCTTTCCCCCCTAACCCCTGAACATTTAAGGAAATTATTTTCATGGGAATATATTGGAAGGGGCTTGCCTTGCTCTAAGGCCCCAATAATTAGTTTTTGTCTTCCTTGGGTTCACTTCTGAAATCACTTTCTCCTATGCTCTCCACAAAGAATATTTTTGACCCATTTAAGGACCCCCCAAATATTTCAAATAATCTAGACACACCCCCCAACTGGGCATGGTCCTTGATGGTTAGGACCTTTCTCGCATCAAAGAAAATAAGGATGACGCCCCCCTGAGAAGTGGTTGGAGTAGTATCAAACCTCGACCCAATGAAAGCCTTAAGAGAAGACTCTGATACCTCCTCGAGATCCTTAACTAATTAGTTGGAGTAGTACCAGACCACGACCCAATGAAGTCCTTAAGATAAGAATTTGATACCTCCTCTAGACCCTTGACTAAGACATAAGAATCAAATTCAAAAGTATAACAAGAATGTCTTATATTTGATTTACTTCGACAAGTTGGAGGAGAAGAATAAACTAGATATCCCCCCTCAAGTACCCCCTCCTGAATCAAAGAATCTCAACTAGAGAGAGGGGGATACATATTAGAATTACCCTGAATATTTAAGGAGGGCACCACTACAGAAATGTTGACACATTGCTCCCTTACTTCACAACTTGGAGAGAAAGAAAGCCGCTGCAAATGACCAACATCATCACCTTTGAGTGGAATTGGGTTCTCCACTCCATCAATGAGGGAAATTGACCATTTTAAAACTCAAAATGAATTTATACCATCACTTATTGCAACAAATTGATCTAGAGACCCAAGAGTTA